>OX030936.1:13600000-14200000 GCA_943735885.1 Stelis phaeoptera
TTGGCAAGTACGACTTAGAATGGAAAGTGCTTACAGTTTAGGCGCAAGTTCTTCACCACCAGATCGTTTGGTGATGAAGAACTTACGCCTATCTGCCCACCCTCCCTCCCACAAGGTTTTAATTTAATTACATAAATCTTACATAAATCTTACAAAAATCTTACAAAAATCTTACAAAAATCTTACAAGAATCTTACAAAAATCTTACATAAATTTTACATAAATTTTACAAAAATCTTACAATAAAGCTGAAATCCCTCGATGTCCGGCGCTCCCACGATGTCCTGTAATACATAACTTTCAGATTTATTAGCATCTTAATAATAATTACAAGGGCCCTACTTGCAACTTTCTACTCTAAATTTGTACTTGTCATACTTCGAGTGATTGCCATCAAAGAAATTTGGAAGAATAAAAGTTAAAATCAAAGAACTTAGAATGACAAAATTTGAAGAAAATAAAAGGGAATTTAAAATCAAGAAATTTGGAACGAAAAATTGAGAGAAAAGGAATTTAAAATGGAGTTAATTAAGAAACGCGAGCAAAAGTAAAAAAATTCACTTCAATTCAAAAGTATCCCCGAGTGTACACGTCGCACTCACGACCATTCGGCAACCCCAGTGACCAACACCTTTCACCGACAGCACCCTACCTTCGTGGACCAGAAGACGATTGAATCGTGGCTAACGTGAACAAGGAATTGAATCGAGCCAAGCGTACCAACCAGTGAGGAGAGGTCGTCGCCTGCGAGGATCCATGATGAGACCCATTTGCCCTTGCCCCCGTTGAAAGGGGGTCTGACCAAGGCAGAGTCCCACCACAGACCCCGACCCAGATCGGGCAGTCTCGATACTACCATTCGATCTAAGCCGCAGGCGCGCCCCGGGCACTTAGCCAGCACCCCCGACTCGAAACCACCCCGAGCCACAGCACGATCAATCCCTTTTGGTCAACTCAGGTTTGGTACCATCGATGGAAGATGACTTACGATCACCAAGATTGCTAAATGGTCGATGACCCGCGTGCAGCCGGCATACACGAGAGCGAGTAACGCTGTGCCTAACTTCGTGAATACCGAACGAAAGCGAATTGTTGGTAAAAATATGAAAAATTAAAGCTACAAGCTATAAAAATCGGAATGAAAGGTTGGCAGATCATCGAATCGACAAGTACAAGTTAGAATGGAAAGTGCTTACAGTTCAGGCGCAAGTTCTTCAACTCCAGATCGTTTGGTGATGAAGAACTTACGCCTATCTACCCACCCTCCCTCCCACGTGTTTTTAATTTAATTACATAAATGTTACATGAATCATACATAATTTAGAAAATAATTAGTATCTTATAAGATCTCTAAGTGTAACTTTCTATTCCAAGTTTGCGATTGTCTTGTTTCGAACGAATGCCGTGAAAGAAGGAAACGTAGAACGGTTAAAATTGATTCATTTAATTAATACTTTGTAAAACTGAACAGAATGGAGAAGAATTTAAACTATGGATAAGTATAATTATATTTGAAAAGGAAAAGTAATGAAGCTAATGTTAAGTTCAATTGAAAATTTGAAGAAATAATTAAAATGAAAGCTACTTAAACTATTATATTTGAACTGAATCAAAATTGAAAAGTGGCATATCGTTGCGTAGACAATTGCAAGTTGGAATAGAAATTGCTTACAAACTAAACCGTGCCCTCCCAACCTCCCACGCACGGTAATTGATGATAATTATATCGCCATTGTTTTATTTATCACAAAATTATACTTTTGGTTAGTTTTTAATCGATATATTAATGAATAAAATAAGGAAGGTGTTAAATTAAATAAGATCCTACACAATATTCTTAATATTAACTTTACATGATAAACCTAAGGAGGGGGGTTGGTGTATCACATATTCAAAGTATCAAGTAATTTATTTTAATGCAAGAATTAAAAATATAAAGTAAAGTGAATCGTAAATCCATGGCCCGTCTTACCTCAGTATCGATGGTGCTGTTTGCATAATTCAGTTTTATGGAACAAAGAATAGAATAGAATAGAATAGAATAGAATAAATATTTATTCAAAATAAATCTCAAGAAATATACAACACAATGACATTATAATCACGGAAAGAACTCACGAGAGTTAAATAATAAAATCCTGAAATCGATATTGTCACGAGAAGTAACGAATACGATTATAACCAACATCGAAAATCAATAAGAGCAGGAATAAATTAAAGTGATACATTCAAAATAATAAATTCAAAATGGCAATAAGGTAGTAAACTTAAAGTAATAAATTGAAGAAAAGGCGAAACAAAACGACGATTCAATATTCGACGACATTAAATCCCTAATATTTCACGATATCGTTCATATCGTGAAAAAGAACCTGTGAAACATGAAACGAAATCCAAAAATTAACGAGCATAGTGACAATTAAATGAATAATAGTTCCCCTCTTCTTGGCAAAATTTGCCGGGGCTCTTCGGCATATAGCCTCTTCTTTCTTCCGCTAATTAACCTAAAGTATTCTTCGATTTTGCAAAATACACATTCCAAAATATAAAATACCAATTTTCAGACTTCAAATCGAATCGAGTTTAAGAAAAGAATGTACAAGAAGATCCAGACCAAAGTTAATAAATAAAATACAAGAGAAACATTATTGTATAATTGTATATCGATATTTGTGTCACTATGCTCGTATCGAATGATAAAAATTACAACCAGTTCCCGTGTCGTTTCGGACCATTCGTCCTACGACATGATGGGAACCGGAGGAACCATAAAACATGCGACTCACCGATCGTTGACTTGTATCACTGCAACCACCGTGCATCTTTAGATTGACCCAGAAATGATCTATGGATGATTGGTCAGCTTTAATCGTACCATTGTCACATCATTGACCATTGGTGCAGTTAAAATTGGAGCCATCCAGAACAATGAAAAGGTCCAGTGTCCTTGCCCGAGGTTCCTTCTGAAAATTGATAATTACGAAGGTTAATTGATTGATTTCGTCAAGTCATATTTTTGATAGATTCGTATTCACAGATACATACAAACATGCAAGGATTTAGAAAATACTCTAATTTGTAAATAAATTAAAGGAATAAACATGCATTACTGGGAGGGATATGCAGGAAAATATACATATAACTACGCGTGCTAAATTATATTAGGAATCAAAGTAAGATACTCGGTAGTATTTTTTCAAATATGTAAGGAATCACAGAATCTACACATGCGCAAAAATGTGAGAAACCACCACTAAAATATTCTTTAATAACTATTAAAACACATAGATACCCGCACCGTCAAAGTTAGTAATAAAATAATAAAATAAATCTACATATGCACGAAATTAAACGTAGGAAAGTACCACTAAAATATTCTTTAATAAATATCAAAAAGTAACCACACCGCAAAAGTGAAAAATAAATGCACAAAAACGTAAGACACCACCACTAAAATATTCTTCAATAAATATCAAAACACGCAAGAAACTACACCACAAAAGTGAAAAATAAATAAATCTACATATGCACAATAACATACGAAAGCATCAGTAAAATATTCTTCAATAAATATCAAAACACATAAGAAACCACCCCGCAAAAGTGAAAAATAAATAAATCTACACATGCACAAAAACGTGAGAAACCATCACTACAATATTCTTTAATAACTATTAAAACACATAGGCAGCAACACCACATAATTCATTAACACGTGTACAGAACCATGCAAAAACACATGGGGAATCACGTCACAAAACGCACTAAAACATTCCGAACCACAGTAGACAACACACTAGATTACAGGTGTACAGGTGTCCAATTACATGTCCAACCACCTCGTTAAATACACTGATACACTCCCACACAGATGCACAATAGCACTAGAAGACACTTCAGGTACACACCCGACCAAGTATGGTGACCCATGGATGACCACATGTACGAAGACCGGAATCGATAGGTGGTACCGATCCATCATTGACAGGTAGATGTGAACTCGTTGAAGGTTACCACAAAACTGACAAATTTGACCTTGTTCAAGTACGACGATTGACAACAAAAAGTCGAGGTGCTCGGTGCGTTATTGTTTTTTTCGTTTACTTTGCTTCACTGCCTTCGTCTGAACCTTGTATTGTATGTATTTATTATGAATTTATTATAATTTTTATTAATTAAATAATTATTTGTTAAATAAATTATTATCGTTATTTTTGCAATTTGCAATTGATTACGATTCACTGCCTTTATTTAGCTGAATTTTATATCGCATATTTTACAATGAATTTATACTAATTCTTAATTTAATCGTTATTTGTTAATATAAATTAAGAAAAGAAATATCATGTTTTTAGGAACTTGGAAACCTCGGACCTTAGAAACATAAATATTGAACTGTGAATTTAAAAATGTACTCTTATTTGTTAATAAATTCCTCGAAATGAAAGTGTTAGAGGGAGTTAATTTTCTTTTCTTTCGAGATATAGATTCATAATAAATATTTTTAGTTGCAATTCCTACCATCGAGAGCGCTACTATCTTGTACCAATCTCAGCCGATACATCAGGTTGTGACAAAAAAATGATAACCCGATTCTAAAAACCCTAAAATATAAAATTTCTTCAGCTTTTTTTGTATAATATCGCTAATTGCATAGCTTAAAAATTCGAACGATTGAAAAATATCAATTATTACAGAAAAAATGAAGGAAATTTCATTTTCTTCCTTTCGACGGTAGATGGCGTATCCCTATCATTTCAAAATCCACTAATCGAAGTTTCAACCCCTTAAACAAACTGCAAAATAATCATTTGTGTAAAACAATGGTTGTGGAATATTTTTTTGAAATCACCATCGAAGAAAATTGCTTAATTTTTGAAAAAAAAATCACTATTCTCTTATTCATTAATTACGTCGCTTACAACCAGATGGTACTACTGTACAAAAATATAAAAATAAACTTTGTGCAATATCCTCAGTGCGCGAATACCAGATATTATTAAATGCTGCATAATAATTCTTGCAGACAGGTAATTAATTTTGGAATCTTGCTTTTCTAATTTCGCCGAATTAAAAATTTCAAAACTCTGCTTTCGAGCTTTATTAACACTATTAACATATTTCAAATTACGAAATTGATGAAAATACTCTAATTTATATTTTATCCTGTAATTATCATATATATTCTATTTAAGGGGATAGACACGGGTGAATAAATAATAAATAAACATGTATCTATTACACGAATCAAAGATGAAATTCTTTTGTTTCATCGATGTCTGATATTAGATATAAAACAAGCGGCAGAAGGATTAATCGTCGATTACGTTCACGTTTCTAGGACGCTGCTTCCGCTTTTCAAATATGCGGTTATTTATTCATCTCGAGTCTGACCATTATAACTAGCATCACGTATTGTCACTAAAACGTCCAGCAGCTTACCTTATCGGATATGTCTGGCAGTCGAATCGTAGTTTCCTCGATCGTTCAACTCGACGAATTGTATTGGAGCCGAGGTTAAAAGCCCGATGGAAGCGGCACTTCAAAGGGCAATGTGCACGCCGTGCATAACTTATTGATGAGCTTCCACCTTTCATTGAAAGTTCACGGGCTCTTTTTGACGAGAAAACAATCAGTATTCGGCTGGCTCGATCGAAAACTATTTGACCCTGTGTACCTGCCCAATCACCTCCCCGATTTCAAAAAGTCGACGCTCGAAAACTTCTGTTTTTCCTTCGTACTTAAACATCTTTATTAACAACCGTTCGAGTCCCACGCGTCGCTTTCGCGCTCTTCAGATTTCATGTCGATAAGTGGCACGGTATCGGCGATGTAACGTAAACTCATGATCAATTTCATGCCGGTCGTAGTACACTGCTAATAATATACGACTAAACACCAGTACTTTTTACTGATTGATTCATTTAGAATATAAATGATAAAATAATTTATAAACTTATCAAATAAAGAAACAGAAGAAGTAATAATTAATATTTATCAAATACAAGATTTCATAATTAGAAACGTTATTAGGCGATTGTGTTATATTTGCGACGAAATCACCGACAACGCGCCAATCAACGCCATACACCCCATAGATCGCGAAACAATTTCCCCTCAAAGAAGCAAGCAGCCTATAACAAACCGACGCGACGATAAGAAGAGGAATTCACGATTCGATCCGTCATCGGATCTTCCGAAAGGACGCGGTCGCGTCGGTCGTGGAGTCGCGTTCCGATTTTTCTTGCCCCCTCGGAACAGCTCGTCCTGTAATTGGTCGTCATCCGGAATCATCGAAGTAGACGTCCACCGGCTCCGGTGACTAGTCATTCGGCATAAACCTCCGTGGCTCGGTCCATAAATCAATTAATTTTAGCCAGTTCGATATGCCGCTCCTGGCTTCATTTAAATTCTTTCGGAAGCCTTTGGGAATTGGTCGAGTCGGGGGCCGATAGAGCGAAAACTCGCGGTCCCTGAAACAACCGAGCAAACTGTTCTGGCCGCTTCTGGCCCGACGCGACGGTGCGGTGGAGGGGCTGATTGGTGACTTACGGCCAAACGAGGGACAAAGAACGAGAGCGAAAAGAGAGCCAGAGAGAAGAACAGACGCCACCTTAAGTATTTCTGATCGAATTCCAAATGGCTGGTTCGTCGTCCGGTCGGACGGTCGGTAAGAATTCAAACCCATGACGAGCAAATGGACAAGACCCGTGGAACATGGACCATCGGAGACGATGTTTCTTCTGTGCGTGAAACAGAGAAAGAAAGTGGACAGGCAAAATAAGCCAACGGTGAAAATCGCGATGCAAAAAAGTCGAATCGTTTGTTGCGAACCAACAAGGAGGAGGGGGACGGTGGGTGGGGGGGCTAATCAGTTCGCGGGTCGATCGATGAACTCTCGACTGTTTGCGATGCGGCTCGTTTTCCCCTCTTTTGGACGACCGGTCTTTGCTCCTCGTTGTCGTCGTGATGGACACCCAACGTCGTGATCGTTTTCCATCGCGATCGATACCGCTAATAGTCCTTACGTAATTCTAAGCTCTCCCTTCGGATCGATCAAAGACCTTACCGCTTATTTATAGTCGGAAGATTCTGATACGCCGCACGAGGAGTCTGACTACCCCTTCGCGGATGATGCGGTAGACAGTTCGTTATTCTAGAGAAATATTGATCCGATTATCAGTTTTGGTTACTAAATTTATAACGTCCCGTTCGTCGAAATTGAAAGCTAAAAATTTAACTTTAAATTTAGGAGACTTTGAATGCTACATCGGTGGAATTCCAATATTTTCAAAACCGTGCGATTCTTTATAAAGGGAAACATTAACGCCTAATGTTAATTTCGAGTACGAGGCGGTTTCAGAAAGGATACCATTCTTGATGGAATAATAAGGAGGAATCGATGCAACGCGCATCATGAAACGCATCCACTCGGTTCGAATATTAATGATCGGCCATAGGTCTCCGGCTGAGCGAGCATAGGGTGACAAGGGATACAAACGTGGTCGAAACGGCGTCTGTTCTTTCCATCTGGAAGATCAATTTTGCATAGGTCGTAAGGGGTTAGGGAATTACTTTTCACGAGGATGCAACGTCGATCGTATATCAAGCGTAAGCTAACCTCGATCGATGTTGTTTCTCACTGTCATCTAACCTTCGAAACATCTTCGAGGCTACCATAGTTACAAATTTCACCCCGTACGAGTTTAATACTATTCAATATCATTTTGTAGCGGCTTTGCTACAGATAATTTGCTTAAGGGTGATATCTCGTGACAACGTTTAATCCTTTCGCGATACTTAACATTCTTCGAAGAAAGTTTTATCGTGTGATTTGGACATAAAAGGATCTAGCATCGTTTTAAATATTCTAATTATAATTTTATCGCATCTTTATTTAGCGACCTAGGTTTAGGTTTTTGACGTCGTATTAATCGCATCGAATAACACCCCTAAGATTTAAGGATTAATTACCGTGCGTGTAATATCGGGTAGGACGAATTTTCAATAAATATGGGGTTAAAAAGTGATAAGCGACGAAAGGAGGAAGATTAAGAGTCGTGGAAAGAAGGAGGAGCAACGGGGTTCGCCATTTTGTGTCTCATCGGCTAGTAACGAGCCGCTACAAAGAGCATCGCGTGCAAGCTAATGAGAGTAATCACTTAATAAAAGGCGGACCGGCATCGCGTGACGCTCTACACGAGCACAGCTGAGGATCAATATTTGATTTTCAGGTTTCTTCGATGAGCATCTTCCGTCCGGTAAACAAGATGGAACCGGTATCTTCTTCCTTTTTTTTCCATCTGTTTCCTTTTTCGTGTGGATACACGCCACTTTACGAGAATAACGTGCATTTTACAGCTCAACGAGAAGCTGACGGTTGTTTCTTTATCGTTTCAGAGCCGAGCTGATGGATACTTTGACGAGATTGGTCACGCTCATCGACGTTTACCTCCAACACCGACTAATGGGTACTCTTGTCAGCCGATTTGTCAGATTTGGTGAGTTTTTTTTTCCACAAATGTGTTCATTTTTAGAAAGGTTATTATTCATAATAATTTCAAATTTTGGTGTTTTAAATTTTAGTATTCGAAATTTAAGCGTGTGGAACTTTAGTATTCGTAGACTAAATATAGGAAATTTAAGTATTCGAAACTTAAGCATACAAAGCCTAAATGTAGGAAATTCAAGTATTTGGAACTTAAGTATTCGCAGTGTAAATATAGGAAATTCAATGTATTGGAAACCTAAGCATACGAAACTTAAGCATTCGAAGCCTAAATATAGGAAATTCAAGTATTCGATGCCTAAGTACTCGTAACTTAGGATTACGAAATTGAGGTATTTCGAAAATAGAAATAAATTCGCCGAGTTAAAACACAATTAAAAAACCACAAAGTTGCCACGCGTAACAAAGAAATATTAATCACGTTAGAAAATTTCTCATCGCTAATTAATCGATCGAACCATCACCGGGATAGCCGCCAAAGTACGTCAATAATATTCCAAGAAATCAATCCGTCGTTCTTTTACCCTGCTCGATTCCTCGATTCGATCCGTACGATCCAGCTTTTTTGTCAATTTCGCGTCGATGAGATCTGGTAACGATCGGTTCCCACATGGTTCGAATTAGCATCGTGCCGCCATCAGTCACTCGTTTTGACACGCTGAAAATAAATAATCGAAGACACAGACAGCTAAAAGAGGAGGGTTAGAATAATAATAATAAAAAAAAAGGGGTTAGAAGGATCTGGTGACTTCGATTCCGTGGATCGTTTTCACGGTTTCCGATGTTACGTTTCGTGAAAAAAGTTCGATGATTCGCGGCGCGAATTTTCCACACATGATCAGGCCTCTTCATCCATCAAATCTCTGGGCAACACGGTGGCACGATGATTTTTAACGGGTGTAATCGAGTCCAGAGATCCATTTGTCATTCGATCGAGTCCGAGGGTGTCGTTGGTCTTAAGAGTAACCGACCTTTTTTCTTTTCACGTGAATTTCCTACTCTCCCTTTTCATCGTTTCCACCGTTTTTTTTTCCCCCCTTTTCTTCTTCTGGACTTGATGAAATTGATGAATCTGGAGAGCCTGATCGCTGTCCATAAAGGAATCGAGATTTTTTTAGTCATAGAAAGGTGAGAAGCAAGGGAGAAGTGTTTTCTGTATTTCGAGGGGGTTGTTTTAACCCTTGTGTCGACAAATAAAACGTTCAGACTTTTTTCTAATATATGGAATAATCGTTTTCACAAGTTTCTGAAAGAAATTAGAAGTTTTTTAAACTTCCCTAGGGAAAATGTGTGAGACAGGGAAAAGAAACCCCACAATTTGTTGCAATATTCGATAATTACTACGCGTTAAACTTAGGCTAGGTTTTGATCAAATTAAACACAAGTATTCTTAAATTTATTCCAGCAAAGTTGGCTTATTAATTATTAAATCTAGTTTTGAATGAAAAATCTTCGAATACAGACTAATTTTGCAACCCTCCAACGGGATAATAAATCTTCTAACGTCAATGGGTTTGCCAGGCATCCGGTGATTAACATTTAAAAACCGTAATACTTGCGAATCGGGCTGGAATTCGTGGCGGGTTTGAATTTTGTCGAGTATCGGGGGATGAACGAGGGGATGAAAGGGTAGAAAAAGGTCCAGGTGAAAATAGAATTTTTCTGCAGCCGGTCCGTACGAAATTCTAATTTGACGTTAGAAACTGACGGGCAAAAGGGGTGAAAAAGAAAAAATACCCCGGACGGGGAGGGGGGGGGGGAGCTTCGTTTCAACCCTTGGGAAAGGATTTTTACGTATTATGCGCCGCGTACCGCACGAAAGGGTGAGACAGAGGGGTGAAATCGTAGAAAATGATAAACAGGGTGAATCTTATTCAAATAGAAAGACAAGATCCTGGATTTAAGAGAGGAACACCGGGTTCCTTCGATGCCGACCTTCGTTTCTACCTGACCCATGGGAAAAAACGTACGGGACCTTCAATTTATCCATTCATTTCATTTTTTCCCCTCTCTCATTCTTCTTTAACCATACACCACGATTAGATATCCTTTTTTCAAATAAAAATTATACTCCAAAACCTGCTGTTTTAATATCATTTGTTCGACGTATTTTACCATTTTTGTTTTTTACTGGAAAAAATTGGTAGTAGGATCGTTTACCTTTCATAACGGTAAAAATTTCTGTCGACCCAATCTATAATTTTGAATATAAATTTCACTTTAAATTTGCTTCCATTTTCATTTTATAAATTTTACGCTATTTCTTTAGATATTGTTATTCTAATATACAAAGGGTTTTCTTTTGATAATTCGAATACTTAATCTCAATCAAAGCACGATTGCACGTATTTTGAAGTCCTGGGTCATAATAGACCCGGTTACCGACGTTCGAAGGTTAAATCGTCTATTTATTTAACATTTGACAGTATTTGAAACAATTGCACGAAAGTCAAAAGAAGCGTCAAAATATTTGTAAAATTGCACATAAACAGAACGATGTTGCAAACGAAAGTCAGGTATTATTCGAGAACATCCTTCCGCTCGTTTGTTTGGCCGATAATTTCCGCACAAATGAGCCCGACGAGCGAAAACAACGAAACTCAAGTTGTCCAATGAAGAGTAAAAAAAGAAAAGAAAGGTTAATGGCTCCGTGTTTCGTTCCGTTGGAACGCGATCGCCACGAACGAAACCGACACCGCGTGCTCCAGGATATCCCGGGCGCAGGATCAGGATCTCTGCGCGTGCAGACAGTATCACGATCTAGCGTCAAACTCGATCAAAAGCCACTGCATCGGGTTGTTCGAGGGACCAGAACCGGCTTCACGCGAAAGACACGCTTTGCTAACCAAACGGGGATACGTGGTGTCCGAAATTTCGAAAATCCCTTGAGAAAACACAGCTGGTGGAGGCAGGTAACCCGCCGGGTTTCGATCGAATCCGAAATAATTCTTAGGATACGTTCAAGCTGCGTTACAGCGATTTATATTTTTCTAATTAATCCTTGGCACGTTGAAAATATATTTTCTCATTTCCAAGCTTCTTAAATATAATATTTCAACATCATTCGGTAGTTAAAAATTGGTTAAGTTTCCAAGGTATAATATTTCAACATTTTCAAATTCTGCGAATACAGTGTATTACCTTCCAGCCGGAGCAGACATAATTTCCATTGTCTACGAAAGGGTTGAAGCAAAATTAACTAATTGTATGATTTGTCACGATACACCTTGTGTTTCTATTCGCTAATGTATTTCATCGTTAAAAACCTAAAAAATAAGGGGATGTAAGGTTGGCGAGCATCGTAATGACATCTTGCACAATTTTTCCTCTATTTTTCTCTTTGATTCGACTGCGTGATCGAAACGGCGACAGATTGAAAGGGTTCACCGTAGGGGTATTCGATCTCCTCCTCCGTCCGACTGGTTCCCCCTTTCTCCTCGAAACTACCTGCACCACTGTTTTCGCTTCTCGGGTTACTAAAGACGCGGAAATCCAGAAATCGCGAAGCTCGTTCAATCGGGCAGACCTTCTTTTTCTTTTTTTTTTCTTTTTACCCTTCGTTGCAAGGATTCAATGGCTCTCCACCGATCTTCCCCTCTTTCTTCGTTCTTCGATAAAACTCCTTCTTCTCTCGAACCCCTTCTCTCCTTCTTACACCGTTTTCTCCTTTCTTCTACCCCGGGGTTCTTAACCCCTTTTTTCCCGTCAGCTGCCACGCAACAGCTGTATACGTCCACAATTCGAGACCTTCCATGCACGTGTGCGTTACCGTGTGTTAACGTGTAGGTGCAACGCGTCAACACGAGTCTTGGATATTATCCGCGAACGGTCCTTATCTACCCATCGGATCGACGTACCGACCATTTCCCTCGTTGCTCTCCATTGTCACGCTTTATGAGATTTTTCGAGTTTGTTTCTCTCTTGTTAGTTCGTAAGAGACGGGCCCGAGGTGGGGGGGGAGAAGTTTTTTTTCCGCGTTGTTGGTATTGTTCGCGCAGAACAACGTCGACCAGACGGATAGAGACGAGAGAGGGCGACCGGTTAAATTTCGGTACTGGATATCGGCTTTGTCCTGACTTTTCACGGTTAACCCGCTCTTGGTCACGTTTGCCCTTTTCAAAAATCGAATTTCTGTCGCTTGGATGGACTTTCGCGTGACTTTAGGATCGATACAAATCTTCGGTTATCCACGCGACAGTCACACGCGTGTAACTGTTTATTCTGGTTAAGTTTTACATGGATATCTTACAGAAGACACTTACATTTAGTTTCTATAGCCGTGGGGATTCTTCAATACTGTATGATTTTTGTAATAATGATGCTTAAAAATGTCTCACTAGTCCTTTTAACACGTTCGCTACCAGCGTCGTATATATGCGTCGTTACTTATTTCTCTTAATTTCAATGTTATAAATACAACGTTAAAAAGTCCAATGTCATATTCTTTTTTACCAAAAAAGAATAATCAACTTTTGTTTCATAAAATACATGTAAAATATATAGCAGTTCTATTGGTGATATAAAGATTGAAATTTCGAATTTTTATATTCAATGGTAATTCTTTATTTTACAAGACGCGTATACACGTGGACCGCAGTAAGTAAACTAGGTTAAAGGGTGGTTAGTTTGGTTTAGAAAATGGTGGGAATAAGGATCGGACGTATGATTCGGGTTTGACGAGTAAACGGATCCAAGGATAGTACGCGTAATTATTGTACAGAAGATGAAACAGGGTTTGGAGCCAACTTATCCTAACTAAACGCGAAACATCAAATTATTTACTAGCTTAGAGCGATATAACATGGGACGTGTGCACAATTTTGGTAGAAAATATCATGACAAAATTAGCACAACGAAAAACGCTGACTAGGACAGAAGGCAAAATGGTGGTGAACGCGATGAAAATTTTTCGAAATCATTGACGGGAAAAGGAATCTTCGAGATTTCTTCCCTCTTTCCGTCTACAGGGTCTTTTTTTTCCATCGGACACGTGTATCCATTCAATGCTTTCCATTATCTCGGCCTATTTTTACAGTGACTCTTTCCTTTCAGAGCTGGATCCTTTCGTTTCGTACACGGTTAGATCCATAGACGACACTAAGCCGATCCACGATCCCCGAAACAGGATTTTTTTTTCTTTCTTTCTTTCTCTCCTTCTTCTTTTCTCGAGGCCTCGGTAAGATCTCGAGAATTTCACGCGAGTCACGTTTCGAGCGGGTGGGGAAGAGGAATCACGCCTCGAGCCTCTGACTCGAGATTTTTCAGACTCCACGACCAACAGACGTCCCTCTTGGCCACTCGAAACTGTCCGAATTCAATTACCCAAACAACACTGGGCGCGAACCAACGTTCGATGACGTGAAACGTAACCGAGCGTGGATCTCATCTAAATATTTGCCCGTTGATAACGACGAGGTACGAGGATCCTTTCGTGTGGGATCGACGCGAGTTTCCCAGTGATCGGTCTGGTTTTGTCGCAGGATCTTTTGTCGTTTAAGTACTTAGTCGCAGGACAAACGGCGAGGATCGGAAACGTGGGAATCATTAACACTTGGGAAAACATCTTCCTTCGTACTTTTTAGGTAAACTGGGTTGTTTCAAGTTTCCAAAAATTGCTTGTCAAAGTTTCTACTACGTAGTATAAATAATTTTGAAATAATTGCGTAATAATTGCAATTATAAGGCGTTTAACACGTTTTAAGCTTTCGATGAGACAAATCAAAATTTCAATCTCAATTTTGAATCGAAATGGATAGAAAATGTTTGATATAATAAATTCGTCTCACGGTAGCCCATAAAATTGATTTCCCCGTAAAATCATGCGGCAGACGAAAGTCACTCGACAGCCAACGAGATTCGAGAGTTCGTTGCACCCTGTTCCTCCCTTTAAATTCCACGCCCGAGGCGTCGCCCCTTTACCCTCTCGAACACCCCCGCGGCCGACTTCTCACTTCGGCGGCGTCTAGTGGCTCTTCCGATTCGGAAAAAAAAAATCCTCTGATCCGACCGTAAGTTTCTCTTTTGGAAGCACTCGAACTTCTCGTTCGCCGGCGTAGAAACGCGCAAAGAGGCTTCAATTAAATCCGCGGCTCTATCCAAGCCCTTTTATTACTCGACTCTTTGATCCGATAAAACAGACGGTAATCGCGACAAATCTTTCTTTATTTATACCCTTTCCGTTTGTTGTTCCTACGATTTTGAACGATTTCGAAGAATCTTGTATTCAAAGTGATAAGATTTCATTTTACTATGCTTTTTATGTAAATTTTTTAGATCATTTTGATATTAACCCATAAATATTATGGCGGTGATTCTGCGCTTATTTTAATTTATGAACTATGCAATTTTTAGTTTTAGTTTTTATATAATAAAGTAGTGTATGCGAACGTCTATTTTTTGAATAGAAAAATTGTAACGACGCCTAACGGGAGGATCAAAACGAAGGAATTCTGAATTTCAATGTTATCGTGATAGTGTTATTTTGGTAGGTAGCATTATCGAGCCACGATACCAGAAACATCCTGGCGGTCGTCTTCGTCATTTTTGGAGGCGTTCGGGAACCGAAAGTCGATGAGATAGCGGCTTGAGAAACAGCAGGCACCGATTCCTAAGAAAGAAACAAGCACATGGCCCTCTTTGCCGCCACTTTATCGGTCGCCTTTTATAATTTTAGATTTCCAAATATCACGATACGTCTCCTCGAAACACTTCAATTTCGTGTCTGCCAACATTTCCGCCATTGTTGTATATTTATACCGTCAAATAAGAATCCTTATCGACTCCTCGAATTCTCCTCTTTTCTGTCTCTCTTGCTAGACCTTATGCGTTTCAAGATTCCAACGATCGTTTCTTGTCCACCCTCTTCGAAAATTGAGAACCCGTGAGCGTGACAAGTTGTGGGAAACAAGCTAATTTCCTGGCTCGACGAGCAACCAACCCCCCTGTCAAGGGTTGCGAGCACCAATTTCCGGCGACGAATATATTTTCCGAAATTTTGTTTTGGTAATTTGCGTTCGTACTTCCGTGGTGGATAGGAGAAAAAAAAATGGAAAAAATGAAGAGGGAGGATTGGAGGCTGCATGGGGTAAGAAAGAGGGTTCCGAGGGAATCGGGGAAACTGCAGGGGGCTGTTGCGATCCACCGATCGATTAATCATTCTCGTTTTTATTTACCTTTGTACCTGATCGTCCGTTTCGTTTTTTTTTTTGCCTCCTTCTTCGAGAATTCCATCGTTTCACGAATTCTTCTACGAGCGTCCTTCGAGCTTCTCGCCCTCGCGAGATTTTTCATCGGTAAGGGGTGCACGCGGCCGTTCGGTTCATCGATCAGGCTCGCATGAAAGAGTTTCGTGGCAGCGTGAAAATTCTAATGATCGAACGGCATGAGAACCTTCCTAATCGTCTCGTGGTTTCTTGCGATACGCGAGAACCGTTTTTGATCGACGACTTCTTTTTTTTTTTTTTGGAAGAAAAAAAGAAAAAGCGTAATAGTTTGTGACTCGTTGTCAGTTTATGATAGACGTACTTTTTATGGAATTAAAATACTGTGTTACAAGCAAAATTTAACTTGAATCGTGCAGAATATAATAGAACCTTGTTTATCTGAATTAATAGGGAATTTCGAATATTATTTAGTATCGAGCTTCAGTAATATTATTCCAGATTTCTATTTAATCAGAAGCCAAGAATTGACTTTCACTCGATTCCTTGAAACTTTGAAAATTCTTTGAAAATATTTCCAAGTGTAAATTATACGTATTTTTCATTTGGAACATTTGAGAAGTCGGTCGATCATCTTAACACGCGGAAACGAGACAAATTGACATTTTTTTATCACTCGGAAAGCTGGTTCCCACGTAATATACTGGGTATTTCGAGCCTGTTTCCACCACGTGTCTACGACGGTACCTGATTTCGTGTTTAATTCCATCTGCCTGACGGTGCGTCTCCCTTCCCGTGGAAACACGGAACCCCGCGAGGAAAGGCAGTTTTTGTCGCGCCGGAAGTCCTGATCCAACTCCTCTGCTCGAGCCCTTAAACGAACGATCCGTTCCTCTAACCCTTCTTGGATTTTTTTGTTTTTCCCCAAATACGCGCCATATTGTCGTGGGAACTCGATGGAAAAGCACAGCCACTCACTGCGACAACAGATTAGAGCACTATATTTAAATATCATCCGGGAAGCTGTAGTTATTCTCAGTAACGGAAAGATCGAAGATACGTTCAATAACTATCAATTTCATACTTGCAAATGTTTCAATATTTTAACAAATTTCAATATTAACACGCCAGTATCGAATATTAACCCTTTGACTGCGGCGTGCTCCGGCAAAAAGTCATGAAAAATGGTTTTCGTAAACAAAAAAAAATAAAATAAAATCAAAGAAACAAAAATTGTAGTCGATGGTAAGTTAATTTTTATTCGAAGTCTTGCAATTTACTGAGCGTATATGTACGGCTTTCGTGTATTTTGATGGACTCGCGAGGGCGTATATATACGCCTTTCGCAGTTAAAGGGTTAATAACATCTGGCGTTAGAATATCGAGTGTTATTTATAGAAACGAGAACCGATCCAATTGACGTTCAAATCTGCAGAAAGGTAGTTTCTAATCACCAGACAAACCGATCGATACGATCGGTGACAAAACTCGAGTGTTTTCCGTCGACAATCGTCGAAAACCAAAAGATTGAAATTGTTTCTGTCGATAAGATAACGTCGAAGGAATATTCTCCAAAAGTGAAAAAAAAAAATAAATGAAAAGAAACGAAAAAGTATGAGTTTGTTTCTACTATCCCCGATGAAGCGCGGATCGGTAGCCAATTTGTTCCCGGTCACATCGGAAGATTTCTCGATTCGGGGTGTCCGCGGACATCGATCTGTTGAAAACAGAATAAAAGGTGAATCTGGCCTGGGTTACACGTGTATAATACGTGCACGTCTCTCGCGGAGGACCTTGAAGAGGAGCCGCAGCTGCATCCTTGCACCGGCACCGTACCAGAGAAGGTAAAGGACAAACGTATAATATGATCTAACAGATCGTAGCATCGTGCGAATCGCGAAATCTCGATCCATAGATCCTCACGTTCGCTTCTCTCTGCCCTACAGCTCTCGGCTCGATCTTGAAATTTTATCGCTTCAGCTATACGCTTCTTCCATTGTTCCTACCAACCAGTACTTATTATTTAATCTGCCGTTCCGTGGGAATGAATAATTGACCCCCTTGCGTTTCGTTCGTGCTTCGTGTCGCTCTCCGTTTCTATACTCGTCCAGTTTCGAGGCTTACAAGCGAAACCCTTTCGAACTTTTATCAGTCGCGTTGTCGTACGCGTTATTTTTAGAAATAATACGACGATCCATTTCTGGCCGAAGAAAATGGCTGGATTTGGAAAATTTAGGAAATTATCGACGGGGCATGTGTTTTAACGTAGTAACACCTAATTAAGTAGGTATTCGGAATTTACTATAACAGAGATTTGCTATATTACCACTTAGGTATTTGCAATCAAATATATTTGATAATATTGAAATTACCAATTCACTGTTACAGCTGTTTAAACAAAATCACAACCGCGTGCTCCTTGTATCTTAAATTAAACGATCCGATTACAGAAATCTGCGAGAGTATATTCGATGGATAGGTTACGAATCGATAGATTATATTTTCGAAGGGTAATTAAATGAATTTGAAGTAGACTCGAATGTCTTAAGAGTGTTACGAGGTAGCCTAGCGATGGTTGTTGGCGGAAGGTTGATCACCACTGTGAGCATTCAGCGATTCAGGGTCTGTTGGGCCCTTCTACGATAATTACACGGTGCGAGCTGCGAGTCGGGCCAGGAATATATGTTCGATCGGCCGGTTTTTGAATTATTTGAAAAGAGACAGACCCTGGTATAACCGCGATATTATGGTATCGCGATTCCTCCTCCTCGAACCTTCGATCCCTTTTCTTCATTCTTTCACGACTTTTTTTTCACTCCCTTCGCTCTCCCTCTTTTATTTACTTCTTTTGCATCCTCGCCACTCTTCTGAACATCACCCAGACGTTCGCGGGCAAAACTTTCGAAAAAAAAAAAAAAAAAATAAAAAGAAAAATTAACGATCTTGAGATTTTTCAGACGCAAAACGACTAGAAAATAAGAGATATTAGAAGAGCTGTGTTTTCTTTCAAAAAATTATTACAATTTAATATTAAAAAATCAATCTAAATACACTTGGATCGGTGATTAGATTAGATAGAAAGGAAAAGATAGATAAACATTCTATTTCTTCGGTTATTATCGTCCCGTTAGTTTTCAAATTAAGTTATCGCGAATTTGTGACTTATCTGCGGGGAAACTTTATCTCGTTTTCGATCGATACTTTGATAAAACGATTCTGTCCTCGGATCAACTGATTCACGAGGTAGAACGAAATGTATTTTCGAGCCACGGTCGATTTTAACCCTCCTTGCGTCATTATCTGACCCAGAAAAAACAATGCTCCCCCATCGAATTCGACCGTTCACGACGAAACTACATACGTCCCTGGTTGCAGATGTTATAATTTCGAAATGGCATAATTCCCTGTCGGCTAAGAAAAAATCGACTCTCGATTGGGCCATGTTCGACGGAAGGGTTGTGATTGTTGCGTTACATTCTTCCTTCGCTCTTCGGTTCCTTTTATTCGTGGCTGGAAATTTTGTTAAATTACGCGAAGAAACAGGTGGATGACTGTTAATCTTCAAAGGCAAATACCGTTATAAATTAAACAGATAAATAATTTCAAAGTCCTACTGCACCCTACAACTCTGCCATTTTACCGCCTTAATAAACACAAATATATCAAAATAAAGCTAAGATACTGCCTAATATCTCCCAAGAAAGTACCACTGTTTTACTTAATAATTACTCGAGAATGAGAACTCTTTAAGCTTGAAAGTACCATGGAAGGAAGGACGCACGAAAAAGGCGCAGCTATGAATTCTGGAGACAAAGGAGGAATGTAATCAAGAAATCAAGGAACGAAGATAGAAGAAGAAGAAGAAGAAGAAGAAGAAGAAGAAGAAGAAGAGTAGAGGACAAGATATCGGCATTGGCAAAAGGCATATAGGTTGTACCAGGCTTGGCCGAGATCGCAACAAATGACTGTGTTTAAACTTGAACGTGACAAAATTTAAAAATCCCGCTCGAGAGGTTGAAGCCGCCACGAATGGTGGGAGTAAAAGGGCCAAAGCTGAAGGGAGACAGAGAGAAAAAAAAAGGTTGTGCTCGTTCTTCGTCTACACCTCTCTTCATGATTCTTTCTCCTCGTTTTTTGCCCCGCTTTTACGTCGCTTCGTATTTCGCCTCTCTCCTTTTGTTCTTGCCCAGGCACACGCATTTGCGCCGCGATTCGAATTTCTTTTCTCCCTGGCTCGGTTTCGCGATGGCCAAACCCCCCTACTACCCCCTTGTCCTTCACTCTTTTCCCTTCGTAATTGCTGCCGCGACAGGGGTTGAATTTTTGGGGTGCGCGTCGATTCGGAACGCGGTGGGGTCCCATGGAAATTTTCCTCCAACTACGTTCCGTTTTTATCATTTCGTTACGGATTCGACGCAATTCCGGAATCGAAGGCTGATTTTTCGAATTAATATCGGTAATTTGGCTGATATTGATATTTACTAATTCAAGCTTTCCAGATTAATTAGTTTCGTTCATTCGTATCGTGTTACGGTTAATTAGCGTTTTTAGTGGGTTTAGTGTCCAAATTTGCAATTTCACCGACTTACTATAGGTTTACCCGGTAAATAAATTGCCATACCTTGAATCCTGCTTCATAATCCAAATTAAAATTACTGTTTATGAAATTTCAATAATCCCGTAGGAATTCAATTGCCAACATAATTAGTATATTCTGGCGATCTCATTAACAGTTTCTATTGTTTCAAACTCGATTACCAATTTCCCGATCTCATTAGAGATTAAGTTACATCGGTAGCACGATTAATTATTGCCATCGAATGGTAATTATACCATCTTGATCCGATTAAGAAGAAAAATGTTTCTTTCACAAAAGATATCATAGTTTGGTGAAAGAAACGAAGAATTGGTATTCTCGTTTGCGTTTGATGGTGGATCGTTACCAGCGGGGCGAAAAAAAAAAGAAAAAAGAAATAATCTCCGACAAGCACGCTTTGGAAGTCCAGCTCGGAAGAAATGCCATGGTCGGGCAATTAATCATATTTCGAAAATCATTCCAGCCGCTGAGATCTGGCCGGCCAGATAGAGTCCGAGTGCTCGTCGAAACTCCAGAGTCATAGGGAGCCAACTATACTCGCAGGGTGTTTGACCGAACCAAAGCTCTTTCTCTCCGCACAATCCTTCTTTTCTTTTTCTTCGTTCCGATTCTTTCTTTTTTTTTTTCTAAATACATTCCGACTACGTCCAGCATCGAAAGCAAAGAAAACGAAAAACCTTCTGTAATTATTACAATTTCACCCTTTCAGGGATCGTCAGCTTTCACGATACCATTATTTAATTCCATCCGAAAATTGATAGATAATTATAATAAAAATGTCGACCGTTTACGCCGCGATATTTTCACGAAAGAAGATAATTCTCTTTGCACGCCCTTGAAATTTGTCATTCGAGGAAGTTGAAAAGCCAGCAATTTCGATGGCAGGGAATAAAGGATAATTCCAAAGGTGTATCGAACCCAGGAACGATCGAAGAGGCGAAAGAATAAGGAGAGGAAGGTGGACGATGAAATAAGAGCAACGATTACAAGGGTGGGTAGAAAGGGGAGCGAATGAGCTGGGTTTAGTGGAGTCCGGGGGTGGGAAGGGGGGTGAGGAGAGACTTTCTGTTCGTGATGTATTAGTTTCAACGCATACAGAGAACCGTACGGCCTCGTGGCCATTACAATGCGTCCGTGGAGCTCTCCAGTTCGAGATATCTCGAATCGGAGCGAGTTCGATTCATTTAAGAGATAAGATCTTTCGTTCGAAATATGAATATTATATTATAAGCGCAGTCAGTGCTGCTTTTCTATCCCTCTCTGTTAACCGTGCCTTATTCTCCTCCCCTCCACGCTCTTCAATTTTCTTTCTTCCTTTTCTTCCCTCTCGCTCTCTTTTATATTCTTCCTTCGTTTATTCTTTTTCCCCTTGTTCCGTGGCCTGCCAAACCGAATGCCTGCATTACCACGCCAACTTCTTCCCCCCACCCTCTTTTTCTTCTTCTTCTTCTTTTCCCGATCCCGATGATCTTCAACGTGGTCCAACGGAACGGTTGATTAATTAACACCTTGCGTTTCCACTTTTCGACTTGTTACCTCTCCTTCTCTTCTTTTCGACGCAGGTATCCCTGGACCACCTGCGTTTCGTACTCTCAGCATCGAGCATTTATTTCATTAGGTTGGCAAGCTTTCTTTCGAAGTATCTTTATCGATAATTTGCAATCGAAGAGCTCGGTACGTCGATATATTGCAAATTTTCCAGTTACACGATCTACGAAGATTTCTTTCGTTCTTCTTATCGAAAGGGTATCGAGGACACCGCGCAGGAAGCTGACCCGCGAAGAGGGGAGAAGGGTGTTAAGGTTTGAGCATCGACAGTCCCGTGGGACACGGACGAGATAATAATAATAGACGATCGTGTATTACAAGCTATAAACGTCAGTCGGTTGCGTTTCCTCTTTTATTTTTCCGCGAGCGGTCGCGCGTGCACGCGTAAAAGCGCGCTGGAACGACTCACCGCAACCTTCTAAACGACATTCTGATCGCGAGAACTCTTTATTGTTGCACAAGAACCGAGGGGCCCGGCTGTAATTTCACCGATGCTACCGAAGAGAATGAACCGTGAACCTTGGCCACTTATTAGAATTTAGATTGAAAATTAAGCATTTTCTGTACTTTTAAACCGTTCGAAGGATCCCTCTTTACGAGGCGAATTAACTCTCCGTCGGGGGATACCTTGATCGAATCGATCTTATGAAATTTTACAGCAATAATTAACTTTTGAATTTTTATTGGAAACTTGGATCTTGGGTCCATCGATTGGCTGCTATACAAATTTTGTAGACTGTCCCGATTCCAAGCTGAATTCTTTGAATTTTTATTGGAAACCTGGATCTTGGGTCCATCCATTGATTGTTATACAAATTTTGTAGACTGTCTCGATTCTAGAGCTGAATTCTAGATTGAAATCTTCTTAAGTTGATCAAATTCCTTGTCCAAGGTTTACCGAAGCCAGGTTACAAAATTGCCTTCGTCCAGTGTTTATTTTAATAAGATAATAAAATAGAGGCGAGTGTTTTCGTGGAAGATAATATTCGAGGAAACAGAAAAAGGATTCCCTGTGGAACGATCGTTTCATAGGTGGAGGATTTCGAGCCTCGGTGTTACCCCCCCGTGCCCCGGCGACTCCCGCCCACCGTAAAACTCGGGGCCCCGTTTGGTTACACGTCAGTTTGAAGAATTCTTCACGAGTCAGAAAAATGAGCATCGTCATGATTTTTGAAAGTAAAAAATGAACGAACGGCCAGGAGAGAAGGGCACGGACGGGCGAGATACAACGAAAGAAATAGAAAGAGAAGGAAAGGGAAAGGTTCGGGACCCGTGGACCCTTTTTCGAGCTCGAGTCTTCTTCCCCCGTTTCCTCCACCGCCCCCCCCTGCACCCCACAAAGTCGCTACGGTTGTTCACACACGCGCTCGATACGAGTACACGCACCTTGATTTAATCTGCTCGTACCTACCTTATATGTATGTTAATGTGACGTGCCTAACCCTATAGCCACTTTCAACGAAAAATTCGATTTCGCTTCTGTGTTTTGTGGATTTCCCTGGACTGTGGAGTATTAAGGTATTCTTGGCTTTCTGTAATTGTGTTTCTAGGAAATGTAATTATTAAACGGTGTAGAAATTTTAGAAATTCTAAACCTTCGAATACAGGTAATTAAGTTAGAATTATTTGAATAATAGAAAGTACAGCAAATAAATTTGATTCAAATTAATGCGGTGCTGCGTATTTATTACTTCGACGCGTGATATATTATACCAGAATTCTTCGTTCTATCATACATTAATTATAATTTGAAGGAAAGTAGGATCTTCCAAATGCCAATACCTAATTTTCTTACAATTAGTAATATCGATCTTTTTGGGTATATTGAGCTATGTATAAGCCCGCCTGAAGGAGTCGCTCCAAGGGGCATTATCGTGATTATGATTATTTAAATTTGTTCGTTTTTGGCGGGGAAAAGGGAAGGGTGTTTGAGCGGCAGGGTCTATTGTTCGATTATTTGAATGTCGAACGTACGCGAACGAACGGGAACCGATTCGTGGGGCCTAATGGGGATTACACGGCCAATCAGCCTTTGCCAAGGCCCTCTTCGTCTACTCCTTTCTTCTTTTCCCTTTCTTCCTCTCTCTACCATCCCATTCTTTCTCTTTCCTTTGAAAAATATCTTTCATATCGTTTCAAATATTTTCCAAAACTGGATACAGCCGTGCTTTTTACGATACATCTACAACTTTCGTATCACCGATTTAATATACCGATATAAAACATGATTTCAGATTAAAGCCACAGAGTCAAAGAAGATTAACTCGTTCCCATTTGTAAGAGTAAAAAGAAAAATAGAACTTTCTTTTAGCAGATGTGTAAGTGTTGTCAATTTGATAAATGTAGATGAAACGAATATTCAAATCATTTCCAATTTAGGCACGACATGGGAGTGGTCGAACGGTATCGCTGTTTTTTTTCTTTTTTTTTTTACTTCTTCATATTCTTTCTTCGTGTTTCCTGGTCATTCATGAATTATCCAATGGAGTATTATGATCGCGAACGATAATGTTCGACGAATTAACGAGATTGTTTCTGCATAATCGCGGCCAACGATAATGATGGAAACGAAGCCAAATGACGTCAACCGGTTGAAAATTAATATAGACAGCCGCATGGTTTCACTTTCTCGCGTGTCATCAAGTTTGTAACGGCCGGCACATGAAATCGGAGTTGATTCGCGGTAATCCCGACCGATAAATCGGCGCCACGGTTCATCGTTCGATAAAGTATCGGTACTCTTCTGGTATTTACTAAATACACATCCGTGGTTACGTCGGTCGTTTTCTTCTTATTTCGTTCGAACTATCACGCTTGGCCGCTTCAACTGCGCTCACAGACCGCTTCAACTGCGCTCACAGACCGCTTCAAGAGCGCAATATGGAATATTATATTTTTCGAATTTTGGACATTTCGGAATACCGTGTTATTGGTGGGAATTTTAGACTACCGTATTTGAAGAAATTTGGGAATATTGTATTTTTATAAATTTGGAAGCTTTGTACTACCGTATTTCAAGTTGGGAATATTGTACTTTTAGAAATTTGGAAGCTATGGACTACAGATTTCAAAAAATTTGGGAATATTGTATTTTTAGAAATTCGGAGGCTTTGGACTACTATATTTTAAGAAATTTGGGAATATTGTATTTTTAGAAATTTGTATGCTTTGGACTACCGTATTTGAAGAAATTTGGGAATATTGCATTTTTGGAAATTTGGATGCTTTGTACTACTGATTTCAGGAAATTTGGGAATATTGTATTTTTATAAATTTGGAAGCTTTGTACTACCGTATTTCAAGTTGGGAATATTGTATTTTTAGAAATTTGGAAGCTTTGTACTACTGATTTCAAGAATTTTGGAAATACTTTTCCCAATCCACTTTTCACATTTTCGGCAACATAGAAATTTCGAAATACTTTAAAAAACTCGCAAGCTTACGAACACCGCATTCTTCAGCAGCAATTCCAAAAACAGCCACATCTGGTTATTAATTTCTCCCAGTACGATTTGCTCTGTTTGCACCGCGTTATGGAATCTTTCAATCGTTCGTCGATTCTCGAGCCACCCCATCCTGCATCCTCTTCTTCCTCGTGTGTTGCGTGGGCAGGCTCGACGCCGTGCCGCGCCACAGAAAGAAAAAGAAGGAACCGAGAAGGAAAGTTTTTGCATTCCAGGAACGCTCGTTCGAATATGAATATGCATTGATTGACTCGTAATTGCGAGCTACTTCTACAGTCATATTGTTCCCGGTTATTTATTATCCAGCCGGATATTGTTTAAACGCGGTAACGAAGTATTCAGCGGCTCGTGGAAATTTATTTGGTCGAAACGGGCCGCCGCGCCGCGCCGATTCCTTTGACAGCCACTTTCGGACCAACGATGATTCATCTTGCCGGTGTGAAGGATTCTACTCTCGAACTTGCTTCTTCGCGTTTCGTTTGACGTCAACTATCAACGGAGCGCACTCTTGCGAACCATTTCTAACTCAATTTTATGTTTAATGACATAAAAACTGTGACAAATGTGTTAAATAGCCAACAATATTTTGTCAATTTTGTTTGTCGATTTCATGACAGAAAAGCATCTCAGAGTATCACTTGTGCTGGCTCAAATAAAAGCTCAAAGTTTCACAAAAATACTTATACAGGCGCTTCGTTGATATTTTTAATACAACATGGCTGGTATCGTCTTATAGCAGATGGTTACTAACTTGGAGACGTACGAAGTCCGAAGTGATTTCATGACATCAAAGTATCTCAAAGTACCACTTACGACACACCAAATTGAAGCTTAAAGATTCACAAAAACACTTACATAAGCCTTTCCTTAATATTCTTAACAGACACAAAATGGCTAATTAAATATTCTACCAGACCACGAATCAGAGTGAAATTCTTGACAGATTTCGATCGGAATATGATTCTAACGAAATCTACTTCCAATCTGAAGAGAAAATTTCGAATAAACAGAGCTAATGAATACAGAGTACGGTATTCGAAGCGCACTAGACAGATAAGCGATATGAGTTTAAGAAATAATTTAACCGAGAAAAAGATAAAAGGTCGAATAACCGAGCGTTTGAAATTTAAACGGTCCCGATGGAGCACGAAGAACAGAAAGGGTTGGGAGAAAGAGAGAGGAACGAAGCGTAAAGGGGTGGCAAAGATGGAAGCGAAAGATCCATCGGGCAGCCAGGGTCTTCGGGGCAGCCGAGGCATCCTTTAAAATTGGAATAATAATGTTCTTTCATCTCTCTGAACTCGAAATGATGACTCGACGCCTTTCAATATTGTGGGAACAAAAATCGGTTAGGAACACGTCGGCTGCTTTCCTTCTCTTCTTTTTTCCCTCTTCTCCTTCTTCGACTGTTCGTCCAATAGAATACAAAGAGAAGAAGAGATAGGATCAAGCATCTCGTTATTCAAAATTTATCAATCAATTTCCTGAAAAGTTTGATCTTTCACTGGAATTCTTGAACTTTGTTTTCTGAATTCGAAATTAACCCTTTCACTTTAGGTAGGAATCTTATTGTTAAGAATTACGGAATATTGGTATATTACATTTTTCAGAACTTGGAAACTAAAACAACACACGTGTGTGATATCTTTTATCATCACTTAAACACTTAATTACCCTTCCAAATCGCAAAGCAATTCTATTACTCCGTAATGCGTATATATTGCATAATAATTTACTAAAAGAAATTAAACATTTCCTTGGCAACTGATCCTACTTCGATCGCTCGTCCACCGTCCCAAAATACAAACATGTTTACCCACAAATATCCAGGAGTAAAAATTACAAGACAATATCCGATTCGACGATTTCCGCGAGCATGACGATTCGCGAATACGTTCTCGACAAAAGATATTAACGACGCTATTGAGAGGAGGATGAAATTAAAACGAAAGGAAGAAACGAACGAATCGACGATGGGAAGAGACGATTTGCAATTAATGCATGTCGTGTGGGGAGGGAAAAGAAGCTGTGCGGGGTACGGGGAACGTTGTAGATGGAGAAAAAATGACGTAAGTCATCCTACGAGGCATTAGATTGAGCTTGATTACGAGTAATTATTCTTGCAGCACGGTTTCGTGCGTCCTTATAACGTCTGTTAACGAGGGCCGGCGATCTTTGATCATTGCCTCGATCGAGATACACATCGCCGCCACGCACAACGCGTTCCAAGAGATTGATCAGCCTTGTCCTTCGATATTGCACACCTTTTGGAAAGGACGACAGCTCGATCGAATAACAATCAAACGATCATTTTGATATCGCATCGAAACTCTACCACCGTTCTTGTTTAACCCTTGAGGTCCTGTGTATGCTCTCAGACACTGCTGTTCGGCGTGTCAGGGTTGTATGATTTTTCAATTTTCTACGAGAGACAAAATTACCGGATAACCGTTTCTTTTTGTTTCACATTCGAAGCCAAGGCGTTTAACCTTTTGCAGTCGAAGCATTTTTGGACGTGATCGGGTCTAATCTAATTTTCCAGCTACGCTTCCGTGTCGGAAATATTTAAGAATCTGTTGATTTTGATTCCCTTCTTTGATTTTCTATATTTTGATACGGGTGAAAGTGAAATTTCGCATTTTAGAATACTCCGATAAATGAAATATGACGCCTCAGAGGCACCAGTCTAGTGAAAAGGGTAGATTTCTAGCTCAACACTTTAACTGCCACCTCAGCCATATGTGGGTAGAAATCTGTCGCTTGCATTATTAATATCTTTTCGATATCTTAATTAGAAATCGTCGTATTAGGTAGTCGAAATTCTGAATAACTGAAACGACGAAAAATTGTCAGAATAATACGACTGACCAAGTTTTCAGCACCTTTAGCATAGTAGCCAAAGTGTCAAGAAAACTGGAGCACTAGGTTCCTCGGATTTTATATTAATTAGTTGTAATATAAAATACTTTCAAGCAGTACGAATATCGTACATACCATATTCTCATGTTTCAAATATCAAATGCATCGAGTTTACCGTTTTAAACATCCGCGCGTTCTACTTTGAAACCAGAGGTGACAATTGGAACGACTGGTTGTAGTTGCAACGTTGCAACGAGAAAGGGTTAAAAACTCGCCCACCCGTGGGATGTTTTATCGAAATCGAAGACGCGAACGTGGGGTGGTTCGATCACAAGTTGGCCGGTCGGTTTCGCAAGGCATGTCCCGGGGGGACACTCGATGAATAACGAACGTCTTTTCCACGCCTCCGAAATGTTGGTGATTAGCCGTGAAATATCGGTTTTCGTATACGAAGGAATTACACGAGAGAGGAGAAATGGAGCAGAAGAAGAAGAGTTAAGATAGGCGATGGGTGATGGTGGTCGGTTGTGGGTCTCGGTCGAAGCGAAAGGCAAGCTCGGCCACAGGATTTCGGTCGGAATATAAAAGCTCTCGGCACGGTTCGTTCGGCTTGCTCGGTACCATAAATAATGGCGGGCGCTAATCTACGTTCATTAATTCATCTCCGGGGGATTCATCTTGCGGCGTCGGCGGCGGCGGCGGCGGCCGCTCGCCAAAACCAAGCAAATAGACAGAAAATCCCTCGCGATCGAGGATATAAACCGCGTTGCCCGATGGGAGTGGTTTAAAAACGAACAATCCGCTTCGACGACCTGGCGAGAAAACCATTTCTGAAACCACTCCGACAATTAACCCTTTCCGTATCGTGCTGTTCGGATTTAAACGCTCTCGGTTGACAACTTCTGGCACACGGTGGCAATTGTAAAATGTATTTACACCATCGACCGACCGATCGATCGACTGGTCGCTTCAACTACTTGTACAGTTGGTGAACAAATTGTTAGAGCCACTCGCATAACTTGACGATTTTACATACAAACGATTATTTCTTAGAAACCCAGTTAAACAGAGTTTTTATTACTTTTTTATGATGTATTATTGATGCTTATGAAGTTCTGTGATACAGTTGGCAACACTATGAGTCGACAGTAGCAGCCTAACAACCGCGAATGACTGTTTCGTTTTTGAAGAAGTTTATAGGTTATATCAGTGTTGCAATTATTGTCGTAGTGTTTTTACATTATTTTGTTTGGCATACTGACGATTTATAAATTGTTGAATTATGTCTATTTATTTTATTTATAGAACAGTTTTTAACATGGGCAAGGGTAAAGATCTTTCTCCGAGTAAAATCTCGGAAATAAAAACATTAATATTATTCATAGTAGTCATTCACGTAGTTTCACCAGCATCAGTTGACCGAATCAAAAAAGGAAAGCTTGATCGTGGCTCTAATTATTTGATCATCCACTGTAGCTTGTTAACGGACGCAGGCCCTTTGATGTCCAATATTGTATAAATAACAGTGGAATTGAAAATCTATTTGCGCCGTTAAAACGAAAAGCAGGCCACTCGTCTATAACCGATCGATCGACCGGTCGCTTCGACTACTTATAATATTATTCAACACAAACATGACTTTGGAAGAACAAAACGCGCCATTTAACATCGGGCGAACGAAGTCGGAAGAAAGAAGAAAGGCGGTAGGAGTTCGGTCGAAAGTCGGAACGTGGAGGCAGTGAAAAAAAGGATGAAAATCGTGGTTGTAAAATCCACGCGGGTTGCAGCAAACGCAATTAACCGCTAAACCCGAATCCCCATAGGGGCCCTGGATACCCTTTCGTGTATATAGGTTCCCGAAGAAGAAGTAGAAGAAGAAGAACAGAGGGATGGACTGGATATGAAAGAAGAAGAAGAATAAGAGATGGTGGTGGAGCAGGAGGAGGAGAAGGAGAAGAAGAAAGGGAAGGGACAAAGAGAAAGAGGAGAGCAGTGATCTGGCCCTCTCGACGACTACTTTCGGTCTGGCCAGCCCTGCCAGCCCTTAGGGCTCCAGACGGAACGCTTTTAAAATTTATTGACAATCATAAATTTCGAAAATAAAACCTTATATTCCCGAGCGTGCGCGCGCGCGCGTGCTCACTGCCAACTCGTGCACAAACGCGTCGATTCGCCCGCGCGCGCGCGCGTGTGAGTGTGTGTGTAAGGACTTTAGGGTTTTGTGACTGTTGCACGAGTGGCTGCATACACGGCTGCAGCTAAAGGTTTCGCAGACTGCGAACGGGCCCTGAATCTTCTTCTCCTTTCCTCTCTAAGGCCAGCTCCCTGCACCGGGTAGCAGCCTGGGATATCGTTTTCTCTCCCGTTGCTCCTTTTCTCGGGGTGCTCGAAACAAAAGAATTCGTTACGAATTTGCCTCCACCTTCCTGCCCCTCACCATCTACACCCCATCCCCCAGCCCTTCTCGAATTGCCTTCGTGTATCGCCTCGACCGATACACTTGCCAATTTTTCCACCAGGATACGAACCTTCTGCTTCTCTTATTTCCGTCCAGAGGTGTTATTAGTTGATATTGTTCTAAGTCGAAGAAACGTTGATTTTTTCTTCTTTTTTTTCGTAATTTCTGGAGAAGTCGGATCGTTTTTAATAATTTGAGTTGTAAAGGATGAACAAGGGGAAATAATTTTTGAATATCTGTCGTTAATAAACAGCTTTCTATTTCTTATTTTTCCTGACAGCTATCGTAACGACTGCTTAACCGGTCTCTCAGCTGTCCAGTTATCTCCGTTTTCTTGGAACGCGTCCAGAAGGATCATCCCTCTGGAGGAATTCTCATGATCTCGTCCTAGTAACGATCCATCTTATCGATCGTATCTTCATGATGTCAATAGGGACGCCTGACTCAAGATTTTCGTAGATTTCATCGTGATAAGACACTTTGGATACGACGGAAATAGATCTTTCGAATTTCCTAAACTCGTTTGATGATCTTCAAGCTTTGCACGATAAACATTGAAAATTAAGTCTTCTAGAGCATCTTCATTAATTACGATTGCTAACATCTTCAATACTCCAAAATCATTTTACTCGAATAAATAGACTAAAGAATTCGTTTAGGGTCGTACAGACGTCGAAAATAAAGTTCTTGAAAGTATCTTCATTGATCTTTTAACATGATCGAGACCCGCGGTCTCGTGTTTGAATATCGAATTGGATCGAGCTGTCGATCGATTCCTGAAGAAGCCGTCTTTCTAACGAACGCCGTTTTAATCCCGAGCCCCATCCTTTGTATCTTTTCTTTGGCGCCGCCTATCATCCGGATCGTGCAGATCGCGTACGCGTGTAAAAAATTTTATTGGCAGTTTCAAGGCGTACGACGTCCAGCCGGCGCGGCGGATCATCGGCAAGAAACAAGGACGATCCGCTCCTAAATCGTCGTGGTTCTTGAGGCCTGAACGTTATAGCGCGTATCCCTTTTCTCGATGATACACCCGCGCCTGTCAGTCGCGTCATTGACAGAGAATATCGCGTGTCGTCTTTCATTCGATCGTCTCGTTATTTGCGGCCAAGATAGTTGCTCCGATGGATTTTTAAACACGTCGAATTCCAGGCCTCGTACGCTTATAAACACGCCGAGCGCGGGGAGAGGGAATGGGAGGAGAAGAGACAACGCGCGGGATTGACGAGGTTTGTTACAGATGTAAGCAAATTATGATCGAAATTAACCGATTCAAACAATCGGAGTGAGTAATTGATCGAGTCTGTACGAAGAACGTGCACTCGTCGATTCGAGTGCTGGGTATGTCAAATATTGGAAGATTCGAATGCTGGAAATGTGAAATACTGGAAAAACTGAGTGGTGGAAATTTTAAATACTGGAACACTCGAGTGTAGGGTAATTGGAATATTAAGAAATCTGGATGTCCGAAATTTCGAATGCAGAAGTTATGCATCCCATCCGAATGCTAGAAATTTCAAACACTGGGAAATTAGAAAGTTGGAAATGATCAAATACTGGGAAATTCGAATGCTGAAAATTTCAAATGGCGGAAATTTCAAATACTGGAAAATTCGAGTGCTGCATAATTCCAATATTAGAAAGGATTCTGGATAACGGAAATTTCAAACGAAAGGAAATTCAAACACTGTGTAAAATCCGAATGCTGGGAATTTCAAGCGCAGCAAAATTCGATTACCGGAATGTTTAAACTGTCATTACAACCCCAGTTTGCGATCCACCAGAATCTAGGTATAAAAAAAGATTGCGTTCGAATCGTGGAAAGGTGGTCGAAGAGAACGTGTCGATGGGAGGGAGGGTCACCAGAATGGAGGTAAGTAGTTGTGGAGGGGGTGGGTCACGGGAGCGAGAGGGGGCGAATTCATCATCAGTCCAAGTCAGGAATTATAACGGAGCGATTCATCACGAGAGGCCACCGATCCGTCATGCCGATCCACGTGTGCAAGCCGTTTTTGAATATATCCCGCGGACGTATTATATCTCTGTATATCTCAGTTAACTCCGCGTAATAATGTATACAGGATCGCATATATTCCTTTTTTTCCCTCTATTTTTCTTCTCGCCGGCGACCTTGCCGCGTTTTCGAAAAAAACTCTCGCGAACAATGCGCGAAATTTTTGCGCTTGCCCTTCTCGCGCCAAATGCAAATCTCCATCGAGCCCCTCTCTTGTTATTTATATCAAGCCCCGTGATTAATCGACCGTCTCATTAATTATGACAGTCTATTATGTATGCATTGCTCGGCGATAGTTGTACATACACGAGCAATACGCTTCGCTTGTAAATTATATTACATCTACATACGTACGTTTGCACGGACTTGTATCGAATCGTGAAATACCTGTATTCTTTTTATTCTATCGAAATTTCGACGTGACCTTACATTTCTTAGATTGGCAGGTATAATAAATTTACAGTGTTGCTATTAAAATTGAAAAGTAATCATTTTCAATCAAGGCAAGCAGCATTTTGGCGTTAAGTTTGTTAATGCAAAACACGAGCGATTGGTTATTCAATGTTAGGGCTTGGACCACGCAAAATTAATAAATTTCGACTCGAGTTTTTGGAAATCGTGTTAGTTTCTTCGCTTCGTGAGCTGTGAAATAATGCGTGCGGGTCAAAATGGTGCTGTACGGGATCAAAGATCACGGATCGATTAACTCGTAATTATTCTCTGTTACGAGCGATAATTGTCACGGGTCGAGGGGGAGCTTTATTTTCTTTTTTCCCGGTCTCGAGGAATCAACCGAAGGGACTGATTGTTAGGCCAGAGTGCTATTACGATCGATAAACTATCCGAGCAACAAGAATTGACGCCGGTTTTAATTTTCGACTCGTGGAACGATATTTATCGACGCGGTTCGTCGAATCGCGCTCCGTTTTCACGATTAAAATGAGCGACAGTGTTCACGACTCGGCCACGGCGTACCAGGAAACGGAAGTGACGTCACCCACGACCAAGCTCGCTCCTCCGCCTCCTCCTTCGCTCGGTCGTTTCGTTTATTGGAATCGTTTTATTTGTCTTTGACCCCGATGGAAACATATCGATGCCGGCAGACTTTGGTCACTCTATCGTTTCCTTTCAAAATTAAAAAAAGAAAAAAGAAAAAAAGATGACCCTTTCGGAGTCAGTAGTAGTTCCAGAAATTTTCTTTTATTATTACGAGTGTTCGATATTTGACACAAAGAAAAATTTTGCAATGTTATAGTGAAAGGAAGTCGGTATCCATATAAAATGTGAGAAGGATTTTGATTTATTTGCAAAGTGAACTCTGCCACCGGTAAACGGCGAAAATTATACATTTAAGCCCGTAGTGAAGCAACGAGGATTAAAAAAAAAAAGAAAAAGGGTAGGGTTTATCGAGTCACGATCGAATTTAAATAAATCCATTAAACGAGCACGCTTCCAACGTCAAACGGTGTCATAGTGGTTCTTTTCGTTTCCCGGATCAGCCGGTGGCCGTTGGGTATCATCGACCCACCTCCACATTCTCTAATTGACCACGATTCGCGATCTCCTACACCCCCGTCAGCAAAGGGGAGGGATGTCTGGTTAGGCAGGGCGGGCGGGATTTTTGAAATTTCAAATCCGGATTTGCGTTGCAGATGCAGAAGACCCGGGGCAATGTCGCGCTCGCGGAGTATAATGTTTTCCTCTCAATTAAGCCTTAATTAAGTTAAAATTAACATCGTGGATTTCTCCCTTCCCCACGGTACCTTGCACGGAGGCACCCACCTCCCGACTCCTCTCCAGCTTTGGGTGGCCTGAACCGTGTACAGCCACTACCAAAACCTGCTTAGATCGACCGATTACGTTTCTTCTTTCGTTTCCATCTCATCTTTAAACTTTTCTTCGCTTACTAATTTCTTTGCTAAATAAGAATTTTCTTCGACAAATTGTAGAAGTTTGTTTCACCCTTTACTAAAATTTCAAAGATTTCTCTAATTATATTGGAAGTAATCATCGTTTGAACGAATAATCTTTGCCTTACCGATAGCAACATTTGCACCCTCGTACAATGAAAAGATTGTGAGTTCCATTGTTAATCTAGTCAATGCAATTAAATCAGTGGATTCCTTGAATCTCCACTTTGGTAACGAGAAGTTATACGATATAATTCCATTCATCCTCCATCAGAATGCAGAAGGAAACTTAAAATTTATCAAAATTAAATTACAAAGTAACTGAATCATACACATTCTCTTTTGACTACAAATACATTGGGCAACGAGCAATAAGAATTTCTAACAATTAACTCAGCTGACGAAGAGCTGCAGCCAGGATGACAACATTGGATAAAATGAAAACGACATATTATAAGATATAGAAGAATCGATTCGATCAATCGGACTTTTGTGGAAGGATGTACGGAGCTGGTGGCTGGCACCACCGCGAAGGTGTCCACCACCACCATTGCATACGTGTGGTATGGGTTCTACTGGGAATCGAAAGCCTTCAGATAAACCAGCCTTCATTAGGGCGAGGATGATCAGACAACGCGATGGCCAACGTTGCTGGTGCTGCTTCTGTTGCCGGTGGTGCACACGGTTCCCTTCGCCACGACACATGGACGTTGGATTGACCGTGGACACGTTAGCACCCGTGTGTGTCCTGGCTACTCTGTGTTCCTTGGCTCACCGTAGGTCCCTTGTCGACCGAGGATTATGCTAAAAGGACACACGGGGAGAGCGCTTCCACGTCTCGAATTAGGAAGACTCTTCGCGAGTTTTATCACTACCGGAATTATCCGTCCGGGACCCTTCTTTCCTTCCTTCCTTCCTTCCTTCCTTCCTTCCTTCTGCTACCACGTAATCGATGAATAAGAATCGACCCACGTTTTGCCCGATGTGTTTCATTCTTATTTCCTTAGAGACAGAGTGCAATTATGGGCTTAAGTTGGCGCCGTGTCTTAACCCTTTTGAAAGATGTCGATCTTGGGACGTGTGTCATCCGAAGCAGGAGCTTTTACAGGGGCTTAGTGTGATCCAACGGGCAATTGGAGTTTTAATTGTGACATTGGGGACTTGGTTATAAATTCATCAAGAACATCGGTGCTTAATTAACCTTCCTTGTCAATAGGTTTAATTGATCGTAGGGTCGCACCTGAAACAATTCACGATTACAGGGATTCCTAGGGTCACGTACTGAAACAATAACGAGTGCAATTTCTCAGGCAATTTGAACTGGAATTCGTAAACTATTCGATCAGAAAGGTGGAAGGAATAATTAGTCATGCGTGGTTGCGTCCATGGCGCAATGATGCGCAAGAAACACGAAAACAGGGTTGGGACAGCAATTTTCCGGAACGTCTCGGTTCCAGGTTACGATAGATTTCCAGAACGATTAGACGTCCTACAATTTCCTTGCGACTCCCAAGACACTGTTCGTTTCTTCGTAACTGGCCGTTCGATTTTTATTCGATTCGCGACCGCGTAATTCTATTGTTTTCACGGACTATTAAGTGGCCGGTAATGGTGAACTTCCGGTTAAACGAGGATGCTCGTGAGGCCCTGCCGACTTGAAACTCTTCGAATGCAGGAAAGGGTGCGGCCGCAGCCTAATTCTTTGAAAGATTAAGGAGAGGCATGGAATTGCCTCGACTTTGACGACCTCCATTTCCATCGACCACCTCTCATCCTCAAACTTTATCCTCCTCCACCTTTGTAATCGCTGTTTTGCTTCCTTTCTCACGTCGTTCGGGATTCCGCTCACGGGAATACCACTTACGGTCAAAAACCAGAATTCTGGAATATTCGGATACTTATTTGGGAAATTCGAGAAATTCGATTTCTGGGAAATTTGAATGCTAGGACAATCGAATGCTGGGAAATCTGAAAACTAATAAACCTGAATGCTGGAAATTTCTAATACTGGTAACTGAACTACTAGAAAAAATAGACTACTGGGAATTACAGATGCTGAAACATTCGATAGCGCTGTTCACAGATAAAGCTAGGAAGGAAGGTATGTTTCATTCGCAAATGTCGTGAATGAAAATGGTTTCCTATTTTCCGTTTGTTCGTTGGAAGCTCGTATAATGCAACGACACACGTTAGCGCGTGTCCGCGACGAACTCGTGAGTAGAATATCCACGGCTGATGAATTTCGAACGTTTAACCTACATGCGAGTAGTCTGCGTAGGTCCCGGTCAGACCACGCGTATCTGCATAAATTTCGGCGTTATTCGATCGTACTTTGATCGACGACCTCTTTACTGTCTTATATACGTCCCAGTAAATTCTAATTCTTGTCTGTGAAACTTTTATTCAATTATGATCAAGAAGAGCTCGAATCGTGCTTGAACGTCCGATCCATATTTCCTTTTCTACTGACGTTCAAACTTTGTGCAATTATTTGAAGCGTCAAACTATAGCTCATGTTTATAGTTTTTTAATATGCTAAACCAAGCGTTAATGGATCATAAAACGATTAATTAGATATTGGACTGCTTTGAATACAAATTTCCGCTTTATTTCAAAGGTATGCGTGCTATAACTTAACAAAACTATTACTTTTCCTCTGATCTGTAATTTGATCGAATTTACACCAAAATCAGTATCCCTAGGTTCCTGTGCTTCACCTGCTACGACAGTTAGCCTCATCGGAGTTAAATAAGCACACCGATTTTCACTCGATTCTTTTAACGCCAAAGCAGACGTCTCGGTTACCTTTGAAAAATCATAAAATCTCAGTCGGGACTCGTATCGGACGCCAAAAAGGAGCCAAGTCTCCCAAGGATCGATTCTCGTTGGCGGTCTGAGACGAAGAGGGAGTGAGGAATTAAAACCGAAGAAGAATCAGAAGAAGAAGAAGAAGAGGATCATCGACGGTAGGAGAGCGTTGTCTCCGGATCGGAACTCGCGTATCGAGTCGTCTACGTAAAAGTGCAGTCTATAGTCTTCTTTGAGAAAGAGAGAAGAGAAAGGAGAACGTAAATGAAACAGAGTAGGAGGAGAAGAAGAGTGTCAGAGAGGGAGTGAGGGTCCTCAGGAGGGCCTCGAGGTTGGTCGAAGGTGGCTCCGCCTCGTGTCCGCCTCCGGTACCCGATTGGATGGCAAATTCTCCCGCCTCGAGGCTCATTTGTTTATTAATGTTGTAATCACCCGCGTGATCCTCTTTTGTCCCGTTCCCTCCGTCCTCTTGCGTCCACGGAATGCGACCAGTTTCGTCTCGCTTCTTGCTGCCTCTCCACCGTCCTTCAGCCTCTCCCTTTTCTTCACTCTTCATCTTCGTCTCTTCCCCTCGAGACACGAGCAAACACACACGGTTCTTTCTATCCGTCGCGTCGTCGTGTCGTCGTGCTTGTTTCTCGTTCTCTTCTCGTTGCGTTATCGTTCGCTGTTTCTCCTTCATTTTCTTGCCCCTTCTTTTCGCCCGGTTCCACCAAACAGACCAAATCGTCTTGATCGTCGTCGTCTTTGCTCCTCGTGATCGTTGATTTTCTTCGGCCGCGGGTGGTGGCTCCTTTTTCCACCCCAGTTCGCGCCCTTCCCGCGCACACCCTCCCACCCGCCTTGCCCGGCGTAGTTTGGCTCCAGTTCGCTCGGAACTTTGTCTGGTTCGTTTTGCCCCGCTGTCGATCGCGGTTCTGTTCGAATTTAAACGCGCCTCTTGGTGTCTTGTATCGCTTGGTAAATGAACGAACGCCATGCTCGCCGACGCTTTATTGCGACCACTCTCGGAGATCGGGCATGCTCGATGCCACGGTGCCGGACCTTACTGCGAACGCGGAGGATTGGCAGCCTCGAAGAAATTGAGATTTCGTCGCTCTTAACGATCGATTTAATTATCGGAATTTCCGACTTTTAATGCATACTTCGTAGTTCATTCGAACAACAAGCGCTGTTGCGACTGTCGTCGCAATTTTGAGATTTAGGACTCGAAGAACGCGATTAGGATTTCGTTGCTAGTTTGTCCGTCGAAATCGGAGTAAGAGCCAGGATTTCCAGAACATGGTGGAGATGTTGGACGACGGGTTGTTTGTTTGAGCTGTCTTCGAGAAGCGTGACGGAGCGACAGGAAGCGTTAGATGGTGCGGGATCGACGTTTGAGGGACGTTTACTCAGCCAGTCTGACGTTCCGAATGAAATCCAAGATGCCGGGATTCGTTCAGACACGACTTGGAACAACAAGCCGGGCTGAAAGGACCTAAATAGTCGTTCCAGATCGAGGGAAACCTCGTCTTGAGTACGATCGATTTTATTTTTGGACAATGTTGCTTCGATAAATCTAGTCGAGATCAATCGTAACGACGATGATTTCAAAAATTATGACGAGTTCCTCTTCTTTTATCCTTTTACTATTATTTCGAACAAGAAATTATCCAAAATATACAAAGTCTTATCGTACAAAGAAACGGTCATATATCAGTGTTCTTTTTTCTTTTCTTTTAAATAAAAAAGAGATTACTTTATGGACCGAGCTAATAGGATGGAATAAATGGCTGACCATTTTAATGATAGTTACCGGACAGATCCCGTGACGATCATCCTCGATTCCTTTCAATTAACCGATCGAAGAATAATCGACGACCATGAAATCGGATTTCACGCGAGGCCGGCGTACGCGAGGGAATCCCGAAAGGATCGAGATGATTGCGTTAAGTGTTTTCATCCACGTGCACGCTCGTCCGTCCGTTCTTTCGTTCGATCATGATAAAATTAGAGCGGAGAAGCGGATTGATTAACGCGAATCTCGTGCAAAAAAGCGCAAAGTGGCCGGATCGATGAGCACAGGTTGAAACGTGCTACGTGTTACCTCACCGAAGATGCCTCGTCTTTCATGCCACCCTTCCGTTATCTTTTCTTATTTTTTTCTCTCAAATAATTCAGAAACTCTTAGGTTGCAACGCAAACTCGTTTTTCTATGTCAACTTTTTCGCTGCAATATTTTGGTCGGTTTCAAACCTTCGTAGGCAACCTAGGTCGTTGATCGTACAAACGAAATTTAATCTTTTTCCAAATTTGTATTTCATGAAACGGACACTTATTTATTTTTTGGAATTTTAAATAAATAGGATCTAGCTCGGCAGCTAAGCGAAGTCAAAGAGTTAGATCACAAGGGCGGCTGCAACCCCTTTCGAAATTTTTAATTTATTTAAAAATCTATATGGTATTTTGACGTGTTACGATGGAATACAGCGGCGAACATGAGAACTTCCAATTTCTTTGATTCGTCTCGATCAATTTCATTCGCGACTTCCTTTTCCCTTCTAATTTAATCAGTTCAACTGGTCTCGTTGTTCGTGGAATGAAAATCACCGTGGTCAAGTATCAAGCAACTCTTCCATGAACGTGTTCTAAAGCTCAATTTAAACGGAGCCCAACAGTCGAGCACCCTTTACTTCAATCTCAATTCGATTAATCTACTCCTACCAATGGGCGAGTTACATTTCTCCAAATCCTTTGATAACTCTTTGCTACTCACCATTTTTTCAATTACAGACGTCAAATGAAATGTCAAACGGGTTGGTATTTAGGGTCTTTGGCTACCTTCTTATCGAGTACTGCGGTGCCAAATTATTTTAATATTATCAAGGTATATCATCAGTCACTGTCGTAAGAAAATTTACTTTTACCCATCGCGTTAACACTTTGACTGGCACAGTGAAAACGGACGTATGTAGTCGGACACGCTGAAATTCTAATTATTAAGAATACAATCGATTAATTTTCGATAGCTAGCATTATCAGCATAATATTGACGCAATCTGTAGTTTATTTCATCGCTTCTTTTGCTAATTATTTGATTGTAAAAAATTTCGAATGCCGGTCACCGATGATCACCGTGGCAGGGCCGACGGGAATTCTTAGGTATCTATTTTCCACAGTCACATGTAACATAAGAAATTAAAAAGGAAACTAAAATACGAAACACTGACACTTGCCACAAAGGATGGCACTAATTCTTCACGAATTAACTCTCTATCGTATGTCACATTCATGACGACGATTCTTAGCTTGACCGAGCTGAAATTTAATTCTGATACTTAGGCGAGCGTAGCTCCGAATAACACAGTTGTCAGAAAAAGAAAAACAAATCATAGGTACGGCAGGTACTTAAGTGTAGGAATACCGGAATCGGTATAAAACAAGAAGCAAATCAGAGCGATTGTCTGGCAAAGAACAAGGTTTTCTTGTTTCCGCGTGCGTGGACGTGTTCGAAATGTAGAATTCCTGTTGCGGAGGGCGTGGCGAGTCGGAACGGTTCGTTGTTATTCCGAAATGACGAATCATAATGTATAATGCCCGAGCCTTTTTTCCTTAGGGCCGTGTTGGTGCACGTAGGTGCACCTGTCCATGAAAGCAGCTTTGGTAGTAAAGTGATATGCCGCCTCCTTCCAACGTTTTCCTCCCCAACCTTCCGAACCATCCTTCTTTTTCCATCTTCCTTTTCAAACTATATTGTACCCATTTCGTTTCTTCTTTCTTCGTTACCATACCGTGTTCACTCTCCCTCCCCCTCCGAGGTACCTTTTCTGCCGGAGCACGGGTTTGGCCCCTGTAACGGGGCCCCAGCCAGCTAGTACTTACACGGCTTATTCAAATGAACCCGGGATTGCTCGATGTATCTCGGGACTAACTGGATTCTGAAAATTAAAAAAGGAGAGTAAGGGGAGAAGGAGGTTTGCTCGACGAACGAGCCGCCGAAACGAAGCGGTTCGAGGAACGATTTTTGCTTCTTTTTCTCACCAACAACGCTCTTCTCGACTTCTTCTTGTTCTTCTTCGTTTTCTTTTTTCTTCTTCGTACTCCTTCTACTTGGTCCTTATCGTTTCGTTTCTCTTAACGTTCGCCTCGTCATCGTGCCCTTCGTCGTTTAGTAATCGCTCTTTCTTCTCGCTCGAAAGGATTCAAGGAGTGGCGCTGCGACAAACCGAGCGCTATGCGTCTTGTCCTGAACGTTGTTCCACGCCAGACGCACGCTGATACCAACTGGATGGCGTGAACGCGACGAGAGTGGATTATTCTTTTTTTTTCTTTTTTTACCGAGAAACTGCGATTCGAGAATTCGAAAAGTCGTGGTTGACAAATTTGTCTTTGGATTCGAAATGCCACGTATTACCTTCGAACCATCCTTTCCTTTGGAACCTTAGAAAATCGAAATTTACAACATGTCACGTATTATTTTCAAAGCATTTACGAGTTAACTCGTCATTCGACTGATCACAATTCAGTCGTTCGACGTTACACCCATCAGAACCTCGTCGATCGTCGATCGATTCCTGTCTCGAAGGTGACGGAAAGTTCAGCCAGGTAGAGACGCGTTTGTCTGCTGTTCGAAGGCGAGATTTCATTGTGTCCAAAGGGCAGACCAGAAATGGCGTAACCACGATTCAACGGACGATCCTATTAAACGGGCATTTAGCAAGTTGTCGGGTTTCGTGAAAGGGTCGTGCGTGGAAATCTTAGACCTTCGATCCTCCCCCTACCGACAGGAAGGAACCACCATTCGTTCTTCTTCCATCTAACCGAGACGAATCGTACGGATCACCCGTTTCCGTGGATTTTCCAAAAAAATAAAATCGATCAAACAACGTTCAGCTGGCACGTTTGTCCGGGAAGATTTATAGTTTCTCGGCCGAATTCAAGAATGAGATTTCGAAGATTTATATCCTGTTCTATTTGGACGACGGCTAATCGTTCGTTCTCTATTTCTTTTTTTCTTTCTCTCTCTCTCTCTCTTTTCTCGTCTGCGAATTTAGAAAGCAAGCTTCGGGTAACCAGTCAAACAGAGCTACGAAACGATGAGGCAATAATCGAATGACTCGTGGATCCGCGAAACCGATCGCAATTTAAATTCGAAAGTCTCTTCTCGTTCCCGGAACTGTTGGTAAAATGACATTTCGTATCGATCGTTCGACACGATACCGTATACACAGGGTGAGGCGAAACCGCCTTGAACAATTCTAAAATTGTACGTCTGAGTTAGGAAACCTCGTTCCACTAATTCTTTTTTTTTCTTTTTTTTTCTACCGTGGCTTATCGAGTGATCTGTTTTCGATCGATCGATGATTAATCGACGAATAACTTAAACCGCTCTATAATTTTGCCCGAGTCCCTTGTGTATCTGGATCGTCGAATACGTTTCCATACAATTCGACTTGATCGATGAGCAACCATCCAGCCGAATAAATCGATCTTTAACAAACGATTCGCGCGAATACCTTCGAGCCATTATCGTTCTTCTAATTGCAAATAAATCTACCAAGCTCTCCTTTTATATCCTTCGTTTCCACAATTATCGTTATCGCTTCCATAAATTCTAGAGAAAAAAACTTGTCCGTACATTTAAATAATTAACCACTCACTTTTAATTAACTATCAACGTCCAAAATATATCGCGTCCGTGTTCTCCGATTACCCAGCGTAAAACGTTTCTTCCTTCAAGAGCTGCGCTTGTTCCGAAAGAAGTTTATGCAGCTTGTCCATCAACGAAACATCCGGCGTGCGATAAACGCAATACGTTCGGCCGGGGCGATTAATATCCGAAAGTAAGTACTCGCCGCTTCTTTACGTTGGAACACAGCTCGGGTCTCGGTGTGTATCCGGTGAGCGGTGGATGCAGACGCAACAATTTCAATCGGTGGGGCACGTTTTACGGAGAAACGACTAAGCATAATATTGATATAGCCAGCGAGCGAGGCGACGTTTGATATCGTTCGAGCGATACCACCGTGGTTGTCCTGGACGGGTTACCTTCGTCCGTACGATCCCTGGAAACTAACCAACGTCCCCTCGTCCCTGTTCGATCCTGGACCCCCGTATCCCCCTCCTTTTCATCTCTCTTTCTCTCTTTCCGGCACCGTGAATGCCCAGATAACGCGAGCATGTGTGGCGTGGGCGAGCAACCGTACGCTCCGATGCGGTTCGGATTTCTGCAATTGCACGCTCACCTCCGTCGCTTAAGTTTCTACAACGTTCTGGCCAGTAGAAGTCTCGAGACTTTGTGCTTTTCAAGGAACACGTCCGTTTAATTATGGAAATATAAGGTATTCTACTGTTATGGGATGATACAGAGGTGAGTCAAACCTGCCCTATGGACTCTGGGCGTCATCCTTCCAACAGCTACACGTATAAAAATCCTGAAAACCCACCAAAGGCAGTTCGGTAGCGATTCGTCTGTGACACGAAACTTTACACGTGATCTCGAATTCAGAATCAATCACAAGTAGTTTTCTCGTCCCGTTTCCTGCACCGCGGTTTAACACTACGATTCCTGAAAGCTTTCACCTGAGATCGGTATCAAAGGTTAGAATTAGAAGCGTGGAATGTTTGTCGGGTTGCGTGTAAACGGTACAATTAAGAATTTTGTAATATTTCATTGACACAATAACAGTAACATCGTAACGGTGGTCGAACGCCTGGCTCGAGAGTCACGCAGTAATCTTGCGGCCAGGTATAATGAAACGCTCGAGCCGACAAAAGCACCTGGCCACAACAATTCGCGTTGGTAGCTTTTGCGGCTGCCACCAGCTGTGACCAACCACCGGGTCACTTTCTGCGGGACATGGATGACCTGACTTCTGTCAGTTTTCGAGAAACCAGATCCTTTTGTCGTAATGTTGGATAAGTCTTCTTAATTCTTTACGATTCTTTTATTCTTTCTAATTTCAAACGACTCAAAATTAGTATGAAACATTTGCGAGAAAAATGATCATTTCAGCTACTTATGATTGTCGTTCAACGTTGATAAATTTGTACCATTAATGCTAAGAATGTCAAAGAATATGGTATAGAATTTTTTTTTCCATCGAATCTGAAACGGTTCTGGTAAACTCGGTGTCGAATTTTCTCGTGGGATTGGCTGGTTGAAAGAAAAAGAAATGGTGCTTCCTGGTCGCATAATCGGACCTGTTAATAACCCAGACGGATCATAAGTCAGCGGCGTGTCTACCTGCGGCGCGACATTTCACGCGGCCTGTTCTCGGTCAGGTACAATGGCAGAAGGCAACTCGGTTGCCCACACAAGAAACCCTCTCCAGGCTTTTACACATCCAGCTAGCGACGTGTAAACCAGCCCGGTCAGTATAAAGTCCTCCTGGTAGTGTTCGCGATGGCGACAAGGCCAACGCTCGTATTTCAATTCCTCCGTGAGTCGAATTCGAGTCACGAGGCTCGTATCTGTGGCGCTCGATAACGGAATTCTTAGCCGCCGATATCGTTCGATCTCCGTTCGACTCCGATCTGACGCCAATGGTGAACTGGCCGGTTCCGGTATCGCCATCGATGAACACGGAAATTTCCTTTCCCTTTCCTTTTTCAACCGTTGCTGTCCACGGTTTCAAATTAATTAATAAATTCCTAATATAAGGGAAAATGAAAATATATTTGCCAAGTTTGACTTTGGAAAGTGGAATCGTCCATATGGCAACTGGAAAGCCCGTATGAATAAATAAATAAACGAAACCGGGGTCGATTTTTGAAGGAACGCAAACACAGCGGGCAACAATGAAGCGGAAGAAAACGGAGCACGTGTGTACGAAACGGGTCACAATTCATTTTGCAAAGCGATGCAAAGCGGATGCCACTTAGCATGCTCGTTCCACGGAAGCGGTTCATTGATCATCGAACACGCTCCGGTAACCCTTATTCCTATGCTCTAATTCTATTTGAAAATTTCCTCCCAGGATAATGTCGAGCCTTGCCTCCGTACTCGTCGATCGGCACATGCGCCAATTGGCAGCTGCCATTTCGGTAATGAATCGGCAACCCGAGATGTCCTTCGCTGATTTATCGGTTGATTAGCATACGAGAGAAAGATCGTGTATAGAGGGTTCGACGGGGTGCACGAATCGACGCGTGTGAGCAGTATTCGTGGCTCGAATTTTTCATTGCGAAATGACTTTGTTTCTTCAGAAACGTATCATTATTCGTGAGAAATTTCATTTCTAGGAATTGGACGACGATGGCGAAAGAAATTAAAATTAGTTGAAATATTTTTAACCTAGGATTGTTCATTTGATTTTGATCCATCGTTAATGAAAAAATATAATTATTCGAACGTCCGCGAGATTCTTTACTTTGAAGGCTTGAAATTGATTGAATCGAAGCAAAGAAGCTCCCACGTCTAATTACCTTTCCGGTGTGATTCGATTAACACTGAATGTTGGTACACGCATCGAGGTATCGACGGATCGAGGGATCGTCGATCGATTTATCTCGCGAGGCGCGAACACCGCAGCCGTGTTCCCGTTAAGCGACAATTTATCAAGCGGCCGCGCGTTAATGTATTCGTAAAAACGGGCGCAGCAGCTGCTCCCGCTGCTAACGTGTCGCACAATGAAACAACATCGCTCGAAGGGGTGCCGATGATTTTCTTTTTTCCCTCGTGCGACATCAACTGATTGTTAAAAAAAAAAAAGAAAAGAAAATCATCCGCCGGAAAAGAAGAAAAAATGGTAATTACAATCGCAGCCTGTAACGTTCTGAAATTTTCGAATCCCCAGAAGTATAATACAATATACTCTGTTTAAAATTGAAACATCGCAAATAAGCGAGAAACGTGACACAATAAATTTTCTAATAAAAATCAGCGTTAAAGTTAACCAATAAGCCCGAGGTGGAATAAGAAAAAGAAAGAGGATAGTAACCCTCGAGCGATAGAAACAGAATTCCATTTCCCTGCGGTGCGGTGGTAAGAGAGTCTCCGTCCGATCCCATGGATCCTCGGGTTATTCCGTGTCCCGGTCGGTCTTTCCGCGGGATCATCTGCATATCTAAATAATCGAACGTAGCCATGTGTCGTGGCGCGACAAAGAGGATGCACGAGGATGGGTTTCGAAGGAAAGAGGGACGTACGTGGCGTGTGCGGGGCCCTCTCTCTCTCTCTCTCTCTGCTTCGTCGGTAGCTACGACGCACGGTCGCCTGTTTTGCATTGCAAATAACAACCCGCGGGTATCCCGGGGTTCCTTGAACCAGATCCGATTGGCTGAGCCAGTACCGCGAATCTAGATCTATCTCTCTTCGCTTGGACCTTTAATCCCGCGGACGAGTTTCATTGATTGCCGATTGAATACACCCCGACCCACCCTCTTCTCTCTCTTTTTCTTCAATTCTCTTAACTTTACATTATTACCGTAACACCGTGTTCCTTAGTCTCTAGGAAACGTGTTTTTCATCTCGATACTTTAATAATCCGGTTTCCCGAGTTTGTTTAATTCCCGTATACATTGAAATCACTGACAAAGGAAGATGCAAAATTTTGTCGAGGTTCCAACCAGCGTGAATCGCGTGCGCATAAATGGAGCTGGTTTTCTCCCCGCTATCCATTTCTACAATGGGGATCTCATTGTTGGCGAGGAATTTGCATGTCGACGCACTTACGGGCGCGTGTTCAACGGAAGGGGTGGTCTGCGTTGAAACCCCCACCACGTCGGATGGATGCTCATTTTTCGGGGCATATGCGACGACCACCGTCGTATTCTCGATTGTCCCGAACGACCCGGGCACCATTGGCGGGTGTCATCGACACCGACCTCTAACCCTCCGGTGGACGACTTCTGGAACGATTTTCTTCGTGATTTATCGTCCCTTGGCCCGTTGGCTCGTTTACATATCGTTCACCAGGCGTTCGTTCTCCCTCGGTGACACGCGTATCCGCCGACGATTTGCTGTTTCTCCTCCGAGGCTACCAGTTATTCTCGCATTGATGAATCGCGAGTCGTTAGGACAAAAATGAAGAAGTTGTTGAATCACGTTGTAGAAATATGCCTGTCGTGCTTAATTAACCCCGTCGCGATCGTAAGATATTTTCATATTTCTCTCCACATTTATCGTATCGAATAATACATTTTGTTATGTTCACTTCTTCAAAATGTGAGTCACTGGAATCGTCGGTTAACCCTTCACACGTGAAACCTGATCTTTCATTAAATTTCTATTTTTATCGCTGGAGTGTATTTTAGAAGACAATTGTAAAATGTAGTAAAGAATTTCAGTAAATATCTTAGAATGTTTCGAGACCCAACATACCTAGGAAAGGGTTGATCAGCAATCCTTAACACGTTGAACGTCACGGAGGTCACCGGTGACCGACACCCGAAGTTTTCCGTAATTAAATTGATAGAAGTTTGCCCCACATTCATAACTCGCGCCACCGTAGGATATAGCAGAGGGCGGAACACTCGTGCATGTTCGCGGATCGCACTTCTGTGTTAGCAACTTTAAGATTTGTGAACGTCGCGTTAATATGTATACGATAGGCACGACGCAACTCTATTACGTATAATGTAACAAACATTGTCATTATTCTCACGTTTATTACCAATAAAACTATTATGACCACAACATAAATAATGAAGGAAAGAAACGATGAAATCAACCACGGTTGGCGTAAATATTAAGCTAATAATGCTGACTATCAAATTAACAGGTCTGAAAATTAATTGACTGCATTGTTAATATAATATAATTAGAGTTTTAACGCGTCCGACTACATACGTCTATTTTTACCGTGGCATTCACTTTGTCGATCTTCTTTAAGACATTTTCACTCGTTGAATATCGAATTACTGAGACTGATTTTGAAATCTGATGAAATATTGAGTAAATCTGGTGTAGCAGATTTGGGAAAAACGTTTGTCGAGGCATCGTATACGATCAAGTCGAGAATCGGAGGCAGCTGCGCGGGCCACCTCTTGGCAGGCTCCTTTTTACCTGGCCAAATAAAAGAGCAAGATTTTTTTACGGGTGCAAACGAAAACCCTCGATCTCTTTCTCGATGGTCGCCGATATCCGCTAACGAGGTCGTCCCAATTAATTCTCGAGCCGTCGTCAAGGTGGTCGATCGATAATCGAGACAGTCGACACGTTGGGTGAAGACGAATCCGTCGGAACGGGGGAAGAAAAAACGACAAGAAAATCGAAACCTTGGTCCAGAAAAGAAATAAAGAACAAAAAGAAAAAAAGAAACAAAAAGAAAAGAAAGAAACGATTGCTATTGGGCCCGTTCTCCTGACGTCTCGCCCTCGCTTATGTAATTATAGCGGTATCCTGTCCACGATATGACCAGCATTTACTTTAATCGATGATTAGCAAATTGCCGGCAATAAATACGCTTTAATTGTCAGTTTGCGTTAAGAGAGCCGACTATGCTTGTCTCGTGCCTGTTACATAGTTGAACAAGATTCTTTTCGATCATAAATAAATTCATTGCACCGAAAATAAAAGAAAATCGAGCTTGGACGACCAATTAAGGATTGATAATCAACCGTTTTCCAGTTAAGCTAACAACAGTCTAGAAAATTCTAAGATATTTACTGAGATTCTTAACGCAGTGGTTCGTTGGACGAATGAGTCTGGGTAACAATCTCAACACCTTGATTGGCACGCTAAAATTAATTTCTATTATTCAGAATTTGGAGTACTTAATACATCGATTTCTAATTAAGTAATTGAAAGGATATTAATAACGCAAGCGGCAAATTTCTATGGAAATTCAAGTGTCACCCACATATAGAATGACATGGCAGTGTTAAGACGTTAATTTGAAAGATTGATTTTTGAAGGAAAATGTAGAAATTTGGTCGGCACGGACGAAGAGTTAAGAATCGATTAAGCCGGTTAACGCGGAGAAATGAAAGTATAATTATCATTGGTCGATTCGTCTTGGAGAATCGTATTCTCCGGTCGAGGCAAAAACGTGCCGCGTTGAAACGAAGGAAGAAAGGGAACGGTGACTGGGGGAATAGAGTTGTAAAGCGAACGACGAAGAGCTGCCAGTTTTTCCGAACGTGTTTCCATCCTGGACTCGTGCAGTGACTCGTGTATTGTACGGACACACACAGATATCCTTCTGTGTACCTGTGTGTCACATGGAATATGGAATAGCCCGTATCTGCTTTTTATTATACACTTGGAAAACAATCGAAGCGTGTCGTCTCTAATGATCGCGGTAATTTTTCGATTTCAGAACTTGAGGAATGAGAAATTCAAAAATTTTATTTTCGACGCATGTCAGATTTATAACCATAAATCACTGAACTTCGATTATTGGTGTACGTATAAAGCTCTCGGATTACTACTTTGCGATATTAACTTAATTAGCCCGTTGCACTCGGCTGCCCCCTCTGACGGAGACATATTTAATTTATTAAAGTATTTTAAAATGTGAAATTTAAGATTGATTTATACATATTAGGATATAGAAAATATTTGTGACTCTTTTCTGCCAAAATAGTGCGTTAGTTTTTGGAAATTTCGATGTCAAAATACACTAGATTCGACCGTATCTAAGAACGCTCCGAGTGCAAAGGGTTAACACCCTTCGACTATCGACTTTTCCATTTTTTCTTTTTTACTGATTATTCGAGTATACAGAATTTCAGGGGCTGGTCACTGTCACCTGTAAAAAAATACCACGTTGCAATTAAAATTTGACGAATGAACTTATCTTATTTATGCTGCCGGGTCTGATATAGAAATTACTTTAACAAACTTTCCCAAAACACAAGAAGTCTGTTCGAAGATTTCCACCAAGCCAGACGAAGAAGTACAGTTCCTAAATTATCTTCATAACCACGTTTCATCGACGATTCGCAAAGTCAATCAAGTTTTTCTCGCTTCGGAGTCTCTGCAAGACAGAAACGACCCGTGGGAATAAAGGCAAGGGCGGAATAGAGTCGTATAGCTGCCAGTTTTTCCAACGAATAGTGTCTATCAGTTTGATCCTTGGATGGACACGGGGCTCATCTTCCTTCGTTTTCTCGTTTTTCTTCTTCGTGGTCCGTGTATGGTGGCGTGTGCGTGGCAAAAGGTAACAGACACACGCGTGCACACGCGAGGAGGACACGCGCTAACCTGGAACGCCTCGTGCATACGAGATCCATAACGTTTTCACCCTCTTCTTCTGGACACGCAATAAACTCGTGGATATCGGTGAAGATCTTGCTCGATCTTTCTATCCTCCTGTCAACTTGTTCAACCACCATGATGATTTGTTGTTCTTGTAGGAAATGCCATAAAATTGACATTGTATGCGTGAATGTATAATAATTATTTTGTCCATGGGGGCGGAAGTTTTGAACATTCATTCTTGTGATAAGTATTTTTGTGGTGTCAGCGTGGAATTGATATATTTTGAAATATTAGGTCATCCAGGTGGTTAATTAGAAATTACTTGTATAAGTATTTTTATGACGTAGTGGTGGAATTTATATTTTTTGAAGTATTAGATTATCCAGGTGGTTAATTAGAAATGACTTGTTTAAGTATTTTTATGGCGTAGTGGTGGAATTTATATTTTTTGAAGTATTAGATTATCCAGGTGGTTAATTAGAAATTACTTGTGTAAGTATTTTTATGGTGTAAGCGTGGGATTCACATTTTTTGGTGTATTGATGGGATTTGCAATCTCTGAAACATCAGCTTGACGGCGAATTTAACAACCTTCTGGGTGGCTAAAAATATTGATCAAAATTTAAAAAAATTCAATACATTTCTCTTCTGAGAAAATATCACCTAAGAAAGGAAATTGTGATATTAAATATTCCTTATGTTTTCTAACGCTTACTCATAGAGAGCCGTTCTACGAAACGGAAATCCAAAACATAAACAACCCCAAGGCCTGTACGGAAGCAGTAATAAATAACATTCGGGTTCTGTCGTAGGTTTTCGCGAGGTACCGGTTTCAGTTCGCGAGTCGATGTCGTACGTGACGGGCACGCGACCGCCCGGTGTGGTCAGCTTTCTTCATCAGGATTAATCTGATTAGTGACGTTTCGATTTTCGTGATTGTTTGTGTCCTTCGAGCGAGGGTGGTAGCAGCCAACGACCGGTCAGATGTGGAGCCAATCGAAGCGACGCCATGGTGAGTGAAATCTTTTCAAACTTTACTCGTCAACTTTTTTTTCACGAGACCTTGAATTTCAATGCAACGTTTAATGAGAATAGAATCTAATTTTCTGCATGTAAGGTAGAGGTAAGTAAAAGTATACGCAACCAGCTGATAATGTTGTATAGCGAAATCGGTAGCCAAACTGCTACCATCTTGATAGAGAAATATGCGTGGGTGGGTTCGCGTTTGCGTTCCCGTCTTATCGTGATTCGATCGAACGTGAATTACACGGGTTACCCGGCGATCTTTCAGAATCGATACTCAACAAGATCTTGTCGGTTATTGGTATCCTTGGAGGTAACCCGATAACGTCGAGGTCACGGTGTTGCTTCGATTCTTCGAAATCGGTACCACTTTCCAATCTGACGAATCCGGCTTGTTTACTGATCAACGTGTTTATTATTCACTAATTCATTTATTCTCGTTACACGTATTCATTGAATTTAAATCCTTCTGTGCACTCGCGTAACTAACATATATACCGTAAACAATAAATTAAAGCCTAATGGAGAAAATATTATTACTCGAAATCTTAGAAATACAAGTATCTTTAATTAACACTAGAACTACCGGCGTTCAATGTTCCTTTACACTTAAATCGAAAATTAAATAGGAAATGAAATTTATAAAGGATGAATTAGCATATAGAAGAATTCTTTATTTTGGTAGGCAACTTATATTTTGATAAGAGTATTTTAATAAATTTTGTCATGTAAATATGGAATCTGGAATAAGTCATTTTGACCCGATTGGTAGTTCTAATGTTAACCCCTTGGCCTACACGGTATCTGCCGATTGCGCGAGCCATAGTAAACAAGAAGGTCGGTCGCGAGCTGTGCCATTCAGCTGTTTAACCGTGTACCCGAACTGGCGCAAAATGTATAGGTACTTTTCATGACATGTAATATTTGGGCGCAACAAAAGGAATTGTGAAATAATAAACAACGTTTGGGTACAACTAGTAATTTTAAGACGTCCTTCAATTCAACTTACAAAGGGTTAAATTAGATTTCAAATCCTTTGTTATTTAAATTCAACCGTAGACTTTTGAAAATTGCACGTATGCGTTGGTATGATATTACCTAAGAAAAATATTTTGATTCGACGAATACCATAGTTAAATCGATACGATATTTGCAACGATCGATGATACGCACGGACAAACGTCGTTCATAAATATTTATCGAAGCTGGTTGGGCCGAAAGAGTTGATCTACGATCGGGTGTGTTTTCCCGCCACGGATCGTCGCCGTTGGACGAATTATTTTTCAAAACAAAATTTACGACAGCCGCCGGTATAGCGATTGTTGCAAAACGCCACGGCCATCCGTTATTGTGCCAACAAGCACGTTAAACTATTTAACAACAGGCTCGTTTCGCAACGATTTATCTTGTCCGCGCGATCGCCAGGCCTTAGACGCGACAAATTCGAACGTCCCCTTACTGCGCGAATAAAACATCAGATCGAAACACAGAAGCTGGTTTGTCTGCCCTGTCTTTAATAGAAAGGAATTACCGTAACGTACGGTATATCACACTCGGACCGATAAATTGTTCGACAAACGTTTGAAAAATAACTGGTTGCTTCCTTGCTATTTATTATTCTCAAAACGACTCGAAATGAAATATTCTACGTTGACAATCTGTATCGTAATTAAATGGATTATTAACCCTTTGGACAGAGGAATCCTGGAATTATACAATTTGGATTTAATTTTCTAAATATTAAATATTTACTATTAGCTTTAGACTCGATGTCGTGCCATTTTTAAATTAAGTAATCTAATACCTGTCGCTTTTGACCTAATCCTAATTTAAGTAATATCGCGTGGTTACTGGTATTATGGCGAACGATGGACGCACCATCCCCTACGCCACCATTTTTCCATATGAAAGCCTATGCTATCGACTCGTACAGTTTCCGAAAGAAAATATAGTACCGTATTTTATTTTCCAACGTTTCGACCTTAGACGAAGGCCCCCGTCATCGACGATAATAATTTCATAAATATATTATATGTCGTAAAAAATTCATGAGTAGATGCAGATATGAAACAATCAGCGTCCCTGACGGGATAATATATATGCAAAATAAATAGTCACGTGCTGGATATCGATTGTTCTGGCATTAATTCGATTTTACGAATACCTCGAGCCGTAAATAAACGACGTCGATCCGATATCGAAACGATAGAAAATCGAAGCACGTCTTGTATGACACACATGTTGCAACCGAAGGAATGCAGCTATCATACTCTATCGGCGAGCGCGTGCGCGTTTCTTTTGTGAAAATCGACGGAGAAAACGGCCAGGGGGGAAACACCTATGTCGACGGTTTGCGAAAAACCGTGACCTTTTTCGGCGAGTGCAAGCGGTCACGGTTCATTCGATGCGCGGTTTCGCGAGACAAATTGCAGCCGATCGAAATCGAACACCGTGTAGTTGGGAGAGTGAACGAAATCCCAGGAACGACGATACTAATCCGAAAACTCCCTGGTTACGATGCTTAATTAGATAAACGAAGGGAATGTTGTTTATTTCTGGATATAGAAAGTTTTACGGGGGAAGGTTTCGTCCTTGAGGTTGTTATTGTCAAAATAATTTAAATTGCTATTTTACTTTCCGACGGCAGCGCAGACTTAGAGTAATAATAAGAAATTAACCCTTTGCACTCGGAGCATTTTTGGATACGATTGAATTTGGTCTACTTTTCCAGCAAAAGTTATTGCTTTTCTTAATTTTCTATATTCTAATCTAAATACGGGACAATCGAGCGCAAAGGCTTCAATTCCACTCACCACTTAGAAAATAGTAATAAATTAAATTCTAATTATCGCCAATTTAACATTCCTCCGTCCAAGGATCAATATTCTGCCTTTGGATAACAAAATCTAAAATAATTAATGCTATACCGGGTCAAATATTAAAATCTAATATACTACGAATTAGTAATAAATCAATAAACGATCCGAACGTAGTAATGATAGTTGTTCAGTAAGAAATTGATGATAAAGTAATGAAAAAAGTTGGAATGACATGGTTGTTTGCAATATCCACGGAACATTAATAAGAACGACACAATAGCCTGTGGTGTGACCTACTGAGTATCTGATAATATTTTTCAATAAGGTGTCCAAGATAATACGAACATTACCATTCCTGTTTAACTACATATGTTATTTCTGTACATACAACGAGTTTTTATTGTCTAGTTTCTTGTTGGCTGGTGTTATATAGCGAACAGATTGCGACACGGCTTTCTTGAACGACAAAAGAAATTTATGTTGGCTACGTTTTAAACACCTATAGCAGCCAGTTTGTTTCGCATGCATCGCGATCTATTTTTCTAAACGTCGCACAGTGTAACGGATGTATAGGTATAAAAAAATGAAAAATCAGTTTTGTACTGAAATGTAGCTTTATTTATATGTTATTAAGATCTTAATCACATTTGTGTGATATTAACAAATAGTTTTCTAGATGATAAAGGTACAATTAAAAGTAAATAATATGTTTTTTCCTTTGTCGTAGTTCGACAAACTTCGTAAAGATCGTTATTGCCTGTAGATTCTAAAAAATTAAATAACTCTGAAAAGAGCGGTCGGGAGCTGACAAAATTGATGCCAAATCGAAAAAAATGGATGGAACTAATTTTGATGAAAAATTGAAACAATGAATTCCATTTAGAATTTGGAATATTTGACAAAATGTTGAAGTAAATTTGAAACAATTGATACTTACCCATCTCTTTAAGTCTGGTAATATTTCTAATAATAACAGTACAATAGAACACCTTTAACTTATTAACGCATATCATCTTACTAGTAGGTGGTCCCAAAAGTTTCTTTCCCTATCTACATACAACGCTTTATCTAACAGGGTTAAAACAATATTAGTATTACACAGCTTTCGAAGAAATGGAAGAAGATAATAAATAAGTGGTCCAAGTGAATCGTACGTAACTCAATAACGTGACACGATACATAAAGCATTATAAATCCGTTATTTATTAATAAAACGAAAGGAACTTTTGGAACAACCTAATATATTCAATCTCTTCCGGCTTGTGTAGCTTTATTCGACTATGAGCCAGATTTCTTACCTCTGTTTGTTATCGGAGTTGCTAAGTTGCGAAGTTCTCGTATTGAAAAAGTGTTAACTATCATTTCCATGCGAAAAAATATCAAGTTTTGAAATTCCATTTTTTTTTTTCATTTTCAACAGGAGTCGTGACACTGTGCGTCGCGTCGGTCCGAGATACATTCTTCTTAAAAGTATCGAATAAATCTTGCTCGTATCACGAAGAAAGATATCCTACTAATTCAATTAATTCGTTAGATTACGTGTCGCACATTAGGAGAAACCGTGACGACGGCTCGTGCCACAGGAAACAGCTCGTTCGATAATCTTAAATATCACCAATTCACCGAATCACCCGTTTCACCGGGGCCAATCTGTTGGTTGGCCAAGCGTTCTGGCATCAATTTCATTAACCCCGGCCCATCAGGAAAAAATCGAGAGTCGTAAATTAAAAAGAGGAGCCGAGATGTGTCCATCGGTAGCTTTCTCGACCGTTCGGCTCCGTTCACGTTCCGTACGATAATGCCTCGTACACATTTCGTCAACTAATCTCGATCGAAATTCCTCTATTTTCCTTTTTCAGAATTTGTGAAATCAAAAATTCGTTTCAGAACAATATTAACTAAAGTTACGAGTATTTTTCAGGATACACCTTGCCGCTTCGCTACTTAAATCTAAGCAATCGAGTCGCGTTAATTGCTGTCTGTAATTATCGAGAAAATTTCCTAGAATCTTTTGTGGAACCGAAGAAAATTACTATCAGCATCGATCCGTGTTAATCGCCACTTTCGAAATTCTTTATACAACATAAACAAAAAAAGTTAATATATCGTTCGACGGGCGTTACATAGGGAACCAATAATTAATTAACATTAATTATTATCTATAATTCCGCTGGGTAACATAGAAACATAACGTATATAAACTGATCGATTGATCTGTTAGCTGCAAGCGTGTAAGAGGCTTAAGGAACGTTCGTATTGAAGTTATACTTATGCGTACACGTTGTGTACCTGGTTTGGTTATATGGGGGGCGACGGGGGGGGCGGGGGGGATGAGGGAGGGTTGGGACCTCACAGGCACGATTAACACGTGTCACGCGTCACACACATACGCTCGTTCATCTATCTTTTCACACTTGCACGCGGTTAGACGCGGGCACACACCAGTCCATATATCTACCTAACTCCGCCACCAGTCACCCATGTAGGACAATAAAGGACAGAGGTGGTACGTAACATTTCCATACATTCCTGGCCTCAGCAACGGGCCGGCCATTTAAGAATTTCTCGCCGTACTGGAACCGATGCGAGGTCCCGTGCATTTCAATTGGCCGACACGCGCCAATTCTCCATACGAAAATTCATCGTCGTCCAAAGAAAACTAAGCCTTCGACTTTCAATCGTTGTAATCGTTGATGATCCTTGTTTCTTCTTTCGTCGACTTGCGGCGGGAGGAACGTTGAAAATCTTGCCACCTTGCATTTCTGCTGAGCGTGGTATCTTTGTTTAGCGTGTATTTTTGTAGTTTAAAATTGTACAATAGTTGGCGGTTCTTTGTATTTTCGAAGGAGAGAACTTTTATTTAAATAGGTTGCTTTTGCTTGTAATCGTCGTAGTAAAGGTTTCTTAAATTTTAAATTGAATAATTATTAACACGTTGACTGGCACAGTGAAAACGGACGTGGGTAGTCAGACACGCTGAAATCCTAATTATTAACAATACAATCAACTAATTTTCAAAAACTTTTCAATTCGATAGCTAGCATTATTAGCTTAATGTTAACGCTATCCGTGGTTTATATTATCATTTCCTAATTATTTGATTGTAAAAAATTTCGGGTGCCGGTCACCGGTGACCCCCGTGGCAGTCAACGCGTTAAATATAACTTCCTCTAAACTCTAAAGAAAAGTAATGGACGACTATTGATATTCCAAGGGTAAAATTTAATTTGTCTAGTTATCAGACGTAACGTCGGTGATTTCGATGCTTGGAAATTGAAAAAATAGGAACAAAAAGCACTCCAAAATACTCCCAAGTCATAAATCCGTTCCTGAACAGGTTAATCGTAAAAGTTGTTCAAAGGCGAAGACATTTGTCGGAAGGAAGCACCAAATCGGGACAAAGGCGGCCAACACAGAAATAAAATTCTGTTGGATGGGACAGAATGGTCTCGTTGCTTTGGTACAAGAAAACTCGAAGAAGTTGAAATGTGTTCGGTTCGGTGGCGATGTGACGAGCACGTCGAGTCTTCTTCCTGTCGTCAGTCGACAGGTTATATATAGACGGGGCTCGTTCATTTCCGCAGCCGTGCATGATTTCTTCGTGAATGGAAGCATGAACTGTACTTGCATATAGATCGTTAACCGATCCCCTTATAAATTAACTTACGGTTGACGCTTCTGTGATCGAACATTTAATGTTTCTTTTAAAATTCTACTATCACTTGTGTCTCCCCGTTAACCCTTTGGGTGGTTAATATTTTTGACAAATATACCCTGACTGTGCGTAACATCATTCTGGAAACAGTTCGTTTTGATTCCGTTTGAAAAGGCAATTAAATAAGAAGCATTTAGTATATCGAATTTACTATCGTATCAACGTAAATCTATGGTGCTTTGGACGTGTTTATACGCCCATAACACCGAACGACTTAATTAAAGGACGAGGGAAGTTTTATTACATTTATCAAGACTGAATGGTGAAAAATAATAGAGGATCGTCGATATTTTCACGAGAACGCTTGTTTTCCTACCGAAGCGACTTATTCAAAGCTGATTTCCAGCTGACGACTGAAACGAAAGCAGCTGCCACCGGCTGTCGTAATTAGTATTATGCTGATTAATCGGGGCAAGTGCAACGAACGCTCGATAGAAGAATGTCTACCTTCTGGAAATTAAAATTGACCACTTGAACCTCTTCGTTGACTTCGTTGCCCTCTTACCAATTGAGTTTCTGTTTTCGTGATGAAACGGTAAAGTTGATAAACGTGGAATATTATTAAAAAGGAAAATATGTAAAAGTGGTCCAGTCGATAGAAAATGAAAATCTGTAGCATTGTTATAGGTCGAGATAAGTAAGAAAGGCTGTTGCAGGGATTGCGTGGCCGGTTTTCTTTCCACGAAAAAACAACAGGCATTAGCGATCGGGTTTTAACGAAGCTTTCACCGGCTAGAATGGACAAAGGAGAAACGATACAATGGGACGATTAGAGATACTTTGTACGCGCTTTCGACACACCACGTTTCGTTCCACCGCTAGCCGGCTCGTCCGTACCATTACGGCAATGCTCGCGACACGTTTTCACGCGGCTGCGTGACCGCCAGGAAATACGTATATATACGTCGGTCCTCGTCGTCGCGTTGTCGTCGTCGTCGTCGTCGTCGTCCTCTTGCATTCAGTCACGCGCAAAACGAGGAAGAAATGTCGACGGAGGTTTGAACGCTTTCGAAAATTTCCCCGTATCGCCTAATAAAGACCCCGGATGCCATTGTGTTCCGAAAATTATTCGCACAAGCTTTGGCTCTAGAAATATTACAATATAGTAGAAAATTTGTAATATGGAAATAACATAAGTTAGAAAACTCATCAATAATTGAGGCGAAACAGAAAGAAAGATAGAACACGTATTCGCGTATAGAATTTCTTACAATTATGGGAAATCTGGATAGGTGTTTCTACGAACGGTGTAAATGGAGGATCCTTTGAAACGAATTACCTTCTTATTAGCACCTCGAGTGGCACTGTTTCCTGACACAGCCAATTTGCACGGCTTTCAGAAACGAGCTACCTAGCTAATTAGCCTCGTGTTACGTTGGTAATCTACAGCCCGGAGTCGATGGAATTCGTTAAGCTTCTTTTAATCTGGCTATTTGTTGTAGGAATTATGTATCGTCCCGGATCCATTCTATAATTGTTACGTAGATCAGGGATCGGGCTGCGGATGAGTCCTCTTCCACGTTTCTACCGCTGTGTATTTTTTATTATACCAGTTTTAATTTCATGTTAATACGCTTATTCGCACCTGACGATTAAGCCGGTAGCTTCTTGTGAATACCGTGATCGAGGAAAATAGATCATTTCACCGTAATTATTTCGAATTATTGTCAAAACTTTGTTCATTTTCAAATGGGTCGTTGTTGAAATACAGATAAACAAGAAGTTAGGTGTTGTAATTCAAGGAATAACCATTTCCTGGGTTATTTTCTAGGATTGCATAACAATTTTCACGATGATACATTTTTCTCTGAAAAATTAGATATCAGAATTGAAGGAAGTTGAATTTTAAGCTGAAAGTAGAAATTTGAAAAATTCCAAGTTCCTTTTATCTACCAACTTACGTAACGATTGTCTTGTATTTAACACACGAGGTTAGGTTCCGACAGAGTGATCAGAGTTTATAGGGCACGCAGAGAACCAGCCTAATACTCTCGTATTAGGTGTATTAGGTTCTTGACCGTTCTCCTCGAGTTCTCCAAGTAGCCCCGGGGCTGGCGAAACCAGAGCTCCGGCAAGCTGAAACCTCTCCGCAAACCCCTCTTGTCCCTGTATTCACGCACACACGCACACACGCACACGGTTGTAACGCTCATTCGTATCTTGGTTCGATTCGATTCGATTCGATTCAGCACGCACTTCCAGCGCGAGTTTACACGTCCGAATCGAAAGGAATGCACGCGCGTTTTACGCACTTCCTCCACGGGACAACTGCTTCTACCAGCTTGAAAAACATAAAAAATGTCCGAAGCTCTGACGAGGATTTCCACGAACCTCAGTATCCTGGAACAGTCCAGGAAATCGGTAGGATTTGTTGGAAATGTTGGGGACACTTTCTGGAAGGACAAGTTTTTTGTAGGCTTTTCAATTATTTTTCAAGAAACCAATCGACAAATGGCATTTTTATTAAAATTGTTATTAATATACTATACATTCGGTGTGATTTTAAAAAAGATACTCATCCTTTGATAATTTAAACGTCTAAAACGCGATATAAAATGGAAAAGAAACAATTAGATATTCCGGGAAAAGTTTAATTCGATCTCCGGTTGAGAACGATGCCCGCAGGGTGCAGAGTCGATCATCGAGGATGCATTGGAAGTTCCGTTCCCCGGTTGATGAAACGATTTGTTCATGATCGTCGTGTATTCTGTAGAACGCGGCGATTTTACTGTCCAGGTCCCGTAGCTCGAGACACCGAGAGGATTAGGGCCTCGAAAGCGTGGAGAAGCAAGAAATGCTGGAAACTGGATATCCAGTTTGTCCGGGGGCAGCAGCAATACCCGTGAAGGAGATATTGCTGTCCGAGAGCGTTTGCTGGTTGCTCCACTTTGCATTCGCTCGGTGCCACGGATAGATAAATCGACGGATAAAACGGCAGATAATACGGAATCGATCGTTTTACCGGTTCGTCCCGTGGTCCCGAGTCAGCGTTGAATTATTTTACGAGACCGACGAACCGAGATATAGCTATCCAACGTGAACAGTGTTTTGAGATCTCGCGAACGCGGAAGAAGAATGATTTATAAACCGTTTCGAGAGCAGCCTGATTAACACGGATCTTCCCGACTGGTCCGATGAACTTGACGTTTTACTTTTTTTTTTACTTTTTTTTTTTTTTTTTTATTTAATCTTGGTCGCTGTCACGCTCGATGCTGATCGACGCTGTGAACTTCATCCTTTCGTTTCGGCTGGGAATGATATGTTTTTTAGGGGGAATTGGAGGATCGGGTTGCTATATTTTTGGGAATTTGGAAATTTCGGAGTTTGGATTGTCATATTTTTAGCAGTTTGGGAAATTTGGGATATTGTATTTTTCGGAATCGTATCTTAAGAAATTTGGAAATACGATAGATATTTCTAGAAATTTAGAAATTTTTTTAGCGTTATAAGTATTTGTAGGAATTTAGAAATCTTGGAACATGATATCTTTCGAATCCTAGAAATATAAAAATCCTATATTTCTTTAGCGACATAAGAGCTTAAAAACTACATGCCTCACTACAAAAATATAAAACTTGAAGCTTTCGTTTCAAATATTTAACCTTTCTGCGATAAAAAAGAAAAATCTTAGTTGTCGTCGATTTTTCAAGATTCAACAGATAGAGCGGGAATGTTTGAGAACGATGACGATCGTTTGACGAGGAATGTCAAGGATCGACAACGGGTTGTCGAGTAATATCCTGTTGCTCCTGATAGGAACACAGCCGTGTCGAATCGTGACGGTACAATTAAACGGATATACCGTCTGTTGTTTTGACAAAGAAAATTTCACCATTCGTGCATTAAAAAATCTACGCAGCCTGTATCCCGTATGTAGTAATTTTTCGAAACGTTGAAGAAATAAAAAATAGAACAGACGATTTTGAACCTGAGATACCAGACTGTTTAATCGAGCAAAAACTCGAAAAAGATCACATATATTCCTTGCATTTGATGAATTTCATTTAACCTTTCGTCATCAAAATTATTGGAAGTGGAATGAAACAGAACCGCGAAAGTCTGTCGCAATAATCGTGGTATTTTTTTCGGGAAACCGCATACACGGTTATATTCCAGTTTCGTAGAAGTCCAGAGAAATATTAGATCTAGATTTCGCGTGTAGTAGATGGACAAACCTGATTCGCAATAACCGTCGACAGAGACGTAAATTGTGTTGTGGCGCACACGAGGTTTCTTAGATTATCGAAATACCAGTACTAGGTGGAATCAGGTTCCGTGCTCCAGATTGCCAGGGCGAACAGAGCCGTGAAGCTATCGGTCGCCATGACCATTTCAGGATTATTAATCTTGGTCACCGTTGCCTTCTGTTCGCACGCCGCGAGATAAAGCCAAGCGGGCGACCGTGCCATGCCGGAAAAATAAATCTACGGGGCCCAGGTTCCCTTTTCGCTTCGAGCTCTCGACGTGCCTCTACAAATGCACGGTTCTAATTCTTCGACGTACACCTACTTTTCTCGAACCTTACGTCGCAACTTTAATAAATCAATCCCTGTGGGGGGGTAACCGGGTATCTAGGTACCCGTTTGGGTATTTTGTCAGCCCTTCACTTTTCTGTGAAAGTATCTCAAAATTATAGTCCAATTCACCATTCCGGTATCTCATCAACGTTTAATTTTCTATTTTCTACAGAAACTTTTCTAAACGTCTGGGGTTCTTCTAAGGAAGATAAATCTATGATGCCCTGTGAAGTCTTATAATTTCTCCTTTGCGGTAGCACAGTTTCAGTATAAATACCCTTTTTTTTCTGTGGTCCACGCTGAGTTTTCGAACCTTCAATTCTCCTCATCGCAATAGAAATTTTCTGCTACCAATCCATCGCATAGAATGTTAAGAATTCCACGATGCTGTACAGAATTTTCCCACTCTAAATTTAAATAATTCAAATCTCTGAAAAAGTCAAGTTTCTCAGTAAAAAACTCAAATTTCACTTTGTGTAAGTCTCCGACGAATTTTGCCGAAAACACTCCACGGCATTGGAGGAAAAGGATTGTTGGTTCGGTCCGGTGATGCACGGAAGGAAAGAATATGGACGAAAGCGATCTGGGAAGAAGAGATTTTGGTGGCTGAACCTTTTGTGCGCGCGACCAGCCACGTTTTATGCACAAAAGCATCGGGAAAGGGATCGTTGGAGGGACAGAGTGGGGGGGGGGGGGCGGAGAGGAGAGAATGAGGCAGGGGAGAAGGAACGGCGGTTCGTTATGCCCGGTTCGCGAGGACAATTAATTATCTCCTGATTCCTTCTAAGAAACCAGTCCAAGTACAGTCGAACAGGCACACACAGATGCTGTGTACGGCCGAGCAAAACGCACACGCACTCACCCACACGATCCTTGTGGCAGGGCGCTGTTTTATAGACACATATGATGGAACACTCTCAGGCCGATCGTGTTTCAAACCACAGAGAGACTTAACTGAGAAACGACACACGTTGCTGCCCGAAGACCGGACCTTCCAACTCTCATCCCTTCCTTCTTCTTTGCGGTCCTCGCTGATTTTCATTGTCTATCGCCCAAGAATTTCATCGTCTCTCGTTTAATTAACCCCTTTGGGAAGTCGTTCAGTTTCTACCCATTTTTCGAATTGCTTTAATAAACGTCCCTACGTTTTTTTTAATATGTAATAAATAATACGTGAATGGTCATACCAGAGGAAGTGGTATGATATTACGGAGGGTAAAGAATCTCGAGAGAATACGCCGCAAACGTAATTTTACGACGGCGAAGCTGAAAAGTCGGATAAGAATCTCTTATCGTCGAAAACTAAAAATTGATAGATAATATTTTTATAATATCAAAGTAGGTATAAAATTACTCGATGTTCTTGTACAGGGATTGATTTGTCTTCGGGATGTACCTGATAAGAACGGAGGGGTTGAAATCTGTGAAACACCGGAGGGAGAGGAACGGAAGCAACAGGTCTACATCGTCGGTGCTTTCGTTTCATCGATTAAATAATTGTCCTCTTACAGGTTTACGACTTCTACCCCTTTTATCTCGACCATCTTAGGATCACCATAATGATCCCTTCGTGTAATCAACACCTTCGTGCTCGCTAATGATATATCTCACAAATTGATTTTGATAATATACAGCTTCTGAAGAACCTTCTTTGAAAATACTAGCTCGGTAACATACCTAACCTAACTCGAGACGTCAGAAGATTTTCTGTTGGGTTAGGTATGCTATTAACCTAAAGAGAGCACCTTATATTTCTAAGGAAGTTCACCGAAAATTATGTATACTATTTTGAAATATTTATTAATCGACATCCTCGAAAGGAAATAAATTCGAAGTGACTTTTTATTTTAATGGAAATTAGTTTAACAGATATTTCGTTACCTTCGCAACATACCTTTCAATTTGAAACCGTGATCAATCACGTTTATGCAGTGTATTTCGTAAAAGACACGATAGGCAGACGGAGTCAATTTAAAATCTCGTCGAATTCTTGAACGTAGACTTCGATGCTTTTTTCCATCGAGTATCGATCTAAATACACAGTTCGACCGGTTGTGAGCCATTAACCCGCCTAATCGCACCAAGCCCACGGATAAAGACATCCATCATCATTAGAATGGATAATTATCGCGAGCAGTGAACTTTCGTGGCGGCCATCGGACTCGACCCGAACCCGTTTCCTCGTTGCTTTCGTTAATGGGCACAGAAAACCTAACGGCTTCCTTGTTACTTCGTTCACAAGTTATCCGAATTTTTGGACAACAGAACAATCAACGCCACTGTATTTAGTTTAAGTACAAATCTCGATAATTCACGGTTGAAAATTACTCAAAAATCGCGATCAACTTTGGAATGTACAATATTCGAACTAATATGGTGCCAAAAATGACGGTGAACGAGGCGACACCATTCTACTAAGGAATATTTATCTAGTCCCATCGTCCAATTTACTTGATTATTAACACGTTGAATGCCGCGGGGGTCACCGGTGACCGGCACCCGAAGTTTTTCATATAGCGGATAATATGCTTCCAGACATCAAACGCACCATGTCGGAAGAAAAATGTTAGAAATATTTGAGAATCTGTTGATTTTTATTCCCTTCTTTAATTTTCTATATTTTAAAATACTCCGATCAATTAAATATGGTGCCTCAGAGGCGCCACTCGAGTGCAAAGGGTTAATATTAAGCTAATAATGTTAGTTATCGAACTGAAAAGTTAAATTTGAAAATCGTTAATAATTAAGATCTTACCGTGTCTGACCACATACGTCCATTTTCACTGTGCCACACAACGTGTTAAATGATCAAACTTTCTTCGAAATAAATGCTAATTTAATCACCCGATAACGTTCCTTCCCCGTGTCGCCATTCTCCCTAGGGAAGTTTAACGTGCGCCCAACGGTGTACATTTATGTCCACGATCCTTCGGACACGTGTACGCGTACGTGCCTCGCGATCGTCCACCGTTCAGTTTCAGAATCGAACGAAAGAACACCTAGAAGAGGAAGGTGTTCTTCTTCTTCCTCTTTTCTTTTTTTTTTTCATCGCATTTTTCTTCCCTGCTCACCTCTGCGCTTTGGAAGCACCACTGCCTTCACCCGTTTCGATTTTCTTTATTATTCCATGGAGCCACGACACGTCGTGTGACACGTTCACGGCATCCGGCCGCGTACGTGACGTCATACGAGCTATATTCCATCGGTGAACCATGCCTGTCCATGTCCATATGGTCTTCGACCATTCCGCTTCAGTCCTCTTGCGATTCCTTCATCTTCCTCTTTTGGCTACCTTTCGATTCGTTCGGAATTACACGATGGCCCATTGCGCCTCTTTAAACAGCAGTGATCGGTCAATTGTTGAGTACACTTGACAAATTTTAATTCTAGACATTTTCTGTCCGAGTTCATAGAAGTTAAGGGGATATCCCAGTTCGATTCAATAAATCTTCGAATATAGATTTCGTGCACCTTTTTACACCTTTAATTAGTTGAATTGAAAGGATCCGAGCGGTTCTGGCGTCGGTAACTACTCGAAGCGTTCACTTCCGAAAGAAAGTTATAAGATAGGGTAGCAGAAGAAACCGGAAGGAATCTTTTTAAGGTCGATTAGACGGTTAGCGACGAAACGAGAGGGAGCCAAAGGTGTCGTCGACAGGCTCTGCCGTTTTCTGGATCCGCCCTAACGGCGTTCCGATTATACAGATATTCAAATGAGCCCGTCCCCGTTGTCTCTGGCCGCAACAGTTACGTATCATCGAATTATTCTAATTTCCTGTGGCAAAACAGCCGACAGAAGTTGGCCAGAGTTCTCTACTTTGCCCCGTTATCTTCAGCCAAGGAAAAAGGAACCGGGGTTACGCCCACCTCTGAGGGTGTCACGGGGCTTGGCCTGCCTTTATCAACCCTCCACGCTCTTGTTCACCCTCTGTTTAATAGGGTGGGGGATGTGCGTTCGGTTTCCAGGTTCCAGGGGGCGGATAACGCGATCTTTGCGCGCAAAATCCAAACCCGACTTGCTCATTCGTGGAATTCTTTGCTCGACAGAGATTCCAGGGGGTTGGTTCAACGAGGGATGATCATGCGCTCTAGCGATGGTGCTTCGAAGCGACTTTGCGTTTCGAATTTTGAAGTTTCCATGCTCTCCAGATTTCTAACATTTGTAGACTAATTTAATTTTGATTCGTTGAAAGGAAGGATTCTTATTTCAAAGGGATCCTATTTCCACGAAGAGCTGGCAAAATACAGTCGAGAATCGGTGGAACACGGTGTATTTCAGGTCGAGCAAGGAATTCATCAGCTAAAGGTTGGCAAACGTGCACCACCATAAAACCAAGTGATTTACGCCCGACACTTTATGGGCCCCGTCCAGACGGTCCGACTTTGCGAATTTTTCGTCGATTTTCGACGAACCAGGCCCTGTTTTATTCCTCGTTCTTCCCTCTTTCAATCAATTATTCTTTTTTTTTTCTGTCATGATTCATGAGATTGTTACGGAGATATTGATGATCGAGATTCGCGATCAGAGAAACCTTTTGAAGCGGACGGTACTGCTTCGGGCAAGACTGTTCAACTATGGAAAAATCAGTTTCATTACACGCGTTCGTAATGCGTGCACGAGTGGATCGCTCGTTGTTGCTTTTATTTCATCTTTTTACGAATCTTCTGACTGGGTTTCGAAGGCTTGATTGCGTTCCACCGAAAGTCTCTGTCTTCCAGCGATTTTATTGGCGCCGCGAATTTTCTCTTTCTTCGACTCTTTCGTTAGCGCCTTTAGGCGTTCCGAACATTCCCTCTTCCTCTGTGACGGGTGCATTGTTAAATCCAGAAATATTGCCATAGATAAAATTTCTTTTATTTTGTGATATAGACCTTTATCAAATGATTGTAATTCTCAAATTTTCGACAAAAATCGTTAAATTCTTAAAATTATACCAGCGAGACTTCCATTAGAATTAATCATAAATACGGGAAGATTGAAAGTTTTATTGTCAGCTTAATAACACTGTAAGGGGCTGATAATTTCCCATAACAAACGCATCCCTCTCAAAATTTCTTCGATTCTTGTTAACAAAAAAAAAATCGCGTTCGACGAAAGAACCGTCAGTTTTAAAAAAGTTACCCTTATTTCACGATCGTCGACGAAAGGAGATAATAGTAAGGACAATTTTCGCACGGGTGAATCAACGACACGTCGTAAATTTTACCATTCTCTGCTACTTACGGAGTGGTTATCGTTTTTTGCCCATTTTTTTTTTTTAATCTACCACGGCCATTATTTCAGGCCAAACGCTGTGAAATCGTGAAATTCAGACCCTCGTATTAGCTTTAAATTATCTTGGCCTTTTGAAAGGTATTTTGGTCGAGGAGAAGAAAAAAAAGGTCAACTCGAGGGAAATCGTCGATCGAAACCTGTCAAAATATTTTCGACCGTTCTTGGTCCATTGTCGGCCGATTTTCCGGGGATTCGACGAGCGACCAGGGGGGTCCTTGAACAGGGTCAGCGTTCCCTGGACTGTCCCAGGATCCGAGTGGAGGGAGAGACGGTCAGGTATTAACGGCTCAATTTCACACACGGACCCTTACTAAATTCCTTGAGGAATTTTCTCGTTTCTTGGGTCAGGTGCCACTGTGTCTGCCTTTCCCTCTGGAATCAATAAGAAGACCGAAGATGAAATCTTGACAAGCTACAGAAAAATTGGCATCCATTTTCTTCTATATTTTGGTCGTAGAATTTTTGATCTCCTTAAAATCCTTTGTTGGACTTTTGCTGTAACATTTACCGAATTTAAATAGAAAAATAATACGTAATCCGAAGGCTGATATTTTTCCAACGTTTAAACATTTCATATTACTAATATTACCAGTAATTGGTTTTTAATTAAAATAACGGTGGTGTTAATTTCAAAGTTTGAACTAATAAACTATTTTATGAAATAGTTTACCTTTCTCACCATCGCAGAACAAGATACATCGTTCATCCTGTCGACAGATAAATTACAAAGTCCCCTATTTACAATTAGTTTCCCTCGTCTATCCACTTTACCCCAAAAAGTGGCCACTGTCTGGCCGTAAAAAAAAAAAGAAGAAAAAAAAAGAAAAGAACCTACCGACCCACTTCTCACCCAATTTTCTGCCCCTCAAAAAACTCTCGGAAAAAAACAAGAATGAAGGAGAAGAAGGTCGAGGAACTTTCCACGTATTCCATGGCTGAAATTTATGTCAAGGAAAAAAGTTTATTCCGTTCGTTTGTCGCGTAAGAATATACGATTGGGTGTTCGACATTTATCAAATTAAAAATCGTACCTTCCATTTGACACTCTGCAAAATATAATACTATATTGATAGGAATTTAATTTCCCGCTTGGTACCTTAATAAAATATAATATAATAATTTTCAAGTTTAAATTTTCCACTTATCACCCTACCAACAGCGTTGAAAATTTTGTAAAATTTCTTTCGATCGTTGAATCGTGTTTAAATTAGCGATTCCGGTCATTGGTGACCCGTGCGCCGTCCAACGTGTTAAATGGCCCGCGCAACCACGTACGTATCGTCGATTCTCCCCCGTTTCTTTCTCTTTTTCGTCCCCCACCTCCCCCTTTACACCTCCACCTCTATCGTTAACACGGTGGCAGCTGTGAATGGGCAAGCACGCGATTCCGGGAATTTAAAAACGGGAAGGAATTTCTCCGGAGAAAGAAGGTGGCACACATGCTCGAGCAAAGAAAAGAAATAAAGGCGAAACGGACGATGAAGAAGTTGAATGAAACAGGATAGACAAGAGGATTGTGTGATGCAGGCAGAAAGACACGTGGTGGGTGTGAGCTACTGGTATTTTATTGTTAGCCGACTGTGATTTGTGGTGTTGTTGTGTTCTCCTGGACACGTTTTACTACACACGGTGTACCGGTTTGTTTAGTTACGCTGGTGACACTTTTCCTGCCAAATTGTTGCGATCCTTTTCCCATTTGACGTGTCGGATATACCCAGAGTCGTCGATAATCAGATAATCAACGAAAGGGTGAAGAAGGAAAAATATGAAATAACTTTCGACTTATAAGAAATACTATCGCGAATATTTTAGGATTCTGAGCTTTCAAGAACAGCTTATCAGATTATTTAAAACTTTCGGTGATAAAAATGGAAATTCGAAGGATTAATTGCATATCGCAATCAAATTTCATCTCGAAGTATTCGGTCGACGATTAAATTTACAAATTGGATGATTTGTTCGGTGTAACCCAATTGATAGGCAAACGTGCGCGTCAACGACACGAACATATGGTTTAACGTTTCAATCGTACGGATACCGATAAATATCCCCGTGGAAACAATAAAATCGTGTCCAGGTTTTATTACACAATGCATCGAACAGATAGAGGTCGTTTTAATCGGGATTTTCGAAATTAATTGCCTCGTATAACGTTGTTTCCCGAAAGGCACATAAAACCTTCCGGTGGTTGTTGCGGTGCGTGGACGGGACTCGAATATAAATTACGCGTTCCTTGAAACACTTGTACTTTCCTGTCCCTTTGGCCACGTCCGTGCTTCCCTTCGGGAACACACGTGTACCTGCCACCAATAACATCCACCAGTATCGTGGATCGTGGCTTCGAAAGAACAGGAAAAATAAAAAAACAAAATAAATAAATAAAAAAAAAAAAGAGGAAGAATATACCCCTGTCTCGGTTGTCGTTACCCTCCCACGTGATTTACACCGACGAATTTATAGTCTTATTCGGCGGGGAACAGTCGTTACAGTCTTGCCACAAAGTTTCAATCTTGTCTGGTTCTGGCGCTCGTTGCTCGCCAATATCCTGCGGGATAATTAATAATCCTGCGACGTTTATTTTCCGACGCACGGCCCGAGAAACAGGCTAGACTGTGCTTAGATTGGCAATTAAGGTTATCGGTGTTTTAAACACGTTTTGCTTAGGAATTGATTGAATTCTGTTAAGAGGTCGAAGGATAATAGCTGTCGACAGAATTAATTTTCATACGCAATTCGCTGCAGAGACAAAAGACGGAAGGTTGCAAAGGATGAAAGCGAGCGTTAGAATCTTGGGAATAATTCCAAAGGAAACGGAAGATACGTTCTTCCCGTGAACGCGTGGGCAAATCAAGGTACTCCGAAGAAATCGGTGCAACCTAAAAACGATTCTTTCATGTAAGAATCGAAGATCGATCTTTTGTCCTCTAGGGAATTAATTCTTACTAAATCAAGTTTTTTGATTTCGAATTTTTAGAAGAATCGAAAACACATTCATTCCTACATTACTACTTGAAAAAAGTATAGGAACAGTGATGAAAATATAAACAATATAGGGCGTCTGCCTTTGGTGTAAGAGAACGAAACGTACAAAAATAAAAGATCGATTCTTTACAATAAGTATGGGAGTCTGTTTACAAAAATGAAACTAAAAAAGGACACGAAAAAAAAGTCGATTCTTTTTAAACCGATTCTTTGGTTTCGTTTCTCTCGTTCGAATTCAGAATCAATTCGAGAATCGAACATCCCTAGTGTAACCTCGTCGGTATGCAAGTATTATGTGTCTCGTAGAAACGGGATATCCCCGACCTGACTCGACAAACAATCGATACCAGAGCAACGAAGTCGATACTCGACCGTACACCCGCACGTTCAGCTACAATCTGTCTTCCACTTGTGACAAATGGTTCGCACAGATTCCCACGAGGACCATCCATTCGTTTTACCTTTTCGAACAATTTACGTATATAAAATCATCTTGCAAATTACTTCACCGATTCGTCTACATTTCACGATATCCATTTATTAGAATAATCGCTTCATCTTTTCCTCGCCGATACATCATCGCCTACCACGAAGTCAGCCACGAATATCGTGTAATCGTCGAAAGATGGAAGAGACAAGTTTCTTGAATGGGACCGAGGAATTAAATTAATAATCGTGTTCTCCTTCGCCGCGATAGAAGGCTAACGATCTTAGCAGAAGAAAAAAAGAAACAGATCTGAATCACGGTGTCTAACGGTGTCTATGACTGCGGGGCAAGAATCCAGAATTTCGGTCACTTTTTTTTCATTCGTCGTTAGATCGCGAGAGAAAGAACTTGTAATTGCTTTCAAAGATTCCTCGTCGAGCATATTATTCCGTTTTACACCAGGAAGTTGTTGTGCCGTAAGAAAATAATAAATTATCCCTTCTTCTTTGGACGTCTGAACAAATATAACTCTAAATCCTGTTTTCGTGTTAACACGTTGAGTGTCTTATAAAAATTCGTATGTCCTCGTTGGTATAGGTTCCACTTTAGAAATTTAATAGAATTTTTATTAACACGTTGAGTGGTACAGTGAAAACGGACGTGCGTGGTCAGACACGATCAAATCCTAAGTGTTAAGGATGTAGTCGATTAATTTTCAAATTCAAATTATTTCATAGTTCTTTTTGTCAATTATTTGATTGTACAAAATTTCGGGTGTCGGTCACTGGTGACACCCGGGGCAGCCAACGCGTTCAGAATGCAGTCGATTAATTTTCAAATTTAACCTTTTTCAATTCGATAGCCAGCATTATTAGCTTAATATTAACGTTATCCACGGTTTAATTCATAGCCCGTTTTCTCAATTATTCGATTGTATAAAATTTCGGGTATCGGGTGTTAAACGAGTTTAAATTACCGCGCAGTTGATGCTTTATGAGTAACTTAACACATTATCTATCGCTCTAGAATGGAAAAGTAAGCCCTACTATTTTATAATTTGATGGAAATTGAGAATCCGGGGATGTAACCCGTATTTTCCATTTATTCTCGATCGTAGCACGCTTAACTTTCATTATTTCAACAGTGTTATAAACGAAACAAATTATAGTCAAACGTTTGTTAATTGATTTTCAGTTACCAGTGGGTAGTATTGAAAAATCTAGTCTACTTTTCCAGCAAACCTTCCGAAAACCAAACGCCCTGTTTTCAAACAAAAAAGTATTTATTTTTATTCCGCGTTCCAATAGAAATAAAACTTAAACGTCCCGTTTCAAAATACTCCGGTAAATTAAACACGTCCTTTCAGAAGGGACAGCCGAGCGCAAAGGGTTGATACAAAATGAAGGTGTGCACGAAGATTCGAACGAATTATACAAAGGGTCGAAATACCGCGGAGTAAGGATATAATAAATTGTTAGGAAAGCGATCGCCGGCATCGAACGCGATCACTTTCTGCTCTCGAGAGCGCCGCGAGCACAAAGATTCGTGGAGCGGGAATCGAGGCGGATGTGGCGCTGAAAGACAGCGGCTTGTTACTTAATTCCATGCGCTCGCTTAAATAGAACGACTTAGACTTAAGGTAGTCTACAAAAATCGGCGACACGCCGTTGCGGATAGCAAGCGGACCGACTCGTGCGTACATGCCAGCGTAAGCCGTGTGTACGTACGCTTATGTATCCGTGTGATACACGTATAGAAGAACACACATACGCGGACAACGGCGTGTTTGATCGTGCAATGTCGGGGGTGCCTACTGGTTTTGATATACGAGCACACCAATACACGATCGAACGGTGTTACACGCGTGAGTCATATTGAAAACCAGTCCTAGCGATTGCTTCGTGGCGCACACGCGCGCAAACGCAGACTCTAAACTCGCCTCGGAGACTTCTGAATATCTTCCAATACTCGTCTATATATAACTTTCTCGATGCTACCGATTCTATTTTTTCTTTTTCATCGATCGAAAAAGAAAATACAAGGAAATATCGGTAATTATGAAAGTGGTGCAATTTGAAAGGTCGACGATGCTTGAAAATATTTTCATAACGATAGGCACACTTTGATTCATGTAAAAATAGCCGTATTTGCTGCGTTATAATATAATAATAAAAGTAAAGTTTAGTTTTGTAGTCTAAACGTATCCAGAAGGGTAACAAGTACAATTAATCGCTGCAGATCGAACCATTACATTCTTGCAGCTTCTCTAGGAGGTATGAGGATAATTGATAGAACTAATTGCGATTGTGGGTACGAGGCGCTATGTATAACTCCAAATGGGAAGTATTGTTAGATAATCTAAGGAAATGCAAACAGTATCCCTCATTGGACATTAAAAGCTTACTCGCTACTCCAGATATTAAAGCTCTATGGTATTGGGTTGGCAAATAAGTTCGTTCGGTTTTTGCTTCGACACAGTTAAGAAGTTATCGATCAATATCGCTAATATTATAATTTAATAAAATCCTCCTCTAAAAATCCGAACGAACTTATTTCCCAATCCAATATATATATATGTGAGTTTTTTTCAAAAATGCGGGCTTAAAATTTAACTATAATTAATATCCTACTGTTCTAAATTAATGTACCAATTAGTTCTTGGAGAAATGTTAATCATCATCTGTTTAGTAATTAAGTAATCTTTGTACAGCTGTATAAACCTCACGCAAAGGTTTAAGTAATCTTAAATAAATAAAAGAAAAAAAAAATAGCCGTATTACATAAATAATCATGTAATTATGTCTGGTATCGGAACAAATTCGATATCGTGAAAGGTATATCGGATTGTCTCCGGGAATATTGCGTTTTCCACGATGGGCATGGATGAGATTATGGCCACTCGTGGCTCGTTACTACCGCGAATGGCATACGGGAGAAACAATCTGGTAGTAAGAACGGGTACCGTGGAATATCGTTTCTGCGATCGTGATTATCGATCGATAGGATCCGCGACCCCGTGCTGAGTTTCTCTACGTTGTGTTTAAAGAAGGACTGGATGATTGTTTTTACGGGTAATGGGGGAGTAACGCATGGATAATGGGATTATTGGAACGGGCGGTGTATCGATTCTGCGAACGCAAACTGTATTTGAAGAACGAATTCGTACAGATTCCACCGTCGTAGTTTCGAAAAATTTTCCAAACTATCGATCGATTGATTTGGTATTTGATAATAATTAGGGTGAACACTTGAGCTGTTCATTATTTAACGACTCGTAATTCAATCCTCTGAATACTATTAGTATAACTGAACTATTTTATCAATATGGTTAGATATCTCGGAACATTATGCTATGAATATTTTATAGTTACAACCTTCGTTAAAAATCTGGCATAGGATTTTAGTGAAAAATGTGGTAAATAACCAACGAATGAACATAATCACTGTTAAACACTGTTTTTTTTTTTTGGCTGAAGGATCTTTAACTTATGATAGGACCGTGATACCATCGCAAAATACAAATTGTTGATCTCAAGGTAACAATACTTGCCTTGAATACGTGGGACGTCGTTTGAGCAACTGGTAAATAAAATGAATTTAATGCCAAATATTATTATGGATAAAAAGAAAATCGCTTTAGCGATTTTCGTAGACGATAGAATAAATATTATTTTTCCGTTTTACACGAATTATGTTCATTCAGTGGACAGATCACTCTTAATCACGGCAGCGAAGAAAACGAAATTTTCGTAGGCGTTGCAATTCTTTTGCCAGCGAGTAGTGTATTTTTGTTAACGCAACGACCCTGTAAACGCGAGGCAAGAGGGAAGCTTGCCAATTGGCTTGGAGTGCATGAAACGAAACAATAACGACAATGTACCGAGACAAGAATATATATTTATTCATTACCACTCGTGTTACAAGAATGAACCTCGAAAAAGAAGCCTCTTTAACGCCGCAGGAAACCTTGCACTCGTTTCATCACACCGTTCGTTCCATCTATTCTCTGCTCGTTATACATATACAGTATACTTTCTCTGTTCGCTGATTCATTGCTGCACTCTCTGCTTTGCTTTATTTGTCGTCGATATTCCTTTATTCCCTGTAACCACTTTGTCTGTTACACATAGTTAACAGATTGGTACATAGCACCTAAGTAAGTCTGTATGGAATTTATTTCACAAGCACTCAAACTTTTACCATTGGAACTGTGTTAATTTTCACTCGGACTATTAATCGTCTGTTAAAACTATCAAGCAATCTATCAGCAAGCATCCCTCGATTCATAGTTACCCGGAATACCTAATAAGCATACAGTTCCAACAGGAAGGATTCCTATAACTAAATTAAAAAAAGAAAAAAAAAAGAAAATCTTTAGCTAGTACCCATCAGAATCCTTAACCATGACCACCAACAGCGCGTTCCAGAAGACCATCGATGAATGAGAAAACGGTGTGGAAGAAGGTGGGTTAAAGGTCGATTTTTGTAATAAACGTTGGCAAAACGGAGACGAGTATCGCGACGAAGAAAAAGGAAGTTGGCCGAGAAGTGGTCAAACAGCGTATCCACCCACGACGTGGCATACTGTAACGAGGCTACAGTCCATTAAGTGCGTGCGGCTATTATGGCTAATGCATTACGGGGCAATAAAAAACGGGAAGTATAGCACGGCGGACCGCGTGCGCACGCCCGGCAACCGGACCACATTCCATGTCGGACGAGTATGTACGCGTTGCTCGATCCATTGCCTTCAAGTACAACGCTCGTAGATACGACAACCACGAAGAGACAGGAACCGGCCAACTCGATTTCAGGACGCGCTCCTTCCTTTACTTACATTTGTTACTTCGGCTTCTTCGGTGCCCTTCAATAGAGTAATTGCGACATTTAGATAATTGATCGGGATGCTGGTGGTTACTTACTGGATTCGAAGAGTCGTTTTCGAAGACGTTCTTTCGGATTTTGGGAAGGGAGGAAATATTTAAATATTTAATTATTATTAGGTATAACAATACTTAACACTAGAACTATCGACGTTCATTGCACCGTTATTTTTAAATTGAACCTGAAATAGAAAGCAAAATAAATAAAGGTTGAAACGTACATTAACATATAGAATAATTCTTTACTTTGATGAAAGCCAATTTATATTTCGACAGAAGCGATTTCTGTCTGTTCAGATTTCTGAGAAATCTGAAGCAAGTCATTTCGACCCCTTTGGTAGTTTTAGTGTTAAATATTTAAGTACCCATAGTAGCCAAGTATTAATAGAAATTTAACACGTTAAGCGCTACGTCAGTTACCGATGACTGATATACGAAATTTTGTACAATCAAACAACTGACGATAGCGTTAATATTAACCTAATAATGCTGGCTATCGAATCGACTCCTTAACAATTAGGATTTTATCTTGTCTGATTATGTTCGTCCGTTTTCACTGTTCCACTCATCGTGTTAAATATGAAGATTTGGAAAATTGAAGAATATTAATCTCGGAATATTTAATTGTTAATGTTAATTTGGAAATGAGGGTGCACTGCTCTGTTACCAAACGCACAGGGTTCGAGTAATTAGTAATATAAGGGACTAATCTTATCGATCAAAATTTCTCAAGCATTTTTGTAATCGAGAAAAGGGAATTAGTAAATGAATGAAAGTCGAGGAGAAACGGTAAAACGCAGTGACAGCTGAAGGATCCTCGAGTCTGAAAGGAAAAATAGAGGGTTCTAGGCAATGGGAAAGGGTGAGAAGAATTTAGACGCGGAAACGACAGGGTGGCGAGCCTGTTAAAAAAAAAAAAAAAAAGAAGAAGAAGAAGAAAAAGATGCCCCAACCCTTTCCTCTTTTCCTGACTGTCGTGGCACGGAACCACGGAAACCACCTTGGAAATTCTATTCTAAAAATAATACCCGTGGCTCTGCACGCTTTCTACGCTTCTCTTCTTCTTTTTTTTTTTATTTCTTCTTTACTCTTTCTCGTCCGTTCTTTCTCTTCGACCCGCTTTTTTGTCTTTCCACCCCTCGGGAGATGAGCACCAGCCATATGGTCCGCGAGGGAGAGATAAAAAATTCATATTTCCACCGCTCGAAGGGCCCCGGGGCCGCGCGATATTTTTAAACTTAAAACGTTCAGAGAACGTTCAACTTTTCCTTTGCCGACCGTGTTTCACGACTTTCTGGTAATAATCTCTGTCGTACTTTCGTTAAACACAGCTTTCCACGATGGACGGTAAAATTGAATCGTTAACGCGGCGATTATCAAAGTCTGTTAAATTATTTCTAACTTTTCTAAAAATGAAAAAATCTAACAACCTGGAACTGTAATATCTTGTAATAACTTTTAAGGACTGAACGTAAGACATAAAGATACGAATAATAAGATAGGTAAAAATGAAAAGTTTTGATCTTTTTATGGATTTCTCGAGACGTTTCCAGGTGTGTCCGCTAATGTCTCCCCTCTTCTGTCTATTCGTGTAACGTGGAAAGATATTTCCATCGGATTCTGGCTACCTGGAATCGAAAGTACCGATTTTCTTTTTTTTTTTTTTCTTCTTCTCTCGATCCACCCCTCCGGCAACGACGGCTGAGCCCGGTAGCCCGTTATTTAAAGGTTCCTTTTTTGGCTAATGGTTTCCTCACACGGACACCGGAACGCTACGAACCCCTTCCTTTCCTGATATTCGAAACCCCCTCCTCCGGGAAAGCTAACGAGATGTTTTCTGACAAAAAAGAACCGTGAACCGTTGTAGAAGTTTCTTTCTTTAAATCCATTAACCGGAATCGTGATACTTTCGAAATTCTAATTATTATCTTTCATTTTTGTTCTCGCGTTTATTAAATAATCACTCACGACGCCTGGATATTTGCGTAGAATAATCTTATGCCTGATTCGGGGTAATTTTTGAAAGAAAATAAGTAGAAGGATCGCGAGTACATCACTTTTCAGAAGGTCTTATTAAGATTTCATTATTTCAAACGGTATACATATATGAATTGGTAGCGAAGGAAATGTTGAACGAAACATGATATTTTATCGTGGCTAAACAGGTCTTTAAGGAAACGGTGTGGGACCGGTATCCTGACCCATTTCGAGAGAGGGTTACGCCAGCAGCAACCCTTTCGTCGGTCGAAACCTAACGGACCGCGTCTCCATTTTCCCACATTCTACTTTCCACGAATATATCGACTACCTGATTTTTCGACAGGGTGAAAAAGCCCGAACGGTATTATAAACCGGGTATACTATATATATAGATGTATATGTATCCCCTCGTAGCGCAGGTGACGCAACCGGCTAGATAAAATGAAATTAATTTCCTGCCTCGTCGATCGGATCGCTTCGAATCTGCGCTACCGTTACAATAATTATTATCAGAATATTTCCTACGGTGATTCGTTCAGATTAATCGAGATTCGATACCAAGTCAATCGCTATGGAACATTTAATCCATTCCGATGTGTTGTAATATTTGAGATTTGAAGTTTTGATATTCAAGCTTTGAAAGTTTAACGTTTTAACCTTGAAGCGTTAATACTACAGCTTTGGGGCGTTAATATTTCCGTTTCGAAGCTTTGATGTTGCAGCTTTGAGGCATTAATATTTCCGTTTCGAAGCTTTGATGTTGCAGCTTTGAGGCATTAATATTTTCGTTTCGAAGCTTCGGGGCATTAATATTGCAGCTTTGAGACATTAATATTTTCGCTTCCAAGCGTGGATATTGCAGCTTTGAGACATTAATATTTCCGTTTCGAAGCTTCAATATTGCAGCTTTGAGGGGCCAATATTACAACTACATAGAGTCAGTATTTAAGTTTTGAAGCTTCAGTTATTTCAAACTGAAAGTGTTAATATTCCAACTTTGAGGCGTTAATATTAAATCTTCAAAATCCTCGAACCGCCATAAAAGCGTCCAAAGCATAAAAATTCAAGCCGTTCCTATACCTCCTCAATAAGAACACAAAAGCTTCCAATAGAAAACTTGAAGATAAGCATCCTCTTCACAACTCATAAAAGGAGTCAATCTCTCAACAATATTTTCTCCATTTTCTCTGTTCCATGTGCCTCGTATTCTTGGACCACAATAGCATCGAAACTCGTTGATACGATGTCGAGCAATTTGGACGGGGCTGCCGAATCAACGATGAATCGAAAAGGAGGAGGAACGTCCGTACCATACGGTGAGTCTTATTTTTCATCGTTTATCGTTCTTTTCAGCTTTAATCGTGCTTAATCCACCGCCATAGATCACCCGCACGATGTAAACGCGAATCGAAAAAAGGAAGTCGGCGGCAACCAGTATGCTCCGATGGGAATCGTGGCTCGGTTGAAATCGTTCGTTCGCGCTTTTGTTTCACGCACAGAGGCCCAGTTAATTCGACACATTGTTAACTCCATTATGTTTACGAAGGAAGCTTTCGAAGGTATCAGGCCGCGTCCATACGGGGTTCGTAGCGAAAAAAGGGGGAGGTCTTTGGCGGATCGAAGGGTGGCGAAACTCTCGACATTATTGGACAACAGCTACCCCTGCCGGTTAGCTACCCTTGGCGGGCCGAGTCTGCGCCCTGCGGCTCTTTTGTTTCCCTGTTGTAACTATGGAAAACCGGTGGACGATACTTCAAATGGAATAACAGAATCATGGAGCGGTGGGGAATCGAGATTTTTCGATTTGCGTCGCATTTTTATCGGGGATTCAAGGTTATTTTTTTAACACTTTGAGAGCGTTATGTCTTCTCTATTTGGGCGGTGTGCGGATTTCCATAGTGGTATTTTATTTATTTTGCTCCTGATAGAAAGAGCTAAATTCAATGTAAATGAAATGTGAAAATCGCATGCGGAAATTCTGCGGCGAAGGGTTAAGAAATTAGGGAACGATCGATAAGAAGCATTCGTATAATATCTGCTAAGAGGATCATGTTCCTTTTTGCGAATGTTCGTCGTCTTAATTAGCACCCGAGGTAATATCGTCACCCCATGGGGTAGAATCGCCGATAAGCGCCGATGACACGAGCGTCATGTTTCTCAGAGGGTGAAACGTGGGAGGTTCCAGCAAAGGGGTTGCTCGAGTGGTTCGCGCGACATCATTGGCCGACACTGCACCCTGGCGATTCTGCGCAGGGGCTCCGCGATTCTGTTACACTACTGGTCGCTTTTATTTTATCTTTTTACTATCGAAACTCGTATCGTAAGCGCTTGTGCAACTGGCTGCTGGCAATTTGAGGATTCCCCCCAGTTTTCGAACCGTGTTACAGTAGAATCGTTTTATCAGGGAATTTCTCTCATTTCGGAGCCGTGTTGTAAGAGGGTATAGCTGCGGAACGCCCGTTCGAAACTGGTCCGGGGCCCGTCGAGGAAGACAAAGTAAACTCCCCGTGTCAACGAGGATCAAGCATCAAGTTGATCGAGTGGAATCGCTTTGGGACCCACCCACAGGCCCCCCCCGCTCCAGCCGTGGCGACGCGAGGGGTGACTGTGCCGCGATAAGAAGAAGAAGCACGTGGACGAGGCATCGAAAGCAGCCCGGGGGCGCAGCACGCCGCTCGCCAGCCGGTGGACGAGTGCCGTCCAACGCTAGACGAAGAGCGAGGAGCGTTGGTGCACGCCGGTGGCACGTTGCCCGTCCTTCTTCGACCCGCGTGGTTCCGCCCGTGTCCTCTCCGTTTCGTCGAGGGAGCGCTCGGGCACAAGAGCCCGAGCGCGTGTGGGGGAGGGTGTAGCACGGTGGGGAAATCGTGTTACGGGGAGGGGAGTATACGAGGTGGAACGACGGTGGAGGCGGGGAGAAGACGTCGCGTCGTTCCGGCCAACGGGGTGGGGCGTATCGTTGTCGTGGAGTTGGTGGGGGGCCGCGAATCGTTCGGTTGCCCGCGAGGAGGGGGCTAACTCTTGTGGCATCGCTCCCCTCCTCTCTGTCTCTCTCTCGCCCTTCGGCGGGGTTCAGTCATCTCGCGCCAGCCGAGCCACGCGCACACTCGCCAGTTTCACGTTCTGGCCTCGGTGAAAGACTCTCTCTCGACTCTCGGGACGCGTCGACATTCTCGCGTCCCTTGGAACCTCTCGACTTTTCAACCCCTTCGTCAATCCTACGGGGGATGATTCGTGTGCCGCGTTCTTCGACCACTTTCACCGGCTCGCGTTCCTACGCCAACCTGATGGACAGTTAACCCGGCAGACCGCCCCCTACGGACGGAACACCCCCACCTGGCCGAAGCCACCCCCACCCAGCTGGTCACGGTGGAGAGTTCCGCGGGTCGAACGGAAGGCACACCGGGCACCGAGTTTCACGGGCGGAGAACCCTCGGATAACGTCGCGATCATCCCCCTGAAGTAACGTCGACTCACGGTGCGGAGCTTTTTCGTGGATAATCGAATTTCGAGATAAAAGAAAGAGGAAGAAAAGGTGAAAAGGCGTTTGTGCACGAGTGGTTTTGTAAACCTTCGCCACCCCTTTTATACTCTTGTCGAACCGACACTACCGGTTCGATAACGAACCCTCTCCTCCCATCGTGTGTCCTCGAGGAACTGGAGAACCGCGGAGAGGACAAGTGGGTGGCTCGCGAATTGTCTCGGTGGTAGGCGAAGGAATTCAGACGCGTCTCGAGGGTGGTGAATCCGGTCGTGGTGTCGCGTTCAAGAGTGATCAAACAGATTTGGATGACACAGTGCGACGTTAGGGTTAACGGGGGCCAGTGATTCTTCGTGGACGGTGTGAATTGTTTTATTATTATTTTTTTTTTTTTTTTTTCGTGACCAGTGTGATCTCGAAGAAGTTTACGAGACGTTGATGTGTGAGAACAAACGATGCCAAAGCGATCCGCGAACCTAGACAACCGTATCGATGAACGATGAGACAGGCTGACACTTGATCCAGGATCGTTGTTTCGAATGTGCCACGAGGATCAACGATTTCGTCACGGTTACATCGGGTTCCGTGCTGTTTTCGTCCAGGACTATGCTCGCCAGAGGAGGAAGTAACGAGGATACTCGTTGAGGGAAGCCGAGGTAAATAGCATCACAGATTCGTCTTGTCAACGATTCAGAAATGAGAAAACAACAAAGATAGGATCCAGAATTGCGATTAATCCTTTCCCTGCCATTTGTGTCAAGATCTCGAGTACAAGCGATAAACTAGTCATTAAAAACGATCTAAAGTAATTTTGAAACGAGTCTGTCTCTCAGTATTACAGAAACTTGAATTGAATTTTTGACGTCTTATACACTTTTTTAACTGGCAGCGGAAGGGTTGACACCCAAAGGCGTATCACCTTTTACTAATTAGTGTCATTAATGATTCTTGAAATAGTTTGTTTATGAAGAATCGTTGTTATCGAGTGAGACGAAGTCTGAAGTCTGCGACCGTTGTATTAAGTTGTAAGGATGATTCGTGGATTCGGCTTCATTTCGTTAGAGAGCAGAGCTTTCGAAGTTGACTGACAAATGTATGTTAATCCATGGATTTCGAGGGAGTAATGCTTCAATTTTGATGCTTTGAAGATGGAGTATTTAAACTTGGAAACTTTGGTATTCCAGCTTTGAGGCGCTGATACTCCAATTTTGGAGCGCAGGTATTCCAGCTTTGAAGGTTTAATATTTTAACGTTGGGGCGTCGATATTTCATCTTTGAAGCTTTAAAGCTTTAGTATTCCAACTTTCAAGCGTTAATATGCAAGCTTTGAAGCTTCAATATTCCAACTTTCAAGCGTTAATATTGCAATTTTGAATCTTTAATATTCCAACCTTCAAGCGTTGATATTGCAATTTTGAAGCTTTAATATCCCAACTTTCAAGCGTTAATATTGCAATTTTGAATTTTTAATATCCCAACTTTCAAGCGTTAATATGCAAAGCTTTGAAGCTTTAATTCCTGAACTTGGAAGCGTCAGTATCCCACTTTTGATGCCAGTGTTCGAACTTTGAAACGTCAATATTCCAACCTTCAGCCATTAATATCTAAGCTTTAATAGTCCGTATTTAAGCTCCTGAAGCTTCGCGCCATCGCAACGAGTAATTATCGCAATATTCATAAAACCGTGTAAATCGCAGCGAGTCGCGGAACGGGTTTATTTATCATTTATACGAGCGTATGAACATTTCCGCGCGCGTGCAGCAACAAAGTATTTGAAGCATGTCAGGAAAGTGATGGGTTATTGCTGCGAGAAGGCTGTAAAGTTGTTGGCAGCCACTTTAGTCTCGGTTCCATCGCGATGTTCAAGCTTGGTGGCCAGATTTAGCATCGACCGAACGTATTGTCCCTTCGTGGTATAGAAAAATTCACGATTTTATCGCGACTAATCAAGTTCTCGAAACACGTACACGCCTGTCGAATTAAAAAGGATAGGGTGATTGGCGGCGAGCGGAAAATTAGCATCCTGGCCGAGTGGAAATAAGCGAGAAACCCTGGCTGACGATGCTATCTGCGAGATTTAAGAAACCAGCCACGGAAAGAAACGCGATATCAGGGTGGTCAGGGTGAATTTTTATGGCGAACTAGCTTGACGATTCTTTTCGTCCTGCGGCTGTAATCAGAATATAATTCTTCCTCTTCTTTGCGGTGTTCGTTCCTTCTTCGTGTTCGATGAACATTTCACCCGACCGAATTAACTCAAATAACATTCTCTTTCGTTTCATCGACAATTTTGTCGCGCCAGATTTGTAATTTCGTTACTTTCGGGTCGATTAAAACAGGCGGCGCTTTTATTACCGTGCAGGATGTAGTTTGGAAATTTTAACTTCCTTTTAGTGTTCGCGTAACATCATCGGAGGTGTTCTTGAAATTTTTAATGTCAATTTTGTCGTGTCGCAATTTCAATAAAAACCCTTCTTCTAACTTCCAAATTTACAATATCGTTCAATAAAAATTCCGAAACCTAAAAATTTGAAACAATTACCCAACTAAAATAATCAAGAAACAACGGTACAGAACGGCCAGTAGAAAGAGATCAAGATTGAAACGGTGAACGAAAAGCAGGAATGAAGAAATCAAAAGGGGAAAGCAAAGGAGCACACTTGTTGATACACGCGCGGAGGCGAATCTGGTGGAAAGGAGGAAAGAACAAGGAGAGAAAAAGAGGGCGCGGAGGCTATGGCACCGAGGGACCAAGGGAAGAAAGAAGGAGGAGGGAAGAAAACCTCGAAACAATTGGAGGCGCGGAGGCGGCCGCATTTCATGTTGGCTGGCATCGGCTCCCTTTAAAGAGTCTCTTGCTTTTTGTTAGCTCTTCGAAAATTATGATTGTTTGTCCGCGAGATTTACTGCTCCCGCGGTCCTCAGTGCGGTACAACGTAGTCTTGGGTGCCCTCCAGTGGTTTAAGTCGTCGACCGAAGGGTGGTTTTCAGAGATTCGAGAAATTTCTATCATCGCGTTAGCTTCTTTTTTTTTCGTTTCTCGAGTCCCATCTGGGAGTAAAGATCACGCGAGTCAGTGACACTTGCTGAGAGTCACTTTTAATTGACTGTCACTCTCAAGATAGCTCGGAATACTCTCTGTATAGCTTGCAGCACAAGTTTTACTCGTCGGAGACGCGTTTTATAAGGGCTGTTCTCAGGGATTAAAGAGATTCTTGCTACCGCCTTGAGCCGCTTCTTTTTTTTCTTTTCTTTTCAAATTTCTGTTTATTTATCTCGCAGCTCGTTCCTCGTAATCTGCTCAGAGATTAGCGATGTTTGAATTAGCTTATGCAAGCGGGCGATTAAACGGCTCCATCGGGCAATCTGCGCTCCGTTTGGATTATTTAGCTGCTCGAGGTTTTAGAATTGTCTTCGTTGTAACGATTAAGATTTCTTGGTTTTCGGTAACGATAGTTAATTATGGAATTGATTCCATGGAAATTTGGGATATTCTAAGATAACGTGTCTTGAATTTTTTAGAAATTCTCAGGTAGCTTGCATCCCTGACGAATTAAAGGATTGGCATTCTAGAAAATTTTAATGGAACTTAATTAATTTTGTGATCCAAAGTTTTTGGAGTGTTATAAAATCTTAGAAATTTCGGAGCAAGGTTCCAATTCTTGAAATTTTGATAATTACCTGTAGAATCAATATTTTGCCATAGGTACAATTTGGATCTGAAAATATTTATACAATCCATAAAATATCCCAATATTCCTAAAACAAACAGCGTCTGGTTGCAAATGGTTGAAAATCGAATGAGCACCACTGTCATCCTGTTTATTAATGCCGCGAATCGACTTGCGTTTTTTTTTTTTTATTTTCACGCTCGTAAAAATGAGCTAACGAATCAGCGCACCTTTCACGCGTAGAAAATTATATTAAAAATTCATATTTGTTGAATAAAGTCGAGGCCGTTTGCAAAGAATTTCCCTTTCACCCCGACTGTTATTTTTCTCCTCCCTTTGATAAACAGATTTTCTTTATTTTTCCCGGTGAATTGTGTTCAAAAATTCGACAACGATCTTATTCGCTCGTAAAGCATCTCTCGATACCCTCTCTCTCTCTCTCTCCGTATTCCGTTGATTTATTCGCTATCTTATTGTATACCAGCGAGCCTAAACCCCTTGGCTTGGCCGTCCCAAAAAGTGGCTCTCCTCTTCTTCTTTCCTTCTTCATCGTCCGTTCGGTTTGTTCCGGCGAGTTGTGGCGATCGCTCTATAAATTTCACGAGTCTTTCGAACCCTATATTTTCTCGTTATCCTCGCGTTTTGCACGACACGTTTTATTAAAGTACGATAATTTTACGAGCCGCAGTCTCCCATCCCCCTACGTCTCCTTTCATTTTTTACTTTTTCTTCGGTTTTTTCTTTTTTATTCCTTGTTTCGCTGGTATTCGCCACCCAGGCGAGCTTTTGATACCCTTTTCCTCCGTTTCGTACTTTCTGTTCACCAGTCAACCCCCTTATAACGTGGTTTATCTAGATATTAGAAAAAGTGTCGTGAGAGCTTTCGGACTGCCATGCCGTGTTACAAGAGGGTTAAGATGGTTTGCGTTAAATTTTTAAGGAATGGAACGTGGAAGCTGTAAATTTGGTTGACGACGCGAATAAGATTCAAAGTATAATGTTTGTAGGGTCTGAAATTATAGTTACTTCGTCGAGACACGATTTCTTGATCGCACGAAGTGAAAGAAGAGTGTAAAGAATTGTCCCTGAAGATCGAGTTTCGCGTGAAAATGGATTCTTCTTGGTCTGACGCGATTATCAACGCCTTTTCTCCTCGTGTAAATTCACGTCCCCGTTGAGATCGAGAGAAAAACGAAACATATAGAGCCAGGATGTTTATGATTATTTAAAAATCGTATTGTTGTTCTTTACGATTGAAAGGGAAAGTTCTACTGGACGCTTTAACGCGTTCGCTGGCGCACAGTAGAGACGGACGTGTGCAGCAAGACACGCGCATTCGTATTCCACTTATTAAGCGTTCGAACGATCAATTTTCAATTTTTCATTAATCACGGACACGATTTTTCTATCATATTTTTTTTTATATCAAACCTATACTATATTAAGGTATATGTCGACTTTTATTACAGGTATTTGGCTTTATAAATTAATAGATATTAATTTCGAAGTTAAGCAAAAATTTGGAAAACCTCGAAAGCCTAATATTTCATAATTCTGGGTGACGATTAACCAGCCCCCCTATCCATTGCTCTATGGTAATCGATTTTAACTCTTTTAACGACGCACCGTGAACAGAGCGAAAAGCTTCTGGAAACTAAGATTCTTAATCGTACGAAATTCTACATGTTCCGAATGATCAAAGTGTGACGTCAGATCGGAATAGTTTTTTTTTTTTTAACAATTATTCAATTACCATATGATCGACAAGGTTAACCAGAAGTGTAGGAAGGAAGGCGAGGAGCTGAGGAGTCGGACGGGATCGTACACGTCCGACTGTACCTTCCCGTGGAAGGCAGTTCTCGGCAGTAAAAGGCCTAAAGTTTTTAATACTTTCAGTTGTTTTTATGGCGGCTCGCATTTGCTCTTTTTTTATTGTTCGCTTCTTGTTCCCCTCTTCGTTACTCTTGCACGACCCTTCAACCACGATCAAGAGAGAAAGAAAGACGCGTGTACGCACACACGTACACGCAGGATACGAAAGAGAAAGAAAGAAAGAAAGAAAGACCTCAGTCAGCCCTGTCTGATGTACGACTCGGCGGTCCGCGTGAAAAAAATCCCATAAACCAGTAAAAAAGCACGGGGTCTTTGGGCCAGAAGGGACGAGAGGGACGAAAACAGAGGGCAGAAGAAGAAGAAGAAGAAGAAGAGTAGATGGAGGGCCCAGTATCGCTAAAGGAATTCCTCTTATGACGAACCACGCGTGATTTTCTCTCATTCCCCTTACTTCGAACCTTCTTCTTCTTCTTCTTCTTCTTCTTCTTCTTCTTCTTCTTCTACTCCTTCTTCCAGTTCGAATGCGCGCTTCTTCACCTCACCCTTTTGCAAACCATTCTCCTATTTCTTCGTCTTCTTGTTGTTCCTGTTCGTTTGTCGTTTCGTATCCCGTTCCCCGAGGCCCTGGCGCGTTTCGACGAGAGACGGCCGTGAAAGCTTGCCGATCTCGATGCACGAATTAAAAACCGAAGACAGAAGAATTTCGAATGACTAACGACGCCCGTGTGCGCTTGTGTCGCGGCTATTCTTCTTCGTGCGTTCACCAAGGTTAGGATTTGTTGGAGGAATCGATCATCCCGGACGCGATAGGCTTGATTTTTCACCGTCAATCTTTCAATTTTCGTAAAGAGTTCAAGCGTCATTTCAAGCGTAAGAGTTTTAACACTTTGACTGTTATTCTTAGAATTTTTCGTAATTTTTATTATCCAGAATTTGGAGTACCTGACACAACGATTTCTAATTAAGTTATTGAAAGGATATTAATAATGTATTAGTGACGTGACAGTTAAAGTGTTTTAAGTCACAGGAAATTTAACATCTAAGGAGATCTAAATAGTAGGAACTTTGAAATTATATTCAAAATTTGACGATTAATTGTCTGAAAGTTAGGTTAGTACTTTGGCTACCACGGAAACCCCCAATTTGTAAATTTTAAGCGATATTCATATCAGAATACTAACAACAAGTTAGCGAGTAGAAAATCTGATTTAAGGAATGTGACGATCGTATCCTAAATATCTCGAATACCGTTTTAAAAGTATAAAAAATGTACAAAGTTTACAGAGACAATTGTTTGTCATTATTTCGTGTTACTTTTTGTCGGTCTCTGTCGATTTACGTTTCATTTGTTCCACGTTGCTTTCAATAATTGTTACAACGCGGATATGCAAATCTCGGGCGGACAAAACGCGCACACGTGTAACGTAGGAAAGAGAGACGACGCGACGAGGGAAATGGAGAGGGGAAGAGAGGGGAGGAAAGGGAGAAAAAAAGAACCGTGGCATAGGCAAAGAATATACGGATTGTAGTTTTTTGCCGGACACTGTAATGGTGTATCGCCGCTCTCTATGAATAGTTATGGCTCGTTTCGCATAAATTAGGCCGTAGGAATTAATAGCTAATTCAGCAGGTTTTCAATTATCGTCGAAGCGAGAATTCAGTAATACGAAGCCTTATAAATATGGAGGAGAAACGTTGTTGCTCCCACGGACGGCAATTTTTCATAAAATAATGCTTTTCTAATCTTTTTTTCTCGAGGCTAATGGAGCAAACTCATCATCGAATAAAATTACTCCACATCTTTCATTGAAAACATTCTCGTACATAATTGTTCTATTTTTAAATCGATTTTGAAACATGGCAAGGTTAAGAAAATATTATACAATATAAGAAACTTTGGACCTTTCGTTTTGAGAAAAGTGGGCGATTAATTCTCGTTTCTCAGATTTCGAAATTTTGGAACTTTCGGGTTTTAAGAGGGGGTATCCGTGTGATTTCCAAATTTTCTAATATTGTACCGCCAAGAAGTCGCGGAAATATAAAAGTCTTCTATATTTCTAGACATTATACCGTCAATAAATTATAATAAGAAATTTTGCAGATTTGAAAAGTGAAATCTCTAAATTTCTAAATTTCGTATCACAACTACCCTTGTTCCGAAATTTCCAAATACCATATTACCAACAAACCCTATACCTCTTCACCTCCATCTTGCTATTAGGGGCAAGAATTACAGCTATCGCGTCGATCTTCGAATCGTCGGCAGGGGGAGGAGAAAGGGAGGGAAAGAAAAGAAGAAACGAGGATCGAAGATCGAAGCAACATCCGTAATTTCAGATAGACTCTGTGCGGCTGGGTGTTATTAAACCCGATAGGGCAGCGAATGTTTCTCCCTCGCGGGTGTTCCTCGACTTCAATTTAAATCGGTGACTTTGCTCTTCTGCCTCTTTTCCACCCTCCCTAACCGTCTTTCTCTATCGTGCGTGGTGCGTGGCTGGCGTGTACATATATCTGTCGTTTCGTGGCAAGAAATCCCTTGCGGGATCCTTTCGAAATGGAAAGGGAACGAAACGAGATCCACGAACAAACCGATCCTTGTGTCCGTTTATTAAACGACGATAATTAACGAATTTAATCGATCCATGGATCGACTTCAGCCCTTTTGTTTGTCGCTCCCCCCCTCCGCCATCCCCCCCGGTGACTTTAATTTCCATTTGTGTCTCTGATTCGTGAAGTTTTCTAGTCGGAACTCGATTAACCGAAGCCTTTAACGAGCCAGAATGATTTCTTATTCGTAGCGGGTCGGTTTCTTTGCTCTTCGGGATGGGATATAAATGTACAGCCGAGTTCGATTAATAGTCGATGTATGATAATATCTCGTACCTGATCGTTATTACTTGATTAATAATTTACTAATCGATCGCCGGGAGCGTGCGTTTTGTTCTGAATCAATTGATAAACAGATGCGTACACACGTTTTTGCGACGATGCGATTAGGTCCTTTTTTTTTTCATAGTGGAAGGATTTAAAAGGACAGCTCATGTTTATCCAGCCTTCGACGGAGCTTGGTTCGATCGTGATTCAAATAGGAATAATAGAATGGTATTTTGAAATTTTTATATTGAGAAGCAATATTTGAAGCAATTACAAATTTTTTACGTTCTATTTCTAATTCTAATAACTAGAATTAATATTAACACGTTGATTGGCACAGTGAAAACGGCCGCGGGTAGTCAGACACGCTGAAATCCTAATTATTAAGAATACAATCAACTAATTTTCAAATTTAACTTTTCAATTCGATAGCTAGCATTATTAGCTTAATGTCAACGCTATCCGTGGTTTATTTTATCATTTCTGTTGGTAATTAGTTGATTGTCAAAAATTTCGGGTGCCGGTCACCGGTGACCCACGGCGATTACAAAACAGAGAAATTTTCATTTGGAACATTCCAATTTCGTTTGAGACTGTTCAGGGTTTAATTAAGATCCTGTTCGGATAAATCCAGACCGGAGTCAGTAAGGCGCGAATTAATGATTTCTATCGATCCACGTGGCACCGATTAAACAACACGATCGATCAGGTATCGATCAAAATATTCCTAATATTTCTTACCTGTTCAAAATTTGCTAACTCACATTTTTCTAATTTCACGTGATTTCACACGATGCACGAAGTGAATCAAAATAAAACTTTCGATCCCAGATTAAACAATGACGTCTTGCGGACGTCATATGATTTTTAAAACTACTTATTAAATTTTATTCGAATTTTTGTTTTACTTACACCTCGATACCAAAACTAACATACACGCGTTGATAATTTTCATCTTATTCCACTCTCGAAGCGGCTGAGATTTTCAGCAAAAAGAAACAATATCTACTATCTACCAGTTGACATCTCGAAACGAGAAAAATTGTCAGGCAAAGATTCGGAGGGAAAACGTTCACCGTGTCGGTTTTTAAGGTTTAATTACGTCGGAAGAGACGAGTATCAGCGTCGAAGTCGAGGATCGTTTGTCACGATGATCCTCTGACAAGTCAATGCCACCTTCTGGAGTCAAAGAAATCATTCATCACCACGTGGCATCGTGTCTTGAAACGGTTTATTCGCGTGCTGCTTCCTGTCAGTGTGAATCTCCTCTGGAAACAGGATCCTTCGGAATTTATCTCGTATTCAAACTATTCCGAGGAACATCCGAATTACCCTCCGCCATATGGATTGATAAATTCTTTTTTGAATTTACAAATTCTTCGGACGAATACTTGACCCGTGTTCGTGTCGCCTAATTAAGCTAATTGATAAGAAATGATAATCGTTGCATTCCTACACGTTTGCCTTCTTGACGTTGAATTGTAAGGATCTTGTATTCCGGACCGTAGTTGTATATTGTTTTAATCGAACAATTTATGGGGTGGATGTTTGACATATCTCTTTTTTTAATTAAGTTTATCGATAAGAAATGATAAGGGATGATATTCGAAGGATCATGAATTTAATTCGAAGAATCGTGGATTTAAAGTTTCTTAGGGTGAATGTTGACGCATTTTTATATCGTGTAATTAAGTTGACTGATAACAGGCGATAAGATTTGGATTCTTTCGCGTTGGGTTTCCTGAAACTGGATTGCAGAATTTCGTGGGGTGGATGGGGCTCGCATATTTTTACACCGTATAATTAAGCTCTTCGATAACGAGTGATAAGGAGAGGATGCGTTTCTCGCGTTTATAACATAAATATCTTAATGACAGAGATTGTGAAAAATATATCATCGGTAATCGAGAAATCTAATTGCGATTGACTCCAGAATTGGAACACGGTCAAATATTGCCTACAGTACTATCTAATAAATTTCTAGGTAGAAATTTTCCAAAATATTAGGTTGGTGCATATGATATGTTTTATAGATTGATTCGAAGCTTAGAATCTCCTCTTTCACAGTTAATTTTCATTTTGCAATATCCACCTATTTTGAAGCGTCCTTTTCAAGTTTTTCTGAAATACTTTGAGAAAATCATGAAGCGTTTTGATTCGTCGAAGAAAATATGCAGATTGTGGTAAATTATCATCTAAGTTAAGATTTAAGTGTTTACACGTATCTTTCTTAGATTTCCGAAACGAAAGTAGAAAACTTGTAATTTCTTGAAAAAATCTAGATTACAATCAGTTTAATATAAAAAAATGTGTGTTTATTTAAAGTTGTCAATATAAATCCGACATTTCATATGCACCAACCGGATAAAATCGTTTGTTTTGCAATTTGATTTATATTAAATCCTTCCACGTAGTAAATTATAAATGATGAATGTTCAAGTTACAAACGATCGACCTAATAACTAATAATATATGAACGAAACGAAATAAAGGGTAGGAACCATCGAAGAAGTTTAAATTTGAACGATGTTGAAATTTCAAAAGATCGAAAGACGAAAGGATAGAAATGTTTGTTCGGAAGAAAAGTCGAGGAAGCAAGGAACGAAACAGGAAGCTGACTGTACGTCGAAGAAGAGGTGAGTCGTGTCCGTGACAGACGCGACCGGTTCTACGAATCGTGTTTTCATCGACGAACGTTGTGCCCGTGTCGCGCGAGTTCGACCGTTATTCAAGAATTAATTCATAATTAGAGCGGCCCACCTATGGGGAGCCTAACCCACATTCCACTCGCCAGCTGTCCCCGACCACCAAGCCCTCGTTTCCAGCTTTTCTTTTCCCTTTCTTCTCGTTTCTTCGGTCTCTTTATGCATTGTATCCTCCTCTGTCGAGCGTGTTTATTCACCTACACGAGTTATTTCGCATTACTTCGTCGATCGAACACGTCGAATGCCACGTATCTGGATGACGTATGGATTTTTATCAAGTTCCTGTCATCCATTTTAATGGGAATCACTTGGTCTAGCTAATTAATCCTTGGACCGCGGACAGTCGAGACAGACGCAATTAGCCAAGTTTGCTAATTTTTCTGATCGAAATCTTTTCTGGATCAAGACCGACCTAATTTCCATCGATCGTTCAAAGTTTCGAAACGAAGGATTTCGTTGGTTGTCTTTTTCAAATTATATCTCGATTCGAAGCGATCTCGAGCACGTAACTTTCTTTCGGGTCGGAAGTTTTGACGCTTTTGTTAGCACGTTCAAACGAAAAGGCCAAAGCGTGGGCTTGGGTTGGTTAAGAAGACTCGAAAGGATTAGAAAGTCCGATTTCGCGGATCCAAATTCGTGAAGAGCGGCAAAGAAGAATTTCGTATCGGGGGTCTTTGTACCAGAAGGATTCCAACGGTGTCGTTTATGGAACGGACAAGACACGCCATTAGATTTATGATTATGCAGCACGAGGTTTATATTTATGAAAGGTCTCCACCAACACTAACCTGGCCAAAGATTTGACGTTAATCCAACCTACCTGGACCAGTTCGGTCCGGATCGTCTGATTTACGAATTTATCTTTTCGAGATCGTTTCGAACGAGCTAATTCGTCAGATACGAAACCAGAAAACCAAAGGAACGTTGTCTGATAGTTCTTTGGTTATTAGGAATGGTGTGTTTGTAATAAAATTGGGTGCTTTTGCGTTTGTGACAGGGAGATTGTAAGTCCAATGGCACTTATTTTAATTGGGAATTGTTATTTTTGTAGCTACGGTTTTCTGGCAATTTTGCTAACTTTGCGAGTATTCCTGGTTTGCGAATTTTTCTAGGATTACAAATTGCCTAAGTTTGCGAATTTTCCCAGCTTTGCGAATCTTCCTAATTTCGCGAACTTTTCTAGTTTCGCGAATTTTCTCACCTTTGCTAATTTTGTTAATTTCGAGAATTTTCCCAGCTTTGCGAATTTTCCTAATTTCAACAATTTTCCTAGCTTTGCGAATTTCCGTAGCCTTACAAATTACCTAAGTTTCCGAATTTTTCTAGCATTACAAATCGTCTTAATTTCGCGAATTTTCGAAGGGGTCTCAAGAACTTGCCCCCTTCCCAAATAAAAACTAATTTCCCATTATTCGCTAACATTGAAGGCTTTCTCAAACATTCTTCGCATACACACTCGGTTCCAAAAAGAAAAAAGAAAAAAACAGGTACCTAGACGTAGAAATAGATGATAGCGTGCAAGATTAATTAATAAAGGAGTTCGTTAACGCGTCGGCTTGGCAAATCGGCTCCGATTCGAAACGCGGTCGTTGAGATAAAATCCTGGGTGAAAAGCAAACGAGCAGCGTTTCATCGATATCAATTCCCGCGTTCGCGAGTCGAGGGAATCCAGTTTTCCTGAAACAGGACTTTTTGGTCGGCGTGTGTTTTTTTTTTCTTCTTCTTTTTCTTTCTGCGGTCATAAAACGCGAGATATCGCGATACCGGAACACGCTGGTGTGTACAGATTGGCGGCCGTTGGTAGAGTACCTGCGATAGCACGCGCTGCTTGGACACGCTGCAACGGAAGAATGCAACAACCGGCCAATCTAGGTCAAGCTGGATTCTCTCTGTTGGTTCGCAGTCGCATGTGCACACTCTCGTGGGCTCTTTTATCTCCGCGAAATCGGCCGATTTCTTCGCGCGGAACGACCCGCCACGATTTTTGCCCGTTCGAGGACTCCTTTCTTCTCTCTTCCTTATTTCCATGAAACTGTTACCAAACGACACCGTACGACACGATTCCCTTTCGCCTTGCTGAGAGAATCATTTCGTGGGAGGATGCTCGTTTTCTCCTTTCTCGAAAACGATCTTTTTTTCTTCTTCTTCTTCTTCTTCTTCTTCTTCTTGTTTTTGACGTTCGTCTGTGAGAAAGTGGAGCATCTGTTCAACGATATATGATAATTATTACGGTTTAATCGATGAGGTTTTCAGAAGAGTTTCGTTTATTTATTATTATTTGACAATCGGAAGAAAATTGAAGATGAAGTGTTTCAGATATTTCCACAGTGGAAACAGACGCGTGTAGTCGGACACTCCGGGTTATTATTTATTGCAAATAGGATGATTTAACGCGTTGACTGGCACAGTGAAAACGGATTTATGTATTTTAATATCATCAGCTTAATATTAACGTTGTCTACAGTTTACAAAATTTCGGGTGTTAAATTTTTAATTGAAATTTTCATTTTTACACAAATATGTAGTAATCTCGAATACCTGACAGAAAGTTATTCCTTTCGTTAATATCTGTCTAATTTAATATTCGGTTTCCCTGAATTTTGAATCGCGACTGTCACGCCTCGAATTTATCCCGGGTGTCGAATAACGCTCGACTCGCAGGAAATTATTCGACGAAAAATCCAAAAAACACCGTGAAAAAAACAAAAGTATACCTACGGTACGAGGACGATGACTTCTCGTAACGAAATAATCGTTGTTCGATTGCCGTGCAAGCAATTAATTCTCCCTCTCTCCCTCTTTAGGCGAACTCTCCGATTTCTCGCGCACCGTTGCGGAATATCGAGTCTGTTCGGTTCGATCACGCCCGAAAAGAAAGAACACCGCGGAACACGAACCGAAAGATATCGCGTGCGAGCTACGTCACGTTCGAGCACACAAAGATCCGATTAAACGTACCTACCAAGATAAATTAAAAAAAAAAAGAAACAATCGAAGCGACGCCTCTTTTAGCAGTCTTGCCGATCGTTGTGTCAAAGTTAAACCCTTAAACCGATCGAATAACCGTGGAATATCTATCGATTTTATTTCCAAAACTGCAAAAGAATAGCCAAAATTCCTGGAACAAAAAAACAGGGAGAAGGATGGAAGGGACGATCTTCTGCGGCGCTTTCTTGCGCCTAACCAGAAAGGCACGAAAGGGGGGGGGGGGGGCTCTATTCGTCTCCTTATTGAGACGATCCGTGGGGCGGGTTTAAAAATTCGAACAACTTTTTCCAAGGTTTCGGCGCGGGACAATTTACGACAAAACCCGGTCAATCCTGAACGCTTTTCTGAAATTCAAATGGTTCGCGGGCTTCGAAACCGAGGGACCCCCCCCCCTGAATTGAATCGAGGAACCGCCACTTTTTCCACGATATCTCGCGCTCTCCTCTCTCGAAACGATTCAACGGCAGAAAAGCGGCAAGAAATACGGCGGGGGGAGGAGGAGGAGGAGGAGGAGGCGAGGAGTCGCGCGACCACGTGAGCATCTCTAAATTTAAATTTACGATTTCTACCGTCTCGTCCCGCCGCTTGTCTCCGCGAACTCTCGTCTTCATTTCGAACCGTCGCCGTCTGATCTTTTTCCCGAAAACGTTGCACCTCTGCAACCGACCGGAAATCAATTATTTTTCGAATTTAATGTAAATTTCTTAACAACGGTCTTTTGGACACTGTCTTCGTTTTTTAACGAGAATCAAAGTTTTCGGTTCTTCGTCTAATTGCGTGGAAACGATTCCAGTGATACGTATCCACGTTGAATCCACCGAGAATTTAGCGGAACAGCTCTGTAATCGTGCGTGTACCAGGCCTGGTCTTCGTCGTGTTGTCGTGTATTCTTGATTTAATTTAATTCAAGTATATACTCGCGCCAACAAAGCGACTGGTATTTCGAGGGAACGCGGCATGTTGGCGTTTGCGTGCCACCGGTTTAACGTGAAAATATAGCAAGGAGAACAAAGCTTCGCGACGCGATCTGTCATCCTTGCGAATTTTATTTCGTCGTTCGAAAGTGGTTAGGGTCACCCTAATCCGAGCGTTGAACTTCTCGAAAACTGTACCGGCCGTTCAAGTATGAACGATTATCTACGTTATTCGTCAAGATACGACGAATGTTTGTTAACAAAAAATGTACATCGTAGAAGGGACCATTAAAAAGTATCGGGGTGTGATGTCAAAAAAATCAACGGTTTAAGAGATATTTCATATAATAGTTTATTTGAAAATAAAACCAGTTAATCTTGAAATCTGAAGAGAAATTATTATCGTTACGCTACGATCCTCTAACGTTTAATAAATTTTAACAATTATCAATTTCTTAATTGACAAAGGGCTTAGAAATCGTTTGTTCAGGATGTCAGTCTACGGTGGCACCTCGATTACTTCAAAGATATTTGAAACATAGAGAAATTTGATCGTCGTTCGGTTAGTCGATAATCGCAAGTTCTATCCAACTGGGCAAGAGGAGAAGGAGGAGGAAGAAGAAGGGGAGAAGCATTTCTCTGGGTCGCTTAAGCCGTTCTTAGTCGCTTATCTGCGACCGGTGGCGTTAATTGTTCGATACACAGCCACCCACGCACGGAAGTCGACTTCCTCGCCTAATCGCCGGGCGGAATTTAGTTTCTTGATTCGGTATTTATGCGCGGCACATTTTTCAACGGAATTCTCGCGTTGGATAGAGAGAGACCGACAGGAACGCGATAGAAATCCTTGGCGATAAAACACGCGCAAACGAGGTCCGCGAATCGCGAATGAAAATTCGATCTATTCGTTGGTCGATTGGACAAAAAAAGAAGGGAAAGAAACAAGTGTCAATTGTATTTTCGAGACAAAAAATAGAGGATTTGCATTCGAGGTTGAGCGTTTTTTTTTTCTCCCTCGCGGTTCATTTTATGCGTCGGTTCGTTGCATCTTGCAATAAATTACGGAGCAGTGATTTGCATTAATTACTGTTCAAAGATAAATCGCGTATAATGCGCAGATACGAAGTGTTTCGCGATTATTAGAAATCAGTTGAAGATTGATTTTTCAATTAAATACAAGTTTCTTTCTCTTGTCAGTAATATTTTTCATGTACACTACAGACAAAAAGTTTGAAATCACCTGGAAATTTCTACCGAAACCGAGTGTCTTTATAAATTTTGTATTGTTCATTGAAACATTAATAACATTTTATACGATTTTTTTACTTAATCATTATTTTACCCCATAAAGGTAATCATGTTATGGATGATCGCAGTTAAAAAAAAAGGTATACGTGAAATATTTTTCAAAAGATTACCAATTAGATAAGTTTCATTAACATTAGAACTACCAAACGGGTCAAAATGACTTGCTTCAGAATTCTTATTTTAATTGATAAAACTGATTGAAACGCTTCTGTCGAGTTACACGTTGGTTTTTATCAAGATAAAGAATTATTATACACGTAGGTTAACATTTTATATCGTAATTAGTTTCTTTTCTAATTTATTTTTCACTCAGAAATTAGGATACACTGAACGCCGGTAGTTCTAGTGTTAAAATCGCCGCGTTATACTTTAGCGATTATCGTATATCGATTCCAAACTTTTTGCCGGTAGTATACTTACAAACGGTGAGAATAAATTGATTTTAATTAGTTCGGAGGATATTGCAGTGATCAGTTCGAAGAACAGAGATTTCCGAAGAATTTCGTTTGACAGCAAATTGATACCAAAAAGGTTTGATCATCTTGGATCAAAGAAAGTCCGATGATGGATCCGAAACGAGTAGGTGTAACGAGCAAGGAAACTCGAAGAAGCAGTTAATGGCTACATGTATGTATGTAACTAGGCCGCGGTGTATTGGGGTGTGGCCGTGTGTCGCGCATTGTTTCTGAAATTACGATATTGTAGTTTATTAATATTTATATAATCGACGAGCGGAGGATCGGTCGTTAAAGGCCTGGCAGCGTCGACTTTCTAAAGTGGTCGAATGCCACCGCATACGACGCCGACACTCGACGACAACCACGACCACGACGACGAGGACGACGTACCTTGACCCGTAGCCGAGTAAAATTATCACTTTCCCGGCGAAAACGTGTCCAGGAAGTTGCACGCTCTGACGGACATTGATCGGTCATCGCGTTACTCGCTTTTCGTTATTATCAATCTTATCGATCAATCGTATCTAACTTTTCACGAAATACCGAACGTTAAACGGGCTGAAATTCAATCGGTCAAGTAGTAAATATTCTAATTAAACTTTAGATTCATTTGCAGAAACTTCTAAGTGGCGTAAATTCTAAAGTATTAATTAGGGTGCCGAGACAGTAATAATTAAAACACTTGATAAAAGTATTCAGCGTCACAGTGAACGTATTAAAGAATAATCGATAATTTAGAAAATTAACTGTTCCAAGAATCTAAAATTGAATTGAAACCATTCTGGGGTCAGCCAACAAAGTTTCTCGATTCTCGAGCAAATATCAGCCGGACGCTCGAGGTGCACCATAAAAAGAGCGGCATCTCTCAAACGTTATCAACGGGTCGATGTTTCCCTGGTACGGGACAAGGTGACGACGTTCGAGACACAATTTCACTCGATAAAAGGGTCGTATCTGTCCCGTTGTTCGACGTTACGTCGCGATCAAATACCACAGGACACATCGTCCTCGCAGCTGCTCGATATCCGAACGTCTAACCAAATCAGGTGGAGCAGCTTTGTAACGTGGCGGCATTTTTGATTGACATTTTGAGGCCGCTCGTTTGTCACAGAAATGCCCACGGACTTCATTTGTTGTCCCTCTCTGCTTTCTCTACCGTTCTATTCCTCGTGTTTCTTTAATTATTCCGTCGTTTTAGGAAAACGATAACCGTCTTCCAAGTCATAACTCAAAGTCACGAAGACATTGGTGCTGGGCCAGCATTAATTACTAACTTATTAAATTTGGTAATTACTAAATCAACCAACTCGCTCCGAGATAATTACTAACCCAGACCTAACCTAGATCTTGTAAAAAAAAAAAAAAATAATCATAAAAACAACAAAAACTGGATCGACGCCGGACGCTCAGAGTCAAAAGTCGCAAAAGTGACAGCTCTTCCCTGTTTCTACGCTCGACGAAGACAGCCCTTCTTTAAGAGCCGAATACACCTACCAAATGACTCGGCCGAGTACTCGGTAGGTGTAAACCTAGCATCGTGGATAGTCGCCTTTTCCGGGGGTGGTATATTTCGACGTCCACGAGGACCTTGAATTTATGGCCCACGTCGTCGAAGTTATCAGGCCCGTTGCACATGGTCCACCATCCCTTAAACAATGGCATAGAGCTTTCCCTCGGGGACGTACAGTCTATTGCTAGGTTTACTCGGCTGAGCACTCGTCTGGTGTGAACAGCACTGGGCCGAGTCATTCGGTAGGTGTATTCGGCTCTTATCCCGTAGTAAGATATGTATCCGTCGTCTACGACGCGATCTTCGCTCGACGAGAAAAGGTTAATAACTGGCACAGAGGAATCGGAAACGAAGGAATCTCGATCGAAGGTGGCAAAGGGAACCGGATACGTCAGCTGTTGGCCGATCGAGTGCAGGCTCATTGACATGTTCCTCGAGTGTCGATGCGGCGATCGGGACGGAACAACGAGCGTCATCGAGCTCACGATCGATACGTGACGTTTCCCTCGGTATAAAAATGCGCGTCCGGTAACAATTGCAGCTATCGACGGTCCGTGGCTCGTTTAAAGGTTCGTTAATAAACATCACGATCGTCGTCGGGACAGTGGTGGCGGTTGGCGAACGCCGAAAATGGCGATAGAGGAGGGTTCCGTTTTCGATGGTCGGGCGTTATTGGCGAAAGACAATGGAACGGCACGAAAAAGGCGCGAAATCCAGAATGTGTCTGGTACGGCGTCGAATAAACCTGATTGGTTAGGTGGGGCACGTTCGACGGGTGGTAACGTCTCACAAATAAATTATCGGATACTTGTTGATGGTATTCGTCGCGGAATACGACGGATTCTATATGATCGGCTCGGCCGGACGAGGATGAATATGCTGCGGGACACGCGGAACATGCCAAGCGTGAGACGCCTCCTTCATTCACTCGTTTTCGTCGTTCCTGGAGGGAATGTCGATCTCTCCTGGAACTTGACGATCAGATAACCAGAACTCCCTGTAAGCTTACTTTACGATCTAATTCCTCTCGGATACAAATATGAATTCGGGACCATGCAGCTCGATTTTCATCAAGTTCAAGCAAATCTAATATTTTTCACATCGCTTCCCGATACAAGTAAATTTCCCTCTTTCGTTGCTGTTTCTGGAAATATGTGTTCTGCTTTATTCTAGAAATATTATCGGAAATAATTATACCATGGTTGATTACGTACGTCCATTACCTCCGTTGACATTTTATAATCATCAAATTGCGATTTGAATGATAATGAAACAGCTCGGTAATCGTAACTCATCGACATCATGATTATGCATTGATAACTTGTAACCTTTAATCTCGCCGGAGCGGAGAGAGAATAAATGTCCTGACAATCAATTGCAAATAGGTATCATTGATAAATAGGTATCGGTGATAGCAACAGTATCATTAGTTCGATAACTTATTAGACGTTAATGCTGGTAACATATGATAATAAAGTTATGGTAAGCAGCAACGCGTAAACAGCAGTACCGCGACTATTATTAGCGAACTCAATGATAATTATACTAATTCAGAGGCCAGTTCTTATAGCTTACTAGTTTTCGTTTGATCGGATGAGAAAGATCCAGCAGGATTAGTCTGGAACTTCAACGTGCTACGAGATGTCGATCGATCGAGGAGAGTGGAAAGGGAAAGCTCGAACCGTGTTCCGGTGATCATCGTACGGAACTCGATCGAAATCTCAATTAAACTCCTGTTCATTCTATTATTCAAATAAAATATTTCCATGATGCTCGACACGTGTGTTGAGAATTTTTTAATTTCTGAAAGAATTCCTCTTCAAACACAAAGACTGATATTGTCTGAATGGGGAAACAAAAGAAAGAAAAATAGATAGAAATTGAAAGGATATGGTGTAACTAGATGATACTCGCGGTGTCGATCGTCGTAAGGTACGCGAGCGTTTTCATTGTACGAGAAACGCGAGAACGTGGGCACAGAGGCAGAATTCCAACGAGCGGAACCCGACGAAAATGTCAATGAGTCGATCGCGAGCGATATGAAGAATTCGAAAGCAATAACCGCGAACAATCCGCCTCGTGTGGATCTGGAATCCATACGAGTGTGCAATCTTGCTTAGGCGTCGACGAGAATTCCATACCGTTCTTTCACAAATACAACTTAGGGTACTGGCGACCTAAGTACTATGTAGCAATCTTACACATTTCGGTGCCTAATTTTAAACAAAGAATCATTATTTACCTTTCATGGATTTAAGCTGCTATTATCCTAGGCCCTGCGTTGGAAATTGAACAATTCTAGCGCCTAATATTAATCAAAGCATCGTTTTGTAGGTCTAGGATACTGCTAACCTAGGTCTACGCTGCCAACTTACAGACTCGAGTGCCTAATTTTAATCGAAGCGTCGTTATTTACCTTTCGTAGATTTAGGCTGTCGTTATCCTAGGCCGTGCGTTGAAAATTTAAAAACTTGGGTGTCTAATATTAATCAAAGCGTCGTTATATAAATTTTGTAGCTACTAACCTAAGTCTATGCTGCAAACTTAGATACTTGGATTCTTAATTTTAATCGAAGCGTCGTTATTTACCTTTCGTAGATATAGGCTGTTGTTATCCTAGGCCCTGCGTTGGAAATTTAAAAATTCGAGTGCCTAATATTAATCAAAGCGTCGTTATATAAATTTTGTAGCTACTAACCTAAGTATGCGCTGCAAATTTACAGACTTGAGCGCCTAATTTTAATCGAAGCGTCGTTATATATCTTTCATGGGTTTAGATTCCTATTATTCTAAATCCTATGTTCGAGAATTAAAAATTCTAGCGCCTAATATTAATCGAAGTTAGATCTGGATTACTATTGACCCCAATCCTACCAAAGAAGTTTCAAAATTCTAACGTCTAACCTCGGTACGAGGGAAAGTAGAAATTTGCTTCTTCCGAGAAGTGATTAACGAAACAAAAGAGAATTTAATTTCCAGAATCGTTTGAGCGACATTCGATCTGCTCGCGACTCAGATCTCGATCTCTCGTGCAGGAGGTCGAAGCAGTAAACACGGGTGGGGGTGTGGTAGGGGTAGAGGAGGAGGTAGGGGTTGTATTATCTCGAAACCGGCCAGTGCCATTATCCATCGTCCATTTGAATTTTCAGCTCTCGTAATAACGACTAATACGAGACAAATGAACCGCGGGTGAAAGAGGGAGAAAGGGAGGGAAGAAAAGGATGTATGCGAGAGAGAAAGAGGAATAGAATGGTAAAAGAGAGGAGAGAGAGAGGAAAGAGAGGACGTGATTAATGGAGTCTCCACGGCGAGCGAGAGCTCTCCGTCGGATAAGATCTCCGATGGAATTCCCGTGGCTTTTATATTGGATTTCTTTTAAATTCGTTACTTTATCCGGCACTATGTTAATAGCGGCTCGATATGAGGAGGCTCGCGGTTTAAGAGGAGGTTTGTTCATTTATCATTCGCCGCGTCTGCTTCCATCCAGAACAGGGATCCGTCGAACGATATTCTCCTCTTGCCCTCTTTGAATCTCTTTTTTCGTGTTTTTTTCTCTTCCTTTTTTTTTATCTTCCCTTTCTTTCTTCTTTCGATCCAGAACAGACGCATTAGTCACGATTCTTGCAAAATTTTTGGCCCTCGCGGCCTCCTATCTTACCTCCTCCGACTCCTTACTCTTCGGGAAATGTGTCTTTGAACTTTGGGAACCGGTTCCATTCGTGACCGATCATCGGGGCGAAGAAGCAGCCTGTGTTCACGGATTCGTGAATCGTTTGGGAAAACAGGAAATATTTTTATGCCGAGAGAATATTGGATCAGGATGACTGGACGATTAATCCCTTTGCAATGTTTAGTTTCTTCTCGAAATCTTTCGTATTGTTTTTCCGGTGTTTGAAAAATTCCCCTAATATAATAAGAAATTAGGACACGAAACGTTAAAGTTACGAATTATTTGACAATAGTCATCGAACGTTGTACGATATGGTCATTGACGAGTGGAGGTTATAAAGGTTCTGGTACACGTGGAAATGACGAGGTTTCCGGAGGGTTCCAAAACGAAGCATCAGATGGTGAAGCGGAGATCGTTCGTCATCGGCTCGCAGCCAGCTCGACAGCGAAAAGCACGAGCGGATGACGCTGGAACACGTGTAGATGTCAAGGCGTTAATCCCTCGAGAGACGATGAAGCATTTCTCGCTGCTTGAGCACAGTTGTTCCTGATCGAACCGCCATCAAATCTTTCTGACCAATTTTTATGATCCATATGATCATTTCAGTATAACAATTAGACTAATTTTTTTTTTGTTCATTCGCAAGAAAATCGAACAGGTATTTTCGGATATCTAATTGGACATTCTTCGATGGGTCTCAAAATCATAATTGGAAATTAAATTAATTTACGAAGCTTTTTTTTAAACGATGGATATGGAAACTGGGAACTTTTTTGATAGAATGATTGTTGGATAGGGGTCTACCTAGAAATTTGCAAATTTAAGCTAGCAGTTTGCTACCTTAAATTATTGAAATAATCTTTTCTTCCTTGAAACTTTGACCTTTCTTTTTTGATCGCACGAAATTCGAAGTCTACCTGGAAATGAAATAAATTCAAGCCGTTGCTAATTTGCTACCTTCAATTATTGAAATAATCTGAATTTCCTTGAAACTTTGACTTCTCTTTTTTGATTACACAAAATTTAAGGTGCCAATCGTAGGTGACCAACAGGGGAACGTATTAAGTAGCATCATTTAAATGTACCAGACAGTTTCCGCGTGGCGACAATGCGCGTACTCAAGAAGCGATCGCTCGACGCGATGTTAATGAGGGCCAATTAATCAGACGGCCAAACGAATCTTAACCCTTTGCCGAGGTATGGTCAATTGCTAATTGAAGTTGTTTTGTATCGGGACTGACTGATTAGAAAAATTTGCTTCAAAGTAACTATAATTATCTATTGTAACACGTTGAGTGGCACAGTGAAAATGGACGTATGTAGTCAGACACGATGAAAACTTAATTCTCAACGATACAATCAATTATTTTTCAAATTTAACCTTTCAGTTCGATAGCCAACGTTATTAGCTTAATATTAAAGCTGTCCACGGTTTATTTCAATGTTTCTTTTCTTAATTATTTAATCGTGAAAAACTTCAGAAAATTGCAAAATCCTTGCGAAAGGAAAATAAATTAATAAATCAATTTTCCGATAAATTGCAGTTTTAGATAAAAACTAAATTGCTAAATATTAGCAATTTGCAATGTTAAAAATAAAATCAGAAGTAACGTAAAAAAAAAGTACAATAATTTATTAACACGGTTACACGATTGGTATAAAGAAAAAACTGTAGAACATCTAAAAACGTATTGTCCTTCGTTAGAAGAGATAGTTCATATTTTTTCTTGCTCTTTTTTAATCGACTGTGAAACTTCATCAGTACATATTCATCAGTATATAATTTATTTGGAGGAGGTTCAATCTCAACAGCTTTAAACAATTAATCACTGATACGGTCGAAGGAGAATCGCCAACAACACCTTGGAATCGCGAATGACAACTTTTTAAAGTCGAAAGATAATGATACTCGCGTTGTTGTTCGCACTTTGTACAACCCTCGGGCTAATTATTATCGTTATTCGTAGAAAAACGAAAAAACGCATCGTATTTTGTTCGTTAATTTCACGGTGAAATTCGTCTGCACGTTTACGAGTCGACAGTTTTTGCTAATCGTTCAAAGATCAAGGACGGAGGCGAGAAAACAGTGAAAATTAATGAGACGTGGAAATTTTCCATTATTAGCACTCTGAAAATTTATTATTATACACATTAGTCGAGTTTTGTGATGGATGACGTCAGTCGCGGAGGATAATTTATTTGTCTTTTTATTAGTTAGAAAATGGACGGAAATAATTTTCAAACAGTGTACGAGAATTTTAATATACTTTATTGGAAAATAAGATATCTAATATTTAGAGTTTATCTGAAATAGTTAAGTAAATTTTTACTATATTTCCATTTTACTGTAAACAATATACTTGATTTTTACAAAACGTCTGAAATTTTAAATTTATTTGAAAAGATCGCGAAGAATTCTTCATCGTCATCCATCTATTCATTACATTTGAAAAATTGAAACAGCTCGGATGACCTCGACACGTTTTCCCAAGTTTCCAATCAATTTCGGTAGTAAACATCCATAAAAGAAGATGGATTTTCGGAATAATTCGTATTTGAATAATCATAGTATCGTTCGGTGAGGAGAGACACGGTTAAAAGGAGACGGACGAGCAAGTGTTCGCATCGTTCACAGTCACCTAAGTGTCTCCATCATCGCGGCGGAATTCGGCTTCTGTCGGCGGCTTCGAGGCGCCTCGAATTTGTCAGAGAATGCTTCAAATAAATTTAGGAACGTTCCTACCTTTTCGCAACCGACTCGTTTACATTTAGCAAAAGATACCGGAGCCTTATAAACACATTTTCAATGTTCAATTTATAAATTAAACACGTTATGGATGGCACGATTGTTTTCCTGTTCCGAAGGAAAGTTTGGAAAATACCCTGCGAAAGATGGTTTAGCAGGAAAGTCGGTGAACGTGAAAGGGGAAGCAGCAGGTTAGTCTGTGAAGAGGCAGCTCTATACCTCTTAATCCAGATTGAAAATATGTAAATAAATCCAGTCGCGGCTCCGCAGGCCGGATGCCCACTCTGTATTCCCCGTCGAAAAAGTATTTTAATAGAAACGATTCATCATTCCGCGAGCCTCCCTTTCTCGGCCATCTTCTTTTTCTTCTTCGTCGTCGTCGTCGTCGTCGTCGGCGTCGTCGTCGTCGATGAAGTAGAAGAAGAAGAAGAAGCCAGCAGCATCAGAAGCAACAGAGAACAGCCTCCAGCGTTGCTTTTGGAACCCTTTTACCTCTCGCACTCTTCCGAACTGCGACAAGGACCTTAATTTCCTTTCTTTATTTAACCCGTGACATCCTTTGTCTTCGTTCGCTTTCAATTTTTACCGGATTTCGAAGAATTTCGATACGAAAGAGGTTTTCGCCTTTATCTTTTGTACCCGTGGCCCCTCTCTCTTTCTTTTCCCCGCCGATCGAATTTTATGCGAGGATACAACGTTGGATTTCGCGGAATCTCTGCATACATTTCGTCCAACGAGCTCGTGAAGATTTCCAGAGATCTTTCAACGTACAGAAACCGAGAGAGAGAGAGAAGGAGGAGAGAGATCCTTTTGTGAACACCAAGGATCCCGATAGCCGGGGTTGGTTTGTCGGTTTTTCTGAAGGTTTCTTCGTCGATTTCTTCCTTTGGTCCAATGATTCGTCTTCAGGTTCGATGTCTCATTATGTCAGAGCTGGTTGGATTTTTCGGGGGAATTCCATACGATGCCCTTCGTTTTTCTTCTTCTTCGTCGTCTTCTTTCGTTGTTTCTTTCTTTGCGGTTCTTTCTCGTTTTGCCGGAGAACAAGGTCGTTTCAAACCTCTTGTTTCATATCCTTATTCGAACACCGGCTTTCGATGTTCTGTCGTGGGCTTAACTGGTCCAGAATTTTGGCGGAATCAAATATTTCTCCTGTTCGATTCGAACTTTCGTTTCTTTTTAGAACGCTTCGAAATTGTATGTTAATGGTTTTGATAAGGAATTAAAATTAGGATTAGAAGATGTTCTAAATTAAAGTTTACATATGGTGTACGAATAAATCCTTAAATGACAAATTCGGATCTAGTATTTTTGGAGTAAGATCGATTGTAATGAAATAGAAATTGTTAATTATCAAACGATAGAATACAAATTTATAAATAAAGCTTATTATATCCGAAAAAAAAAGAAAACTTGCCGATTATCGCTTAACAAAGAAGAGTCAATGACCAGAACTAAAAGTTTCACAGAGAATATTCGACGTGTCGCAAAATTGTCTGGTCAATATTAGATCAGTTGAAAGAATAACGGTTATCCCGTGTGTAAATTCAGAAAACTGATATTCCAATGGATGATCGGTGTTCGAATCATCGAAAGGAGATCAGATTTGTCCATTATTCATTAACTGTTGAACGAGCGTCACATCGAGATTGGTTTCTTGCCGATGGTGCTATTAGGAATCAATCAAGCCTGTTCGGTGTATATCTGGTTGTTGGTTCGTTGACAAGCCGCTCGAAAACATCCCGTAAGAACGTTAACGCCAATCTTCTCTGAACAGTCTATTCGACTTTGTGTGCCGTTTCTCTTAGCGGGGGCATCTTTCATTCGTACGATCCTGGTAAAAACGCGCCATCCGATCCTCGGTGACAGACTTGTTCACCAGTTCCGATTCCTCTTATCGTGATTATCTTTTCTTCGTTAAGGGATATGCTTTTGTCAAACCGTAAGAAAGTAACGAGATGATTATGTGAAATTTCTATAGTCATTTTGTTCTATGGTAATATTTTCGATAGTAAATATTTCTATAGTAATATTTTACAGTAGTAACTTTTTTCTGTAGAAATTTGTTCATTAGTATTTTTTTTCCTATAGTAATATTTTCCGACAGTAACTTATCTTATAGTAACTTGTTTCTGTAGAAATTTTGTCATTAGTAACTTTTCTCTGTGGTAACGACTTTTATAGTAATTTTTTCCCCAATAGTAATTTGTTCTTTAGTAACTTTCTCCCATAGTCAATATTTCTATAGTAATTTTCTTGTGTAGTAATCCTTCATTTATAATTTATGTTCTGTAGCAATTTTTTCCATAATAACTAACCAAATATTTCTACACAAATCATCGAATTTCTATTAATTCCTCAATTCTTAAATACAGGCAAAATAACCATTGCCAATAGAAATTAATTGAACACCATAAATTTCAAAGTATTTCGCATTACATAATTCGTCCATTAGCCACTTATGTAACGTACCTATATAAAAGTGTAATCGGAACATTTTTCGCTTTGTAATTCGCGACACCGAAAAATTTCGGACAAGATAGCACGAGAATCGCGGCGTTGTTTATCCGTAAACAACGTTGTTCGACTTTCATTTGCAAGTCAAACGGCCGCTTATGATCCCGGTACCGAGGGATTATTGATTAATTACCGTTTACTCGGAGCCAATGGCTAGAGTTGGCTGCTCGTAGACATCTTTTTCATCCGTTCACAGACGACGTCTATCGAACCTTATAACTTCATTCCGAAGTCATTCGCTCGGAACCGAATGGAACATAACTTACACCGGCGATACACCAAGCAAGAATCGATCAATTGATACAGGGTATTATGAAAGTTTTTGTGAAAATTGAAACTTGGATTTAACAAATTGATACTTTGTGTCTTCGTCAACCGTTGAATTTTTCCAAATAACAGCTCACAATCAGTGTCGAGGTATTTACATCTAATTGCCGTACAATAATTGGAAAGAAAATTACGAAATGATGAATATTTATTAGCGCTGCAAATATAATTTAATAGAACGATGACAATAAGCCTTTCCACGAGATACTTTTATATGTATAAAAGTACCATTTGGTAACATAAACATCTAATGTTATCAAGGAATATGATTAAAAGAATATTTTATTCGCTGATGCTGTTTCGTTGCCATTTACCAGTGTACTGAGATTATTTTGGAACTTAATCGCCATTTGGTAACATTCTTACATGATTTAATCCAACGTAAATATTTCTAAGAAATATAGAATAGCCGTAAATCAAGTGCCGTTTAACGCCACGAATGTCAGACATTTTTAATTGACAATTTGTTCGGTTTCGAAGAAATCCATATCCAGTTGTTCGGTTGGCGATTGAAAAATGTTTTACGACGTTCGACGAAATGGTACATTTAAAGGGTTAAAATTGTACACAGACGAAGTGAACACGTATCGTTTGGTTGCCCATCTTTTCCATGTTTCATTGGCGTTCATCAGCCTCGAACACCAATTAGAGGCAGCCTGTAAACGTTACACTTGCCGAGCGAAACGATTGGCGCTTCCAGCGGGGTCTCTTTTTATGGACGAAACGTCTCCTCGGTCGAAGAAACACCATGAAAGCTTTGAATGCTCGCTTTCTTCGCCAACTGGCAACACGATCGTTTCCTTCGCGTGTTCTCCGTCTCTCTTTCCCTGCTGTCAGACCATATTTCAACTGCTCGTCTCCTCTCGAGAGCTTACTTTCAAATTCCATGAAATAACTCGAGACCAGTGGTTCTTTTTCGTCGAAGGTTGCATCGAGGGAAAACAACCCTTATTTATTTTGACACGTTGAATCAGGAGCATATCGAGTCGTGATTTATTTATCGTTATTAATTCTAAGATTAAAAATATGAAAAGATGAAAAGATAATTCTTTGTTCTCCGATTGCAACCACCCCTCCCTCTACATTGAAGATTTTTCACCCCCCTTTTTGTACTGGAGAGTTCGGATTATCCGAATGGACCAATGGTAGTCGCGTATTAAAATCCTTGGAACGAAATATTACGCATCCCCGACGGTCCACCCCTTCTTTTACTCGTTACCAGCAATATGGCCCCTCTTTTCTCTCTCTCTCTCTTTTTCTCTCTCTTTTTTCAGTAGAAGCAACCCCGAATCGAAACGAGGCCAGACCAGTTCGTGCCACTATAAATCTCGGAAGTTTTAATGCCTTGCAACTTCCCCTCCACCCTTCTTCTTGTTCCAGGCTCGTTCACGGGCCCGTTCGATCCACGAATTCAACCGTGACCCCGCCACCCCTTCCGTGCTTATTTGCATACGCGAATAATAGGCTGCGCGCCCCGGCTACCCCTTTACTATTAATTTTATAAAATCATTCAACGTCTCGCCGTGTCTCTTTCTTGCTTGTGTATCTTTTCTTTTTTTCTTTCTTTCTTTCTTTTTTTTTTTTATTTTTCCCCCTACCTTCGACGACCCTCGGAGTCTGGCTTATTTAAATAACGGATTTTCGAAATCTTGTTTTCAAGGGGGGATCGGTTGTGCGACCACGTGCATTCTTTCGTTTGGTGCATCTGAAAATTTTCCGTTCAGAATCATCCTCAACGAACCGTTTTTTCTTTTCTTTTATTTAGTTTTTATTTATCCGTATAAACAGGAGAGGGTTCTCTCGTAGGAGGTAAACGAGGTGTTGGCTCTTTAAGCGAGTTGTGGATTTAAGTAACCGGTGTAATATGTTCAACTCATTAGCGCCGGTGGGTAAAATGTACCACGTACCGTCTACTATGTTGACTCTTAGGGATAAGTTAATGTTCGCAAATTATTGTACGTTTTGTGCTCCAAATGGGCTATTAAAGCTGTAGCATCGATAGCGGTGTTCTGACGTTTTTTTTTGTAGAATTGAAATTTTAAAGGTTTTTTGGATTACATTTAGTATTTTCTCGAGGGAGGAAATTGGGAATTTTTCTCGGTGGAAAATCAGAAATTTTGCTAGGCGGGGAATTGGAAATTTTCGTTGGTGAGAAATTAGGAATTTTCCTAAATAGTATATTACAAATTTTCCTACGTATGTAATTAGGACTTTTCCTAAATAGTATATTATAAATTTCCCTCGGTAAGAAATTGGAAATTTCCCTAGGTATATAATTAGGAACTTTCCTAAATAGTATATTATAAATTTCCCTCGGTAAGAAATTGGAAATTTCCCTAGGTATATAATTAGGAACTTTCCTAAATAGTATATTATAAATTTCCCTCGGTAAGAAATTAGGAATTTTCCTAAATACTATATTACAAATTTCCCTCGGTAAGAAATTAGAAATTTTCCTAAGTAAGTAATAAGGAATTTCCCTAAATAATATATTACAAATTTTCTCAAGTAGGTAATTACGAATTTTCCTATATAGAAAACATGGAATTCTCCTAAGTAAACTATTATGAACTCCCCTTGGTATGAAATTTGTAAATTAGAAATTTTTCTAAGAAAGAAAATTGAAAGAATTACTTGCAATATACCTAATTAAGAATTTCAAATCCCACATTCTTCCCAAACGACAGAACTTTTGCTCATCCGCTAGTTACAAAGCAAAGTATTTGAAACAATCTCCAAATATATTCAACGCTGAAAACCGTTCTTTCTCGTGGGAGTAAGTTTGTCTCGTGTTCGTGTTCGGTTCACGGGACAGCAGGACTCCGGCATTCATCGATTAATTACTCGCCGCACGGTCGTTAATTAGTCTTGAAGCTTCTCAGCTTGCATCTCCGTACAGAAATCTAATCGACGCTCGCGATAGCCTTCATTAAACGTAGGTAATCGAGACCAGCTGAAAAAAAAAAATAAAAATAAAAAATAAACAGGTAGACTCGCTGTGAACCGTGAAAGGGTTCAATTTTCACATTCCCCGCGTCGTCGAGGCCGTTGTGTTTTAATCTCGAAGAAACACAAACGAAAGAACAAGGAAGCAAGCAAAAAGACCAAGAAAAAAAAAAGAAGAAAAAAAAAATCACTAAACTCGTCGCGTTTTTCCGCACGAGCAACCATTAAGACGTTTTAGCGCGTTTCGTGAAACTGAAAGACGAAGAAAAAGAGGATGAAAAGGAATAAGAAGAAAGATGAGGAAGGTGAATCGTGGGCAACCGTGTGTTGGGCCTCTACTTAGACCCGATAGAGGCCTGGCTAACTACCGTAACCGTATCCAGGTCTAAATAGTTGGAGTTACGCTAAGTAGCCCTAACCAGATTAGTAAGTCGTTGCGTGCTCTATTTTTAACGGCGCGCCACGCCGACGACGCGGTTCTCAGTCGTTTTACGTGGAACACGGTGGACAACCAGCAGAGAATGGCCCCGGGAACAACGAGGAAAGACGAACGAACCGGATAAAATGGCCAACAGATAGACAGAGAAAGGATGCACGAAGATGAATAAAAGAAGGGAAGGAAGCTTTATCCTAATCCCCGTAAACGAGACACGTCTTCTCTTCTTCCTTACGCCATCCACCCGTCTTCCATCCCTCAACCTCATTTTCTTTTCTTTTCAGCATCGTGTTTCGATCGAACATCGTCTCGTTTTGCATAATAAATTAGATGGAGGATTTTAGTTTTCGCAGGAAATTTCAATACTTATGGATTATTCATTATTCGCGTCGAAAGAGTTGTGTGTTTGAAATATTTTACTTATAGGTAACAAAAATTTTACACACGTTAATTACTTTGAGCGTTACCGGCGATCTACTCTTCAAATTTTCTACTATCGAATAGAACGCTACAAAGCTATACGATGGAAAACTTTCCATAGAATTAATCAAGGGGTGTGTTACTATAATAATGCAAGCTACCAAACAGAAGGCTTAAATTTTTGAAAATTAATCGACCATACCCCCGATAATCAAAGTGTCAATCCGACGAAAAGATCCCACTTCCAGAATTCCCTATGTTCTCGATGAAGATTGCACGTCGAGGGCGACTGTAAATTTATTCGCCGGCTATGAACGTTTTACGGTGGCGAAGAAAAAAAAAGTATATGTAAAGCGGAGAACAAGAGAAAAATGGTGGTGGAAGAAGAAGAAGAAGAAGCGGAGGAATGGATCGAAGGCTCGAGAAGGGCGGAGGGGAATTTTATTTCCGCTCACATTAATTTCAACGACGCAGAAGACGGTCGCCACAAGGCGCAGCTTGAAATTACGAATATTATGACTTCAACCAGTTCTCAGAATTCTATGTTTTTCATTCTTTAATCTCGGCCCTCTCGTGTTTCACACCATATCTTATGAACACACTCGCCCTCTTTCTAGACCGGTAGCTTCCTCCTCTTCGTCGTCTTCTTCTTCGTTCGCCACCACGTTTTACCTATGTATTCTGACTGACCACGGTGAATATCCCGAAGAATATTCCAAATGGGAACAATGTAAAATTATGAAAGATGGTGTTCGATCTCAAGACGAATTCTTGGGAGAAATTTTCTTAGAATATATAGAGGTTAGGGTGGTGGGATTTTTGGATAACAAAGTTAGGGGTTGGCTTCAAGATTTCTACGTTGAATTTGTAATATTAATAATTATAACGCCACCGATGAATCGTGATGTTTGGAATCAGTCCCGACGATTAGAAAAGACTATTCGATTATTAGGCTAATCCTTCCAAGTATAGTATACTTATAAACTCATCAAGTAGTGCTCCGATTCTAAAAACTAAATAATTACAAATATTAGCCTACGGTATTCCGGGAGGCGGTCCATACCTGCCTTAAATTCTTTATCAATCTTTAATATATCGTATTACTGTCATTCCAACCTAGCTCCGTAAGTAAGATACTCTGTACATGGTTAGGAATTTTTGTTTCTCCCCGGGGATTGTTTCACTTGTCCATCCGCGTGGATGCTGTTCAGACAGCTTTGAATACCGTTTGAAGGTGGCCGGCCAATGGAGAGATGATTGATGTCAGCAGTTTAGCGATATGGTAGCTTGTACAGTGACTTTAGAAACGGTGAGATAACAGTGATCTTTCGACCGAAGCTTTGATCCTACATCGTTGAAAGGTTCTAGATTCTTGCAAGGATTATAGGGGGAAAAAAAAAAGTAGGTTTCAAAGCGACGGTGAAGAAAGATTGTTTCAAAATTCGTTGGAAGCAATCGTAACTTTTTAGATTGGAAAGATTGGAATTTTCCTGAATGTGAAATTGGAAATTTTTTAAAGTAAAAAATTAGGAGTTTTACTGGGCAGGAAATTTGTTAGATAGGTAATTTTAGGAACTTGGAATTTCCAGTTCCTCAATTTCACGGAACAACGGTAAACAAGCCAACGAATAATAATATCAAATATTTATTCAATGTGTTAACCAATCAACTGTTCGAACAGGAAACGTGCGACTGTTCCGATAAGAGATCCATCCATATTTTAAGTCGATGGCGAATTTGAATAATCTACCGGTATTCCAGCAGACACTTGAAAAGCCACGAGGCAAGGCATCTGAAAACCGCAGGCCTGGCAACATTATATTCAAGTGTTTGACGAACGCGTTACGTCGTCTGATTTTTTTTGTTTTCCCGGCTCTCTGGGTATCGGGCATCAGCGTCGAGCTATGTCGAGTGGCCGTTTGCTGGCCACTCACAAACGCCAAACCGATCTGTCTCTTCTGGTTTCGTTAACCAGAATATTCCTGCGTTTTCTTCTCTCTCTCTCTCTCTCTTAATGATCCTTTTGTCCGGGAACGTTGACCTTTGCTCGGATTCCCGTAGGGCCACGGGAACACGCCCATGTTGTCCCTGTTTCGACTCAATTTTCTTTACTGATCGGATCTTGACTCGTTCAACGGTTTCTTGTACCGAGTGGAGTGTCAGCCACCTTCCGACCGGATGATTTACTGAAAAAACATAGTCCAAAGGAACGATGCTGTCTGGTTGTGTTATGAATCGATGATTGTGTTAGTGATTAGTACAATTAGCGTTGTTGTCGAGCGAGGAAGTAGAGTAGATTGTGCTTTAAAGCTTTAGATTTTGGTTGACAATTTGGGGATTGCTGTAGGTGAGAAATTTGGAATGTTTTTAGCTTAGAAATTAGGAATTTTCCTAGGTTGGAAGTTATGAATTTCTGCTGGGTGTAAATTTAAAAATTTTCTTAAGTAGGAAATTGGAAATTAGGAATTTTCCTAGGCAGGGAATTAAGAATTTTCCTGAGTTAAAAATTAGGTAATTTTCCTAACGTGAAAATTAGAACCATTCCTGGGCTGGAAATGAAGAATTTTCCACGGTGGAAATTAGGAATCTTCCTAACCGGGAAATTAGGAATTTACTTAATTATCAAATTTAAGAATTTTCTTGTCTAACAAGCTTAAAAATTTCCATACGAAATACAACTGTCAACCCACCCTAATCAAAGAAGCACCTTTCACCATCCTGAAGACTGACAACATACTCCGAGTACCTAATGTGAAAGTAGAAGTTGCGTCGAAGAAGAGGGAGAGCAGGTCTGAGGAAAATGTCTCAATTTCCATGTGGCATCCCGAGGCAGCCCCAGTCTGTTCTTCCTTTCACGGTAACCAACCTGAATTCATCATCCTCCAGGCGTAAACGCAACGATTGTTTGCTCCCTCTTTCCTTCTAATCAACCTCGTTTTTTTTGCTATGATTCAAATTGAATCATTAAAAGCGTCTCGAGGTTTTTTTTTCGCACGTCTCAAATAATAGCCTGAAGAATTTCAAGGTTTCCCGCCGAGGGAAGTTTCCACACACGGTTCCGTCTTTATTCTCGGTGAGTTCAGGACCGGCGCCCTAAGAATCTAGGCCAAGGGAGTCGGGAATTTCTCTTTCTCTTAAATTTGCGCGGCAAAACACGCCGCTATCGTGAAAAAAAAAAAGACTGACCTTTGCATCGTGACAATGATAGATCTGGAGGGGTTAATTCTGACTCGAGATTCCACTGCGAATCGTCAGACGGTTTGGAACACTTGTAACACTTCCAAGCAAAAGATTCGTTTAATTGCAGAGCGAGATTAAAATTAATTAATCTTGAACTCGCAAGTGTCCTAAAACCTCGACTTCGTACAGAAAAAGTTAGAAACATTTGTGGATCTGTTTATCTTTACTTGTGACTTATAATTACTAAGAAGGAAAGGCACGGAAGTGTCCGTCTACGATTTTGATGAAACTTCGTAGGTTTATCAAGCGGGCAAAAATAAGAGCCGAGACGCGACTTTAAGGGGTGAAATCACCCGTTAAAGTTTCGATTTATTTGTGCTATACAACAGTTTTGTTACATCGAAACTTCTAATAGGATAGTTTTATGGTGTTTTGTGTATAATGACAGGATGTTAATAGTTAAATTGGGCAAAATGCAATTTGTTTTCGAGATAGCACAAGTGGATCGAAACTTTAGTCGCGTCTCAGCCGATGAAAAAAAAAATCCGTGTCTCTTATTTGTACCTTCTTAACAAACCTACGAAGTTTCATGAAAATCGGAGGAGGACACTTTCATGCCTTCCCTTGTAAGTCGTTAAATTTTCAATAATATCTCGGGGAACAGTATTGATAAACCAGCGATCAAAGCGAAGGGTGCTTCGATTTTAAATAATATTTTAAATCGTCTGAGGATTTCGAAGGGTGACATTTTGTTGAAACGAAGCACCTTGGTAGGGAAACAGGGGGATGAAAAGAGCAAGCAATTCTGTCTCGCCAATAGCAAAAGAATGTCCCTACCTTTCGCGGTTGGACAAAGACATTCTGGTTCCATTGTTCAGGGTCGTATCATGCTGCACTCCGATTCGACCGGCTGGTGTACGTACCGCGCGTAGCTACATGTGCAAACAGGGTGATAATGTATTCAAGGTCCGCCCCGTGGCCGTTGGTGGGGGTGAAACGGGGCGGCCCGCTCGGTATACGTACTGTAACAGATGTTAATTATCCCTTCTGTGTATAGCCAGCAAAAAAAGAGCCCCCGGTCTCGGCTCGGACATATCGTCCACTCCGCGTACATCCCCGACGCGATCAGCTTTCTTGCGTCTCCACGCTTACGGACGATCACGTGGCACGCCTAACGCGCATGCTCCAATCGAACATCACTTCCGCCACTACGCTCACCCTAGGGATATTTGCCGAAATTCGCAGACGCAACGTCGTATCAACGTTGTACTTAAAGGTTGACACTCTTGGACCGTCTTATTTTTGAATTTGTGTAGTTTGAATTTTATCGTGGAAATTTATGGAAAAGTTATTCTTGAGATTAGAGGAATTTGCTGGAATTTAAGTGGAGGCTGAAGGAATTCACCGAACCCAAATTGTAGAGGAGTTTATCAAGGAACTGGGGAAACTTATTGGAATTTAATTGGGAACTAAGGAAATCTACTAGAAATTAGGATAGCGAATTGAAGGATAGATAGAATACAAATATAATAGAATGTTCGAGTAGTTATTGAGTAGCGCGCACGAGAGGATGGGAAAAATGATTTTTTATCGGTCGGTTGAACGACATCGACGCCATATTCGTCCCCTGGCTCCCTTAATGGACCCGTTTTACTGCGGAAATAAATAACCGATAATGAACCGGACAAAAACGAAACTAACGATTTCGTGGCCGAATTAGGCAGCGAGTTTCGGATGCTTTCGACGGAGTCGTCCGGGTCCACCGTAGCTAACTTGGACGAACGATTGAGCCACGGACCAAGAAATGAAAAACGAATTTGTGTTTTTGAAATGAACTTCGTTCTTGCACCTTGGATTATTGTTTGCGTCGGAAAGAATTATTGTTGTCCTTCTTCAAACGACCGATCATTACAAAAGGATGAACCAGCAAATTTTCAGATGTTTCTAAAAAAAAAAAGAAAATGACCAATTGCTTATCACAGTTATTCCGTAACGAAGTTACCAGCGGCACATCGATAGCCCTTTTAGCGGTTCAGGGAAGCAACTAAACGACCCGTTTCTCCAACCAACAAACAAATTGTCCCTCGCCGCGCGTTATCTACTTGGCTGACCGAGCATCGCTCGTATATCAGCCTAGCTTTTGTTACAACTACGTGCCTTTGTCTTCGCCCTGTTTTCGCCTCTCATTCCAAGTGCCAAGTGAATAACGTAACAGGCTCATTCTGCGGGGTTTTCCTTGAACCTGCTACGACCTGCCTTTACGTTAGCCAGAAAATCTACGAAGAAAAAAGGCCATCGATCCAATAGCTAGCTCGAGTTATTGAGGATAACTGATCAGATTCTATAGAATCTTGAAGGGTTTGACCCAAATAATGCTATTCTTCGTCAGTCACGATCGGACGCTACAGAATGTTAATTTGAGACAATTGTTGGCTAGATTCGGTTGATAATTGATCAGATTCTATACAATCTCGAAGGATTTGAATTTTTCTAAGAAACTGCGAACTGTAAACCAAACAATAATGTGTATTCGTTTGTTCCTTTTGTTTCAGAATGCATTGAGGAGCCGGCCGGTTCAGGAGAATCGAGATGTCCGCCGTAACGAGCCCGTATGGCCCCAGTAAGACACTTCCTTTTCTAAAATATCACCGATTCACCCCACCGTTACCATTCTTTGCCGAGGAAACGTAGACCGTCTCGTTCCATTTTATCGAATCATAATAGCCACCGGCTCGGACCGTCTCCTCTAACGATTCCGAGAACGTTCAATTAACGTGCGTCCCGGTCTGAATTCTAATTAATGTTAAAAATTGATTTGCGAGAAGCGAGCGGACCTCGCGAGCTGCTCGACGACACGGGTTCAGTTGGAATCGGTCATTTCGTGCCAATAGCCGTCTTCGTGACCTATCTAATCCATACGATTTTTCTTGAAACATCTATCACCGGCCTGGTTAGACTTCGACAAGTCCTAAAAGTTCGTTAAAAAAAAGGGAAGAAGAAGGTTAACTAAGCCGTCGACAGAAGTTTATCAGTTAATTTCCGTCAGTGGAGATAATAGTTTTCACGAATCCAAGCGAACCTTCGATCACTTTTCAAACGACACTTGGGATTCGCGCCAAGAATGAGCCAGAAAACCGTCAAAGATCCCAAGAATTCATTAAAAAGCCTAGAAAAAAAGTTAAATCACGGGGTGGGCAAGGGATAGATTGATCTGATGCGGGTTAATTTCTATCAGCGGAGATGCTTTCCGACTCGGTGTACAACTATGCGACCACGCGACGAGGGGCCGCCGATCAGGACAGCGACTCTCAGTACGAGGGTCAGGCTCAGCTGCAGATCACCAGCATGCAGAAGCCCCGGAACAAACGGAAGAACTTCAAGCCGATCAGCAGCCGAATGGTCGAGGTGTCCGACGAGTCGGACAAGGAGGACGAAGAGCTCGAGGCTATGGAGGAGAGTTCCAGCGAGATACTCGAGTACGAGAGGAAGACCATGTTGTTGCCAGCCGAGGATAGGTCTAAGCAAAGATTGAACAACAACGAGGTCAGTCCTATGGACTTGTCCGTGGCCAACACCAGACCACCATCATCCGAAGCTGACGACGACAGTGGCGATTCCTTGAGACACAAGTTCATTTTGGAACAGCTTAGGTCGCAGAAGCTTTATTCTCCTGGTACCGAGGTACGTGGATGTTCTCTTCTTTTCTTTCGTAAGAAACCGTAGAGAGCTAGTGGACAGTACTTGTGACGAAGAGTCCAAATACAAGTTAAATCCTGAGATGAATTTTTTAGCTGAGAGTTTACTTACTATACCGACACAGGGTGGGAAGGATTAATATTATTACAACGGAATCTTGTATTTCGGTTGTCCAGGCTAGAAGCCCAAACTCTGACTCGTCGGAGAAGAGCGGCAGCGGTGTCCTGGACACGGAATCGAATCGTTTGGACGATACCACGTTCGACGACGATCGGGGACAGGACGCGGACGGCGAGGTGGAGTGCGAGGAGAGGAAACCGTTCGAGGGGATGAGAGAGTACGCTGAATCGACGATGCAGGAGCTGTTGGCGATCTACGGGCTGGCCGGAGGAGAATTGGCCAAGTCGGTGAGCAGACAGCTACCGCCGACCTTCTTGAACCCGGCGACTGGTCATCCTCATGGTGAGTCTTTGAACATCAGATTAACCCCTTCGGCAACAGTTTGAAATTTCTCGAAATCAAGCGTTGTGTGATTCGCGGCGCTTATCGATGAATGGAATTTTCGTGAATCAGTTTTTCGTTTCCATTCGAAACTCGTAACCACGGTAACCAGGGAAACAGTAATTAGAGACAACCAGTCTAACAGTTGTTAATAACCGTTTCAAGGGTATTAACTCGTAGGTCGGTACTTGGTGGCAGAAAATAAGAACTGGTCTCGTATTAAGAACGGATCCTTGATTTTTCAAGGATTCCCAAAGCGAACATACACCGACGTCAGGTTCGTCGAATCGTTGTTATTCGTGGCAGGACTCGCGAACGATTCTTCGTTGAAGAGAAATTAGAAGCGGTTGTTTCGACGAAATCGTTAACCAAGGCGAACCACGAAACAGACGATTGGTTGGCATCGAATTCGGGGTTGGGCTTAGGGAACAATTGACAATCGTAACTGGCTCGCATTCGTAATTATACTTGGCGCAAAATCAATTTCACTACCCGGCCACTTTGCTGCTGACCTTAGGTTTTAATAACGCTTTATCGATAACTCGAAACGGTTCGGAGTCGATGAGAAATTTAACCGATTCATTGTTTCTCCGGTTAATTGTTTCTTCGAATGAAATTTAATAGAAATGCGTCATAGATTTTTATTCAAGATTTTTCTTAGATATATCATTCATCGTCAGACACCTAAAATTCCCAAGATCGTCGTGATTTTCGAGTACCAAGGGTTAGTTTGAATTTATTCTTATTTTGTTGTTAACATTAACACATTGTTAGCATATAAATCTGAACGAGATTGAAGTTGAAAGGATTGATACCTTATCTATAGACTTTCATTCGGTTGATCAGAATTTCATTATCAGCCTAACAATATTTCATTCACCATAAACTCGTATACGCGTGTAGATTGAACGTGAAACGATCGCGGCCGAGCAAGTAATTTTCAGATTAGACTGTACGTGTGCACCAGAACAGAATGTGGCACTTACATATTGCCAGTGCATCGCATATGCGCTCACGTGAATATGCGATGGCTCAAGCCAAGATGGCCGACTTATAACTCATAAAGTCGGTCGGTCCGCGTGGAACCCGTTGACTGCCTAACCGATCGATGGATGCCTTTGAGATCAGCCAACGTCATCGTTTCCCGTTTACTCCTCGCCGACTTTGCGTCTCGCGTGGGTTGACAGTCTCACGAATTCCCCTGTCTATTGTACTATGAACGCCTTTACCAACTAACGAGTCAATTTCACTCTTCTTCTTCTTCTTCCTTCTTCTCTTTTTCAACATCATCCTTACCATCCAGCTTTTTCAATTGCCTTTATACTCAGCCTTTGATTGATTCATAGGTAAAATCGTTCTTCCAATGGTTTAACAATTTAACGTGTTCAAGATGGCAATCTTTCCTTCGAGACTTTCAGGTTAGGGTCAGGTATATCGTGTAGTAAATTAGGGATACGTGGACTTGGGTCACTAGTTACAAGTAGACCTAGAGTTGCTAGAGTAAAGCTCCCAATTTCTATGGAACAAACGTTTGGTTCGTTTACGAGGCATGTCGCATTCGATTTCACGCTGTGTCAGTTTCCTGGTAATTGGCAAGATGGCGAGGCAAACGAGCCACAAGTGTTTTTTTTAATCGAATCTGAAACAGATTATTTCTTCGGACGCGAACGGACGATCGACAAAAGGAAGTTTGACAAAGTGTGCTACAACGACGAAAGACTCAATCGAGTAACAATAGAGCCGCGGCACGAAAGCCCGTTAGGGTCCTTTTACATCGACGTAAGGTTAACTTACATAATGTATGAATATTGAACGAGAGAGGGAGACCGAAACGATGAGTCACAGACAGGGAATTCGACGTCGTGAGTTAGGATCCTGGTGATCGACACCGCTTCAATAAATTCGCCAACTCGAAAGCCAACTTGAATAAGAATCTTCGATTCGAGTGATTATAAAATATCCAGAATTCAGTCAGCAAAGTATTCGGGCTGATCAATTTTCGAAACAAATGGATCTGACAAAGGAACTCTCGTTAACCGAAGAATAAGCGATGTTCTTCGGTGAATGGACGTCGGTGACCTGGAAATCACATTCATTAGACCCGTTGAACAATTTCCGTCTCGAGCAAAGGTGGCGACATCGAATCTCATTTTGTCCAAGTGAAAAGAGCAAGAAGAAAACAAGATGTTTCGCGTTTTCTTCAGCTTCTACGTTGTTTCGCCTCCGTCCTATCCCACCGGTTTCACCACCTACACGGAACCACTGCCAACCTGGAACAAAAGATCCGCTTCTTCTATTCGTCGTCAGGATTGATACACCGGGAAGAAGAAAAAGAAAAGAAAAAAAAAAAAAAAGATCGCGCATAATTTATCATGTAAAAGCGTACAGAAACCGCGTGTCGTCGATGAATCGTTCGAAAGAAGTCTGCCTTTTCTATGAACCTCGACGAATATACTCGCGTATCCGATTCTTCCGCGAGAGGAATCCGTTAACGAAACGACTCAGCTTAGAAAAGACAACAAATTGTTCGTTTCTTCAAATCTAAACGAACGATTGCCGTGGCCGTCAAATTCGAGGGTCGAATTTTTACTCCGATAGGCCGGGTCACGATATGACCCGCGTTCGCGATGCAATCTCGATCGGATTCAGCGGGGGTGCGATCGTGGCGAGGGAATAAAGGAAGAAAAAAGGTGGGTTAATCTGGCGGGAAGAAAAGCAGAAAAGCCATGCGTGCCAGTGATTGTGACGGCGATGGCGATGCTGGCCGAGAGCACACAGTGGGGTGGAGGACACCGATGCCTCCGTGAACCCATTAATCATTCGAGGCCGGATAAAAGGCAGCGAGGATGAAAAGAGAAGACGGACATAGTCGGGCTGAACGAAGGAAGAGAAGCAAGTTAAAACCGATCGGGAGGAAGAGAGAAGGAAGACTTCTTCTTTTCTTTCTGTCGTTTCGTAGACGAACCGGGAGGATCATTTTTTATTTTCTTCTTTTCGAAATTCGTCGGACGCGCTTCTATTGTCGAAGAATCGGGCGCACACACAGACGCGTACACACGTCTTGGGAGGAGATTCATTAACTGATAACGCGATTCTTTCTTCGGACGTTCTCTTCTTGAAAATGATATCTCGCCACGGGAACAACCGAGAGAAGATCGCCGGACACCTGTTGGGAGGACGATGGCGATTCGAAACTTGCCACCGTATCCTCTGTCTTTGCTATTGTTTTCGAAATAAAACTTATGGGAGACAGAAGGGTGGTTGGATGGTAAATTGTGTCCTAAATTTCATGATAGGTGATCTCGTTCTTAGGAAGATCCACTGTTGGATATCGCTCTAGGCTAGTAAATGATTTTCTGTTTCGCGTTTAGTTATTAATTACGCGTACGACTTTTGTCGTATCAGTCCTTCTCCCCATTCTCACCACTTTCTAAACCAAACTACCGACCCTTTAACCCTTTGCGGTCGAGGCATTTCTCGATACGTACAGATCTAGTCTGTTTTTCCAGCGAAACTTCCGAAAATTGAAGAAATTATTTTAAAAGAAAAGAGTTGCAAATGCCAACGGATTTATTTATTTTTATTTCTTTCGTTAAATTCCTATATTTCAATAGGAATAAAGCTTAAATTTCACATTTCAAAATACTCTAGTAAATTAAATAGGTCGCCTCAGAGGCGCCGTTCGAGTGCAAAGGGTTCAAAGGACTAGTACGACACTTTTGAGCAGCATTATTACAAAAATCGAACAGTATTGAAGAATCCCCACGACTCTAGAAACTAAGTGTCTTCTGTAAGATTTCTGTGTATAAAAGTTAACCAGAATAAACAGTTAACTTCGGAATCTAAAGTTGTAGTTTCTTCTTCGTCTGTGTTTTGGGACAAAAATCATCTAATATCTAATTGAAACCAAATTCGTAGTCCTTGCAGTTGCAAGATTTTATTCTCGTTCCTTCGCACAAACAGCTGGTATTGAAATTTGCCAGAAATTTAATTCGAGACACCAGCGTTCGCGATCGAATCGCCGCGCCGGGGGAACTTAACCAAGGGTATTAAAGGAAGAGAGTAGGGATAGATAGGTGAAGCTGGATCGTTCTGGTTACGGGTCTTTTATGTCTTCCACGTGTGTAGAGCCACTCGAGCACGTAGATAGTAGGTAGAAGGTTTAGCGAGATGGAAATCGGAGCTCGTTCTCTGGATGGGAGACAAAAGGGGTCTCTTCTGGTACGCGGATGACAGGAGGTGTCGGGAACCTTCAGGATCGGCGACCTGTTGAATCCCTGGCTCTCATAACCTTCAACGAATTCTACGTTTATTGTGAAAGATATGAAAAAAGATGAAAGAAACGAACACCAAAGAAGAATATTGTGTATGCGTGTGTTTCTTGAGAGGCTGAAATACGTTAACCCTTACCGTCCGTTTCACGAAGAAGAATCTCTTAGGTTATGCTTCGATCCATTTGGGATGTCAAACGTTGACTAATTGGTACTCTGATTAATTATTTGAGACATCGTGGAAAGAAAAGTGCAGGATACTCGCTCTGTTATGAAAAATTGGCGATAGCCCTGCTATAACACGGTAGGAAACATGGATAGTCTCCACACACCACGAATGTTTTCTATTACTTCCAAATTTCAATTTGACTCACAGTACGAATTGACCGTGTTATTGCAGGGTAATCTCCCAATATTTTCACTCGAAAGATTCAAATTCGACATATAATCGATTAAGGATCACGGTATTTAATTAATAGTAATTTAATAATTTCACGAGGATGAAAGATAATTTCGTTTGCATCGTTCAACAGCCAAGATTTAATTGTTCTTGAAAAGCATATAGTCTTCGGCTAAGTTTTCGAAATGCAAGGATAATAAAATGACTAATAATCGAACGGAAAGAAATGATGGAATTCACGAGCCACCGGCTGGATTCGCGGAACGTTTTATGAAAGCTTTTATGAAAGTCTTTACGATCCACATTCCAAACTACAGTCAGCTTCTGTTGAACACGTGACGCCTTCCTCGGCTCGTTCTCTTCGTCTTCTTCTTCGTTTATACATTTGCATCCAACCATTTTCTTTGTCAACTACGATTTTCACGCTTTAGCACGACGAGGATGGGAGAGTAACTCGTCTGGTAGCTCGGAGTCTGTTCGTTGATGTCCGCTTCCGGGTCAATTGGATCTCCTCGGTTCTTTTCTTTTTTTTGTTCGTCAATTAAGCTCTGAGTCAGAGCGCGGCAGGGCGAGGAGGTGTCACGTTTATTGACGTCGGTACAGTCTTTGCTATCTTACTTTTCTTATTATTCCTTTGGACAGAATTTTCTGTTTTTTAAAAATTACAATAACAAAATACGACATTTCTAAATACTAAAATGTATAAAATTCCAAGGTTTCCCAAGAAACAAGGAATCGCAATTGATCGTTAGACAGCAGTCGACGGAATAAATAAAAAAAGAGTATAGGGCTTAATGTCTTGATACTCTCGGTTATTTCTTCTTCTTCTTCTTTTTGAGTGAAATTAACACGATCATCGAGGTCAATGAGCATTTCACAACGAACGATGGAAACAAGAAGAATTGTCCCAGTTTTTCCCCCTTTTTTTTTGTACACAGTATACACGGTTCACGCCTCGTGTTCCCATCATTTCGTTTTTTTTTTCTTTTTTCTTTTTTCATCAGCTACTCCATGTTGAATCTTGTTTATTTTGCCCGTCAGACCGCTGCCACTCGGACATATTCGTTTAAATTTAGAATTCAATGGGATCCTTTTACCGGGCGCACTTTCGTGCCTTCGTGGATTCCCTCGGCAGCCATGATTATTTGTTTAATTCCGGATCCCCTTTTCTTCTTCCTCTCGCGGTTGTCACTCGAGGCTCGATGTAAATATTTTTATTGCTCCGTGGATTCATGATTTTTCCCCTTTCTTTCGCCTCCCCCTCCGACTGTCGCTTTAATAAGTCGTTGACGCGTGTTCGTCAAAGTTTCTTTTACTGCAATCACGAACTCGGATAAAAAGTCATTGAAAAATTCTGAAATATGCATCAAAGTCTCTGCTACATTGTACGGATACGTTATTGCGACAGACTTTGAATATTTTCTGTGAGAAAAGTTGGAATTCAATTCGAACGGATATAAGTTTTAATTTTCTAAGTAGAAAATTTCCAGCTGATAATTATAAAATTTTGTAAAATTTCCAGATTAAGAAATTAAGAATTCGTGTAAACGTTTGACACGAATGCGAGAAACTTGAATATTTTTTACTATATTTTTACGGTTAACGAACGACAGGGTTAATTGGACGAAAAGCTAGAAGGCTTTAGAGAATCGTTCCATCAGCCTCGACTAGCGTAATTTTCTAGCGTTAGTTTCGCGTAAATCAGTGAGTCACAACGGGCCCAAGTTCCTTTAAACACGGGAAGTAGATCGATTCCTAGATAACTAGTTACCAGGTTTTCGCATGAAACGCGCCCCACCGTTCAAGCTAGACAGCTACCGATTCTTATCAAAGCGTGTGCAACGATCGCTCGTCGATGATTATGTTATCAAAACCATTCCTCGTTACCAAAAGGTACACTCCCTTTTATATCCATAAGCTAATTCGAAAACACCAGTCGTGTTTAAACTACTTACTATCTAAAAAAAAATTACAGAATATTCCTCAAACGTTACAAAATATGTGTCAACATTTAGACGTGGAAAACGGGGACTGGTTAACGACAGAAGTAATAACAACCCTCTAGGAAACCGTGTGCGACCGTTAGGTTGGGAAGCACTGGCACAGAAGGGGTTAAACATTACTCATCCAGAAGCATCCTCTTCTTCTGGTCCGTGCATTAACATTATCTATCAAACACCAAGCCCTGGACACGCTGAAGAATCGTCAGGTTCTCTATACACGGACACGAATGCCATAAGGTTACCTCGCTTGAAAAAGGAAGAAACGAGGGAGAGAAACTACGTCGAAATCTGCTGTCGGTGTCTCCGGTAACGGGAGGAGCAAAGAAAGGCGCTCAGGGCAGGGCAAGGCAGGCCGAGGGCAGGCCAGGAAAAGGAATAAAGAAAAAGAGCAACGAGCAAAGATCGTCCTCTCTTCTCTCGGCTAGGAATGCTTTGCTGATGGATTGGTCATCCGTGATTAATTTGACAAGCTGACTTTCTGGTTTTCGGAGACTGACAAGGGGCAACGGGGGCCTTCGCCGAGCCGCGGGGCCTAATGGGCCCTCTCCTTTTCGACCACGAGACGTGTCCAACGGCCCTCCCTATCTCGACCCACGAATCGATGAGTCCCACCGCGCCGGGGCCACGGTTGGGATTGTTTGAAAAATTAATCGATCCTCCGACGCCGCGTTAAGACCCTCCGTGGAAACGTTAATGGACCACCGGGCCCCCCTCCCGACGATTTCTTTCCTTTTTCTATCGGTTATGAATCCCGTTGACCATTCGAGGATAACGATGATGACTAGAAAAATTCAGATTCACTTTTCTGTTTCTTTTTTTTTTTTCTTCTTTTTTTCGATCGAATTTAACTTCTTTACAATTAGGTATATTTCCAGGCTTCTAGATTTCTAATAATATAATATTTCAAAATTTCAAGATTTCTAATTTCCTGAAAATCTAACATTCCTTTCTAGCCTCGGAGAGGCAGTCTTTATTCCTGAATTAACATATTTGAGATTTTTCGATAATTAACCCTTAAATTATGAAGATAGAATTTGAATGAGTTTTAACGCGACACAGCGGAAGAATAGTGAATTTATTTGTCTAATTTGATAATTAGATTGTTGAGAGTGTTCTTTGACACGACTGTACCATGGCCATGTGTTTTCGAACGAACGACACTCCCACGAGAGGCGACGAGCGGTTCTTGTTTCTTCCCTTTTCATCCGCTCGGCAAGATTTCCCCGAGAAAACGAGCTAGTTGTTGATTCGTAATTATCCTATTCGTCAACAAACCGTGCCAGACATTTTATCGTCCCGTAGACGCACGGGGGACTCAGAGAAAACATACAACACGTCGTTCGGGTCGTACGTTTGCTCGAAACTGTAACAAATTAACCCTTCCGTTCCAGTTCGAACAATTGTATTTTTTTAATAGAAATCGAGGAAACGAAGTATTACAGCCGTCGAAGGTTTGGAAACATTGAAGCATCGTATTTCCAGGAACTTGGAAATTACGAAATATTCTTGGAAAATAAGAAATTGTAGAAACTCAGAAATTTCGGAATACGATAATTAGAATTGGAGTAGAATAGGAGTTAATTGAGCCTCGAATCGGGGTTTTGTAGAAAATCAAGGATGGTTTTTAAAGGAGAGAGATTAGCGAGATGGAGAGGAGGGAACAGCGGAAAGAGAGAAGTTCATTAGGATCGTCGATGCCACGGGCACCGTATTAGGTTGGACAAACTGGTTTTCGCGGGTCTTTTCGCTCCCCTGCATCATTCGCCGCGTCGAGCACGGATAAAAGAGTCCTGCCACTCGGATCGTGGCCCTTAACCCTTTATTTGGCCACGTTGCCCTGCGGCCACGCGAAATTTCTCTCCGTGTTTTCGACACTTTTCGATCGTCGCTCTTGGCCCTTTCGATTTATTACTTCGACGCGATTTCATGACAGAAAAGTTTTCCGAAATCACCCTTGCGTTACGTCGACTTGAAGCTTGAAGTTTCACGAAAATAACTGTGCAAACTTTTTGATAATATTTCTAACACAAAATGGCTGCTCGTCAATTACAATAAACAACGACCGATTTCGAAGCGTATGAAGTCTGATGCGATTTCATGACAGAAAAGTTTGATGAAATATCACTTATCTTATATCAATTTAAACCTTGAAGTATATTAAAAATGACTATGTAATACATCCGTTGGGATTTTTGGTTATAAGCGACTGAAAATTGAATATTTGCCAGTGAACAACAGCGAGTAACGAATCGATCAATCCACTGGCTGTTTCCAGTCAAATTCTGCCATTCTGTACAAAGAATATTAATGAAACTTTTATGCAATAATCTTCGTTACGTCTTAAACTTCAGATTGATGTGTCACAAGTGTCATTCGGTGATACTTTTATGTCATGAAATCGTATCAGACTATCTATATGTAGAACCATGATGACACATTTTAGGTAAATTAATCGAAACATAAAAAGAAGATTATTTGAAATAATTGTACATCATCGAGGGATGATGACACGACACAGAAATACCACGTTGCGTTCTTTTGCAACGGTCCGGTCTAATTCTAGCCAGGTCTAGAAAATAATATAGAAACAATCGAGGATAGAGGTGTCGGCAAAAGACGTCGATTTAAATATAAATCGGTGATCCCATTGTTTCCGTTCGAATTCTAAAACCGTGACGCGTGACCGATAATTTGCCAATTGCCTGTAATAAACACTTGGCAGATGCCTGACGAAATTTTGCGCAATCGCCAAGTAAAAATCTGTGTCGTCTCGATTGTATCCGTTTGGTAACGTTAAGTTCTTTCTTTCCTAAAAACTTATTCAGAATATTGCAAACGCGATTAACTGTCTGGCGATTACAATTTATGGAGGGTTAATTTATCATTTATTTGCCTGTGGAAGATTAATTTATACTTGGACGGTTAATTTATCATTTATTTGCCTATAAAGGCTTCATTTATAATTTAATATTCACCTATGGAATAGTAATTTATAATTTATTCGTGTATGGAAAGTTAGTTTAAACTTAGAGGGTTAATTTATAATTTATTTGCCTATGGAAAATTAATTTATACTTGGACGGTTAATTTATCATTTATTTGCCTATGAAGGCTTCATTTATAATTTAATATTCACCTATGGAATAGTAATTTATACGGAGAGTTACTTTAAACTTAGAGGGTTAATTTATAATCTATTTGCGTATGGAAAATTAATTTATACTTGGACGGTTAATTTATCATTTATTTGCCTATGAAGGCTTAATTTATAATTTAATATTCACCTATGGAATAGTAATTTATAATTTATTCATGTATGGAGAGTTACTTTCAACTTAGAGGGTTAATTTATAATCTATTTGTCTATGGAAAATTAATTTATACTTGGAGGGTTAATTTATCATTTATTTCCCTGTGGAAAGTTAATTTACAACCCCACACCTTCGATTAAAAATACCATAGCAATCTTTTCGAAACGGTACACAATGATTTGAAAGGAAAAAAAAAAGAAATTTTTGTTGAATATCAATTACGTACGCGAGCCAAAAAAAGAAAGAAAAAAGGGGCGTAGGGTGTAGAATTTTATGAAAATTTTTCGTGCAGACTTTATCGAAGGGAACAGAAGGAGGAGGTGGACGAAGGGCATTAAAGCTGGTCTCCTAATCTTAATATTCAAATTCAGCGACGAAACTGCAACGGGGGTGGCAAGGGGTCCCAAGGGGGAGATGGTAAAAGTGAGTCGGGCCGAGCGCATAACCGATTCTCGAACTCATAAATTTTAAATTATGTCAAGCAAAAAGAAAGGACGCGCGGATAGGACCCGACCTCGGATAAAATAAAAGTAGAACGAGCTTGCTATCTCCCTTCCCCACACACATACACACACACACCCTTCGCCATGTTGCTCTAGAAAAAGGCAGAAAAGCCTGGACAGAGGCCCGGAGGAACGTGAATCAGGCCCCTTGGGAATTATTAAGCCCCTCGTTTTCGTGTAAAAATATTCTCGTCCATTCGCGATTAATTTATTTCGATATTGTCACTTGCAATTTATAAACCTAACATATTTTGGAAAACTTAGAAGTTTGAATCGTCAATGTAATTTTCAAGCTAATATATCTTCAGGAATTCGAGAATTTGGAATTATTATATTTTTGCAAACACAGAGTTGAAGAAATATAGCTTCCTTAATAGATTTATATTGTTTTATTCTTTATTCACAGGTTTAATCGAAAATTTATTCCGAAAAAAATGAAAAAGTTTCACCCAAGAGTCAAGTATAAATTGTTCGAGGCTGAAGTAAAAAGTTTGAGAAAATAACGCGACGACGAGGAACGAGGAACTGGTCGTGTATGGTGTGCATGAGTATACTATAAAAAGAAAGGGAACCAAGGGGCGGGATCGAGGTGGTTGAGGAAAAAGGGGGTAGGAGCTCGTTAGACCGAAAAAAATTCCACGGGGGCCCCGATTTGAATATCGCATAATGTCGAATTAATGCCGGAAATTCGACTCGGTTGGGGCCCCGTTCGCGCCGCGGTAATGGGGGCCCTACCAAAATTTCGTGGCGACCCCCATAAAGCTGTTTCGCGTATGGAAAACGCGTCCAGCCAATAAGTCTCCCTCCTCTTACTCTTCCACGTCACACCCTCCCTCTTCCCCCCAATCCAAACCCATTCTGAAAAGGGATTTACAGTGACTCGTAGGTTTGTTCAAATATTTATTCATGCATATTAATAATTTTTTATTGATCTAACGAAGCACAATGCGAGCAGATGTTAAGGACACGAAAGCGTATACCAAGTTCCATGAAATATTGTACATATTTTAAAATTAGGAACAGAATATGATTTTAAGATTTTGCAGTTCTACCCTAGATTTATGTTATCTTGTTTTTTTAAATTTTAAGCTTTAAATTAATGTAACACAAGTGCCATTTCACGGTACATTTCTGTCATGAAATTGTGACAGAATTTATACGTTCCATAATTGGTCATTCTTTCCTATAACCTGGTACCCGACATTTTGTACTAAAAGTATCCACGAAGCACTTATATAACCATTTTCTACAAGCTTCAAGCTTCAAGTTGACGTAGCACGTGTATCATTTTGTGATACTTTTCTGTCATGAATTCGCGTCGGACTTTGCGCCTTTCTAAACCAGCCACTCGACGAACACCAATCTACCAACACGTGCCAAAATACACAGATACAAGGCATGGAAAGCGATGTATTAACCTCATAATTTTCATTTGCGAAAAATAAAGAATCGAAGGTAGAAAATAATATCGAAAAAAAAAAAAAGAAAAAGAAAAAAAGTATCGATTGCCTGGAGCAACAGGACGATGGAAAGACGAACAGGGTTTCCTGGCAGATCGAGCGCGGCTCCACTTTGTTCGCGGCCGTTTCATTTTTCGAGTACGTCGGATAATTAATCTTGGGTGGGCATAAAAGGGTTTTCGGGTTCGGTCGCGAGAAAAAATGAGCGTAGCACCGGCTTCGACCACGGCCAGTTGTTTCGGTTGGCCCTTTTTCTCTCTCTCCCCTCGGCCCGTCGTCCGCCACCCTCTGTCTTTCCGTCTTTATATTTCTCTCGCCCCCCCCCCCCCCCCTCTACCCGCTTCGCTCGTCCGCTCGACATCGCCTCCCACACCGCGTGTCGTGGCACCGCGGGATTCTAAAACCTGCATATCTCGCGCCATCCCCTTTCTGGTGGGTGTTTTTCCTTTTTATTTTTTTCAGAATTTGAGTCAATAAAAAATCGCCCGGAACAAAGGAACGAACGGCCGCCAATTTCTCACCGGATAACGTCGGGTCCATCGTGGCCTGGCGGAAGGCTAATCACGACCGGGCATCTTGACTTCTGTTAGGTGTTAAAAATGGGCCCCGCGGGGCCCTTCGACTCTTTATCTCGACCCTGTCTCCCCGTTCCGTCCTTCTCGTCGCGGTCGAATATTAAAATTTGGAAACGTTACACCCCTAACCCTTAAAACCCCGATGAATTCTCGTCTCGCGGCGATGCGTCGCAGAAAAATTACACGGACGGCTCATTAATTCGCGGACCCGACGCTACCTGCGGCGATTATTTCTGCGAGATTCTCGCGAGATCGAAATCGCCCGAATTCGAGGAGCCTTTCGTTTCTTTTTCTTTCGGTTTACGTGCTAAGTATTAACAATCTCGGCGGTAAGATTCGTGAGACGGATGATAATCGAGAGGATCATTTTTCCGTATCTATGATGGTTTTCGATCCTTCAAACGCCGTTCTTTTTCTTTTTTTCCACGGAACGAAGGTGTACGGCAAATCGAGTCGACGAGGTGTTTAATGACGAGAGTCGATTCTCCACGGTCGATATATCGTCGTCGGCGATGACCAGCCGATGGAGAATCGACGATTTATTACGAGGGTATTCGTCCGAGCTCGACTTTTCCATCGTGATCCTAGGCGCAAACGTAGCTTGCGCCCTTTGATGGATCGAGTCTTTTATCGTCTTGCCACGACCTTGAACCCCTCAACAGGTGTCGGGTGCCAGACCACTCGAATCGATTTTCATTTTTCCTCCCCTCTTTACCAACCGCGAAATTATCGAATTATATCCGTTCTCTGACCAAGCTAACAAATGGTACCGTCATTAAAAGAGTCTCGTGTTCGAACTGTTATTTCTCAAGTTTTCTCACTAACGATACACCTCGTAACCCCTTGTTTCGGGCCTGTTCGAGAAATTGAACGCGTTGGCATCGGGGATTTTATACATAAAGAAAATCAGTATTTGAGATAATTTTAAATAGCATTCGTATTGTATTTAAATTGCAAAACGAAGCAATCATAGTTTGGTAGAAACGTTGAAGCACACGATGATGTATAGGAACCGTCGTTTACCTAGGTGACGGATGATTTGTGCATTTGTGAGTGCATTTTGAATAAAATAAGAACAGGTTACGGTGCATTAGCTGGCAAGAGGTCCACGGGATGTAATTTAGGATGGAACGATGTCCACACACCTTCGAAGAGTTCTATTTTTACAGGCAACTCGGCTAAATCCAGTTAAGCTAAATTATTAATTCCGGTGACCGGTTTCAGTTAGTCGATTTCGATGCGGTTACAATTCACTTACAGTTTCCGACGCAATACGTTTACATCGAAGTACAGGCGGTCCTTGATTTTCGCACACAATTGGTTGAATGTTCGAAAGTAGAATGTCAAAACATTTATTTATCGATATACATCGTATATTATTAGGATAGAAGGAAAATGTCCCCCTCCAAAAAATTCCAGTTAAATTAAAAATGACCAACTTTTAAAAATATGAAAAATAACGAATTGTGCGTAAGTAGAATATGCGAAAGTCGTGGGCCGTCTGTAAAATATTTTATACACTTGATACTCGAATTTCTACCGTCGCACAATAGAAGTCGTTGTCAAGGGACTGGTGCCCAAAAGGATTGTTTGCAAATGAGATAATTAAGGTGTAAAATTAAATAATTCATACTGTTATACAATGGATACCGTAGGTACCAGAAGAAATATTTCAAAAATAAAACGAATAAAAATCTCCCGAATATACGTATTCAGATAACGTAATAGTAATGGGACGTGAACCTTTGTATTTGATAAAATTTCATTAATATCAGCCATTGACCTGTTTCCGTCACGATAGAACGGATTAATGGATAAGGTAATTAAGGGAATGTGCGAACGATGAATGGAAAGGGTTCGCGTGGGAAAAAAAAGAAACGTTCTTTGTTCGCGTATCGTGAAATCCTTGTTTCGATTTCCACGTATGCACGTTAGGCATGCGTAACGCGAGGAATACTATAAACGGTCGCGTGTTTCATTACAACGACGATACGCACGAAATTCGATTCTAATGGGAAACAAGAAAGCCGAGAGGGCTGTTGGCTGTTGGTCGGGGCCCCGCGAGCCGTCGTAATCCGATGTCCTGGCGCGTTTCAAATACCTAAATCACGAATAACGATGCGATTCCTCGTAAAACCGACTTGCCCGACCTGACAGAGATCGCCACGGACTTATCGCTAATTGCGATATTACCGCGAGAGAAGACAACGATCGTGTATTCGTTTTGTCTGCCCACCGGTCCCGCACGACAGTCGTCGAAACGCGAGAATTTCACGCGTTCCTGGAACACGCCGTATCAAAATTCCACGATCCTGTTTATCGGCAGAATATTTCCTCTCCGGTCTCTCCCTTTCATTCCTCCTCGGTCAATTTTATTCCGTAACTTTATCGTCGTTCAGGTTTCCGATTTTCAGCCGACAGATCTTTTTATTTTGCCCGTCGATCGAGCTTTCATCGATTGTTTTGTATACTTGGATTGTTGCCGGTTCCACGCCTTTTGTTTATTAAGAAATTATTTCGAAACAATCTGTTATAAAATTGATGGGAATTTTAGACAAAATTTCCAAAGGAAAGCTCCTAAATTTCCCTATAATATAATTAATCCTTCGGTTCTAGAAAGAAAATAGAATGCATAAAGAATTAAATACAAATAACACGTAAATTTTTCCTACAATTTGGAAAAAAAGAATTGCAAGTTTCTAAGATAACCATGTGCAAATCTCTCTCACGCCGTTACCCGAGCGTCCCTTCCTCCCCTTCCACGGGGAGGGGAAAAAAAAAAAGAAAAAGAATCCCTTGTTCCCTACGGTTGGTACTCGACGATGGTCCCGGAACGATTACTCAAATTTCTCAACGAAAGGAGTGTCTCGTGTCTCGGTTTTTCATCCCCGTAGCGGAAGAAAGAGGAACGATGATCCCTTTCCATCCCTCACGAATCCGACCCCTTTCCGGAAGAGGAAGCCAACAGCAACAGTGAGAAAAGAGGAAGAAGAAGGCCTGCACCCTGAACGAGCCGAGTAACCGTGACGGGTCACGGGGTGAATACCGTTTTACCGACTATTAACTCACTTTTACCCTGTTTTCTTACCCCTCGCAGTTCTCAGCTCGAGGGTGAACCCACCGCTACGTGTTTTTTTTCTCTTCCCCCCCTTTTCCGAGGTTTCTTACGTAATCTGTCCTTTTTTTTTCAGCCACGTTTGGCGCTCCCCTTCTTTTCTATTTTCTTCGGTTTTTTTTTTCTTCACCCTGGTGGATATTTTTCCGGGTTACCCAGGATGGACGTACGCGTGCAGGTAGCCGTGCGGCTACCTGCAAACTCGTGAGGTGAGGAGGGTAAAAAAGAAATGCGAGTTTTTGGGGGCCACGGTCGATTTAACCCCTGAGAAAAATCGCGCACGACCCCTTCCCTTGATACGTATACGTCAGGGGGTTAACCGATTTCTCGGGCGAATTTCGAAATCTGAGAGGCAGCTTTCTCGCCGGACCATTTAAAGGCTTAAGTATCTCGTAAAAATGGGTCCAAGATTGGGGGGATTTTTTTTCTTTCTTTGAAATTGTTACTTGACGGGGTTAGAGGGGTCGAATGTCACCGCCACGGTTCTTCGTTCCACGTTCGTTCTGGTGGGCGCGAAAATTGAGTCGCGAAACCTCGACGAATAATTAATTAATTTTCCTCGAGTATCGTTGTATATTTATTCCTCTTCGTTGATTAATTTCAGACATCAGGATTGGTTCTGTCGTTCTGTCCAATTCGTAAGTTAGATTAAATGTGATTCGAAGTTGGAAAAATTAACGACGGCAGGAGTGTTTTAATTTGCAGCGAGAAATCGATCATACGGGCCTGAATTCGAAATTTGCCGAATAATTCAAACACTCGGATATCCCGATATTAGAATGATTCAAATTCAGATAATTCCAGTCCCCAAATATTCAAACTGAAATGCGAACAATCCGAATTTCCACATCTTCGTATCAGATCACCAGGTGCGTAAGATACATCGTGTTACAACGGCCAATTTTAACCCGTCGATTTTGTTCTGTTACCCGTTAACTACAACAATTATTTCTCCGGGACGTTTCGATCTCGGCGTAACCCTAACCATCGCCCTTTGATTCGTTTCTCCAACCACGTTCCCCCGTGTACTTGATTTTTATCAATCGTCCGACGGCGAGGATGTGGAGCAAAGATGAAAAGGTAGACGCGTCGCGAAAGGAAGAGAAACACAAGGATCCCCGCGGCGCAGGATCCACCTCGGGCCTGGACCTTAAAAATCGAGTCAATTTAAGGATCCGGCCCTCGGGATCTACAAGCATAACGCGGCCGTGCATGCGATCCTTCAGGGCTTAGTATCTCCTGTAAAATCCATTTACCGCCGAAACGTGTACGAAATCATTTCAAGTCACTTTTTTTTATCGCCTCCATTCTGTGCTATTCATTTGTTGCGTTTCTTGTTTTTTTGGTTTCAACATCAACCATCAAAACTCCGCGTTGTCTACTCCGTTGAATTAATTCGATCCAAAAGGTGTATCGATTGTTAATTTGATGTATTAATCATACGAAGATAATTTAAATGTAATTTTAGAAAAAAATTCTGTCTAACTGGATACTATTTATACAACGTCCCCCTTTCAGGAAGTAGACAAATATAATCTCGTCCAATTAAAAAAGCCGACTTCGTCCGCCCTAGAAAATAATCCCGAAACATTTTCCCACAAGGTCTGCGGGTCTCTCCTAAATTATCCCGAAGGATAGTCATTTTTCATCGGCATCGAGGAAAGAGCTTCGTATCCGTCTCGTTAAACGACGCCTAAGAATCGGTCCCGTATTAAAAAAGAAAAGAAAAAAGGAAAAGCAGAAAGGTTTTTACAGGGACGAAGGTAAAAATGAAGCCCTAAGGGGTTGCGTAATTTCGATAGACGTGGTCGATCGATTCAGACCGAAGGGGGTCCTGTGTAACCCTTGGAGCTTTTTTTTTTTCGTTCTTCAAATTTCCGAATCTGTTCTTTCTTTCACGTTTCGCGACCACGAGATCGACTGGCCAGGTCGAAAACCGTGCAGGTATATCTTATAGATGTTCTCATGGATCCTCTTGGCGCGAATAAAACCCGTCGGATCTACCTGAATCGCAGACTTCGCACCCGGGGGTATTAAAAAAGAAAAGAAAGAAGAAGAAATAATAAAAAGAGAGAAAAGCTGCTGGCACCAGTTTAAACCCTCGTCAGGATGCACCGGGTTCGTTTGTCTCCTTGGCTGGAAAAAAGAATCAGGGGAAGCATAGTCTTTTAATTTAATTTCCAGCTGGTTTTCATTTTTGCTTCAAATCTGACAAAATTACGTATCTCGGATTCTTCGTCCGACTACGTTAACCCTTCTGGTATTTAATAAAACGAGAAGCTGATAAAACGTTATTTTAGGAGTCGTTAGGGTTTGTAGGATTTTTTGGAATTCATATTTAAATTCCTTTAGGATTTGTTAAAATTTATACTCGAGTGTTCTTTCTTAAAATATAATAACGATAGAAATCTGATTTTTATACGAAATAACTTGGAGGGGATGAAGCTTAAAATCGTGATCCCCCCTAGCAGATGTACCTGCTGGCAAGAGTCGATTGCGGCTTTCACAAAAATCGAGACGTCTCAATTTCACGAGTCTCATCGTGGAACGGTAAAAAAGAAAAAAAAAGTTTCATCCCTTCTTACGAAGCGTAGAATCCAAAGCGTTTCCATTCGTTGGTCCGTTTTCCGTGTTTCCACCAATCGAGTCTCATCCTCCCCACCGTATGCTTTTCGAAATCTCGGAAAACACGCAAAGTCCCTCAGTCTCGTCGCGGTGCCGATGGGAGCAGCAAGTCCCGGAGGTTCGTCGAGGGTGACTTCGGTACGTGGGGGAGGTTGCTGCGTAATAATTTTAATAAACGTATTCGTGTTTGATACTTTTTGGAATTTTAATTTCAATTTCTGTCTTTGTATTATCCCCGGGTCTGTTGGCGTTATTGTATAATAATTTGATTTAATTCGTCTAATAAAATCGTCGTGAAATCGATCTCGACTAACAACAAGGAACAAATGTTTGTTACAGGGAAGGTGAAGGTGAAGGAAGAGAAGGATGCTTCGTCGATGGCGCCAGGAAGCCCGCCGACGCCGCCTCACACCCCCCAAAGCCCGCCCCGACACAATCCACCCCCCAGTAATTTGTCACAATCCTGTCAAACCTCGAACACCAATTCTCCCAGTCTCCAGCAACAACAACAACAACAACAACAGCAGCAGCAACATCAGCCGCAGCAACAACAATCTCTTCACACGATGGCCAATTCACCTCTGAGTCAAATTCTGGTGCAGAATCCGGCTCTTGCGCAATTGTTGCAACAAAATCCGGCGATTCTGTCGCAGAATCCGCAATTGGCGCAGTTGTTGCAACAGAATCTACAGGTTCAGATGGGCAGCGTCCTCTTCCAGAACGTCAGAAGGGAGGAACCTGAAGAGTCGAGGGTGAGTCAGTCGAACAAATTAATTAGTCGAGGGGTCCCTTTCATCTCCCGCCGAGCGTTTCGATGTGTCCCCCGCCTCCATCCCTCTCACTCTCGCGACGGAAATGGATTGTTTCGATTCTTTTTCTCCTCTTTTTTTTTTTCTTCCTCTGCGTCGTTTCAGGGTTTCGATCGGGGATGATTTAAAAACACGGTTTACAGTGAAATTTGTTCAGTTTGACAGAAGTTTCAAAAGGGTTGGATATATTTTTAACTCGGTCACTCTTTATATATTTATCTCCTGAATTTTTATGCCCTACAATTTAATCGGAGATAGTGGATAATTGTCGTATTATCTTTGATTAATTTCAACCTCAGTCTTTCTTATTTTAATTATACAGTGGCTCTTAAAAGTATTCGGACACCCTTTAAAACACAATTTCCTCTTTTGATATTGGACCAAATGATTGGAATTTTTTTTTTTTTTTTTGAAACTAGAAGAACTAGTTTACTAGATGACAAAAAGAAAAAATGTTGAAAAAGTCCCAGTTGGTTGAAATTATGAAGGATACAGTGAGGATCACATTTCTCAACTTTTTTATCCGAGCCAATGATGAAAATTTCAAACATACTTTTTGTAAATTTCAGTAAGTTGTATGTATACACAAAGCTTCATCGAAATCGGTGATTAGTTACGTTCTTGAGTGAAAAACTGCGATTTTCGTAAATTTCAATTGCTTGTAGTTTCTAGACGCGTTAACCGATTTCGATGAAACTTTGTGAAATCTACGAAAAGTATGTTTTAAATTTTCATTATTGGCTCGGATAAAAAAGTTGAGAAATATGATCCTCACTGTATCCTTCATAATTTCAACCAACTGGGATTCTTTCAACATTTCTCTTTTTTATCATCTAGTAAACTAGTTCTTCTACTTTTTCAAAAAAAAAATAAAAATAAAAGTTCCAATCATTTGGTCCAATATCAAAAGAGGAAATTATGTTTTAAAGGGTGTCCGAATACTTTGAAGAGCCACTGTATCTAAATTTGGGAATTTTAAAACAAACACGAGAATGGAAAGGAATTTGATAACGGAAGGGTTAAACGATGGGAACAAAGTATCAAGCGAAGAACTTGAGGACGTAGATCGATTATAACGAGGCTGGTGTGGACACGGGGACTGTTGATGATGACGTGACACTGGATTGTCAACATGCCCCGAGCATCTGCTACACCAGTTGGATTTCGTTCAACTTGTTTCCACTTTAACGACCAACGCCAAGATCCATGGTTGGCTCGCGTCATCAGCCAATTATATGAAAATAATTATCTCAATTTATTGGTGACCGGTGACGAGTCACAAGCGGTTCACTAATTCGACGTGAAAGCTTTGCTCGTTCTGCAAACGATTCCTCTTCGTTGATTCTGTGTTAACGTCGATAGAAATTTTACGAATAATCACGATTAAGTAATCCTTTCAAGTTAGATAATTATTCAACATCTTTTATCTTCGATGCAATATTATTTTCTAAGGTTTCTAAATTTCTGAAAGATTCGTAGGACGTTGCTAGGATTTTCTCAAATTCATTTTTCCAATTTTCTAGGATCAATTCATTATTTAAGCTATAAATAAATTTTGCACCCCTGCGCAATGCAATCATAATTTTATTTCTAATATAATTCTTTGGCAATCAGAATTTTTATATTTTTGTAGATTCAATTTTTAGATTTATTTTACACATTTCTTTTGAACCGTCCTTGGTAACGAAAGGGTTGATTATATTAATTTCTTAGACAAATTGCTCGACAAAAACTTTCGAATTCTTCCTATTACAATTTGTTGGACAGTTTTTAAGCATAAAAGTTGCTTAATGGGATTGAAGAATTCTGTTACAATTTCAATCGGGTCAAATAGATGAAGGTATCCATCCATTCTAGGAATACTATTGTTCGATGTCCCTGTTTAACGTGACTGAACGTGATTCGTTGTTTCGCGAAATTGAATCACGTCCAAGAACAATATTGTAATAGTGGCACGGCATTGATGATCGGATGATGCAGTCCTGTTGACGATCCGTGAAATCGTCGCTGTCGTTACCTAATTCCCGACACTTTTCCCTCGGCTCCGTTCAACCGGAAGTCGAATGTTTTCGAAGAGAAATCATCAGTATTTTCGTAACAAACACTCCCTAACTTACGCGTACGCTTACAAAATCACCAATAACCTTTAACCAAATTTCAACATTCAATTTTCTCGATTAATTAATTTCTCAAACCTAACCTTTCGTAGGCAAATTAATCAAATATCTTAAGTTTACAAGAACCTAGAAAAATTCTAAGATAATTATCAAAGTGTCTGGTACGTTATTTTTCACAATAGAAATTAGAATTCGAAGGGAAGTCAAGTTTCGTTTAAAATCGCCAAACGAATCGGACAAATGAATTATCGAAGGTATCGATGAAAAATTACAATACCGTCGAAAGTAATACGGGATGAATCATCGAGCAGAGGTTTTGATGAGTCGATGATGACTCGTCGGCGATTCGTAAAAGAGCCGCATTCCGGTGGGAAACGTGTTCGTATATAGGAAGTTTAGAATAATTCAAGGGTTCCTGGAACCTCGAACGGCCATCAATAATTTGTCGCGATATCCATTGGCGTAATCCGTCCTATACAGAGAGGGAGAGAGAGAGAGAGAGAGAGAGAGAGAGGTCGTTTTGATTCTTTGACCTTAATTCGTTCAGACGTATACGTACGTGTTCCCATAAAATAATCGAGAACAATGATTCCTTTCCCCTCGATTCGCGTCGCAATCAAAACGTTCGAACAAAAGAAGAAAAAGAAAAACGATCTTGCTCGGAGCAATAAAGCTTTCCCGTGAAATTTGGACAGCATCTCTGTGATTTATCTTATCGCGGCCTATGCTCTCGTGAAACAATTGCCTCGAAGAATCGATTCTCGTGGTACGTGTATCCTTGAAGCTCGGCATAAAATCGATTGTAGGTGGATTCGATTCGTTTCAAATGGAAAAAGAATTTCAAACGCGAACGATTGCACGTTTTACGAAGCTCCTGGGGACAATAAATTCCCCTCCCCTCCCTTTGTTGATATTTTCGTTTGGTGCAACGCGTGTAAATTTACAAATTAGACAGTTTTTGTTCATTTTCTTATATTTCTAGTACACTTAGGAGCTATCAAACACGATTTAATTATCCAATTATATCGTTCTCGATGGGGTTGATCGATGTCGTCAGGTTGGCTCTTGTTTTACACGGTGGTTGATGAATTCTGACGAGCGGATGATTTTATCGGAAGGATCGAAAGCAGATTCAACAGCGACACGGAATTCTGAAAACGTTGGCGGTTCGGTTTAAGTCAAAAAGGATTACGTCAGTACTCGTGGAATTAACTTTCTAAAAGAACAATTAACATTCTGCACCATCCTTCGACACACCCTGCATTCAGCAGGTATATTCATGCCAGCTTTATTCCAATAAACGAGAACTTCCGAGTCAGCTTATTTCAGCTTACATGTCTCTCGTCGTTCGACACGTTTGGCCGGTGCGGTGAAAACGATGCGAAGCATCGATCATTCGAAACCCTTCAAATTTCTATTTTATTTCCAACAAATATACTATAATTATTCTCGTGATATTTAGTTGAAATCCGCGTTAAATACGGCAGACGTGGTAATTTGCAAATTTGAATTGAATATTTGACCACCGTGCTGAACGAAGCATTTAACCCTTTCGATAGAGAGGTTGCTTCGACTCGGTAATCGAAACTAATAAAAATTAACCCTTTGCACCCGGAATATTTTTGCATACCTTCGTATCTAATTTACATCTCCACCAAAGCTTTCGATAAATAAATTCGCTATTTTGGAAGTAAAGTGTTACAAATTTCTGCATAATAAAACAGAAATTTCACATTTCCAAATACTCTGGTAAATTAACCATGTCCTTCCAGAGGCACCCACTCGAGCGCAAAGGGTTAATTGTTGAAGACATCTTTGTCAGGGATCGAACGTTGTTGTTCCTTTTAACTTAATGGGGAAATTCAGTTGAAACGATGGGTCACGAATTTTCGTTCTATGGTAGTCGACATGGTGCTGTTGGTCGTGGCTAAATATACATGTGTACGTGGCTAAAGAAGACTAAAAAGAAGAGGAAGAAGAAGAAGAAGAAGAAGAAGAAGAGACACACACGAAATGGGCCGTGAGCCCTGTCGTTGTTGCGTTGTTGTCGTAGTATCGCCAGGCTGGAATCCCATACGGGGAGAATTGAAATTATTCCCCCGATTTTTGTCGTGTCGTTTACATTATTTTCGCCTTTGAATATTAATGGGCATATGCTCTCCGGCGTTATGGCACAAGAAGTAACAACGGCGTATAATACTCGACTCTTAACGTTATTCTATTGTTTGCAAATCAGCTCTATTGTTTTCTCATATACCTCTATACCTCTCCCTTTGGTTACCCCTCTTCCCCCACCCCTTCACTCTTTCGCCATCCTATTCTCTGTATTTACCATCTCTGTCCCACACTGGATATATTCTTCTTTTCGTGCTCGATCTTCTTCTTCGTTGTATGTCGTCCTCTCGCTGGCGAAACGTTACGTTACACACGAGGACTTACCGTGTATCCTCTATTTGTTTCTATGATCGTTTGCCATCTTTCTTTGTTTTTTTCTTTCTTTTTTCTTCCTGCTTTCCACCGTGCTCTCGAACGAACGAGACTCTATGGGATCCCGTGTGGGCCTGCTCTGCAATCGAAATCCGTTTTGTGGAGCACGTTCTGACTTTCTGATGTCTGGAAAAGGGGGCCGGGACACGTTGTTCCTCGGGTCTTTCTTATTTGATTCCTTCCCGAGACGCTGGCTTCTTCCGGAGTCTCGTGCATTGTGCTCGTTTGAATATTAATATTAAACCGAGACCGAACAATCCTTTCTCCAATCTGTGCGCACTCCTGTGTCCGTTTTAGCCGTTCGAGAAGCATCGAAGTCACTCTCTGCACGTGGGAAGGGAGTATCTTCGGAAGATCGTCGCTTCGTGACCTGGATTAGCTAATTGCTTCTTACTCACGATGAAAAAATTGCCAGATTGACCTTGATCCTGTCAAACACCTTGAGTCGAATTCTGTCACGTTCAGCTTCTAACGCCCTGAGTCATTCAAGGACTCTGTTCGCATTTGACAATTTCTTTTTTCATTATAAATCACAGAATTATCACTTTTTCACAGCGTTATAATCATTTCCTTAATTACTCGGTTATACAGTCCGTGACGTCAGCGCCCCCGGTGATATTTGACCCTGGTAGGATACAAAATTCGGAAACTTGTTGTAATTTAAGAAGACCTATGAAACGTATCGTTAGATGTCGTCACATTGTGGATTCGATTCGCGGATCGTTTCAATAATATCGGGCATCGAAGGTCGCGGATAATTATGAAGACGGAATATAAATGATCGATCCAGGGAATCGATGGAACGTCGATCGTCGCGCGCGTGACACGAGTTCTTCAGGTTCTCCTTTGTCGAAACCGAAGGAAATTGTCGCGAAGAAAATGGAAATGACGAGGGGAACGGGGGAACACGAAGACGAACGATGGACACACACGAGTGTGGCAATCGCTTTCATAAATTCAACGACGCATCTTAGATAGGGCTTCGGAAATCGTACAGGATTCGAATAATTTGCACCGCGATGGGGCTTCCTTCTTCTTCTTTCTTTTCTTTTCGTCTCCTCTGGGTTTTAACTCTTTCACCAAACACCGTACGTCCCTGCAACATTCTCCCTTTTCAATCCAATTATACCGATTCGTTTTGATTCATTAACGTGTCTGTCGTATTTGGTTGATGCGTGGATCTTTATAAGGATCTTTTATGATCTTGTAATTTTGACGGGAACTGGGACACTTGTGCAACAGAATGGGAATGTTGGGAAAATAATATAGGTGTTGTGTTTGTTGGTAATATAATTAAACGCGTAGGATCGAAATATTTGAATTATTAGAACTTCGACGTGACTTAATTTTTTTTTGGAAAATTCAAATTTTTAAGTTCCGGATAATGGAGAAAACAAAAAGGTACTAAAATTGATGATTATTAAATGAAAACTATCAGCCAAAATAATTCATTATCTATTGAATTGGGAGAAAAATATATTTAGAATGATATTTATAATCATATTTCATGAAATATTAAAGGTTTTTAATTGAATTTTGATGTTTTGACGTCGACGAGATCGATGACCTCAGAAATCGACCCGATATTTGGATTCTTGAACGTTTTCGAGGAACCGGAAGTCGTTTCCGCTTCACGTAGCGCCTCGCAGAGGATGTCGTAACGAGCAAGGCATAGTTTCTATCCGTCGCAAAAATTCGAAGCGCGAGTAAAGGTTAACGGTTTCGATTCCGTGCAGGATCGTATCGGTGTCGATGACATATGGCTCGATACAATAAGTGATCGACGTTACGCATAAAAAAAATCATTTCTACGGATATTTTTATCTGAATTTTTACCCCCTTTTTTTTTAACATATCAATTCCCATGGTATAAACAGAAGCTTCTATAAATGGGCAGTAAACCAGATAATTATTTACTTTTAATGTTATTAGTTAGATTTATAGAATTTTGTGGTTTAATAATAAGTAGAAACTGGGAAAATTTAATTTAACACGTTCACAGACAGTACAAATTTCAAGGAGCTGCAAAAATAGACAGACAAATGTATATTAATTACAAAAACTTACGTTTGTATAAAATCAAATTACTAAAAATTGGCTTTAAATGTTGAATGGTATAGCATTCATGTGATTTTGCATCACTATGAAAACGAATGCTATAGCATTCACGTCCGCGAACGTGTTAATATATATTAGGTTGTTGCATATAAAATGTCCGATTTATAATGACAACTTTAGATAAACATACATTTGTTATATAAAACTATTAAAATCTGTAGAATTTTTCAAGAAAAGTTTTCTACTTTCGTTTCAGAAATTTTCTCGAGTTTCAAAGAAATCTGAGGAAGACACGTTTAAACACGTGAATCTTAAAAAATTTCGATGATAATTCATCACAATCTGCACATTTTCTTCAACGAATCGAAACGCCTTAAGATTTTCCCGAAAATCATGTAGAAACATATTTCATAAAAACCTGAAAAGGATGCGTCAAAATACTTGAATATTGCAAAATAAAAATTATCTATGAAATCAGGAGATTCGAAGCATCGAATCGACGTATAAAACATCTCAAAGACACGAATGTTTATCGAACATGCAGATTTGAAAAATTGATAGTTTTCTCGGCCGGAACCCGACGCATTATTTCCAAACGATAAATGAAGTTTCTTTAACCTTGCTAAGCATCGTATCAAACAAACTTCTATTTAATCAAGGTTCATCTGTTACCAAAATTAATTTCAAATCCTACAGAACGTTCCCATGTACGCGCGCGTGCTTCTTACAATTCAACACACGAGGGACACGACAAAATCCACGTGCGCCAGTAGCTCCCCCCAAAAAAAAGTAAAAAAAAAAAGAGATTCTCCGAAAATCGTAATCTCGTAGGGGTTGGGGTAGATTTTTCCAAAAGAAGCACGCGATGCCCGGATAATTTGGAACCATTGAATGTTTTTAACGACACGTGTCGTAGATTCGTAGCTGCACTTCAACCCCTCCTTCAAACCCAACCCCTTTGCGTGGGCGGCCTATCCCTCCCCACGATTTTCGCGGGTATACGTCCCTGAGAATACCGGCGGATTGTACATGGTAAATGTATTTTCTTTTTAGGTACCGCCGACAATAGCGAGCCTGGCGGCGATGAAGGTGGAGGCAGCTGACCCGAAGGTTTCCGGTGAGTTACTATTTCCGCCTCCTTACGGAATTATCGGGATCGTAATTAGATTCAAATCGAGTGTTCGCCGTTCGACGACCCTTGCGCCTCGACAGGAAAAGGAGGGACCCGATACGCGAGCGTAAGAAAGAAAAAGAAACAGAAAAAAATATCGAAAGGGGTCGCGAGCAACGGTGTGCATCGCGTTCGAATTGACGATCGCGATCTGGTACCAAGCGAATTTAAAAAGGCTTGTTTGCTTCTTTCTGTTCTTTTTCTTTTTCATTGTTGACCGTTATAACCTGTTATTAATTCCGCGCAACGACTTTCAACAATCAATCAATCGATTAGCTAATGAATTTCCGAGAACGTCAGGTTCTTTTTGGGAACGGAGGGTCGGTTATGCGATTTTTAATCGTTTGATAAGGGGGTGATAGGAAGATCGGAGTTGAGGATGTTTAGGACTAGTTGAGGATATTCAGAGTAGTCGTACATTTAAATTGAAAATCAAATAGAAATGTAAACTACCATACAGAATAGTTCTGTATTTTGATAAAAGTCAACTTACATTTCGACAAAAATCTGTCGATAAATTTTGTTATTTAAAATAAGAAATCTAAAGCAAGTGATTTTCACCCATTTTTTTAGTTCTGGTGTTTAAGTGTCATATTTCCCATTTATTACTCTGGTAATTAATCTGGTACGTAGAAGGCTTGCAGTCTGGAACGCTTACAGTATCCTAAACAAACAATTAGATAAACAGGCAAAAGTTGGTCACCGTACAACTCGGCCAATTCTGAAATAAATTCTAGAAAAAGAAATAGAACAATTCACAACGTATCGCGTTTCCCCAAATTATCGAAATAATTGGCGGCGCACTGTGACACAATAGTCCCACATGTTCGACGACTAAATGATCAATTCCGTTGGTCCGCGTGACATCCGTGAATCTTATCCGTCTAAGGACGTACGTCTCTGGTCTCTTGTATTTATTTGATTGAAAGTCCAGCAGAGGCTCGTAAATCGTCGTGCAACCTGACGAGTCTGTGTCCCATGCTTTCAACGTTTTGTGGCCAGGGGCTCTTCCCCCTTTATTGGAATATCCGCCCACAGCATTATGGGAATTATCAAGGAAATAGGATGAGCGTGGCAAGTGGGTCCCACGAGAGGGCTGAAGGGGGTTTTGTTGCCTGTTCGCGGACGATGGCGTGGAAACGGATTCATGCAGGTCCCCCATACTTTGACCAACCCTCCTCCCCCCCCCCCTCAAACTTAGTCCCGTTTTTCATTTAGCCAATTTAATATCTGATTCGAGTCTAAAAAGTGTCGAAATCTGAAGAAATTAACACGTTGCCACGTGGTAAACGCCTATATCACCCAGCTTGGTTTAATCATTTATCAAGGCGTTATGAAATGAAAAGGAATTGTGAATGTTATTGAAATTATAATTTTAATTAGGAAATTCTTGATGAAGGGATATATGGGAAGGTAGTTTGGTTTTTGTTGTTTTATTTATAAACTATTGTAGTCCAAGATGTCCTATAATTAATGAGATTCCCATCGAGTCACTGACTTCTCTATCCTTTATAGACCGATCGATCGCGATGGCATCGTGGTCGATCTAAAATTAACCTTCGGTGTCGTTTGAATACGTCGTGGATCTTCTCTTTTCTCTGCTTAACGTGCTTCAAATTCTGACAACGATCTCTTTCTATCGTTCTTCGTCCACCGATCTCACGCTTTCGTTTTCTACTCGTTCCAATAAAGTAGTCATATTTCAAAATATAAGAAACAATAATTATTCGAAGGTAATTTCAAAAGTATCATATTTCTAAAGATCTAGAAACTTGGAAATATTATATTTTGAAACACTTGACAATTTCAGAGTATTACCTGTATTTCTAATACTGTATCTTTAATCCTTTGCACTCGACTGGTGCCTCTGAGGTGCCATATTTAATTTAGCGGATAATATAGAAAATTAAGGAAGGGAATAAAAATCAACAGATTCCCAAATATTTCTAACATTTTTCTTTCGAAATAGTTCGTTTGGTTTTCGGAAATCACGTTCAAAAATGCTTCGAGTGCAAAAGGTTAATATCCCTAATTCTTCGTTAATCGAAGATTCAAGCTCACAGATTCTTCCCCCCAAAAGATGTCGAAAATTTCCTAGTATATCGATAACTTATCGACCGATAAATCCACTAGTCGGAGAAAAACAAAGAAACGAATCACCGCGAGCGGAAATTATGGTAATCGTTTGACAAAGGAGACTTAGAAGAAGGGGTTTTGGGGAAGGGTGGGGGAGGGGAGATCGGATTGATAGAGGGAGGGAATGATAGTGGGCGGCTACCGTTCAGTGTCTCTGTTATCCAGAGACGACATTCCCACAATTTCGGATCGGCCAATCAACGTTTAGTGGTCTCGTACGATATATTAAACTGGTCGCAAAGATCCACGCTGAAACGGAATAAAATAAAATTGTGCATTGTTCGACGGGGTCCTGTGGCTCTCGTTCACCAACACCAGCGAATAAAGAAAGAAAGAAAGAAAGAAAGGAAAAAAAAAAACACACACACACACACACGGAACGAGCGATAGAGAGAGAGAGAAGGTAGCAATCAAAGCTGATTAAGCCCACAACTGGGGAATCTGTGGGGCCAGTGTCTCACGCCAATCTCGCCCAATCAGCCGGTTGGCTGGTTGGCCGGGGAGATTTAAAAAATAGAATGCCTACTGTCAATTGTCCCATAATTTAAATAAATCGAATAAATGGACAAAGTGGCCAATTAGAGTAGTTGCTGGTTGCTGCTTTAACGCATTTATTCTCTCTTTCTCGCGGTGTCTTCGGCCCTCTCACCCCCCACCCCCTTATTCTCTTTATTATGCATCTTCTTCGAATTTATTACTTTCTTTCTATCTTCGTTCTCACGTTGTTTCATATCGACGTTACCAACGGGCCAACCACCTTCCAGCGTATATACTCGTCACTTTGAAACGTAATCTTTTACGTCATTATTCGTCAGTTTAGTTTGATCCGTCGCATTGTGTATTAATTCCAATTTGATCGTTGCTACAGACAATCCCTTTATTTCGCCAACGGTGACTGACATCCGACATTTTTAACAATCGAACAATAATTGACAAAAAGAAGTATGAAATAAACCGCGGATAGCGTTAATATTAAGGTAATAATTTGAATTTGAAAATTAATCGACTACATCCTTAGTAATTCGGATTATATCGTGTCTGACTACGCACGTCCGTTTTCACTGTGCCACTCAACGTGTTCAGTTGTGAATATTTTCCAAAGGTAAATACTTTGCCCGCTGAAACGGGAGTAAATTTGATAATGAACGAAGTATAAATTGCTCGTGGTAGAGATGAAGATAATAACTAGGCGATTACGTCGACTGGCGAAAAAACGAACGGTTCCTCGAATTCTTCGATATATCCTGGTGTTTTTTTTTTGCAATGATTCCAAATTCATCGAAAGGGAACATCATGTACCTCGAAGCGTTATTCCATCATCGATATTAATGGAAACCTGCGTACACGTGTTTTTTCGAAAGTCATATTATAGCTTCTTGAAGAACATTGACGTTTCTCGTGTGTTTAACTAGGACTTTTCAATTATATCCACCAATGCTTGGGACCACTTCTCGAGTAGTTCGACTGGTATTTAGAAAGCAATTTAGAATATACGGGCATTGCCAGTGGGACAGGTAAAATTTCATATAATAAATTCTTCTTCGATTCCATTGAAACATCACTGTTTCAGGTTTTATCATTCTCACGATCGATGAAGAAATTTAATTAATATTTCGTAGGAAGCTTAGATCATTAATCCAATGAGTGATTTTTAAAAAATAACAAATTACAGACAAATGTGTAAATATCTTTTCAACTCGCAGAAAGGACAAACAACCGTCTTGTATCAAAATAATTACTGAAACCCTATACAGCGATTTTCCATAACCTTTTTTTTATCGGCAATAAATTAACACTAAACCTACGGACGTATTCAGGTTGAAAATAAATAAATAATGAAACGTATAGATGGGTCAGACACGGATAAATATTTCTTGCTACAGTATTAAAACAAAGCAGGAAAATTGAAATGTTACACGCAATTTACCTTTAACAATAATAGTTTGTTATTTCAATTATAGTTGGAATTATATTTAAAAATCAACTGTACCGACAGTGCGAGTGAGATTTGTAACATTTCAGCTGCAAAGTACATCACGAGTCAGATTCGTCAAAGCACGGGAAGGGGTTAATAAAAGCATCCTAATAAATTGTAAGAAATACTCGATCGATGACTTGACCGATTCGATAGGTATAGCGTTAACACACGCCCACGAAAGAATTGAAATACACTTGATGTTAAGGCGATCGTTGCCCTTTGCTTTGGAAATTTCAACGAACTCACGTTGTAACATTGAATATCAGGTACAAGCTTTAAACAATTACAGGCAATTTACGACTCGAACAATTACCGCCGACATCCGTGAACCACGTCTGGCCGTGGCTGCACCTGTTCGACATTCATTTACGGTGTGCAGCCTTTAACAAGCTCGTTGATACGTACGCTCATTAATTCGCGTTAAATACAATTTAATTAACAGCTTGGAAGCAACGCTCGGATTCTATCGTGTCGCGTTATAACACACTTTGACGTCCCTCGACAATTTTTACGTTCGATCGACACTCGATAAGCTTTTATGGAATAATATCATGTTTGTTCGACTGGTTTCGATGCTTTAATCCGTTGACCGCGTACGACGTATATATACGTCGTCGAACTTCGAGAATTAATGGAGTCGTTTATTTAAAGATTGCCAGGTGTGAGTCTGGCGACCTAAGTTACTTCTTTAGATTTGTTGATACAAAATATTAATATTCATTGTCTTTCAAAATTATTTATTAATACTTTGAACTTCATCGCTTATCGTCTGTCGTCGGTGTCGAGAGTTGAATTAACACGTTGAACGCCACGGGGGTCACCGGTGATCGGCACCCGAAATCTTTCCCAATCAAATAATTAATGAAAGAAACGATGAAATAAACCACGGATAGCGTTAATGTCGAGCTAATAATTCTGACTATCAAACTGAAAGGTCAAATTTGAAAATTAATCGATTCCATTCATAATAATTTGGGTTTTAACGTGTCTGACTACATACGTCCGTTTTCACTGTGCCGCTCAACGTGTTAAGAAACGAAGATATGTTTATGGTGGAATTTGTACGATTTTTGCAAATTTATAATAATTAGTTGTATTGATAAATCGGAAGTACCAAACTTAATAAGGTATCAGATTAAAAATCAATTAATTCATAATATTTTCAACGCGTCACGGTATGAAAATTCTGATATCAATACTTCTCATATTTGTAATAATAAATTTGAATATTCTGCTGTTATCGTGTATGTAAATAAAAACTGTAGGCCAATAACAGCGTTCGAATCTGAATTTTCCAAGAATTATCTCGTTACAAGCTTGCGGTCACGGTCATCGACGAATCAAAAGGTCGAACGCAAAAAGAAAATTCTATTCGATACAAGGTATGTACTTCGTGAAGGATAAAAGGGAAAAAAAGATCGTCCGTATTAAGCGGCCAATTATGCGAATCTGGCTCATCTCGACGAAGCTGAACGGCTGTGTAACGCATGTCTGAAAGAGGTAGATAAGGTAACCGGGGGTATAGGTAGGTACTTGGTACACCTACGTGGGCTTGGCAGTCAAGCCAACCCAGTCGACCAGGCAAATAACAAATAAAGCATAAACGGGAGCTACAATAAATAACTGGTGCACCGCGTTCTCTGCATATACTCTCAGCCACCAGACCCTTCAGGGCCTTATCCCCCCACCCCCCACCCTCATTCTTCCTTCCCCCTCTATTCACTACGTTCCTACACCCCCACCATCCTGGGGCCCCTTTAAGGCCCGTGTACACGTCATAACGTAGACGCCGAGGGAGCCCGGACTTTGAGAAAAATCGTTTCTGACTTATGCGGTTGCCGTGAAAACGGATTTAGCTGGTCCTCTAAATTCGTTTTCTTTTTATTAACGGGAACCACATTTTTGAGGAATTGCTGATTGCGAGGTTCAGCTTGACTGTCACGCTAGAAACAGACTCGGGTATAAAATGTTAATTATTAAGGAAGACAGGATTTAATCTTTCAATTTGATTCTTTGGATTATCGGGCTCAATCCGTTGATAATTCGTAGAATTCTCTGTTATGGTGTGAATTTAGACTCGGCTTTAAAAAGTTATCTACATTTGGGAATCCTAAGGGGGGGGGGGGGGGTAATATTAACGCTATCTGCGGTTTAGTTTGTTATCACACTATTAGCTCGTGATATACGAAACGTCCGGTTTTCTTTCAGCAATTTTTGGGTCTTTGAGATGTTTTATACGTCGATTCGAAGCTTTGAATCTCCTAATTTCACAGATAATTTTTATTTTCCAATATTCAACTGTTTTGATGCATTCTTTTCAAGTTTTTATATGAAATATGTTTCAACATGATTTTTGCGAAAATCTTCAGGCGTTTCGATTCGTTGAGGAAAATCTGCAGATTCCAACGATTTTTATTTTAAAATAAGACTACGGTTTATTGTGACAAATTATCATCGAGATTTGTTATGATTCACGTGTTGAAACGTGTCTGTGAAGCTCGAGATAATTTCTGAAACGAAAGTAGAAAACTTGTAATTTCGTGAAAAAATATCTACAGATTTTAATGGTTTAACACGTTGACTGACACAGTGAAAACGGACGTGGGTAGTCAGACACGCTGAAATCCTAATTATTAACAATACAATCAACTAATTTTCAAATTTAACTTTTCAAATTCGATAGCTAGCATTATTAGCTTAATGTTAACGCTATCCGTAGTTTATTTTATCATTTCTGTTGGTAATTAGTTGATTGTCAAAAATTTCGGGTGCCGGTCACCGGTGACCTCCGTGGCGAAAATTACCTTCGATTAGTTTTCTCACCAATCGTCAGTTACCGTGAAAGTGTTAACCCTTTATAAACCTTCATTACGAAAGGATAAACCGACGTATCTGGAACAAGTTTGTCCCAGCGATTCTCCGTTTGTGTAAAAACTTGTTGAAAAACGGTGGCATTTGAAATTTCATTATTATCGCCGTTCGACTATTCAAAGGCCACAGGGCTCGTTTCGAGCTATCCATCCGTTTCTCGTTCCCTTCGATCCCCGGTATTCTTTCTCGCGCCGTCTCGTCGCCGGTCTAATTTATCGTTCTTCAACTTTTTATTAATTTCTTACCGCTCGCGGAATCGCGATCGCATTAAAAGGAACGTCCACCGAACGGTCACCGAAATGCATCGGTACACAGACGGAATGCCGTCCCTAATTTTTCGCTCATCCCCTCCCTCCCCTCCCCCCCTTTGCCTCGCGAGGATCATCCTCCCTCGTGTTCCTGGCTTCTTTTAGCACGCGGCGCCCGCTGGACCCTAACCTCATCTCTCCGGGCATCGATGCTATCGGCGAACCTTCAGAAGAAACACATTTTTCCCCAAACTATCCGGCCGCTGGCGCTCTCATCCATCCCCTCCACACAACCCCCCTTCTTTTGAATAAAAAGGGAACGGTTTGAAAATTCCTAAAGACGGATCGTTTCGTTCGGTGCTCGGTTAATTCTGTGATAAGGTAAGGATCGCGTGATATCAAAAATCAAATACTGCTCTCGATGAGTTGTAAATTATACGTCTGTCGAACTAGCCCCCCCCCCTCCCTCCTTGCAAAAATAAAAAAACAAATACATGTAAATTATGAGCTTTCATGTTCTGCAAATTAAAAATTTTGAACTCGTCAAATTAAGCAGGAATTTAAACATTTCAGTGGGAGGGGGGCTGAGTCGACGTCGACTGAAATTTTTAAATTCCTACTTACTTTGACGAGTTCAAAATTTTTAATTTGCAGAATATGAAAGCTCATAAATAGCTCATAATTTACATGTATTTGTTTTTTTATTTTTGCAAAGTGGGGAGGTTAGCTCGACAGACGTGTAAATTATACGGAATATATATTTCGAGCCTCGAAGATTTTCGTAACGGTGGAGAAAAGATAACGAAAGCGATTTCCCTGTTACAGAACTTTTCAAGTTATCGAACCATCGATTGGATCAATATTAAACGGCATTCTAGTCTCGATATTTCGACGTCAATAATAGCAACGTTCGTACAGTATGTTTCGATCGGTCGAACGCTAAAAAAAATCAGTTTCAAGGTTCGCAATTAGTTAATCGACGCAACGCAGACGGTGGTATTCTTGGCCGGGTGAAAAAAAAATCGCGAAACGTCGGCCAGAAGAAAAACGGGGACAGACAAAATCGTGGCTCGTAAGTGTTCGACGAGGAAACGACGAAGGGTGTGGTGGAGAGGGTGTATCGGTTCTGATCCGAGCATCGATGGATTCCTGAGTTTCGAGGACGGTATGCGGATTGTGCCAACCGCGTGTTGTTTCCCCGATACAAAGACGAACGGGGCCAATCGTGTCGCCAGCGAACGGTTGCGGCATTCGCACTTCGTTTCGCAATTCACTTTTCGAACTCGACAACTTTTATTGCCAGATATTCTGGCCCACCAACCCCCTAACCCCTCTGTTACGCCCCTGACGTGGCCTGGTCTCGTGTTAATTATAGCTAACGAGGAGGGGAAGAAAAAAAAAATCAAACCTACGTTTCTTATTCTTTCCTTCGATCGTAAGTCGAACAAAATCGACCAATGTTACATTCCACCTTTTCAAATAGAAATCCAGAAAAGTAATGTTGTAGTTTTCGGAATTGATTAATTATGAAATAAGAAATCTTAAAGCTCTGTAATATTATATTTAACATATTCTTCTCTGGAAGCCAGACGCCGTAAATATGCATAATTTCGATGTTATAAATAGAATGTTAAAAAATCCAATATCATTTTAAGTCGTGTAAGAAAGAGTTTCATGGATTGTGGTACAAGATTTTCTTCTCAAGCGTTGGTAGCGAACGTGTTAAATAAATTTAGAAGGTTAGATATATACCAGTTTAACGCACAAATGTTCGGATCGAAGTGGTTCGTGGTTTTCCAAACAGTCGAAGAAAATTCATCACTGGGAAAAGCGTTGGGTAATATCAGGGATGGAATAATTCGCGTCTCGGGGCGTACGGTGCGGCGGTAAGAATGCAACGCGAAGATTTCCATTCGCAATCAATCGACAGACGTATCATTACGTTCGCGATTCTCCTTTTTGCCGGTGCCTTTTCTTCGTTCGCGGTCCAAGATCTAGACGGAGACAGAGCCAAGCCGTTTAATTACATACTTAAATATTTATACGCGCGGGAATATAAATCGAATCGATTCATAAAAGGCGAGAGAGCCAGCGGGCGAACTGTTGGGGCCCAGGGAAACAAGACAGCGCGATCCTCTTTTACTTGTTGCAAAAATAAAAAAATAAAAATTAAAAAAAAAAGGAAGAAGAAGAGAAGGAAAGGAAGGGCATGGTTTCAAGATCTTTCTTCCTCTCGTGGTTGGCTGCTCTATTAATTAGCTCGCGGCAGCTCGCTCCACTCTGTTAATTTACTCGGAGGGGGCGCATTTTATTTTTCGTCCACGGGCCTTGCGAACGTCGTCGATCCTCGGTTTTGGCCTCCTCAATCCGGCTCTATTAATTAGCCGGGCCCGTTTTTTCCTCGTGGCCAGCCCCCGTAACAGCCGTCGAATCCCCGTCAGGAAAAAGGGAACGCGACGTATATACTACGAGAAAAAGAATTCACTCTCGAGAGTCGAGCCGAGCGAGCTGTGTGCGCGTCCGTCTCGAATTCCAGAATCACCGGAAAGGGAGAAGAAATAATTCCGGTTTCGAGCAAAACGATCTTTCGCCGACGCTCCGTTTCGCGAATCTTCCTTCAAATCCTATCCTCTTTCTCCCTTAGTCCCCTCGATGGGGTTCGATCGTCATGCAGACTGTTTCGTAACCCGTGAAACACTGTGCATAGATTTAAATTTCTTTTTTTTTTTTATATAGGAATTCGTAGCTCCGTCGATTGTTAATCGAATTTAAAGTTTCCGAAGGGTTTGAGTTATTTTTTTTGTTTGTTTTTAAGGAAGGGTCAGGAATCGAGGTTAAATACACCACGATAAAAAAGAAAAAATGGGGGGCGATTTGTCAAACACTTTAACAGCTGCCGCACGCCGACAGCATTATGGAGAGGAGTGTATTATCGATTTTCACGAAGTAATTCAGACGCCATGCTCGTCCAGCCACGCGGAAAGCGCTTAATCCGAAACCCTTCGAACAGTTTTGCACACGTTAAACCGTATAAAACTTGATGTCTCCCGGAACACATACGGGTTCTGGGATTTCAATTTACAATTTCGTACTGAAAAATATCCTGTCCACGGTTCGTTTCTATTATCAGCCAAGGCCTTAAGCACCTTTCATTGATTTATACGCGATTCGTTTGGAGAATTTTTTAACAATGTGGACAATTTGTCACGTGGAAAATTTCTACAAAATTAAATTAAGTATATATGGGAAATTTCTACGAATTATATTGCCATCCGAAGGGCTCGATAAACAAAGGAATTGCATGCATATTTATGAACGAAGAAACGAAGAAATATTTCGCGTGGCTGTTCTTTCTTGGCCAATTGTCATTTCTTCGCGACGACGATTCTTCTTCCCGTCCTTTCTGTGGGATGGTTTTCTTCTTTTTCGTGGGAAAAAGGGTCGCCAGAAATATACGGAATATCCACGAGTGCCGCTTCTCGGCCGGCATCCGGTTGACTATTTCGAGAATATAATCGCGAAAGGAGAGGAAAAGGGGTCGGGATTCGCGAAATCTGCTCGAGAAGATGGAAACGGGGCAGCGTAGAAAAAGTTTCTTCATCTTGTACCCAGCACTGTTGAAAATTCTTAATAGGGAAATATAAAAGTACAAAGAATCACAGAAACGTCGAATCCGATTCGTAAACTTTATAAAAAAAAAATGACTAGATTCTTCGGATCTCTTTGTATAGTACAGAGGCGGGGAACCTTTTTACCATTAGAAGGCCAGATTTAAATTAGGCAGTAACAAAGGAGGCAGCTATAATTTTTTATATTTCACTGTTGATATTTTTATTTATTTAAACTACATATTTAAATACCACTTGAAATAAAAATGATATTAGTAGAAGTATTTTTAAAGAAATACAATAGAAAAATAATAACATCATGTTACAAAAAACTAACATAGCAACAATACGTGAAATAATTTTAAAATTAATACAAGAGTAGCTTTTATGAAGGCCGCACGTTCCCCACCTCTGATTATAATACTTCTTCGTCAAGTGCCTCGGATCATTGTTCTTCAGCTCGTTTTCCAAACTGACTTTCCTTTATATTAAAATAAAGCGAATAATATATTAATTACTTTTGATTTTGTATAGAAATCAGTCAGCACAAATTAACCATATTTGATTGACCAAGGTCGAAAATGACAAACAGGACAGAAAAATGTATAAAATTTTAAGAAACATAGATAGACTTACATCAATCGACACCTTCGATGAAAATGAAAAAGATTGCTTACCGATTTGCTCTTAAATAGTCGAAATTTCCGATTGGGAAGCTCGTGGTTCGAAGAATCGAGCCCGTGAATCAATTTCCTTTGAACGACGATGAAAATCGCCGAGAAACGGAAAGAGATAGCGTCGTGTCGCCAATAAATCGTGCTTTATCCTTACGGTTCGCCATAAGTCGCCTTAAAGCCGTTGCTCTTCGCCGCTTTAGTAATTCGAGTTAACCGTCCGAGCAAAACCCCTCCGTCCGTCTCTTCATCTTGGCCCTATACCCGTTCAACCGAACAACCTCTCGCGTCTCTCCCTCTCTGTTATTTCGCGCTTGCCCGCGAAAATCGAGAAAAAGGAAACACTCGAAACGTCGTCGTCGTCGTCGTCGTCGTCGTATCGCGCCGGTGGAAACGACCCAGCCACAGGACCGAGACCAAGACCATGAAGAGCCCCGCCGATTGTTTTAGCCCTAGGCCAAACTTAAAACGGCCCGAGATGCCCAGAGGGTCAGGGCCGTGGCGGGCTTGGGGTTTCGAAACCGGGCGCGGAAGGAGGGAATTCTCGTAGGTGGAAGATTTTGATAACTTAGTTTCGTGCGGGAAATTTTTATCTTTGGTAGGTTTGAAGTGGGAGATTTTTATAAATTAAATTCCTGAAAGTTAAATTAGTACACATTCTTTTACACTTTTAACTCTTGCGTAGAATTGATAAAGTTTTTTTACAATTTTTGAGAGGTTTTGAAAAACATGATGGTACAAAATGTAGTATTATTTAACCCTTTGACTGCGGCATGCTTCGACAAAAAGTGATGAAAAAGTATTTTCTTAAAATCAAAGAAATAAAAATTATAGTCAAAGCTAAGTTAATTTTTACTTGAAATCTTACAATTTACTGAGCGTATATATACGCCTTCCGTAATCAAAGGGTTAACGATACGTTACTGATGGTTGATTTTGAAAGAGGTTCGCGAAGAATCGATCCCCTCTTTCTGTTTCTTCTCTTATACGAAGACGTGCCAAATCATTCGAGTGGAATCGGAGAAATTTAAAAAATATTCTAAATTTAATTAGACCGGCGACCCTCGGTCTTTCGAAATCGTCCGGGCTGCCAATGGCTGGTTGAAAAATAGCCGATCGACGAGCCTTGTAACGGGGTGGCATTTGCATCGTTGAAAAAAGAAAATAAAAAGGGACGAGAGGAGAGAAATGCTCGAAAGCTCTTTACACTATCGCGATCAGAAACAAAAAGAGGAATTCTCTAAAAATATCTTTAAGGAAGAGAGTCTTAACCCTTGGATACCATTTCGGGTCGAATAGTTCCAGAATGTAAATTTAATATTTATTATTTCTTATAAAAACTCAAACGTCAACGTGATGCAATTTCGGAGACGGATTCGGTTGGACAGAAATGCTTTCGTTAGGAATAAAGAAAAGATTGACAATCGGACAAACGATCGAGTTAAAAAATAAATGAGAAGAAAGAGGAACGAACCGAGCAATGAAGAGGTCAATGAGAGTCCCAATTTCAATTTCTCTTTCCCACGGCTGTTCAGCGTCGAATTAACTCGTCGACTCCATATTTCAACCAATAACAACGAATTGAATCTCTATAAAATTCTGTTGAAAGAATTCTTTCAACCTTTTCCTGGTTCGATCATTTACACAAACCACTGACTATCTCAATGTTCATGATATCTTTCCTATAATTCTATACAAAGACTTTTCCAACCGTTTCAAAGACAAGTAATTAATAAAAGAAGTGAATTATTCCAAAATTAATTATTGCTTTATTAACCTGTGTATATATTTTGTATAAAAATTGTTCATACTTCGGCGCAAAGGGACCAAATGATAAAAATATAAAAATATAATTTTCAAAATCATTTTATTATCATCGTTAAAAGAGGAGGGTGATTTACTTCAAACTCTGCGAACACGTTCTGTTGTTCGGTTGCACACTTTCAAATTCGTTAGATATTCGGCGAGCTCTTTGAAAACTCTCTCACCACCGTTCACCCTTGAGAACTCTTATCCACCCCTTCTGCGTACACATTCGCAACCCCTCTTATCCGCACATTCGCCTTCTTAATATCCTTACCCGTTCTCAGCACCGCAATTACACTTTGTTTTTCTTCGAATCTTTATCCCCTCCATATTTTAATCAAAACCCCGGTTTTAGCCCCGTTAAAAGAAATACTTTCGTCGAAATGGATAATTCGTTTGTATTCTAATTTCAATTACAATCGACAAGTATAATAATTCCAGTAGTCAGTGGTGGTATTTCTGAAAAATCCATCTTTGAGATTTTAAAAAGCAATTGTTATTCAATGTTTAAAACTCTAAAATTCATGAAACATCGTGTCCACCGTATTGGCAGAGAGAATGATGAGGACTTTTTAGTTTCAAAGGGAGACCACCCTTTCCAGGGAACGCAAGGGCAAATTGAGTTGGAGCGAAAACACGCGTACTACTTATCACCGTGTCCCCTGTATTCACCCCCCCCCCCCCCCCCTCGGTGTTCGTTCTACACCCCAATTCGGCTCTTACGTGGGTCGCGTAAACTTTTCACGAAGGGTAGCTCGTGATATTCGTATGCGTGCGTTCTCCTACCCGTTGGATCGCACACGCGCACCCCCTCCTCATCACCTTTATTCCCGAAAATAAACAGAATCGAACCCTTTCTGTAAATTCAAACAGCCAGAAGAAGGGAGGCTTGCCTCCTCGCGCACACCCCCCTTTCTTCTTTGTTCGCCTTTCGAACGAAATCAATGAGAAAGAAGGAAGAAAAATAGTTATGGATCGACGATCCGCTGTCAAAACAAGGAAATCCGATGCCCCGATAATCGGTACGACCCTGATTTTTCATTCAATTTTTTAGCAAAAGGGGTGACCTTACGGGAAATTGATCGGTAATAAAACACAGTCGCGGTGAAATATTGAACGATCGATTGCTCTCTGTTTATGGAAACACGATACTGCGTATAGGCTGAAGAATTCTTTCCTGGGGGTCGAGGGTGAGATGATTAATCAGACTAGGGATAATTAAATTGCAAAATAACAGCAAATGTGTTATTTGAAAACTTTTAAACTTTCAAATTTGGAAATTTCGAGCCTATAAATCTATGAATTTTTTTTTAACTTCTAATGATTTTAGAATTAAAACGATCTCCTACAATCTCAGCAATCGCACAGAAAATCAGCGTCAACGTTCAAGCTCCCAAGATGGTCGTCGTTAATAAGATTACTTAAGATGATGATCACTTAATTGGCAGAACGAGCTGAAACCAGTGGCCCGGTGCGTTCAAATTTTTGCAATTAATTCCACGTTCCTCCCAAGAAACTTTTGTTCCTTTTTTTTTCTTTCTTTTTGACACCTGGAGGGAAACATCTGGCGTTCGCGAGGAATTATCGAACGGAATCGAGGCAACAATTTTAATCGCTCGAAGAGTTACGACCGTATTTGTATAAAGATTTGCAGTCTATTTACGACAGTGTGTTAGGCGGTAAGTTCCAAAGTTCTACAAAGTCCTGTGCAACCCGTAGCTGATTTACGAGATCGCGTGTCCGATAACTTTCAAATATTCCCCGACAGCGAGTGGCTGTTAGGCTTTAACAAGGCAGTTCGACGAGTGCGTAACGAGCGAAGACTATTATTAAGTGCACGGCCACACTTCTATCGATGCCCGGTGGCATTTCTCTCTCTCTCTCGAATCACCGCCAACCCCTTCCTTCTCTTCCGGGGAAAAAAAAAATATTTCTTCGTTTCGACCCCATTCGAGAATCCTTAACGACCACAAATTTGCAACGTTCCAACAAGTACTGCATCGAGTTCCATTTTCGCGATAAAATAAATGTTCATTTTGCAATCGCGGCTGTACGGAAGACTGAAAAGTTGTACGAGAACGCTTCCCCCTCGTTAAATTTAACAACGGCCGCCATAAGTAAACGGTAGAGGGGGTCGCGTTCGACCCACGACCCTGAAAAGAAGGGGGCGTTCGAAAAGTGAAAAAGGGTGGTGGTAGTTGACACTAAGTAGTATGCCCGTAATAGTAGGCCGAAAAATCCATACGTCCCTGGGCAGGATAGATTAAAATAATACAAAAAAGTTTCTGTACCTTTAGAAACGGACACAGGGTGTCGGAAGAGGGAAGGGGTGAATCGACACGTGGCACGATTGCTTTATTTTCGAATTAACAATATTGTTTTGTTCTGAGAATTTTAAAATGTTCAAATACCGGGGCGATTGGAGTTGAATTTGTAATTTTTTTAATCTGGAATGTTTCTTTTTACCCAGCAAAATCCTGTTGTTTTGAAAAATGGTCTGTATAAATTTTCAAAGCTCAGCGATATTCGTGGCCGCAGTTTGGCAAATCCACGGATATCAGAACCGAGCGATTCTATAAATAACCGTCCATAAATCTCGCGAGTAAGGCGGTTCGTAATAATTAGGAGAAACTAGTAGACAAAGGCGGGAATAATTCTATCGGCAGAACACGAAGGGAAGCTCGTAAATTCGCCAAGTTGGAGAGGAAGTCGAGAGTTTGAAGAATCGTCGTGATATCCAACTCTAATCCCTCCCTGAAGAGTAATAACTTATTCTATAATATATTACACAAATATTGTTCGTTAATGAGTTCAATCGATTAGATTTATGATAAGAATTTAAATTCGCATTTGTGATATTATAGCAGCGTTTATTTTGATCGTTTCGAAAATAATGAAGAAAGGAAAAATCGAGGAATGAAAGAAGGTGCTAAACGAACGGTACCAAGAGAAACGGGACAGAAGAATGGCGACCATAACGTAATTTTGACAGAAATAACATCGGCCCGCTCTCGCTGAGAGACAATAAGTTCACGACACTCTCTCTTGCCGTGGATCTTAGAATAGTTTAGTGTCCGTTTCGTCTCTTCTTCTCTTCTTCTCTTCTTCGTGGTACCACTTTTCCGTCTCTGTTCGATGTGCTCCACCTTCGAACCACGATTTTCCCCCGTTTCTCATCTTGCTCGCGTTTGCTTGACCCTCTTGGCGCCAAGATTTTCATGGTTGTCATCAGATTCATCGTTATACGTACGTACTTACACCATATTCGTTGATAATCGTTCCGTTCCAAGATGTTCGTGTGTCCGCAGATGTCTTGATATTACTTGAATAGTTAGGATTCGAAAACTTGAAAATTTGGATACTTAAAAATTACTTGGAGATTCAAATTCTTGGAATTTGAATACTGGGAAATTCTAATGCTGAGGAATCGAATACTTGGTAATTCGAGAGCTTGGAATTCTAATAATTAGGATTCTAATATTTGGAAATTTAAATAGCTTAAGACTCGAACGCTTGAAATTCGAATACTCGATGCTCAACATCACGTTTCATCAAATTTCCTCCCTAGAAGCCTGTGAAATCGAGTCTGAATCATTATTCTGGCTCATTAAGTCGCATCTGGCCGGTTACTTCTTTGCTCGGAGCCGTTTTTCCGGAAACAATGTTGTGACGAGGGCCGTCGAAAGGAAAAAAAAAAAGAAAAGGGGTAAAGAGGTCGAGGAAAGAGGGGTTGCTGCCCGTTGGGAGTTTTTTTTTTGTCGGTATTTAGGCACTCTTCAGGGAGAGAGGGAGAGGAAAAAAGGAAGGAAAAGGTTCAATGGACCCTTGGTGACTGCACGAGGAACAGACTGCGACGCAGCGGCCACTTGATGCATTATCCAAACACGCGATTTTATAGGTTAGGTACTATTTTGACCCTACTGAATCGACTCACCGGGTAATTATTCTTATGCAGATTGTTCGATTCGTTTGACGTTTCACGTACCAAATTACTTTTGTTACCTTCCCTCATTGTTCCCAACATTCATGTATTTTTCGACAGTAACAAGAACTACACGAATAACGCTTTGAAATTGTTATATTTGACGCGGAATTAGGTATTAGGATTCTAATACGTAGCGTACGAATATTTGGAATTTGAGTTTGTGGAAATTCGAATACTTAGAACTCGGATCCATATGGCTCGAATACTTGGAATTCATATCCATATGAGTAGAATACTTAGAATCCGATTCATAGAAATTCGACAACGTTTAAAGAATAACATCGGATCCATTGAATGAACTATACCGAATTAATCATCGTGAAATCATTGAAGGATGGCTACGTATAATTCAAAAGTTGCGTGAAGATCGTGCTCCCCGGAGGATTTCGCAGAGCGTGCGCACAAGCGACAAGTATAAAAGGGTTATTCAGTTAAGGCCTGGACGGATTAAATGATAAAAAAAAGGAAGGAGAACCGGCACCACTGAAATACGGGGCCTTCTTTTCAGGATCGGGCTTTTTGAAAATTTTAAACTCCCCAAGCAAGGCCCGCAGCCGGATCGACCTACCACTACCTCTCGTCCCCTTATCCCTTCCCTAACGTGCCACTTTCAAGAACTACGAATAAAAGGGTTCAGCTTTGAAAGCCCCGCTGGATTCGTGAACCAGGGGGGTGGGGGGGTTAGGGAATAAGAAGAACAGAGGGGCAGGAGGAATCCTGGTGCGTGTCGTCCCGTGAATTTCTCATATTTTTTAAGATTTGTCCCCCCATGTTCTGTCACGTTTCTCGCTCGTTTCACTACGTGGGTGGTATTTCTTTTTCACTCGCCATCTTTCCTTCGAAAGATCGATCGAAACACCTGGAATTAACGGGGTTGTGTCACGAACATTTCTGTGCTTACAAATGTTACGGAATCGTTTCAAATTTTATCATAGGATTGCTTTAAGATTTAACTGGACTTCGATAATAATTTATTGAAGAAGAAGAAGAAGAAGGTAATTATTCAAACTTTATTGTTTGATACGAAAATTCTTTTAATTATCTGGCGTTTAAGCAATGGTTTTTGGACAAATAAGGATTCGATTGAAACGGATGGAAAGCAACGGTAGCCGTGCAGTTTACCGGAAACGCGCATCATTGTTTCTTTTAACGAGAACCAAGGCCAGCTTTTCCGTTCGACACTCGTGCCACCACCACCGCCGTTTTGGCACGCTTCCTGCGACGCGAGCCGCATAATTACGCGTCAACAAAATGTCTGACATTCTCAAATGCGAAAGAAGAATCCACTGGTCTGTGTCTCTCCCAAACGTTGCTTTCAATCTTCCTTTTAACACATAATTACGTATTACAAACACGATGAAAACAGCCCCATCGCATCTTTTCCTGCTATTTGTGGACAATTAACGCATATACGCGTCATATTATAATATTGTACCGTGTCCTTAATACAAAGAATAATTAAATGAAAAGAGTAGAAATTTACAATGCTGGACAACTACAATTTTAACACGTTGGCTGCCACGGGGGTCACCGGTGACCGGCATCCGAAATTTTTTACAATCAAACAATTAACATAAGAAACGACGAAACAAACCACGGATAGCGTTATCATTAAGGTAATAATCCTAGTTATCGATTCAAAAGGTTAAATTTGAAAATTAGTTGATTATATTATTAATAATTAGGATTTCAACGTGTCTGACTACACACGTCCGTTTTCACTGTGCCACTCAACGTGTTAAATAAATAATATCTCTTTAACTAGGCGCTAGTTCTATCAGAATGTATATCAGATAATATTGTTCATCGAAACAAAATGTTAATCGAGCCCTATTTCTATTCCGTTCCTCGTTGGTTTGATCTTCGGATTTTTATCGCGACTTCTTCGGTATATTCGATCATATTTTGTGTTTTATTTTGTAACAAAGCGGTAACCCTGGTTATAAATTCGCACGAATAAGAATATTTCCTCGAGGTGGCTCAACGGAAGGTGATTCTAACGAGCTCCACAAAATACGCAGCTGCGTTATATAATTACTCCGACGGACGATAGATTAATAGTCATAACCGAATGTTACGCAACAATATGACAGAACGTGCATTCCCGGTTCAATTAATTTAGACATCCAGAAACCTTCTTTCCTGTCGAAATTGAAACGTACGCGATACGACAAGCAGCGCAGATCTTTTATTAGTCAATTCTTTCACACCCTTTCCATTCCGATCATATTAGAATAAAAATCAGAAAATTACTTACAAATTTCTCTGATTAAATGTTTCTGGTGATAAAAGAAAATTATATACATATACACGATTCGATTTTAAACAAATTGTTGGTAGAAATAATGTATACGAATAAATTGGCGAAATATATACTAAGCAAACGGACGAATACATATATAATATATAGCATAAAACGTCGTTGGTTTGGCGGCCGGAAACCACGTTCCACGTTTGGTGTACGCCCAAAGAGCCGAGGGGGGCTCCGGTTGATTCCAAGAAATTCCTACTTGTCGACTGTGCACGTTTGAATGCGTTCAGAAACGAGTTTAAAAATTGTCGAATATTTCTCTTAGGGGGTTCCCCCCGTCTCCCTTTTGCCACGAGTTCGTCGGTGGGGATAAGGTACCGGAGAAGTTTTATGCGCACGTGTGTACGCGAAAGAGAAAAAGGGTTCTCTTTGCGGTTCGAGAAACGAAACATAAACTGTACGACCCGAAGGAAAATACGAAATGGTTAAGGTTGCGAGGGAGTAACGTGTTATATCGATACCTATTTTTGTTCTGATACGAGAAATCATTTATTTTTAATTGGTTTCATATTTGATATCGAATCAAATAAGATTTTTAATAAAAATATAAGCGTACGGTGTTCTGTAATGACGAACAGTTTAAACTTTAAGCTTCCCTAGGGAAAATGGCAATATAGGGGAAGAAAGGTACACTAATTGCTGAGTTTTAATTTAGTAATTATACTAAATTGATAAATTAGCAGTTTGGTAATTCAGGATTACGATAGGATAATTCAATGATTTATAACGTAGTATCTCATTAATTTGGTAATTGGTTATTATTTAATTATCGATTGGTAATGTTTCGCGCCGTAGGTAAAATTGTTTTCCAGTTGTCCAGAAGCGCCAAGGTCGACGAACGGTGAACTTGTTCTAGGGAAATGTTGTCGAACCTGTTCTACAACGGATAAAGTCGTTTGCCTCAATGTTTACAGGATACTTCCTTACCAACCATCGTTACGTTCGAGCCGATACACAAGTCGTCACCTACTTTATCGAACCAACATTCAAGCCTCGAATGAACGAATCTTTCCAAAAATAATCAAATAATGTAAAATTGTTAATTTGTCTGTGAAAAAATGATGAAATATTCGTTATTCTCAAATAATTATGTATTCAAGTAGAGAAAACAGGAAATTTAATTCGATTTAACTTTCGTTTTTGAAACTTCACGAATCGAACCCTCGTGAAACTTGTTTCGTAGGTCTGGGATTAAAATCCACAAGTCCTGGCGGGGGAAGCGATTGGGCCAATTATTCAAATTCATATCGATCATTAAATATTCTATTCCAAACCCTAATTTCAAGACTCAGAATATTCGAATGGACGAGATTCGGTAATCCGGGCTCGTTCAGGGGTGAAAAATCACAGGAACGAGGATCATCTGTTTTCTCTGGTTTCTGATTTCAGCGTTACTGAGACAAAGCATGTCTCCGGTTGCGGACACGTTGATCGGTAGCTCGAAAGGCTCGGTGTCCCAGCCGATAATCGATTACTCTCGATACGTGAGGCGATACTCGTCGGGTCAAGAATGCGGTAGCGCGTATTGCAAGGAGCTCGGTTGCCGGGAGCATTTTCACTGTTTGGACTGCAGCGGTAGGGTGTTTGTGAAAAAGGAGGAGATGATCAGGCATTTCAAGTGGCACAAAAAGAGGGACGAATCATTGCAGCACGGTTTCATGAGGTACTCGCCGACGGACGATTGCTCCGAGAGGCATCCGGGTCGTACGTGTCCGCACAATAGAAAACAAACCCATTACCACTGTATCCATGAGAATTGCGACAAGGTTTACATATCGACCTCGGACGTGCAGATGCACGCCAATTATCATCGCAAGGATTCGGCTATCATACAAGAAGGCTTCCAGAGATTTCGTGCCACCGAGAGCTGCGCCACGGAACACTGTCCGTTTGCTGGACAAAGGACGACGCACTTCCATTGTCGGCGACCTGGTTGTCGGTTCACCTTCAAGAACAAAGCTGACATGGGTAAACAGATGCTTCCATTACTTCTGAGATAAAATTATCGCGATTTGGGCATGATAGTCCTTCCTATGGAAAATGGCGATGTAGGCGAAGGAAGGGTCACCGTTCGACTAGGAACCATCGTTCGTTATTCAATGACTAATTAAGTAATCGTTAGGTTCGTTAGGCTATCAGTTTAGTCCGTCGTTCGTTTCACCTCGTAATACAGCCACTTTCTTGTCCTATATCGCCATTTTTCCCTAAAGAAGGTAATATTTCTGAAAGAATGTAAAATAAATCGTGGCACCCAGACCTACGAAATACAAAAACAACTACACCATCTTCATTCACGCGTCCCCCTCGCCATTATTCTTCCAGATAAACACAAATCGTACCACATCAAGGACGAGCAGTTGTCCCGCGACGGCTTCAAGAAGTTCATGAAATCGGAGGCGTGTCCGTTCGAGCAGTGCCGTTTCTCCAGGGTGTGCAATCACATCCACTGTATACGACCCCACTGCAGCTACGTCCTTCACTCTTCCGGTCAGCTGTTCTCCCATAAACGGAAGCACGAACGTCACGAGTCCGAATTAGCGTACAGGAAGTACAAACAGATCAGCGCCGTGGGTGGTGCGAGACCGTCCGGTTCCTGGCCACCCGACGACCTTGGAGCGCAGAATCTCTCTTTGAGTCTGAACGGCGAAAGCTCGAACGAAGACAGGGGCTCTCCGTCTTACTATTCCTTCGAGGATTCCTTTCAAAGCGGAAGCGACCTAGCGATGGATCTGACTGCTCCCACGACTACGGTTACCGCCAGCGGAAGTTCCACCGTGACCGTGGATCAACCGCAGCAGCAACAACAACAGAGCCAACAGCTCACTGCTACGGAATTAGCCTACCTGGTGCCAGCTACGGCCGATTGCCCTTGCCATCTGGGCAGGGAGCATCATCACTGCGGTCTGGATCGCTGCGGAACGGCTTTGAAGGATCCCAGAGAGGTCAGGGAGCACCTGAAGGAGCACGAGACCCAGGAACGCATCACGGATGCCTTCTTCGAGGAGGGCGGCTGCGACGACAATTGTCCGTACGCCGACAAGGAGAAGCACTATCACTGCAACTGGGAGAATTGTCGCGAGGTGATCCTATCCACCGACAAACCGTTCCGACGTCTTCAACATTACAAGATCCACGAGTACAGCAGACAACTGAATCTCTCGTGCTCCTCCCACGCTCTGTCCTCCGACGTGACGTTGACCCACCTGACGAACATAGACGCGATGTTCAGGCGGAAGAGGGGCAGACCGCCTAAGAACCGAGTGATAGAGATCTGGTCCGGTGGCGATCCTGCCACGCACACTCACGATTCCCCCCAGGCGATATTCACCAGCTTCAAGCTGCCCAAACCGCAGACACCGAATCTGAACCTGAACACGATGGCCGAGGAACGGGAGGGGAGCGTGTCACCGTCGAACAGCCTCGGCGAACCTGACGGCTTCTCTACCTATAATCCTGATGGATGCCCGGATCCTGCCTGCGTTCTACGATCCAGCAGGCATCATCATTGTTCCCAGCCAAGGTGTCACTTCTCTACTGATAGACCCGATCAGTTGCTGATGCACAGCAAAGACTTTCACGATAACGTCGACATACCGGCTGGCTTTGCCTTCTTCGATAAGATGGTAGATTGTCGACTGGCCGGTTGTCACAGTAATCGCGTTAATCGGCATTTCCACTGTACCAGACCGAACTGCGGCTACTCGTTCGTCAGATACTCGACCATGGCGATACACGAGAAGCAACATTCTGGTCAGGGTGAGGCCGTCGGGCCGCTAGAGTCATCTTCTAACCAGGAGTGTCAGACGCAACCGATTCTCCCGGAAACGAAACCAAGGATTCAGGTGAAGAATCCTGCCGAACTGATCGAGAAACCCGAAGACAGCAACAATTTGACCGTTGCCGGGGATCTGGAGAACAGATCGATGCTGGAGGAGAAGGAAACGGAGTTGCACAGTCCGGATGCCAACAAGACTACCGGTAAGCACCAGTCCTCCGTGGACACGAACCAGTGCACACCTGTACAGTATTTTTGTTTGGTAGTTACAGTCGGAACGTGTCACTTCGATTGATGCATGTCTATTTTTTTTTTCTTTTTTTTTTTTTTTTATTTTTGCACGTACACGCACCTCGATTGTATATTACAGCGCATCGCCATTGATCCTCGATCCCTTTGATGCTGTGCCGATCGTGGCACTCGATGAAAGGATAAAGTACAGTGAGGGGCAGAACTGATATTTAAACGTTTATTAGACTAGAGATCGGAAAATTTAGATGTTGGATTATTGGAATACTGAAGTGTCAGTTGTTGGTTGGGAAATCATCTACATTTCAAATCGAAGGGTTAATGAATAAACGAACAGCATTCTTTTTTTCTGCCAAAATTGATTCGATAGGTTCAGTATCGCTCCTCACTAGTATTATTCTCCATTATCCCGATTTTCTTAATTGTCACGGTTTGTACATTTTGTTCTTTTTGCGTTTGATGTATCTATTGTACAAGGTGGTTGTAATAATAGTGGGTATATTTGAAGTGTTGGTTGTTTGGTTGATTGTTGCTAGTGGTGAGGGCGGCAGGCACCTATTATCCGGTCAGCGGACCGCCAAGTGAACCCGCACTTCCGGGCGTCGTGCTATCCATGCGAACTTCCGTGCACCAAGGTTCGTGTCTCTATCGACGACCAAAAGTTTTCTTGCCTTGAAATGTGTTTAGTTTATCAGTAAAATATTAGCTCCTCACGAATTCCTCTTCTCCCGCTTCGTCCCCTATGAAGTATTCTAACGTTTCAAAATGGACCTTTCGATTGCAGAATCCCCGGTCCTGCCGTCGACCAGCTCGTCCTCGCCGCACACTTTGTACGGGCCTGAGCAAAGCTGCAGCCGGCCGTTCTGTAAGCTGAAACGGAAGAATCATTATCACTGTAACGCGTGCAATCAGGCGTTCTCCGAGCTGGACCGACTGGTGGCTCACATAGCCAAACACTCGACAGGTGCCATTCTTAGTCAACAGCAGCACGAGCTGACCAGTCAGCCACCGCCCAACCAGCTTCAACACGATTATCTGGCGCAGTTGTCGCAGAAGCACGACTTCATGGCACAGAACGCTCAGATGGCGCAAAACATACAGAACTTTCAGACTCAGATGCAACGTCAGATGCAACAGACGCTGGGCCAGATGAGTCAGCAAGTCCAACCGAAGGAGGTTAAAATGGAACCTTCCAGGTGTGGCTCGGACGTAGGTGTACAGAATGTACCGACGGTGAAAAGAGAGCCTGCCGAATTAGCTAGAGACGAAGGGAACAATTCAGTGATGGACAGTAACGAGAATGGTCAATTGTCTCAGCCAAGCATGCCACCGAACGTTCAACAATCCCCGGTGCCTACCAGTTTCGAGCTGGACCTCAGCCACGGGTTCCATTTTCCTAGCCCAGCCGTGATGGCTGCCATGAATCAACAGATAGCCCTGATGAATCAAGCCCTGCCACCTTTTCTTCAACACGGTGGCATGTACACGGGTGGCCCAGGGCTGATGTTCGCCCCTGGACTACCTCCTACCAACTTTCTACCTCCTACCAGAGACGAGAATCCTTTGGCCTCGTTAGCGGCGAATTTAAACCTGAACAAGAGATCCTTGTCCCCACCGGATAGTAATTCGCCAGAGGCGAAGAAACAGAGGCTTCATCACTCGATGCGTATGCTCAAGGACGAACCTGTACCCGAAGGATACGTCAGGTTTGTATCGTTACACTTCGATATTCAATATTATTTTCTGACGAAAGAAAATCTTTTAAAATACCATTCAATTTAAATTTAACGTTGTACATTACTGGGGAGAATTGCTACGAGTTTCTGTTCTAAGCTATTAGATGCTTTTAGTTCGGGTATGGGCACCGAGCGCTCTGGGGCTCGGTGAATTTAGATTCAAATATTACAAATTTCACGAACAGAAGATCCCAGACGGTATAACTATCTCTTCGTCAACATTTCAGATTCCGATTTAACGAGGACTGCAGGTACCCGCACTGCGGTTACCGGGAGCACCAGACCCATTTCCATTGCATGCGACAGGACTGCGGCTACTCGTTCTGCGACAAGACTCGTTTCGTCCAGCACACGGCGAGACACGAGCGACTCGACACCCTGATGGGCGGCGATTTCCAACAGTACAGAGCGAACGTGCCTTGCGGTCGCGCCCAGTGCGCCTATACCTCGTCCTTGGGCTCCATGCAGAACAAGGCGTCGCATTTCCATTGTCTGAAGTGCGATTTCGTCTGCACGGACACCAACAAGGTGGTCGCCCATAGGCGGCAACACGCGAAACTGGACAACATAGCCGCGGCGGGTTTCCAAAAGTTCACCCCCAGCCAACCGTGCGGCGGCGTTCAGTGCCAGCATTCCGGCAAACAGACTCACTATCATTGTCTGCAGTGTCAATACGCGGTGCTGGGTCTGGCGCAGATGTCTGCTCACAAGTATCGTCACATGGACACATAACGACGTCTGGACGAGTCGAAGACCGTTGCCGGTCACCGTGTAGACATTCCCTGAAGGATCCAAGGCGTCTTCTTCGAGCTCTGGATCGACGAGGAGAGCCAAAGAAGAGGAGACAGCCGGGTGCTGGATCCGAACGATATCTGATTCGACGACTGACGATGAATAAAAGACAATTTTTATTGATGCTCCCACTGTATAGACATTCCCTGACGGAATTGCCGAAGAGGCGGATGATTAGGAGGCCTAGTCATTGATCTTCAGCCGTTCTACGACCGGAAGGAATCGATAACTTGCTCGGAACCATCGATGACTTCGTACTTACGTGAGAAAGAGAGAGAGAGAGAGAGATATTTATTAGAATCGATCGATCGACCATCATCATGGGACAATTTCTTCGAGTCGTTTGTGTTCGACGAAGGGGAACAGAAGATATGAGGACATAGAACCGTAGACAATAAACACGGACGACGAGTCTATCGTATAGCTTTAGCGCGAAGATAAAAGACAAAAGTATAATATTTAATATCTAGAAGAGAAAGACCACCTTGTACATTTTCGTTTTCCACTTTTCCTTGAACCTTCCTGTTTTTTTTTTCTTCTTGTTTTTCGTTTGTTCTTTTCTTTCTTAGTATCGTTCGTGTATACTCTGCGTGGTGCAGAAATAGTCGTCGCGACGACTTAGATCCTAGACTAGATAGTTAATATATATTGTGTACAGAGGAGACGAAGAACTGACACGTAAGAGAATCGATCCCTTTTGACCTGGCGGCTATGTAAACTTTGATTTTGTAGAATTCCGTCGAAGTTTAGTAACCTAACTGTGCAAAATTTTCGTAATTATTTTTAATTATAATTGGGAAAAGCATAGCGTAATATTGTATCTTGGCTAGGAAACCTAAGTAACAAGTCGAATGGTATTAAAAGGTAATTTAAAATCTCTATTTCATCCTTTTTCTAAATGGCTGCAACAAATCACAAATTAACTGTTACAGAAACTTCGTGTGCCAATATTTCAAGCTTGTCTAATCTTTTTAATAGCATCGGTTTAAGTATTTTATTGTAAGAAGGTTTCCAAAAACTTCAGAACACAAAATTAAAACATTACAATACGACGAAGAACTGTTCCAATTATGATTAGAAAAACCACCATCCAATATTACAAGTATTTCAGAAATTACAATCTATACTAAAAATGTCGGGTCAAAGGGATTTCAATTCGAGTGGAATTACTCCAATCGAGAGAACAATGAAACTTTCTACCGTAAACAGATCCTAGACGAAATCAAACCATCACCAGCAAGCAAATGCAAGTCGGAAGAAAAAAAGATAATCGTGCTTACGTGTGACAGCGTATCTAGTCCATCGCATCATCAATGATTCCAAGAGATAAATTAGAATATTATCTATTATTACGATGACAAATTGATATAGGATCAATTCCTGATGAATAATCAACGATCCACTCATCGACGATGCGATGATTTTGCTATGATCATCCATAATCTTTTTCCTTTCTTTTTCTTTTTATCGTTGGTTCCTTTCATCTCTGTCTCAGGCTTGCACTTCCGGTGGCGCAACCAAAATCGTCTGACAGAAGACGATTATAATAATTATTATCCTATCAATATTATATTATCAAATTTTACCAATACGTCGAATTGTATTAAAAGATAATTTAAATCGTTTACTTCATCCTTTTGCTAAATGGTTACAACAAATTGCTAATTAACTATTACAGAAACTTTGTATGGCAATATTTCAAGCCTGCCTGATCTGTTTAACACTAGAACTACCCATGTTCAGTAGAGTACTCCTACTTCTAAGCTACAAGTAAATTAGAAAATAATATAATTAAGATATCACATGTAAACTTGCTTTCTTTATCTTGACAAAAGCCAACTGAAATTTCTGCAAAGAACATTTCTTAATAAACATTGTAATTTAAATTAAGAAATATAAAGCAAGTCATTTTGACCTCTTTGGTAGTTCTAGTGTTAATAGCTTTGGTTCATGTATATTAATTTAAGAAGGTTTTTAATTTCTTGACCCATCCTAGTTGCGCCACCTCGCAGTTCGTTTTCTTTAATTGTATTTATGGAACAGTATTGATTAACTCGTAGATTCTTGAGTGCAAACTCAAAGGGTTAAGTAAAATCGAGAGTCGATAAAAGAAGACTGTCATCCGGGAGGAGATAGAGCGAACAGACCGTTGCTTGCTGGAAAACGATGTTGAAAAATGATCACACGAGAAACGCAAATGAATGCTCGATGCATGGGTGTGTAATTTGTTTGAAAAATAGGGTTGACGATAATGCAAGTTTGTCTCTGAAACATTTCTGAAACACTTGATTTGGAAATTTCATCGACCGTGCATGCAAAGTGTGAAATTTGATATTTTTATTTTCAAATTTTAATTTTTCACTCGCTATCCGTCATGATTAACCCTTTGCGCTCGAAGGATAAATCCTTTCAATAAAGTTTCCAAAATCCAAAAGCACTGTTTCAGAAGGAAAGCGCTACGAATTTTCAAGAATCTATTTACTTTTATTTCTTTCGTTAATTTTCTATATACTGATATAAACAAAGCTTAAATTTCACATTTTTCACATTTTTAAATATCCTGTTAAATTACATATGGCGTCACAGGGTTAATACTATTAGCGTTACACCGGATTTTTCTTAAAATTATCTCCTTTCACGCTCGAACTATAATATTAAAAAAATCAGTCGCCCCCCAAGGGTTAGTTCCAGGTTTATTCCAAATCAATTGGTTAACAAACGATCTGCCATTTAAGCGAAAATTGACAGTCTTTTGCGAGAAGGGACGATCGACGATGAACGAAATAAAAGACAGAAGAATGGCGTATTTCTTTTTTATGTTAATGTGCGTGGAATGCGTTGGGTGACACGATAGGGTGCCTTTAGAGTTTCTCCCCCGAACTTGTAAGCACCGTGCCTTAGCAACGAGAACGAAAATTAACAACGAACAAAGGAAAATGGAAAATTATACAGCCGACAGAATCGTAGGATCGTTAGTGCCTTAATGGAACCTATATCTCCTTCTTCAGATTATTAGAACCGTTTAAGATCGATTTGAGGGGTGGAAACTCGGTTGTAATTCCTTGTCGATATCTCAAACAAAGAAACAACACCCTTTCTGATAGTATACTATACAGGGTGTTCCATAATCAGTGTAAGAGTCGGAAATGGAGGATAGCTGAGACGATTCTGAACGACAATTTCCTTTGCAAAAATTTCAGACGGGGCTTCGTTTTTGAATTATTCACGAAAAACACTGGACCAATCAGAGCGCGTGTAGAGCGCCCGCGCTCAGCCGTGATAGGGTAACTTCGAGTCGGGACTAGAACGAATCACGGCTGAGCGTGCGCTCTACTCGCGCTCTGATTAGTCAGCGTTTTTCGTGAATAATTCAAAAACGAAACATCATCCGACATTTTTGCAAAGGAAATTGTTGTTCGGATTCGTCTCAGCTACCCTTCATTTTCGGCTCTTACACTAGTTACGGGACACCCTGTATAGAAAAAATATTGTGAACGACGAGGGAAACGTTCAGTTGTCTCGACAAGTTCGTGGTTTTTGAAATGAATTCATCAAAACCCGTTCACGCGTTGACTGTCCTTTTAACTTCTTAGGAAATTTGTTAATGTGACATACAAACGTCTTCAATTTTAATTCGAATACATGTAAACAAGACTCTGAAGGGGTTGATTTAATTGAAATTTTGAAAACGAAGAGAACAAAATCGTATGTCTATTAACTGTAATCGTTTTACACAATTTATATAATTCTTTTATTCGACGCTTCGATGAAAATTAATTTCATGACTTGGTGTTATTTTATACACGTTCTTGAGTTTATGGAAGAATCTTTTAATACGTCCAGGATCGATTTAAATATAACAGGACGGTCAAGAAGACAAGTACACGTTGTCTGTGCGTTTGTTTCGAAGAAAATGTAATAACTCGTCATCTTTGTTCACTCACGAGTAAACCTGCGGAAGTGTCACTCTCCGATTTTTCTGAAATTTGGATGTGTTATAATACATGAAAAACTAAGGGATACGTATTTTTTTTAGCGGCGGAAAAACATATTTAGGGAGCAAGAAATTGGTCACTTTAGAGGTAGTTCGACCCCTGATTTTCACTCCCCTTCCAACATACCTAGCCCAATTTTTGTCTTCTATCGGAAGATACTTTCATACCAAAAATCATCGAAATCGCTTCACTGGTCTCAAAGATATCGTAATTTTTCCATTTTTCACTCCCTAAATATGTTTTTCCGCCGCTAAAAAAAGAAAATACGTGTCCCTTAGTTTTTCATGTATTATAACATATTCAAGTTTCAGAAAAATCAGAGAGTGACCCTTCCGTAGGTTTACTCGTTAGAGACGACGGAGTGACACGAAAAATCACTCCCTAATTAACCTCTCATTAGCGTATCATTCCAATAACGCGAGATCAACCTTTCGTAGGCAACTGATTTCATTGATATTTCAATATTTAAAGTTCCCCGCGTGTGGGTATAAATTATCCAGATAATGTGGGTTTTAAAAAGATTTAATTTATAAAATTGTGTTTTCATCGTTTTCTCGGGTTCGAGAAATAAAGAAACAATCAAGTGGGTCATACATGTCCCGTTGCTTATGAAAGGATAATAGTCATCGATCTTGTCCTCTCGCAATCGATCAATAAAATGTCCACGTCGTCGTCTTCCGGTGTCCGATGTCGATTTCCATCTTTTTCAGAAGAAAAATTCGAGAGTTCGAGCCGTGTGTTAAAACGAGTGCCATAAACCGTGATTTATAAATCTCTCTCTCTTTCTCTCTCCCACTCGAACCAGCATCGTTTTTTTTTTATCCCCATTCTTATTCGTTTCTTTCCTTTCAACCCTTAAGCGCGTGCATTTTTATAAATATCTTGAGATCGTTAAACTTCGTGTCCAGAAATCGTAAAGCCTTCTTTTCTTTTCTTTTCTTTTTTTAGGCTTGTTTGAAAAGTAATTTGTTACAAAATGAATGTAAAGGATGGAAAAATTGGTAATTGATTTTTGTGAAAATTTATAAATGGGAAGTTGATGCATTTGAGGGTTAACATTGGAACAACTGATACCGGAATCTATGAGTTTGTTATTTTATAAATTTGTAAATTTAGTGTTTTAAGGTTTGGAAACATCAAACTTTCTTCTTTCAATTTCTGTAAATTCTACACTACTCTTCCTTTAAATTGTAATCTTCACAATTCCACAAATTTCAAATTGCATCGCGTGACATTGTATAAACTTTGAACCTCGTCGGACCAAATGAAATTCCTCTTGATTCTAAAACTGCAAATTAGGTCTGAAATAAACAAACTCGAATTGGAATCGATTCAATTTATAACGCAACTTGACGAGTTTGGTTGTTCCAATGTTAAGAACAAAATCATACAACGTACCTGATCGAATAGGATCGAATCGGGACCGGAGACGAGGAAGCAGCGAGAGGATCGGTCGCTTAACCCTTTGCGAAATCAATATTAAAAACTAAACTGAAATTCCAATTTCCAGTTTAATTAATAATAATTATACAAATGTCTGCCTATTTATCATGAAAAATTCAACACGTTTGAAGTATTTCTTTTCAACCGGTATTCCGACGACTTCCGTTCGCGAAGGGTTAACGAAAACAAATCAACCTCCATGTGTCATCAAAAGAACAAGTAAAATGATAAAAGAGAAAGAGAGAGAGAGAGAGAGAGAGAGTATGGAGCAGCGACGATGAACTGAGGTTGCCTTATAACTATCGAGCCTATATTATATATAATATAAATATACAAATATACATAAATGGATATATATATTATTGTAAGATCGTCTAGGACGATCGAGGCAAATATTAATATCGAAGAAATGTGTATACGTGTTTATGTGAGACAAAAAGGTGTGCGCGTATGTGTGTGTATGAGAAAGATGTATACCAGTAGAAAACAACGTACTATTATTTGAAGATTAGAAGAGGAAGAAAAGGAAAAAAAATGAAAAATTTATCGTACGGTCATTAGTATTAAAATACCTGCTGTATGGATGTAAGATGATACGAAGAAAAAAAAAGCTATTATATAATTTTATCTAATATTATTAATTATTAATTAATATTCTCTATTATTATTATTATTATTATTATATTATTATGAACGAGTATCGGAACCACACATCTTATGTAGCTGTGATTTTGCTTTCGAACAAGTACAGATTAAAAAGTATTTATAGCAACGTGAGGTTTATTATTGATTGAAAATTATCCTGTGTTGTTTGTTAATAATTCGATGCGGGAGTAAGCGGACGGAATTGAAATGTCTCAGATTTTGCGACGTTTCTAACGCATTTTCAATGTTACAGTTAGAAACTTCGAAGTTCTTACGCTTCCGAGCTCCTATAAATATAACGTTTTCAATTTTGTAAGTCTCGAAATCTCTAAGATTATAGGTTTAGGAAATAATAATTCTAAGTTTATTTCCAAGCTTCAGATTTTCCAAAAGTGTAACATTTCGAAATTTCTGATTTCCTAAAAATACAATATTTCCATTTCCAGATTTTCAGTAATATAACTAACGAAAGAAATTGCATCAGAAATTGAATAAAACGTATTTGTAAAATTGCTTCAAGTTCGCATATTTCTTAATGTATCGTTCATTTATTTAACCAGAGTTAATTATTATTCGATAAAGGAATCAACAACGCGATAACGATGCTTCTTGGTAAACTGTTGTCAGAATGATTGAATTATTATAAACAAAATAGGATAATAATTGTGTAATAAATCGGAAATTAGCTGATCTACCGATTAATATCACAACGTTGGAAATTTTACGAGCTAAGTTGCTTCATCGATTCGTTTTTTCCTTTTTTAATTTCACCGAAAGATTTATCCGCTTGTTTATCGTTTTAGTTTACTAAATGCGCGGCTAACGAATGATAATAATTCTATCTCTTGGCAACATATTTTTATATCCGTGGTAGCAAGATTACAAATGATATTTCTTTTATAGCATCAAGGGTTTAATTAATTTAATTGACTTAAAATGTAGGAATAGTTGTATTTGAAATGATAGATATATTTCGAGTGAAAAGATAGGAATAAATTAAAAATTTGAATTGTGATAATAGTATCGAGGAGGAAGGATCTCTTCCTGCTTCCTATTATATATTAGTACTTTATTTAGCATTTACAGTGATTATTAACATCACGACAATCTTCCATTTCCTAAACCTGTCCATGTATATTATTAATTTGTAGTTTCATAAGATTATATGCAAAAGTAATTTTTATTTTGACCACTAGCGCCACCTATGAACAGAGTTGTGAAACTATTCAATAATTACCGACTGAGATTTCCGAAACATCGTTCCCCAGTCGGTAATTGGAGGTAACGCTAAGCTACGGTCGGTAACAGCCGCGTGCGGTAAATAAAATAATTAATTTATCGTCCACCCGTTGTTCGTCAAATAGATTTTTAGATTTATTTAATCAATTACAGTTTCTTGTTCTACTTGATTACAGAATTCATGAGTTTGCTGATCAACTCCGTAGCACCATTTGGCCTTTATCGACCGCTGTTGTTTGTTACCAACAAGTACCGACCGCTCTTCACTGTTTACCAAACGGGTAACGATGTGCTGGAAACTTCGGTCGGTAATTATGGAGTAGTTTCACCACTCTTCTCGAAGATGGAGCTAGCGGTCAAAATAATAATATTTTTCGCACGCAATGTAATTTTGCAAATAAATATTAATAAATAACGCCGAATCGATGAGGGAGCAAACAGCAAAGAATTATTTATATGTTATTGAAAATTAATTATTTAAATATATGAACATATTGTATTACACATTCTACGCATAGTTTAAGATAAAAATGAAGTATTTTCAATGTATGTACTATTCCCATGTATTGTAGTTTGAATGAAATGTTTAAATAAATATAAAATAAAAGAAATACACTGTTTATTTATTCAAAATACCTCCCCGCAGCGACTAAAATCTGAAGAAACTCTGCACAACGGTTTCGAAGCTTAAAAATTATAAAACAATCTGAAAAAATATAATTTGCTAAAATTCCGAAAAATCACGAGTAATTCTAAGAACCCATGAAAATTTGTGCCACCTCCTTGTTGGTTATGCTCTGCTGATACATTTCAGATTCGATCACTCGAGTCTCGAAAACTTCGAGGTCCTCAGAAATTCTTGGAATTTGACGTCAACAGGATTCCAAGAAATTCACCGATTCTAAGAAATGACGTCAAATTCCTAGAACTGGCACTTTGTGCCACCTCCTCGCATTTTATGTTCTCCTGATACAATATTTCAAAATCGGAAACTTGGATTTCTTGGAAACGATTCTCGGGAATTCCTGGAATTTGACGTCATCAAAATTCCAAGAAGTGGCACGAATACCTCCTCACAACTTATGTTCTCCTGATACAATTTTTCAAAATCGGAAACTTGGATTTCTTGGAAACGGTTCTCGGGAATTCCTGGAATTTGACGTCATCAAAATTCCAAGAAGTGGCACGGAATACCTCCTCGCAACTTATGTTCTCCTGATACAATTTTTCAAAATCGGAAACTTGGATTTCTTGGAAACGGTTCTCGGGAATTCCTGGAATTTGACGTCATCAAAATTCCAAGAAGTGGCACGGAATACCTCCTCGCAACTTATGTTCTCCTGATACAATTTTTCAAAATCGGACTTTGAAATTTCGCAAACCAAGTTTTCGGGGATTCCTGGAATTTGACGTCATTTCTTGGAATCGGTCAAATTCTCGGAATTTTGATGACGTCAATTCCAGGAAGTGGCACGAATACCTCCTCGCAACTTATGTTCTCCTGATACAATTTTGCAAAATCTTACTTTGAAATTTCGCAAACCAAGTTTTCAGGAATTCTTGGAATTTGACGTCATTTCTCGGAATCGGCCAAATTCTCGGAATTTTGATGACGTCAAATTCCTGGAAGTGGCACGAATACCTCCTCGCAACTTATGTTCTCCTGATACAATTTTTCAAAATCGGACTTTGAAATTTCGCGAACCAAGTTTTCGGGAATTCCTGGAATTTGACGTCATTTCTTGGAATCAACCAAATTCTCGGAATTTCGATGACGTCAAATTCCAGGAAGTGGCACGGAATACCTCCTCGCAACTTATGTTCTCCTGATACAATTTTGCAAAATCGGACGTTTCGATTTCATAAAGTCCCTTTTGGGAATTTCTTGGGATGTGACGTCATTTCTTAGAATCGGCCAAATTCTCGGAATTTTGATGACGTCAATTCCAGGAAGTGGCACGAATACCTCCTCGAAACTTATGTTCTCCTGATACAATTTTTCAAAATGGAACTTTGAAATTTCGCAAACCATGTATTCAATAATTTGATTTTAGAATTCAATAATTTGGCTTCCCAATTCAACAATTTGATTTCAATTTTACCCGCTTTCTCGATTGATATACTTAATTCATTAACTTTTGAAATTTTTATCGATTTTCTAAGATGACATTGTATATTTTTATGGGGATTGAAATGGAACAAACAATAGAAATTAATTTATGATCTTTATTTTTCATTTAACTTATACATATTTACAATCTTATTATACATTTACAATGTACTAACTCTTATTTCAACATTATATACTTCTACAATAAATTGTTACTTAAACATATGTACAATTCTTATACGTTTAATTATTACAATTAATTAAAAATAATGAATATACATATTATGGATGGTGGTTTCTTCTAAGTTGATGCAAACACGGTATCTCTAAAATACAAAATAAATTGATTATTTTATCATCATAAGAAATGAATAAGTATATAAAATAATCATGAAACTATCATTAAAACTACGATCAAATACACCATTTGATCAATTACTACTTCGTTATAATTCTCTACTAAGAATCACATTAACTCTGAGATAAAAGCTGATACCACTTATCCAGTCTATTAAAAACTATGAACAAATATGTTAACAAACACCAAACTCTGAAAAAAAAGAGCATTCCAATCCAATGCAAAAAAAAAACAAACTCCTGAATTTGAAATAAATAAAAGTATCAAATAATGCTCCAAACAAATCACAGATATTTTCTAAACTACCAACTAAATCAAATTACCCCAAGTTCTAAATAAACGAAAATATCAAAAAACAATTCTAATAGTTAACCATTTCGAAAGACATTTCAAATAAACTCCCAAAAACTAAAACATCTAAAATATCAATTTCACAAACGTTCAGAAATATTTCAAACAAACGTGTACCACGTACCGAACGAGTCAGATTCCAAGCCGGGACGTTCCCAGAATCCTGTCCAAGGTATCGCGGTTTCTTCGTCAATTTCTCCATTTTCATTCGAGTGGTTTGTTGGCGACGCGCAACAAAACCAAAGTCGTTAGGGTGGTGTAAAAAAAAAGGGGGAGGAGGGTATTCTATTACGTACCTGTCCAGAGCTGTGTCCATGCCCCGTTCGTCGACCCGCCGACACATATAGGGACGAAAAGACACACGTGAACCAAGGAAACTCCTGTGTCACACAGTCGAGAATAGACGAGTTTCTGCGGCTTCTGTAACGCGGAGGGGAAATCAACGGACGTCTGCGACTAACGACCTCGTTGCAGATTGTCTGAGCGTTGGATTACTCGAGATACTGTTCGTTCGCGATCGTCTGTGAACAGTTGGCAAAGCAATTGTTTTCGATCCTGATAGCTGTTAAGGTGTCGACTTGTAAGAGGATGTATCTGGGGTGATGATATTAACCTCTGAACCGGGAGACACGGGAAAAATATAAGAGAATTTCGATTCAAATTGAATGCGAGTGATGGAGAATAATATTTACAGGGATGTTTGAACGATTCGGGTGAGATTGAAGTTGGATTCATATTCGAATCTTCGAAATGCTAATGGGGTTTGAATGATCTGGAATTCGGGTAATCGAAATAGTTGAATATATTAGGATAATAATGTACTTGGAAGTCGAATGATTCGGATACTGAAATATTTCGAATCTGAATAATTTGACTATTAAAGTATTAGAATATTGAGATATTTGGAATTTGAATAATTTGACTACTAAAATATGAGAGTACTGAAATCGTTGGAATTTGAATAATTTGACTACTAAAGAAATATTTTTTAGCACTCGAATAATTTGACTATTAAAGTATTAGAATATTGAGATATTCGGAATTTGAATAATTTGACTACTAAAATATGAGAGTGTTGAAATCGTTGGAATTTGAATAATTTGACTACTAAAGAAATATTTTTTAGCACTCGAATAATTTGACTATTAAAGTATTAGAATATTGAGATATTTGGAATTTGAATAATTTGACTACTAAAATATTAGAGTACTGAAATCTTTGGAATTTGAATAATTTGACTACTAAAGAAATATTTTTTAGCACTCGAATAATTTGACTATTAAAGTATTAGAATATTGAGATATTTGGAATTTGAATAATTTGACTACTAAAATATTAGAGTACTGAAATCTTTGGAATTTGAATAATTTGACTACTAAAGAAATATTTTTTAGCACTCGAATAATTTGACTATTAAAGTATTAGAATATTGAGATATTTGAAATTTGAATAATTTGACTACTAAAATATGAGAGTACTGAAATCTTTGGAATTTGAATAATTTGACTACTAAAATATTAGAGTACTGAAATCTTTGGAATTTGAATAATTTGACTACTAAAGAAATATTTAGCACTCGAATAATTTACCTACTGAAACATTTGGAATCTGAATAATCTGACCACTTGAATATTAGAATACTGAAATATTTAGCACCAGCATAATTTGACTACCCGAATATTAGAATACTGGAATATTTGGAATCTGATTAATTTGATTACTCGAACATTAGAACACTAAAATACTTGGAATTCATACCTGGAAACATTGAAATACCGAAATATTCGAAGTTCGAATAAATCAACTACTAATATACCTTAAACTCGAATAATTCCAACACCAGTGGGATTTCTGTTCAAAATTTGAATAATCCCAGTACACGGTTGTTAAAAATATTTCAAGATATGCCTGTCGTGCAAATATTTCCAAGATAAATACGTGCAACCTGAAAATATATTTCAATAAAGAATTTCTCCATATCAGACAACTATAAAATTACAAAAATAATTTTTCTGCATTAAACACATTGCAAAAACTCTTTAACTTTTTTTACATTTTTCTCTTTTCACCCATGTACTACCAATCCCCCCATACTTGAATCAAATCTTTCATTTACAAAATTCTTTATACATATATTTCCCCGCCTCCAAAAAAGATTGCATTGTATTTAATTCGTTATGTAATATTTTAATCAATTGTATAAAGAGCTGAAAAGAATTCGTACAAATTAAATTATAATTATTTCATACTTTTGACTGCATTTCGAAGTCGGTTGTATAATTCTTTTTTCCAGGAATCATTTTATTTCATACTTTTTAGTGTCGATCGGTGCACTCCTTGCAGAATATAATCAAGGAATAGAATTTTTGCAATAAAAATAGTTAACTAACGATAAAAAGATCCATCAATTTTTTTCCAAATACGATCATCGTGGAAGATCTATTAAATGTGTAAACGCCAAGCGTAAGTACATGAAACGGTAAGCTTTCTTTGCAATAAAAAATGTTTAAACAATGGAAAAATGCAAAATGTTTCGTTTACAAGACCAACTGGGAGACACCCCCTACAAGATGCAACCGGTTTCGTTCCGATTGGTCCATCCATCTCGGACTAATCGGCGAATATACATAAAACAAATCCTCCTTCTCGAAATCGGTTAAAAATAACTAAGCGAGCTCATTAACCGCACGATAAAAAGCGTCACGTGCCAGAAACGTGATACTAAGATCGAGCAATTATTTTATTGATAAAAGAAAGAAACCTATTTTCGCCTGTCACATAATATAGCATTGTTTGTCAATTACAATGAGTAGATTTATGAATTTTCGTTAATTGTACGATTCTCTTTCCCAAAAAAAAAATTAAAAAAAAATATATATACAGGGTGTCCCAGCTAACTCTGGCATCTCAAATATCTCGCTTCCGATTTCCGTTCGTGCCATAATTCGGTTTTAAGGGGTGAAATTACCCGTTGAAAAAAATTCAGAATTTCCTTTTCCGCGGAATATTTCAAAAACGGTAAGTAATATGATAAAAAGGTTTGAACAAAAGTTGTACGGTTTTATTGCTTTTACAAAATGGCGTCAACGAAAGTTTTGAAAAATGCATGGTTTTTGAGTTCCCCCCTTCCCCCCAAGCCCGAAAATTTCATAAAATAGCTCTGGGTTTCCTCTTTTCACATGTATGTATGACTTATATGTTCCTATTTTTGTTTAAGGTAAATAAAAGCATTATTTATCAAAGCTTGAGCCATCCGTCGCTCACGCGGCCTAAATGGAAAGTCACGTTAATATCCCGTGGCATACAATGTGTTAATGGTTGAAAATTCACTATCAATTTCACGAACGGAAATCAGGGTAGTATTACGGATGACTTACTATGCTTGTATGCGAAGTTTCATGATTTTTGGGATCTCCGGGTTCCCTAACCTCCCTTGTAACTCATTTGTGTTAATATCTGAAAAATGGTTCACCTTTCGACCTATATTTGGATGCCTCACTTGCCAAATCGATTAACTCCATAAAACAAGAAGTAGAGAAAAATGATAAAACAGTGCATATTGTGTTTTAAAATCCTTCTTAAAATTAAAATTTAATAAAATTCAGAAAATGGAGTTAATCGATTTGGCAAGTGATCCATTTATTAAGGCTTTAAGGCTTTTTTTACTCAGTACAGTGTGTCCTACGTACCATGTAAATATTGAATGGTTTTTTTTTTGAACACCCTGTATATGAACAGGTATCTCGTTTACTCGAGAATATGTTCCACCTGTGTTACCCTATTGTTTTACGAGCACGTGTTGTTATGCGAATTCGCGTGCAAAATAAATATAACAAAAGCTTATCAAACGTTGAACAAGATAAGAGGAAAAGTAAGATCGAGCAACGGTCACGAAAAATTAATAGAATCATGGTGAAGAACGCAAATAAATCGTGCTTATCAGCGGCCGTGGACGAAGTCGCAATCGTTAAAAAGCCGAGAAAAATATCTGCGAAAATTATGGCAATCCTGATTTCGCGATTCTCAAATTATCCGTTCAATTAGTGATATTTAAATTAGAATGAACAAGATTCGAATATTAAATCCGAGTTCCACCGCTATTCGAATGTTCATTTATTTATTAACCATAGAGCATTCAGGTATCCGAATTAACAACTTTTCAATCTCGTTAAATTAATGTAAATGTGTCGAGTGCCAATGTTAGTAATACACAGAAAATTTAGGATACAAATATGTAGATGTCTAATTATTACAGATTGAAATGAAATAAAGATAGTATATCCAGAGTTGATTTGAATTTCCCGCTTGCCTGTACAACCAATTTAAAGGGACAGGCAACCGGCCGACATCAAAGGTGCCGTCCGAAGACGCTGTCAATAAAGCAAGAAACAACTCCATTATCCCTTTGACTGCGGCAAAATGTCATGAAAAATTGTTTTCTTAAAATCAAAGAAACAAAATTTATACTCATAGCTAAGTTAATTTTTATTCGAAATCTTACAGTTTACTGAGCGTATATATACGCCTTTCGGATTTTATTCTTATTTTGAATTTTTCCAAAGTCCAATTACTTCAATATACATTCCTTCTATCAGAAATTGAAACGTTACAAATGATCAACTATTTTGAAAGAAACAAAAATACAATTAGTATCAATTTAAAGAAAAAATACGACAATCAATCGTGCTACGTTAAAAATGATGAAAATAAGTATCGTTGTAATCTTATCGCGAAACATCATAAACTAAAAAAAATGATTCGGAACGAATACAATTATTGTCTATTTCATCCGTTTCGTTGTATTATCGACTCTCGCACGGAATTATCCGTAGCAATGATAAATGAAGTGCAACATTGAAAAAAAAAAAGAAAAAGAAAAAAAGAAGATAATCAAAGCAATTACAAAAATTTTCCGTAACTCCAGTTTCGTTCGATCAGTCAAGCCGGTATCGCTTAGTAAACAATACAGTAATTTATACCTACGTCAAAAAAGCTCGTGCAATTTTATAACGAGAATTGAACACACTGCTCGATAACAGTATCGACTTGAACCGTAATTATAATTCTTACGTAACAAGGATGATCCGTTAAGAATTAATTCAATCAACATAACCATAACATAATATAACAATACGGCCCGTACTTATTATTCGTTTCCTCTTCGTTAATTGCACTATGTATAAGTATCGTTATGTTTTTAATTACCAAACAATTATTTTAACAAAATGTAGGATATTCGTTCGCGACCGTTTTCACCGGAAGAAAATCTTCGTTAAAGTTTATTGTAATTCTGGGAAATATTGATAATATATTAAAAATATCTGAGAATAAAAGAGTAAATACAAATATCGACCACAAAACTGACGTAAGAATCATAAGTTCTGAAATGAAATTCGAATTTCTAAACGAAACACCGCCGCGTATCAAAAAGATAATATTTAAACTCGTAATTATGGTTTTGGTTCAGCAAAGATTGAAATAATCGACTAATCATAAGTATACTTCATAAACGGGACACTATAAATACTAATTATTATCTGTCAAAATAGACATCCGAATCGCGCCGTTTTCGAAGGACGACCAGCAGTAAGAATAATTCCCTATTAAAAAATTCCTAATTATCTATTTTACGTTTCAAACAGAACCCAGTTTACGAAATATTCATTGTATCCCTCTCGCAGCGTCAACTGAGCAGTAATAAACCTAATAGAGATATAAGAGACTAGAATAAAACAAGATACTTTATCGAATTAGTCGCAGACTCGAAGTAAATAGAAAAAATAGAAAACAACGTCTGAGACAAGCGAGCAGACGATACGATGTTCGTGGTGCAAATTAATCAATGGTGTATTTTGTCTAGACGCACACGACCGGAATCCATGAAATTTGTATGTAACCGATGATCTTTGTACACGTATACTTGTGTATACGTAGATTCGGACGTCAACTCGAGGCTCCTTGACACGGTTCGATTACGAAACATAGACAGGCTAATAAGCAACATCTCTCGACGTTGTTATTTCCGATGGTGTTTCGTACGAGTCTATCGACCCTGCTGTTTCAAGATCGTAAGAAAGACGATGCCACCCGAAGACTCGATTAGAATCATACCTTTTCACGTTATCAACGATGGTTGCACATTTTTGTTTGTCCTATTTGCTTAGGCTGCTAACTTCGTTCGCTCACGGAGCTGAAGCGTCAAGGTGTCGGATAAACTTGGGATCGAATTCTGCCTTCGTGATTCGCCGTTTCCTGTCTTTGACTGTTGAGAAATTCAGTAAATTAGGGATTAAATTTCATACTTTTACGATACGATATATTGTTGAGGAAATATGGAACTTGGACTAAAAGTATTTCTTGATCCGAAATTACCAAATTACACTCCTTTGACTGAGAAATTTAGTTTAATTGAGGATTAAATTTAATATTTTTACGCTACGATATATTGTTGAGGAAATATGGAACTTGGGCTAAAAGTACTCCTTGATCCGAAGTTTCCAAATTATACTCCTTTGACTGAGAAATTTAGTAAATTGGAAATTAAATTTAGTATCTTTACGCTACGGAGGAAATATGGAATTTGGGCTAAAAGTACTCCTTGATCCGAAGTTACAAAATTATACTCCTTTGACTGAGAAATTTAGTAAATTGGAAATTAAATTTAATATCTTTACGCCAGGATATATTGTTGAGGAAATATGGAACTTGGACTAAAAGTATTCCTCCATCCGAAGTCGTTCCAATTCGATTAATAAAAACAGAGATCCAAGTATAATTTTCAATTCCACCGAGCTCCGTATTTCCTTAAAAAATCAACAACGAGGGATGATTGCAAGGAAATTTTCAGGGGCCCTTTGACACGGGATTTGAGAAGATTTCATTTCCTCTGATTTTGCAAGAAAAAAAGAAATTCGCCAGAGCTCCTACGCGCGTTCCGATAGCGGGAATACGCGAGGAAAAAGCGCAGATAAACAGAGGGGAATCGAAGTGTCGGCCGGAACCTCTAATCACAGTGTCTGGACCAACGTCCACGGTGATTGCTCGATAGGAAATTAGAAAATTACTTGGGTTGACGAGATCTTTCAAGCGTTTCTACTCCTCACGCGAAGTGTGGTTTGCGTTTATCCACCAAGTATACGCCACCACCGCCAAGAATTCTTTCTTCCATTTCCCCAGCTCGCGAGAGGTGTTCGTGTATTCGAATTACGTTAGGGATTAATGAATCATTGCATAAGATCCGCTGTGAATGCTCTAATCGTCTCGTAAAAACGATTTACAGATCATTTATCCAAACGTTCTCGGAACGATATTTTAATCGAGGCATTCAGAACCAGAACGTCTAGAAATGGTCAGTTAAATCGTTAAACGTAAGAACGTTATTGGTTCAAATAATACAGGATATTCGGTTCCAAGTATTTGGGTTGAAAATTAATCGAGTAGTGGGCTCGAGTTGGTCGCAAGTCGGTTCATAGTAATGGATCTAACCGAGGTGTACGTAAGCTAAGCATTGCGTTTTATGATTCTGGAACCTAGGTCTACCTAACCTAGGTATAATGCCTAATAATTTCCAAAGCTAAGTACAAGGAGTAATAATTCTTGAAGCTAGGTCTGCCTAACCTAGGTACAATGCCTAATAATTTCCAAAGCCAAGTACAATGTGTAATAATTTTCAAAGCTAGCTCCACCTAACCTAGGTATAATGTCCAATAATTTTCAAACCTAGCTCCACCTAACCTAGGTATAATGCCGAATAATTTTCAAACCTAGCTGCACCTAACCCAGGAATAATGGCGAATAATTTCCAAAGCTAGCATTACCTAACCATCGCTGATTGCAAGTTTCGTGTTAAAACACGAGGGGCAATCGATGCTGGTGTGAAACACGTGACGACGACGAAAAAGTTGGCTGGAATAAGTGACCTGACCACGTATCCTCGTGAGTGAAAGCCACGTTGCGTAGCCGAGGGTCTAATTATAACAGTGTATCAGAAGTGTCTACGGTCTTTGATCGAATCCAAAGTCCATGAGAAATGTGTAACACTGAAAAATACGCGAGTTTTGTTTACCTCTGGCCGACTTTGTTAACAGTGTTTATCTAGGAAATTGTTAAAAAAAAAAAATATTACATAAACCAGAGGTGGGGAACGTGCGGCCTCCGTGAGTTTCTTGTGCGGCCTTCATAAAAGCTAGCTCTTGTATTAATTAATATTTAATTATATAGATCACGACTTAATATTATTATTTTTCTATTGTATTTCTTAAAAATGAAATAAATTTCTTTAAAAATACTTCTACTAATATTATTTTTATTTGAAGTGGTATTTAAATATGTAGTTGTTTATTAAAATTTAAAGATCTGGATGAATATTTATATATACACTTACTGACAAAAGTTAAGAAACAACGTAATCGTTTGGCAATTTTTTCTATATTTTCTATCTTCTAAGGTACATAGATTGAAACTAAAAATAGCATAATAAGATAACGTTCCATACATGAATAAACAATGAGTTTTTTTTTTCGAACATAGGACTTGTACAAGGACGACAATTAAATTGAATCGAGGAAGTAAAACAGAAGCTGCGTGACATAAGTTAAGAAACATATATTGTTCAAGTTATATAACCACTTTTAATCAAAATAACGATGTGTAGATGTTTGTAATTTTCATAACAGTCTAATAAAGATGTTGGATAACCCTTGGATTTGAGGACTGCATGACATCTGCGTGGCACTGATTCAATTAATCGTACACAAAATTCAGCCGGTATTTCTGACCATATTTTCGGGAGCTTTTCCATTAATTCTGCTAATCTCACAGATGTTTCAATAATTCGGTTAAAGTCCGGGGATTGACTTGGCCACTTGATTACATTAACATTTTATTCTACAAGAAACGCCTTAACTAACTTAGAAGAATGTTTAGGGTCGTTATGTTAGGGACCGGGGCCGTCACGTGAGAAACAACCCCTTGACTTTTGTCACGTGCTTTTGTCTTGTTTCTTCGATTCAATTTAATTGTCATCCTTATACAAGTATTTTCGAAAAAAAAAAAACTCATTGTTTATTGATGTATGGAATGATATCTTATTATGCTATTTCTAGTTTCAACCTATGTACCTTAGAAGATAGAAAATATATCAAAATTACCAAACGATTACGTTGTTTCTTAACTTTTGTCAATAAGTGTATGTATGCTTAAATAAATAAAAATACCAACAGTGAAATATCAAAAATTATTGCGGCCTCCTTTATTACTGCCTAATTTAAATGTGGCCTCTAATGGTAAAAAGGTTCCCCACCTCTGGCATAAACCATGCAACCAAGAGCGTCTACACTAAAACAGTATTCATTGTAAAAATTTATCTCTAATTTCGAAGATACTACATTTCTTAGTCCAACTGTCTTCATTTACATTTTGAACAAACGAATTCAATTATCTTCAGTGTTCCTATGAAACAGGTATAATATTTTAATCTAAAGTATTTCAATTTTCGTATATTTCATGATATTTTGGTGAATGAACAACTTATAGTATACTCGAACCCATCGCTACTTCTAACCTGAAATTCTCTAACAATCGATATTCTGCGTCTGTGTCAATCGCTTTTCCACATTTATCCAAGAATACTGTTTTTTGAACGCGTTCATAAAAGTCCAACCTTCTCTGTAACAATGGAAGCAGTTGGAAGGATAGAGGAACGGTTCGTCTGGGTTAGGTTTCCTAAAATGGCGATGTATGGGACACCTCTTCGGTACTTTGTTTTACCTTACCAGAACTGTATGGTACCTGTATTATTCCTTTTCCTCCGAAGGTTATACGTTTGTAGTATCTCATTGCTCGATTCACCGAAAGACTTCAAATTGAATATTTTTAACAAACAAAATTTGTATTTCTCCCTGAAGCTTTTGCAATTCAATATTATTTCCAAAAAGATGAAGAAGTTTGAAGGTTTTTAATAAACATTCTGCTCACAAGGTGGATCAAAGCATGCTTATTATTCTCCTGATTAAATTCCTCCGGCAATGCAACGAATAATAATGACTTTAGTGGTATTAATAGTTACATTCATCAATTTGAGACATCACATTATTCGCTGAATTAGCAAATAGGTTGCTAGAATTATTATTTTCTTTTCGGTAAATATTCTGAATAACTTTCAACAACATTTTTTTTATCAAAAAATATCCATCTCTTTCACCTCGTTTGTACCACACATTTTGACCCACCCTGTATACACACAAAAACACCAAAATCTTTCAAGTACCTCGAGGTTTTAAAGGGCTTGGTTCGTCCCTGGTTGATTAAAAAGAACAAAAAAAGTAAGATCATAGGTTTGGTCACGGATGACCTTGCATTCGTCCATCGAAGGTTAAATCTTTATATCCACGATCCATACAGACAACGCTCGTTTGGACGTGCGCGAAGAACGTTTGGTACAAATATCTAAAAATATAAAAATTGGGTCAAAGGGCAGAGTTTTTAGGAAAATAGAACGAGACAGTCACGCGTGGTACGTGACTGTTCTCGCGTTTCCGTTACTCGGCCCTTTTGTTCCGCGCCGGTCTCGTCGAATCCTTCGTAGAACACGCTAGCCAATTGGTCGTGGCACCCTTGAAGAGCGCCTCGGCGACCAATCCGACCGGATCTGGCGTTCCAAATCGAGCAGAGAGGTCGCCACTGGATCTCCGTCTGGTTTAACGTCGTGCACCGCGTCGCGGTTCGAGCAGACAGTCGTTGTTTGTGTTTTGTCGAAGCCGGTGAGCAAAGGAACCATCCGACAGACCCGTTGGGTCGCTTCAGTCAGTTTGCGACAGCCCAGCAAACGGACAACCAGCGTTCTCGTCCAATTACTTTGGACATACCCGGAGGATGGGCATGTTCCGTGAGTTCTCGATCGTCTCCAATCTCAACAAGAAATATAGTTAGACGCGTGCAAGGAAGATTCCTCGTTAACAGCCAGAAACAAGAGCTCTCCAACGTTCTGGTGCCCCCCAACGTTCGTATAAATATCGAACGATCAAGGTGAGTCTCGAGCTACTCGTCAGGGATGATAGAAACTTCCAGGTCCGAATTATTGTAGGACGGTATACATCGTATACACGCGGACGGTTGGTTAATTTGGTTTAGGATCGATCACGACCTCCTTCCGGTTCGTCCGTGATTGAGTGGGAGCGCGCGAGCGCGCTGGGGTCTTTTGTAACCCTCCTTGTTTACCTCGTTTGGCCAATTGCTCGTTCACGAACCACGACGAACGTCCAGAAGCTTCGGTTTGTTCGTTGAAGAATTAAAATTACACGCGTGTAGAAGCTGAATTTCTTGGCCTTGCTTTGGCTCGTAATTAGCATAGGTTCATGGTGACGATTTCACTGGCGCCACTGGGTCGAAATTGTTGTTGTTTTTGTCATCTTGCGTGGGAAGTAGAGATTTTAAAAAAACAGAGTTTCTCCGAAGACGTCTGTGCGTGCTAATTGCTAATCTGTTATTCATATATCGTTTGTTTATTCTTCTTCCATTTTATGGATGTTCAAAGTTCAACACTGCCTGCTCTGAACGATTTACGAGTATCTTGATGGAAACGTCGATCGAATTAGACGAGACGAGTCAGTCGAGGTGACAGGCAATTTTATTAATCGTTAGTTAGGCATCATCGAGCCGGGATCCGAGTGCATCTGTTTACCAAACGGGTAAACGATATCACGGGTGTTAGATTACTGGGTTAAACGACTACAAACTTTCAAATTTTCCTATCTCGGCGTTAGGATGAAATTTCTAATCGAAGATTTCTCGAGAATCATCTACCTGGGGTCATCTACTTAAATTTTAAATAAAAATTCTATCGATCCAAGTAAAATATCTTCCTGTTCCCCGATCTCATCCTTGCCAGGAGATGTACACGGATCCCCCCTCGAGTTGCACGGTACGTTACTTACTACTTTGCGTCAATTAGGGGTGGGGGGCACGGGGGAGGTCCTCTGATCGTCGGCCGGTATATTACGATCAGCACAATCGTTCTGCGAGCGTGTCACGAAGCTCGTGTCGTTGAGAAATAGTGCGTGGTAACCGCACAGTCCGTGGTGTTTCCTTTCCTCGCTCACCTCCGGAATTATAAATTGCCCGATCGTTCGAAAAGAGCCCGCAAAAGCCATCATCGATCGTTCGATTCGTGAAAATATTGCTGATTGATTATCCGCACAAAAGCTGTCGAAGAGTTAATCTGGGGTCGGCAGGGCTATCGGAGCGTGGCACTTTTTATTTTATTTATTAATTTATACCATTCCAAGCTTCTGCAACGCGTAAGTCGAAGGTCTTTTCGGTACCGATTGATACATACGTGATCCTCGAAACGAACTTTAAAGATTCGATATAAAAAGAGAGAGAGAGAAAAAAAAAAAGAAGAAGGTGGAGGTCAATTTCTGACGTTTGTGTTTCAGAGTAAAACAGCGATAGCCAAGCTTGATTAAACGGACCCGAGGAATAGTATTAAAACGCCGAAAACAAAAGGAGTATTTCGTTAAGTAACGACGGATCGATAAATAGAGAAATATGTCGAAAGTGTCGGGGATAATGGAGACTGACGACGTCGTTGGGAAACCTACCCTAGTGCGACGTGTTTCCAACATGCTGATAGGTGAGAAACGATTCTAAACCACCTGGAAACTTGACTTGACTACGCGTTACGTCGGTGCTCCAATTTTCAAGCAAATAAACAGATTCGAATTTGTCAATTATTAGTAGAAACGCTCCAATTAATATTTTCTCTCTTGTTACTTAACAGATGGAAATTATAGCGGACCACCGATGCTGTTTCGTCACGCGTCCATGCAGAAGATTCGCCATTGTTGCCAAAACCTGAATCTCTTCCCGTATCTACTCTACTCCTTCGACAACTCCAAGTCCCATCCGGTGGCACGCAAGATGCACCTGTGTCTAGGACAATTTCTCGAGGTGATCACAGCGAGGAGCTTCTTCTTGTGCAAGAGTTTTCGACGCTCGTTGTTCAACGGTATCCGTACGGAGGACTGTCAAACGGAGGAACCGGAACCGATCAAAACCACCTTCGAGAGCTGCAAATTGACGCACGAGTTCCGAACGATCAACGTTCAGAAACGCAAACAACAGAGCCAATTGTTCCTCAGCCTGGCCGTTTATTTGGCCGTGCTGTTTCTAGCCTTCCAAATGCTGGGTCTGATCAGCCTGATGGTGTTCGGCAAGTACACGCCCGGTTTTATCTTCCTCATCTCGGCGTTGATGTTCCTCGGCTGTATATCTCTGAAAATATTGTTCCACGAGAGCGTGACGCAGTCCGCGAAGCCGAAAAAGAAGAAGAACAAAGTGCATTGATGCTATCCAATCATCCTGGAGGCTGTTCATCGGACAGACAATAGACCTGAGAGTATTTCAGAAGAGTTTCTTGGCCCTCCTTTGCAGTTATTCCCCCCTCCCCTTTGAATACTTAAACGATATGACACACCAAGACCACAGAGAGCTTTATCGGAAGCAGGCTAATAGACGAGCCGGTTACGTTGTTTGTTATCACACGTTCTTTTTTGATCATCCCTTCAAGTTTTGCGTTTAGACAGCTTGGTAGTTTGTATAGAAAGTCGTTCGAAGCGTCGACAATTTCATATGATAGTTGTTTCGTTTTTTAATTTGTACTTTAGTCAGGACGTAAACGTAATAGTCGCGTGTCGTGATCGTCGTGGCTACGTTTTGGAGAGGATAAGGTGGGACGATGTGACGTACTTGGTACGATTGTGATCCCTTATAATTTCTTCCGTTTTTATGTATTGTTTTTTTTTCTTTTTTTTTTTGGGAGGGGGCACGTGATTTCGTGAATTACTAACTTTTTAATTTAGTAATCGATGTGTAGAAGGTTGTTGTATTCTTCTTGGCATTGATCGTGGCACGGTAGAACTTTTTCGAATTCTTTTACCGGGGTATGCGAACATTTTTAGCTCTTTTTGCGTATATTTTTGCTTTGTTTTACGACTTGGCCACCGATCGTTAAATCGCGTAACATGGAGTAAGAGAAATATACCAAAGGTTTGGAAATGAAATTAAGATTTTTGCATACAAAAAAAAAAAATACATAATCGAAAGTACAGCGATCTAATAATCTTCCATTTAATTCCTTTTAATTGCAGATATAGTTGCGATGTAGGCATCTGATATTTCTATTTAAATAGTGGTTGAACAACGACTGCGTAATTTTCTTCCAATCGATCTAAGCTTTTACACCAATTTGGAAGACTGAAGTTTGCTAACTTATGCCACTGTCAATGCCAGAACAATGACATTATATTACTAATTTAACCCTTTCGCAGCCAAACAATTCAAATTCGACTTCAAACACTTAAAACACTGCCTCTAAATTGTTATTTTCAAAATCTGAGTCAACCCAAAGTACAGTATTTCAAAATCCTAATCATAATTCTATTATTTTAACGCCACAAAGACAAATTATTAATTTCAGAAATTAAAAGAAACTTTCTTCAGTTCCGATAACATAAAGCTCGTAATGACGAAACGGGATTAAAAATCGGATTAAACACACGTGTCCCGTTGGTTACGAAAGGGTTGAAGGAAAAGTTACCTGGGCAACGATCCGCGATTTTTTATCTTATCCTCTACAGCAGAAGACTGAGAATCGTTTTTAACTTTGTTGTATATATAAGAAACGAAATACAAAATAAAATATGCGAGAGGAGAGAGAAAGAGAGAGTGTGTGTGTGTATGTGTGTGTGAGTGAGAGAAATAAATATATATAAATATACATATACACACACATTATGTATACACGAGCGAGAAGAAGAAAAGATAACGTTATTCTAATATCATATAGGGTTTTTATTTCAATTAGTGCTTTTTTTTTTTCGCGAAGACTTGGTGCGTCCACTGAACGAGTTAGGCTAATCTGTGATGAAGTGGATCCAAGTGCAGTTTTTTTTTCTCTCATAGTCACTTGCTATCCCACTTACTTAAGTAACGATAAGGAAACATATATGTAACTTTGATCTGTGTCTTTCTGTTTTTTTTTTTTTATTTTTAAATACACGTTACTTACATAACATCGATGTCGTTATTTTCCTTTCTTGTAACACCTTGGTGGTTGGGTTTTGTTAGTTTCTCTATCTTATCGTAGCTCGATACATGTCTGTGGTGCTGTTATCAATTGCAATTCGAGGATTAGTCATTTTATGGAACACTGACGATCTTATCCACACTGTTTAGATACGGAAGGACAAGTTACGGTAATAATGGTTGCAGAATCACGGATTCATGAAATCCAGATCTTAACGGTCGATTTTATTTAGATATATAATAGAAAGATAAACAAAGCTGGAAACGTCGAGTCATTGTTTGGAATTTGGAGATTGGTAATTTCAAGAAATATGAGTAAGAGATTATCAGCGGGTTTTGTTTAAACACGGAAAGGTGTAGGAGCTACTATTTGCAATTTGGAAATTAGTCATTCGGCAGAATTACACAAATATGGCTTAAGTAATAAGCTATATTTGCGTGCGGAGGTACAGATAAAAGTGCACACGTTGCGAACGTATAAATTAGTCATCTGATAAAAGGCAAATAAAATGAGACAAGTGGTAGATTCAAAAATGAATAACATTATACATTACCGTACAATCGTTATAAAGTAACAAAGATCATGAAAATGTTAATGTTAATACTGTACACCATCACCCAAATATTTCCAACTCTAATCGAGCAAAGTTAAAAGGAACAGACTACAATATAAGGAAACGGCAACGAAACTACTATAATCGTGTTTCGAAGCATTCCCACGAGCACGAGATTCCACATCCGCGGCATACACAATGACCCGGGCTACGTAACTTTGTTCGTGTACGCTTTGAAACAAATGGGCGTACGGGCCTGAAAGTGACAGCGATTAGAAAAAAAAAAAAAAAAAAAAAGACGAAGCTCATAAATTCTATGAATCATTAATACTATTGACTATTACCTATCGCATAGATAGCCACGTCACCACCACCGTGATAAGCCTCGTCAGATATTATAGCAGCCTGTTGACTGTACGTGAAATCTGTCGTGTTTTCCTTAGAAGGATCCATTCTAACTGTAGAATTATTTTTCATCGTATACGCAATGTTATTTGGTCCTCCAGTGCTGTAACTGAGCGTCGTGTACGGAATTCCGTCGTATTTTGATTTTTGAGCGATGCCTGCAATCATCCTTTGCTACATACGACGTTATAGCCGTGTTAGAGTGTTAATACTGGGGCTATACTAATGTTAGTGCGTTAATATTGCCGTTGTAGTAGTATTAGAGAGTTGATACTAACGCTGCGCCACTGTTACTGCGTTGACATTGACGATATACTAATGCTGACACGTTAATATTGATGCTATCATAATACTAGAGTGTTAATACTGGCGATGTATCACTGGTAACGGGTTAAAATCGGTGCTATATTAATGTTAGCGCGTTTATAATAACGCTATACCACTGTTAGCGCGTTAATATTGATGCTATAATAATACTAGAGCGTTGATACCGGCGCTATACCACCGCTAGAGCGTTAATACCCGTGCTATGACATTGTTAAAGCGTTAATATTGATGCTATAATAATACCAGAGCGTTAATATTGATGCTATAATAAAACTAGAGCGTTAATACCAGCGCTATAGCACCGCTAGAGCGTTAATAACGGTGCTATGCCACTGTTAGCGCGTTAACACCGGCGCTATACTACTGCTAGGTCGTTAATACCGGCGCTATGCCACTGTTGAAGCGTTAATACTGATGCTATAATAATACTAGAGCGTTAATACCGGCGCTATACAACTGTTAAAGCGTTAACATTGATGCTATAATACTACGGCGTTAATATCCGCCCTATACCACTGTTAAAGCGTTAATATTGACACTATAATAATACTAGAGCGTTAATACCGGCGCTATACCACCGCTATACCATTGTTAGCGTATTAATACCGATGCTATACTACTGTCAATACGTTAATACTGGCGCTATACCACTGTTAGCGCATTAATATCGATGCCACACCAATATTGGCAAGTTAACACCACTGGTACCGCGCTAAAATTGATGCTATACTAATACAAATGCGTTAATCTTGACAACCAATGTGTTACCAGTTAATCTAAATTCGAATTGGTCGTACCCAAAATGGAAGATCCCCGATCGCTGTATCCATTGAAATTCATAGAGTGAGTGTGGTCGCTTGTCACGATCACCAGAGTATCCTTGGTATCGATCATCTTCATGGTCGCGTTTATAGCATCCGAGAATCGGACAGTTTCTAACAACGCTTGAGCTGCATGACCACGATGATGAGCGAAGTCAATTAGACCTCCTTCGACCTGAAGAAAATGTGTCTTATGTAGTTGAACTAAAGGAAGACATTTTTGATTATCGACAAAGTGTTAATACCACCAATAAATAACCATTCTGTGATTTTTGTAAAATTTTCAAAGCAGTCACGGTCATATTCTCGAGGCTTGGTTGTCCTTTTGGACTCCTGTCCCTGTTCCAGTCCATACTGATGTGACCATTCGCGAAAATACCTAGCAAATAATCTACATTCTCGGTATCCACTTGAAATAATTCTTCGTTATTTTGAACGACCTCAAAGGATAAGTTTCTGGAAATTTTGTCTCGTTTCCATTCTTCAATTAGATCACGACCATCCTCCCTCTTCCCAGCCCATGTATCTATCGGATCAAATTCTGTAGCCGTGACATTGGATTTCATCATTTGCCTACCTCCTCCCATGATTACCTGAACCAGACAAAAATCATCCGTTTACTATTCTGAACCACGTCGCTCGTTCGCAATACAATTGAACATTCTAAGTGTATCTCAACATAGGCCCACACGAGATACTTAACAATGGCTATCTGTGCGATCGACCATTATAATGATTAACGATGATATTTTGCCTTGATATTTTTCCCCGGTATATCCTCCACCAATTGTCTGGCAATGTCTTTGCAACGCTCTGCGCTCTTTGGCATTTTCGTTTCGCATTCCCATCTTCTGTCCGCGCTGTGCGCATACAAAGGAGCAGGAGTGGCGTGAGTCACTCTCGTGGTCGTCACGAATCCTGTAAAACGCCTTCAGTGTCCTTCAATCGGAGCTATGATACTACTATTGTAGCTACATTACCGATAATAACATTGCTAAACCGATGTTAACGCGTTATATTAATTTTGTAGCAAGCCTGTAGTGTTAATAGTAGGACTATGGCAACGCTGGCGCGTTAATACCAGTAATATTAGTAAGCGTAGCGTTAAATTAATGTTAGTGAAACGTTAATACTAATTTCCATCGGTACCTGTGTCTTTACCGGCAGCCTGTGCCCACGATATGATCGAATCCACATGATGGTCGGTGTTCAAGCTCGCCGCACAATCGCCCAATGGTACGTTTCCATCGACACCGACCACTTCGTAATTCGTTTTCACACCGCTGAACAATGCCGTTGCCGTGGACGCCGAGTCTGGCACTTGCTTATTGACGTTGTACGTCTGATGTCCAAAGACACACACGAATTAATGTCGATGTTCGATCGATATTTCAACGAAAGATAGGAGATTCTAGACCTTGAGTATTCCTATGTTAGGAAAATCCTCCCATGCCAACCGACTGCTCTCGCCAGCACGGTATATTCTGCTAGCGGTTATGGTGTCGGGACTCATACCATCGCCCACGAAGATGATCACATTCTTCGCTCCGTTCGTGTTCCATGTGTAAGACAGAGCCTTCTCTAGCTCCCTGGTTGAAAGTTCCAGCCAATATTTGCTGTCTACATGGTGGACAATTAGTTGAACGTTACGTCAGCAACTGGCTACGTTACGTCTGTGTATATAAGACACGTGTACTTGGAGGACGATAAGAAAATGGGACAAATACGATAACTCAGTCCAAAAATTTGTATGAAATCTAGAACGAAAATACTAATTTTCCAAGTCTTCGACGTGGAAGTAATGGATATTGAAAGGAAATTGACGAAATGGTGGAAACACAGGGACTACATTATCAACGGAGGCTGTTAACCTAGCGCCACATGAATCGTGATGAATATTACTTGCGATACCTTCGTTGATCGATGACTGAACGATTCCAATAAGCAGAAAACCAAGATGTATCGTGATCAGCTTCGTTGTTAACATACTGTTTGCATAGGTGTTCTTATTAGCACGTGCTAGGCATGACTGAAACGAACAATAAAACGTTGTCGAAACCTTGCTTTGATCAGTTCGTAGCGCTCCCTATCGTTCATCTTATCAGGTTGATAAGGAAGAATCCTGTCGAAATTGGCAGGAAAGTGATAACGTTAGTATACTAGTGTTCGTCCTATGTTAATCCTTGACGTTATAATAGTGCTAACGTTAACAATAGCGCTGTATTAATATTGGTGTTAGATCGCTGTCAGTGTGTTAATTCCGGGATATTAAAATTGAAGCGTTAATAACAGTGTTGGATCACTGTTAGCGTGTTAATTCCGGTACTATATTAAAATTGCAGCGTTAATACCGACGCCATGCCTTAATTTCGACGCTGTACCGCTGGCAGCGCGTTAATACCGGAGCCATACTAATTTGAACGCTATATTACTTTTAACGTGTTAATACCAGCGCTATATTATTGCTAGCGCCTTAATTTCGACGCTATACCACTGGCAGCGAGTTAATACCGAATCCATACTAATTTTTACGCTATACTGTTTTCAGTTTGTTATATACTAAATGACAACGCTATAATAATTTTAATGCGTTAATACCAGCGCTATATTACTGCTAGCACCTTAATTTCGACGGTATATCGCTGGCAGCCATACTAATTTTGACGCTACATTACTTTCAGTTTGTTAATACTTACATCTCTGCGTGGAAATTGGGTAGGTAACGTAACAAAATCGAAAGATTTATCTAACATTCACGGTAACGTTTTATTTGATTTCTCTTCGTATTCGCTGTCTGTTCGTACAGATCGTAACACATCGCGTAATACAATTTTCGTAGAAGAATTCACTCTTCTCCTCGTGTATGTATGTTTGTGTGTGTTTGATTTCGAAATGGAAACCGATCAAAATAGACTCGACAAAATCAAACACGTAAAAAATGTCTGCTTTATCGTTTCGTTCCTCGTACCACCCTTCGTTTCGTTCTAAAAAGCCGCGAATTAGAAAAAGAAACAATTAACTACTTATCAAACGTCAGGTGTTCAACTATTTCGTTTATAATAATTTGAGCTTTTTTCGTTCTCAAAACGATGATCCAACGAAGGATTCGCGAAGAAACAATATCCCGTTGGATGATTTATTTCTAATAATCTAACAACCTTCGCGATGAAATTTATGACGAATAATGTATAGAATATAAGTTTGTAAATTTTGATTTTTTCACACGGAAGAGGTTTCTTAGCGCACGCGATCCTTCGACTGGAGGTTGGTATCGTTTTCGTTCGTAAAATATGCTACGCTCAATAAAAGACCGAGTTCTTCGCCTCCGATGACAGAAGCTGGGTCACTTGCGACTTAGACAATATGTTAGATGTTATTTGCGTTTATGCATTAAGTTAAACAACACAATGCACACGGGTTTAGACGCTGGTGAAAGTATTAATTATCATATCGAAGAAACGTAACATGAAATTTAGAAAATAAGAATACAAATATTATTGATCGTAAATCGAAAAAAGCTTCGTCGTTTGAGAATCGACAGGTGTTAAATGTAATTTTGGCCAGCAGCAGGTATGCGAGAAACGTGCAATAATAATCGAATCTTTGAACGTTCTCGTATCGGCTCGATCTGTCGCCAACTAATTACACGAACGCGACTCATTAATTACGGCAACTGTTACGCGAGTATTACGCTGGAACGTTGACAAGGTTCTCCAGCTGCGACCAATTATTCTTTACTCTGTTTTGTTCAGGTTGTAATCTTTTATCACTCACCTGTCTCGTTAATCAGTTGTTTGTTTCTTGATTTGGAAACATTTCATTGTACGCTTGGCTGATCAAAATCACGTGGAAAGCAATGGTTACAATGGAAGCATTTCCTGACGCAATAAAACAATTTTTGTTCATATTCTATTAACGTAATAATAATATTAGGTTACTGTTTCGCGTGGGTATCTAAAAATTAATTAAAATTCAAAACAATTCAAAATTATTTTGTCAGAAAATCTTTTCATTATAATCATAGCCTACTATATGTAGAATAGATTGTAAAAAGGATTGAATAATTGGTCACAACTGTTGCGATAGGGGAGGGAGGTAAGAAAGAAGAAAAACGCTATCATAGAACTCTCGCCGTGACAATTGGCCCTAATATAAACTCTCTACAAATCTCTCTTACACGATAAAGTACAATAAAGTTGTCCTCAGACGCCGCACGATCTTTCCGTTCCATCGTACTTTCTTTTTTATTCGTTTCTTCTACTTTTTATTTTTGTTAAACCTCGAATATTATTGCCAACGATTTGTGTGTGGTCTTTGGTATTTCAGCTGCATCCTCCTTATATTCTCCATTTATAAATAGTCTACTTTCCTTCAAAGAAATCACATGACTAAAAGATCACAGAGTAACTTCATGAAAAAGTGCCTCTTCACTGAATTTCATCGAAACTTCATCATTTTGTACTTTGAAAATATTCAGAATTCGAATACGAAATAATCTAAACTTGAATGGTTCGAATGTTAGTGGAATTTAATTTCAAAATTTGAATTCTGAATAATTCAAACACCAAAATGCCCCAGATACGAATACCAATAGAATTTAAACTCGAAATCTGAATAATTCCAATATTCAAATACTCGACTATCCGAATTTTTATTTAAATCACAACCTTCGACCACCATCGTTTAAAACACAAAATGATCGAAGTTTCAGCTCAATTTATCAGAGATCATTTTTTCTGAAGTTTCCTCGGTGAACCTCTGGTACACTAACATAGTCGTTCCAATAAGACTGCTTAATTAACATATATTACTTAGCTCTATACTTGTTCGTCTCTCAAACAAAATTGTTCATAATAATTCTGTCGCGAAATGCGCATTTACCTCTCGGTCGAGTTTTATTTTCGAATTTCAGGCCACGTGTACCGAGGAATCGTGATTCTCAGGAAAAATATCTTTAGCTGCAACGACGGCGTCCGTTTTTTTATTTTTTTTTCTCACACACACGCACTTTGGAACGATACATATACATGCGTACACGATTAAAATTGACTTTACGATGGCAGAAAACACTCGCTCTCTTTCTCTCCCTTTCTCTCGTTCCTTTATATTGTATATATTTATGTATATATGATCTCTTCTCTCAGATACTCGCTTCGACAATTTCACCTTCCTTCCCATTCGTTTATCATTCCTCGTTTCCTATCGTCTTCTGGATTCGAGAAAGTCTCGCAACGAAACGCACTTGGAATCTTTCCCTCTTAATTATAAACATTTGAAAATGCGCTTATCCTCTTCCGTTGTGTTCGATGGACATTCTAAACCCTTTCATCGTGGACGACGTACATACACGTTGTCAAGAATTACCTATTAATCCTTTCACTGCGACGTTCTTTAGCCGAATTTTTCATCTATCGTCGATTGATACTAATTTCTTGTCTGAACAGATGGTCGTATATATACGTCCCGTTTGATCTTCATTTTTACGATAGTTTTGTACGTAATAAAAATCGCCAAATTGCCAATGGTTGATAATTAATCTCCTGGCACGTGTATATACGTTAATTATAGCAAAAGGGTTACAGTAGCAAAAAAAAAAGATCATAGTTTATGGTTTCTGAATACTAGTCGTTTATATACGTCCCACGGTATTTATATTTAATATTTGGAGACGTGTATATACGTCGATCGTAGTAAAAGCTACGAATCTTTGGAACAAAAATTCGTACATCGATTATCTATCCCAATAACTACGATAATCTTCCGGAGGACGTATATATACGTGAATCGCAGCGAAAGGGTTAAAAAGTAGGCGAATCATCGTCACTGACGGCCCCGTGTTCGCGACACGTGACTTACGGATGAAATCGATGTGTAACAGGTAATAATTGACAGTCTACAATTACACACTAATTAACGACGCCGTGGAATCAATCTCATCCCACGAATCTCGGCGAACAATTCGATCGCGCAAGATGGAATTAATTTAATCCCGTGCGTACTCAGGACGAAATCGAATCGGATTCACGCCGTGTAAAATGCATTAATTACTACTGATATGTGGCGCGATGTTTCACAAAGATCGTCGAGCATCTTCGTCGCGTTCCATCGAACGCATAGCGAGAAATTAAACGACCTACGAGCTCGACAAATTAATTTGCAACAAGTTCGTTGGAAACACAGGAAAATTATGGAGACTTTCTCGAAAAAGAAACGAACAAAGCCGGAGCTAACGAAGTACAAACAATTGGACAGATTGGCTGGTTCTTTGTACGATTTGGAATAAATGAATGTTGTTTCAGATTGTTATATCGATTGGGAAATGACTACTCGGCAGTGCATAAATTAGAGCAAGTCAGAGGAGGACTAGGATGGGAAAATGGAACTTGAGATTTGTAAAATAGGCGTCCTGGTTAACCCTTTCGATTTGATAATTTACTGGATTTAATAAATTTTGTGGAACTAGGTTTCAAGTTATTCGGATACCAATGGAATTTAAATTCGATTAATTCGGATTCCAGGGGACTGTGATTCGACATTTAAATAATTTGAATACCAGCGGAATTTAAATTAGAAATTTGAATTATTCGAACATGTATAATCCCACTATCAATATCAGATCGAAAGAGTTCAAATTAAAGGGATAATTCTTAGCTGCCAATCTCTGCTCGTTCTCTATTATCGTTTATTCGTTTCATCGATGGTTTCTCTCGTGCTGTGCCATTATTTTGATATCATTTGTCCATTTTGTGAATCATTGTCGCGCGCTGTAAAAAATTGCTTTTGATTTTTGGCTGTTTGAGCTGGTTCACAGAACGACACTGGGATTATCTACAGTATTTCTTCGAATCCTTGTTACACGTATTTCGATTGAATGTACTGAAAGATAAATGTACCAGAAGGTTCGTCTAATAATAGAGGGATATCGATCAAACATTATTTTAATTCTAGTCGGGGATCATTTTTATCCAGCATCGCTCATCGAACCGAAGGGGGTTTCAACAGTTTCAAAGAAGTCTAATCATGTAATTAGTCTCGTTTAACTGTTAAACTGTTTCTATACCGATGAAATTTAAGCTATCTTTTCTTAACACGTTACTTACCGTTTGCAAATTAACATACATAATCATTACCAATTAATTGATAAGCAGTGGGACCTATACGACCCACGTAACTACTTACATAATTATTCTGGAATAAAAACCTTATGTATTCTCGTTTTTTGGATTCCTTCCGTCGATTTAAAATAAAATTTCATACAAATTTGTAAATATCAAAGCTACAACTCGAATTCTATAAAATAAGATAGTAAATATTATTTGTAAATAATAATCAAAGTAAATAATATTTCATTTGTAAATAATATGCAAACATAGCCAACTAAAAATTGAAAGGAGTAACCCATGATTTTTCTTAATTAACTTTGCAGGAAAACCACCAATTAAATATTAAAAAGAGTAAAACTTATTTTCAATATTTTTCACTACGACACACCTAATTTTCATAATTTTACAATAGAGTTACAGATAAATGATAAATAATGAAGTAACAGGTAAGTAAAGTGTTAAAGAAAAACTGTCACAGCATCGATTGCTACATACAATAAAAAGAATATGTATGCAGTTGTTTCGTTCACGTTTAGGGCAAAGGGCAACAGTTTCATCGATAATCGATCGATTTAATTAAGCATCTCGCGTCTCGAGACAGAGAGAAGAGGATCAAAGAAAAGAAGAAAAGAAAAATGAATCGATAAAATTCTACTCGTCTACGATAATCACGAAGTGGAATCAACGAGGCACTCATTTGCACTCGAAACTCTGCACTTCTCTCTCTCTATCTATCGTATTGTACTATTATGACTTTAAAACTATTTCACATCGTCGAACAACCACCCTTTGCGAGTGTTGCTTTAGTCGAACCCTTAATTTAGGCTGTCTTTGTGTTCATTTCGCCCTTTGACGACCACCACTGCATATATTAAAAAGAAATCATGCTGATTTAAAAGTTTTTAATATTGGAACCAATAAAAATATGAAAGTTACTATAAATATTATTTACCATAATACTTTAATGCAAATTTAATAGAATTATTCGAATATCCAAATATCAGAAATTTGAGACTTCTCATAACACCTGTCGCGAGAAATTAATTGATAAATATGTCATTGAAAAATATGTCAGGTGTCCTCAAAGGGTTAACTCCCTCGGAGTCGAACGAACACACTTGTCTACGTGTGTTACACACGTAGGCGGATAAGGGATGGAATCAATGAAACGGGGATGAAAAGCCAGGGAAACGAAGTTCGTCCGCGATGAATCGAATTTCCTCGTTCAATACGCATTTTTCTTGTTAACCCCTTGTCTTACAACGTGAAGTCGAAGATTTGATAAACCTGGATCGTATTTATCACATTAAAATTTAATTGTTATTTGCACTGTCAAGATTTGTCAGTAAAAACAAGCATGAGATGCTTTTATAGGCTAATTTTCTAATTGCAAAAGTAACGCCTAGTATAATTAATCAAGATAAATTAAAGAATTACCTAGTACTATATAAAAATCATATAAAATCCCAAACATCTTAAAACTTACTACCAGACTCTCAACATTTTATCGATAAAAAAAAAAAAATTTGTAAGTCAAGGAGTTAATCGATAAATAGAAATCAAAGGATTTCAATGATACAAGTATCTTTTAACGAGCGAACAATGACTAGATTGAAAGAATCGAACGAACTAGGATTTTGTCCAATGAACATTCTTTCTTATTTCGTTGGTAATGAATGGAGAGGCAGGGGGGGGGGGGGGGGATAGCGGCGAATTAAAAAACTACGTCCTCAAAAGTATTGTCCGTGAAGCATATAATAGATTTGTTGAAAGATAGATCATGGATCGCTATTCACATTGTAACCGCTAAAAATGATCGACGTTTTAATTACGAACAGATGAGTGATCGATACTCTATATAATTATATAAAAAAGTAACGACGAACGTCACGAGGTTTGATGTTCCTAAAAAATGGAAACGTCGAGGATAAAGGTATTTCTTTTTCTTTCTTTTTTTTTTATCTTTTTGCTTTCTTTTTAAGATTACACGCGATTAATCTATAAATAATATTTTTTTTTCTTTTTTCTTTCGTTCTTTTTTTTTTTGTAGCAACGTAGCCTACTACCACTTTCTTCGAGTCTCATTTCTTCCCTATTATCGATTAGTATTATTTAGTCCGCGATAAACTCGATATGACAGGTTACTAAGTTTGGCCGCTTCTAGGTTTTCTTAGGTATAACGTTTCTACCGCCTCTATTACGTTTTTCTCGCCACCTTTCGTGGGATTGTTCTACTTTTCCCTTTGTTTTAATTATTCCCTTCAAGCCACGTCGCAAAATTCCTTTCGTATGTCGCTCTTTATAAAACGGTAAAACGCCTTATCCTAAATTCTTCAACTAAAACGATGATACGTGGAGGAGCGAATAAAACAGACCATCGAATTATTTTCTATAATTAGGGGGATTAGGGACAATTTTTATGCTTGAAAATTCTAAATTTTAAACTTCGGAAATTTAATATTCTTAGCTTGGAAATTTTTAATTTTGAACTTATTGTTAGAAATTTAAAATACTGAGCTTGGATATCTTTAGTTTTAACTTCTGAGCTTGGAACTTTCAGGTTTTAAATTCCGAGCTTGGAAATGTCAAATTTTAAATTCCGAGCTTGGAAATTTAGACTTAGGAATTTTCAATTCTAAGCTTGAAAACTAAGAATGTTAAATTTAGAAACGTGGAAATCTCAAATTTTTAAATTTTCGTAGAAATCCCACGTTTTACTGCCACTAAATCTCTCAAAACCCCATAGTTAAAGAAAAGAAAAGATATTTTATACGAACCACCCTGTACACTCGATAAATAGACCCTTCCTTTCCGGACCGAGGAAACGCTACGTTGGACATTGTAAATCGCTTCGATTCAAATGTAATCAAAGACCACAATGTCTCGGAAAGAACGCTACAATTGTATTCTAAGAATTTTACAAAAATTCTCACGAATCTTTGATTTTCAGTTGTATAAACCGAGTTCTGCGACGTACCTTGAACACAAAACCCCACGAAGTGACGAGGATGATCATCAAATATATATCCCAATGAATCTTTCGTCCAGATTTGATGGAATACCTTTGTTGATCGCCGAGGAATTTCTACGTTGTTCCTATTCGACAGAAGACTACTACTTTTCTTCCCTGAGGAGAGCCTCTTCGGCCTCCTTTCGTCTCGCTTTTGCTTCTTTCTTCGCTCGTTTCTTCTCCTCTTTAGCTAATTTCTTCGCCTCTTTTTGTCTGGTCTTTTCAGCCTTCTCCTCTTCCTTCTGGCGAGCCTTCTCCGCCTTCTCTCTCTCTTTTTCTCGCTCCTTCTCCTTCTTCGACTTCTGAATCTCTTGCACGACCGACAATTTCGGGACAGATTGAGGCCTCTTCGAGGCCGACCTCGCGGACGAGGAAGTCGAGCTTACGCCGCTGGAACCCCTAGGACTCGGCGATGTCTCTAATTGGGTCACGATCTTTTGAGCACATCTGTCGGGCAGAAATTATAACAGTGACGTAGGGTTGATGTTCCCCTTTTGATTAAATCGGAACCATCAAATGGGTGCATCTGATGTCGTTTCAAGGATGCTGGAAGGATGGTGAACTGAAAATCCACTAAAAATTTCAAACAAAGGAGTTTCATACGTGGGAAAATAATATCTGACGGAGAGAAATTCAAATAAAACGGCCAAGTTATGAGTACCTATGTGGAAATTGTTCGATCAGATAGCTACACGAGTAGTTAACCTTTAATTACCATCGCTTGTGTGTCTTTTTATTCTATAAACAATGCAGCAGTTTTATCATTTGTATCCCTATTTCTTTTTTTTTTTTCACAGTAAAGGTAATGAATAGTGCGAATATTTAATAGAATATGAAAAAATTTCATTTGGAACGTTGTAATTTAGGTAATTAAAAATCATTAAATGTGTGGTAGTGGTAGATGTAAAATATAAAATGTGGAAAGAAAAATTCCAAATCTGAAACAACAGTGACACGTGTTATTAAGGAAGGAAATATCTATTAAATTACCGTATCCTAGTGGACGCTTTTCCAGCACGATAGTCCCTCTGGAATTCCTTGATCGGCGGCAACCTGCGTTCTCGATTTTCCCTCATAACTTCCTCCTCTTCAGCAACCTGCTGAATCGGATCCTGATACTCCTGATCCGAGTACAATCAAAATCCAAAGTTAGCCAACTTAATATACTCAATTTCTATTCAATGGAAAATCTCTATCCTTTCGATCCAACAGACCTGAATCCTCAGTTTCATGGACTGCGTCTGCGAGCGTCTCAGCGTGGCACCGGAAGGCTGTCTAACCCTCGTAGGTTTGCCAAGGTTCGAACTTCCTGTGCTACTTGCAGAAGACGAACTCGAAGAAGATACGGAAGACACTCCTGCACCGACAACGTTGTAACAACATGAAACTTACTTCGACTACTAATAAATATCACACCGTTTCAACAATTCGACCAAAGACAGTCAGTCGAATTATATTAATCTGCACTCTTATATAAAAAGTGTTTACTTTGATTAATTTACTTTAATAAATTATTAGAATCCGACGAATAACAGCTCTGTCATATTTGTGAGATTTTTCAGCTACTTCTACGGAAGGATTACGAACCAGAAATAGAGGACGAGCCACTGGCCATGGAGTATAGGGAAGCAGAGGCCGGAACGTTTCCAGGAACCCATCTACCACCGGGACCAGTCACCCCCACGGGCACCCCTGCACCCATATTGTATTCCGATGCGCTCTGTGGCAAGATGCAAGACTTTCCTGACATCGAGTACTGAAACAAATAATTATCCCAGATATGTTAAACCATATTAACTCTTGAACGAAATTAACAAACCGCTGGAAAATTTAGAAGAGTGATCGGATTTTGAATAGAAAGTGGTCGTAACACTTTTTGGACGGTTAACACGTTCGCTACCAACGCTTGAGAAGAAAATCTTCTACCACAGCCCAAAAATGACATCGGATTTTCTAACATTATATTTATAACATTGATATTAAGCAAAATAAGCAATTTTCCAAACTGACGCATATTTGCGGCGCCGGGCTTTCAGAGAAGAATTGAGGTAACGAACGTGTTAAACTTTTTCAGATGGCCAATGCCATTAGATCCGACCCGAGTGAAACGTTCGAACGAAAAATCTGACCAGCCAATCATTCACGGTTCGTTGTTATTGAGTTTCCGTAGCTTTGAGGTTTCATTAAAGTGGACTCGAGAGCAAAGAGGCTAGGGTGTCGTTCACGGGTCGTTTCTCTGGTGAAAATCTGCTGGAATTAATTGCACGAAAAAGAAAAAAGAAGAGAGGGAGAGAAGAGTAAACAAGATAGCAGGATGAACGATGTTTTATTAAAAAATTTCGAGCAGGTATTTATTCGGGCTCGATGGAAAAACGATCAGAGTTTTTCGAGTTCGATCCAATTAATCGCAATTTTACGTTTTTGTAATTGAGTACTTTTTTTTTTGTCACTTTGATCCAAGGTAACGAGAATTTTTTAAAAAATACAGGGCAATTGTAAAATTAATAAAAATTTTATTATAGTTACTTTTGATATAAGTGTTTTCATTAGGCATTTTTGCGTCATTGAATTTATATTAATCTGATTAATGAAGCTACGTAATTATTATAATTATGGTTCGGACTACTTACATCCCGAGGGATGAGGGTTTGCTTCAGACGCAGGATCTTTGCTCTGCATATGACGCATCTTAAAGGTAGAACCCTTTGCGAGACGGCCATTTGTATCGTTTTCACGAAACAACGTCTGCAACATACAAAAGACAATAATGGAACAAATGTTCCAAGAACAAGGACTAAGTTAGCATATAGCACATGAATTTTTATTCCAAACATGGAAAAGGTTTCGAATTTTAGCTGCCAATCTAATATTTTTGATAAAGTTTCGAAATAGTTTTGTTCGTTTACCTGCAAACCACCCTGTGGCCACACGGAGCAGTCTGCATCGTGGCTCTAGCATTCACACAGATAACGCACTGCAAATATAAAGAGACAATAATTGAAATTTAATTTATAATTATAGTCTCCTTCAGTCCCTTGAATGTAGGCGAAAACGCTTAGATCGCTTCGTATAAAAATTTGTTGAAATTGAAAATATCGTAAAACGACAGAATTATTCGTCAATTATTATCGAACAGTACTAACCAAGTCTCTTGGATACTTTTAAATCAACCAATTTTTGCATATACCATACGATTCCTTAAAAACGTCAAACTATAGTTTGAAGAAATTCAAGTATCGACTGTACAGAAAATCCTCGCCGTCTGCTTAAATCTAAAGGATCAAAAATACAGGACAGGGAAACATCGATCCACCAATAAATTCAAATTGTTTTGCCAATAAGTTTATTAAAACATCTTCGCAGAAGCTACAAACAAAAATCCCTCGACCAATTTTACGAAACGTCTATGTATCTTCTATCCATGCGACGCGTTCATCCCCTGTTTGGTTGAGCACCGCCTGAACAGAAAGATAACGAATGACACCGAATCCTATTAACACTATCGGCAAACATTAATTCACAGGAATTATTAATTCCTCTTTCGAAGTACCTCCACTGCCACCTCCACCGCCAGCTCCGCCGCCAGCTCCACCACTTGCCCCAGCACCAAATCCGAAGGATCCACTTACGCCCATGTTACCCATACCGCCCATACCAGGAATATCTGCGGACGGAGGCGGAGGACTCTGTGCTGCTCTTTTTGCCCTAACTTCAGAATTACTCGTTTCATCCTCGACACCGGAAGTATCTGAGGGTAAATGCGGTGGTGGACCATCGAAGGGTGGTGGTCCGCGATGGTCGCAAGGATGTTCGCGTGGATCGCAGGGCGGGCCATGTTGAGGGACACGTTTCATACGATGATTGTCATCGGGGGGACTGGTTTCCAACGATGCTCCGAGGACCTGCGTTAAGGATTCCATCAAAGTTTGAATATTTAATCGGAATACGAGTAGGGGTTACAGGGTGTTTGTCTTGTAAAATTGATTAAAATCTAGTCCATTTCGAAGAAAATTCGTGGAAACTTGTCTCGAACGAATTTTAATTACGATTTGATTATTAAAAATATGAATTTTCAAGCAAAATGTGTAACAGGCGTCGACAACCTATGACCCGCGGGTCACCAAGTGACTCATTTGAGTTTCGCAAATACAGTGACACACAGAAACAAATACTTTGAGATAGTGTAAATAATCCCTAACGTCAATATTTCCTTAGTGTAGTTATCCTTAGCGTCTATATTCCTTAGTCTTATTATACCTTGGATGAATAAATCCTAGTTTCAACACTCCCCGGTGTAAATAATCCCTAGCGTCTATATACCCTGGTGTAATTATCCCTAGTGTAGTTATCCGAAGTATGAATACTCTCTAGTGTAATTTTCCGTAGTGTTAATATTTCCTAGTATAATTTTACAGGCTGCAATTTTCCCTAGTCTTATTATACCTACGGTTAACAATCCTAGTTTCAATATTCCCTAGTGTAATTCTTCTTAGTACAAATAATCCCCAGTGACCCGAACCGTCTTCTTAATAGTCACATTTTAGTTGATTTTCACCCTCAGCCAAAAAAACGTTGCCGACGCCTGATGTATAATATATTGTACCGTAATACAAATTTAATTTTGAAACAAGTATTATGTATTAGGTTGTCCTGAAAGTTCTTTTCGCTTTATTAATAAATATCAGATGTATGTCACGTTCATTTCTCCGAAAGCTGTATAATACTATATATTCTTTTTAATACTGACAGACAAAGCGTTGTGTACAGACAAGGAAAGAAACTTTTGGGACAACCTGATACAATAAAATATTGTATAATGATTTATAAATAATACGCGTTACTTACACCGAGTCCAAAGACAGCGACGATGCCGAAGAGAAGGAACAGGTACTTCATGGTGCTCGTAGTTTTCGATACTGTTGTCTCGTTTTGAAAACCGACGGAATAAATACTCTACGCCCGACGTGTGATGTAATGAAAAATACACAAAAGGAGACGCAAAAGAGATCAGATAAAAACGGCGAATCGCACGGAAAGGAAATCATCGCTGACAGTTATCATTCTTCATCTGTGACAATTCGTCATTCTTCGTGTTTCTTCTTCCACTGGTCACGCCAGACAACGGAAATGACTGATGACTTTTCTAGACACGGATTTCGTTGGATAATAATCTCATTTTTGACAGATTCTTGTACCATGTTTCTTTTGAACAACATAATACTTTGTCGTATATTTATATAATATTATATCGCGGTTTATGGTTCGTTTAATCGATCATTAAGATTCTGGGATTAAAATCGAGATACCCGTGTTCTCAGGGAAACAATTTTTTGTAATAACCTTCAAACGCGACGAATATACATACATATGTCGTCAAATTATATAATCGTACGATTCGCGTAAACTTCGGTTTTCCTTCGCGAGTGTTATTAAAACAAACAAACTGTTTAAACGTCCATTTGTCTGGGATAATTGTTTATCCTGTTTCCTATCACAAAAATGCCATAAACATCATAAAACATCATAAAAAATAAAATTCCAAAGACTAATATTCGTACTAAAAATAATATAGTAATTTACAAAAATAAATGATGAACACCTCGAATTTAAACTTCTATCAAACTGTTCCAAGGACCGAAATAAAATACTCGGAACGTAAAGGATCGTTTTAAACTTGGCTGAATTATTTTTGCCCCAATAAATAAAGAAAAAAGGAAAGAAGAAGAAAACATCGAAAGGTATAGAAATACATGCAGCAGGTGTAACACAGGAGATTATCGATGCGGCATAGGGGAGGAAGAGAGGGTGGTTGTCTGTCGTTCGAAAGACAATCGTTGGTCCGGAAAAGTTGCAATTTCCGTATGAACAGGTCGTTCAATGGGTTGCAAAAGTCGATTAACGAGAGTGACAAAGTGATAGCTACAACCCCTGCGATTCCTGACGTGTTCGTCCAGCCTCGACGAGAGAGGGCTATTAATATTTCGATTAAGTCGACGCTTAATTTCGTTGCGTCGATCATCATCGACGACCGAGTTCTGGCAGAACGACGTTGCTTCGATGGCCATTAATCGTTCCACGTTCGTTTATTAAAAAAAAAAGGGACATTTCAGACACATGCATCGGTTCGTTAAAAAAAAAGTTGCGATGACAGATTTTTTGGTAAATAATATTTCTTTGATCTCCGATATGTAAAAGAATCTTTGTGAGTTTCTTGACGTTTAATATTCTGAAGCGTTCAAATTTCTAAAAATACGTATAATCTTTAGACTTCTAAAAATATAATATTCCAAAATTTGTTGCCATAATATTTCCATTAAATAGTATAACATTTGCGATTCACTTTGGAAACTTTCTCGACAAACTGAACCTTCCCTAAGAACCTTAAATCCTTTCAAAAGACATACGTGACACTTTCAGCCTCGAGTCAGATTCTTTCGTCTATGGAAATCTTACAAAATGTCCGAAATATTCTCTAATTTTCGAACGTCCAAAGTAAAATATTGCCTCTCGTTGAATATCAACGAAAGAAGAAGAAAAAAAAGAAAAAGAAATTAGGAATCCACTTTTCAATTCACGAATCGCTTGTAATACCCTTTTATCGGCGATTGGAACAGGATTGATTCTTTGAAATTTTTCACCGACGTCACAAGAAAAGAAGAAGAAAAAGAAGGGAGAAGAAAGTCTATCGTTTCTTTTACTGCAGACTCTTTTCTCGCAGGGAAACGAGAAAATCTCATTGTCCCGCCAATCATCGGTCCTCCTTCGTCGTGAAATTACGAATTAGGCTTGATTACGACTTGTCCCCTGGTAGCAAGGGGCGAAAGTAACGAGATTACCTCGAAGAAACTCGAAGGTAAAGAAAAAATAACGAAGACGATGGAAAAATATCAGTCACATTGTTCCGATAGTTTTTATCAAATTTCTTTCGTTTTAAATTTTCATACAAACGTTTATTCGATTCAGTTATTGTACCAATTGTGGAGGATTTTATTATCAGGGGCGTGCAAAAGTTTCCATCGTTTGTATATTATGAATAATGATACGTTTTAACGAAATTCAGAAAGTTTTTGTTTATTGCACACGTACTCACCTCGTCTTCCTGCGAAGAGGCTAATTCTGGCTCGTTCTCCTCCAGTTTCGTTAATAATTTATCCTGAAACAAAAACAATATTCTTTGTTAATCATTTATAATACGAATCTCTGTCGAATTTACAATAACTGGCAACACTAATTATTTGGATATTTATTAAAGATTTTGTAGAAATATATTTTCGAGTTTCCAGATTTCTGAAAATACGACGTTTGAAATTTCGAAGTTTCCAAATATATAGCATTCGTGTTCTTAATTTCTAACAAAAGAAGAATATAACATTGTCGGATCGAAGAAACGGGGTTAATTAATCGAACGCGAACGAACGTTGATCGAAATTGATATTTCCTTTGGAAACAGACAAACTGAAAGCTTCGTCGCCTTCTGGGAAACTCTAGCGACACCAATATAGTAGTTTAGCGATAGTTACCGGTGCTATTTTTGCGCCACGCGTACTACGAGCCGATCAATATACTATTTTCTTCACCATTTCCATTGTTTTCGTCGTTTTGCAACGCTTGTTGCCCGATCGCGTAACACGATCGTCAAACTCTTTCATTTTTAATTATCTTTCATTCATCAATCAAACACATGTGTTAAATTATCGAAGTGTCTCGGGGCTACGCCATTTCGAATCCATAAAAAGAATGAAACGTACCAAGAACGAACACCTCCGTCTAATAAATGAAAAACAGACACGAAAGGAAGTTGTCGGAGTTGGAAATAAAAACGTCAGAAGTCTCGTTCGATTCAAGGTAACCGTCGAATCAGGTTAAAAGAGTAGAAATCATTGTTGACGAAAGAGAAAAGCAACGACTCGAAAGACCAAACGATAAACGAATTATCGAAAGGTGTAAATGAACGATTGGCTGGCTACTTGATTCGAAGATGGTCCACGATTTTGTTGCGTCACAGTGAAAAGTTTGCCGTTATCCAAATGCCGGTGCACCTCGTGGTGGGGATATTTTGCGCATCATCCCCCTAATATCTGGAAAGCACCCTGACCCAAATACACGTACGCGCGGAACAACCGGACGCCTTCTATTGCCAGGATCGTCCGACATCGAATGAAAAACCGCCGGTGACATTTTCGTGTTCGATACACTTGTCGCAAACAATCTCTTTTCAGGAACCGTGAATCAAAGTTCGTTTGCTTAATTTCAATAAATTGCGAATAAACGATGAACCCTTAAATTTTACGTTTAATCTCCGAAATACAAAATTAGAACATTCAATTTTAATCGATTTACCATCGTAAACATTTCATAGGTCTGGGTCACAATTAATTCAATTCCGATTAAAAATAAATCGAGGATCTCGAAAATTGTGTCGAATCTGAATAACAAATGGAAGACGAAAAGAAACGAGTATTGTGATCATTGAGTGCATTCTGAACAATGCAATGCCACTTCGAGGGTCAACGAGGAATAGGACATATTCATTTCGTTCGTATTAATAGCCAAGGACCGAGCACATCGAGATCAGAATCGATTAAACTGCTAAAAATTCCACGTTCGATGGCGTAATGGAATCACCACGTGGAAATAGTGCAATTTCCATTCGATACTCCGACGAACGAAACTCGATTTGCAGTCGTTTCCAATTGGAGATGATCATCGAGCATCCTATTAATTTATGATTTATTGCTCACAATTTTCACGATAATCTCACGTCGTACACGCTCGACGCTCGATTAATCTTTATTATATTAACTGCTCGTATCGAATCGATGATTTCGGGACGTATACAGAAAAGTGTCAGGAAATAACACTTATGGCGCATCAATTGAAAGCTTAAAGTATGACAAAGATATACATATAACTGCTTCGTTAATAATATTAATAGAAAATGGCTGATCCTGTGTTGAAGATCAAGATGAATAACGAACGACAGTAAGGGGTATATTGATTGGTCCAGTCGAAGAATCAGCCATTCTGTATTAAGATTATTGATGGGGCGTTTATATAGGCGTGTTTTGTGAAATTTTAAGCTTCAAATTTATAGGATACAAGTGGTATTTTGAGACACTTTTATGTCATGAATTTCTCCAACACTTTTTAGATTTCTACATTGGTCATTGTTTGCTATATCTGGCGACCCACCATTTTGTATTGAAAATAATAATAAAACGCTTACATAGAAATTTTCGTTAGACTTCAAGCTTTAATGTCATGTAGCACAAGTCATCAAACTTAAATCAAATCTGAATTAATTTCACATGCAAAAATCCTAATTATAAATTCATTGCAATTCAAACAACTACCATAAGATATCTAAATGCAAATTCAATTATTTGTTCTCCAATTAAATGAATTCCAGTCACCCAGAAACATTCACTCGAGCGTAAAAGCAATGTTTTTCAATCAATCTAGTACACAGATTTCAGTTTCAATTAAATATTCATTCTCTTCAGCTGTTTCAGTTCAATGGAGCCTTACACTGGTTCAAGAATATTTGCGAAGAAAAAAAAATTAGAATTCCACGATGCTAGGGAAAAAGGCAGGTCCAGTAACAGGTGGCGTTACGCTCGAGATCCTCGATCGGTTTCTTGGAGATCTAAACTTTCGATTTCTGTCAGTTTGCTCTCAGTCAGTTCTATCATTGGCAACGATACGGTTCTCTTTACGAGTGTTTTTGTGGTGTTTCAAGAATGCTACCAACGTTGCTTGTTCCCCTGATGTGCCGTATAATCGTCATTAGAAGAGGTAATTATCCAAACTCAGTTCAAATAATTAATTTCTTTGGAATTTTTTATTTTTACCATTACTAAAAATTAATTTTGTGATCTTTAAAAGCATAGGTGACACTATCTTTTTTTTTTTTTTTTTACGTATTTATTAAAATATTATTTACGTGAATTAATGTAAATGGATTATATAATATATTTGATTAACCTAAAAATACATAGCTCGGTATTTCTCACACCTTGTTTTTAATAATTTTTAAAAAATAAGAAATTGCTTATTTTTCAAGACGAAAATTTCGTGGTTAATTATATTAAAAATTCTCAGAGAATAAAACTGGTGGTAATAAAGAGCAGCCGCAACGAGGAGGCATGAATTTTTCTTTATTTCTTTATTAAAAAGGGATCTGTTTTTTTTTTTGTAACGTGCACGTGCTCGGGACAAGGAGGTTGAATAATGGCACTGTCTGAATTTTTGGTGGTCTGCTTTTCACGGTACGTTCTGAAAGAGTTCTTTTTACGAGACTATGCAAAGTTTTCCGTCACTTATGCGATTCATGAGATTGAATTCATCGCGTGGGTTAATTAAAATTCCACGAAGAAGATTAATAAGAATTTAGAGTAACTTTCACCTGCGTGCATAATGTAAATAAACTGAGAAATTAGAATTAGAAATCTTAATTCAGAAGGATCCATAAATATCTAAATTACACATATTTGTTCCTCATTTTTAATTCGTGTATTTACATTTATTGCAAATTTTAATTTCTAATTATTTAAGTACTTTAATATCGACTTTTATAGACTTTAAGACTGCCATTTCCAGTTTTACATAAAATTTTAGTTTAGTTTTTGAAAATCACAAAAATTAAAATTTAAAGGAATTGGTAGTTTTCAGGCTCGATCGGAATTCGACACGAATTCTGCAGTCTTACATTTCACTTTCAGCGATAGGGGAATTGCACTTTCACTTGAACTTCGAAGCGTAATCAAAGAACTGAATCTAACGCAAATCGAATTATCATAAATTAACATACAATAATTAACCGACTTGTTGTAGACGTTCGATTTCTTCGATGCAATCATTAAAAACAGGGTTATCCATTCAAACATTCATTTTCTGCATTTTCACGCGTAAATTAAATTGTTTGTTAAGAAAGTGGGGCAAAACTTTCTCCGTTTAACAGTTCAACGATGAACCGGGACAATCGTGACCCAGTCACACAAAACTTTTCATTTTTCGGTAAAACTTGAAAAATAAAAGCAATATAGCGCAATATATAAAATATGACGTAAACCGTGAAATTAAATTAAGATCCATGTCTCGGCACAGTCCTTGCAAAAATAAAAAAAAATAAAAATGAATGCAGCCATAATGCAGTCACGAAGCCAATAAAAGTCAAAATAATACAAAATCAACAAATTCGTTCGCGCAGAATGATTTTTATCCAAAAGTATGATTAATGAAGCAGAACGTTCAGTGATCGATACTGTGAAAACCTGGTTCTGCGAAGCGGTTTCGTTTTTTTACACCTTGAATCACGATCCCTTTGTTTCGTTCGGAAACTTTCCAAACTCAATGCTTTCCCCATCGCGGAAGGCAATCTTCGTCGAAACGATCAGATTTTAACGCTTCGAGTGTCAATAAAATCGTGAAAGATTCTTCTTATTTGGCAACGATAAAATTTTACCACTTCTAATCAGTCATTTTATTCGATAAACCTTCAAATACAAAGTAAAATAACTCATAATCGGCTAAATGCTATTCGTTATTAGTGACACAAGTGAGACACGAGTGTTACCAAAATTACCTATTCATTTAATCGTTAATGACTGTTATTATTATTTACGTTCTGTTTTCCTGTCAACAGGTGAGAGTCCTCTTCATGTTACTCCACTTCCGTCCGGAACTTGCGCCTACTGTTGCCCCATTGATTTAGAACGCGATATCGAGTTCCTATTGTTCACCAGGTATGTTTATTCGTCAAATCCACGAAACATTGTCATAAAAAGTACTATGGTGAAAGCATTATTTCTTTGAATATCACTGTTCGCTGTTCTTTCATTTCAAGTTTTCAGAACAATCTTTTAATTATTTTGCATCATTTTTTATAACATATAACTTCAGAGACGCTGTTATGTGTCTTGATTGAATTTATCGAAGAATTCTGATTGTTTCTTGTCTTGGTGTTTCATGTTACTTTCCGCCACGTAAGACGGAATCCAAACTGTGCCACTAAACTGAATATTTCGGACCCGTGGTCGTTGAGGAGGAGTAATTTTGACGCCAAACACCCGACAGTAATTTTCATTCACGGATACAGCGAGAGTGCGGCCGAAGGAAGTGCCACGGCTATCCGAAAAGGTATCTTTTATAATTTAGTAACATTTTTTGCTGATTCAAAACATCCATAATTAGACGACAGAGGAATTTTATTTTTAATCGTTGTTATAACTGGTTATCATTAATTTTATACTAAAATTTTGAACGAATCGATTACACAGTCGTTTTCTGCAGACTTTAAGCTTTCAATTCGTGTAGGATAAGCGCTAATTTGAGAAACTTTTCTGTTATGAAATCAGCAGAGACTCTTCAAGTTTCTAAATTGTTCATTGTTTGATGTAATTGATTGCCGTCCGTTTTGTATTAAGAACATCGATAAGTCGTTCATATGGGCGTTTTCGTCGAACTTCAAGCTTTAAATTGATATATCGTAAGTGCTATTTTAAAAAACTTTTCTGTCATGAAATCGTCTCACAATCAGACTTTTCAAGTTTCAATTTCACCACTAGGTACAATAGAAAATCAAAGTTAAATCTGATTCAAAACAAACTAATACAACAATAAATCATTGCAATATTGATTGATCATTAATACAGCGAATAAGGCAACAGACGAGTAAAAACTTTGCCAAAAAATCATAACAGGAGTTACGAATACATTTTTCCCGATTTGCTGCTGATACAGTACCCGTGTTATTGATGGAAACTACGTTTGGGGACATTAGTATCTACAAGAATCAGCAAGCCGTTCAAAGACATTCTGACAGAATGATAAATCGTGGACCTTTCGAAAAGTTCACCCTTTCACGGAAACTTGAACGCAACCACGCGACAGATCCATATTTCCCGACTTGTGACATTCATTTTCGCCCCCTTTCGACGCTAAACTCTCTAACCTGCCACGGACAGAAGTTTCCAAATTGTCCGGAACTTCCTTCAATTTACCCCTGTGTACCACTTACCGTTTCATCCAAACACTCAATTCGATCCAGTACCTACATCCCGAATTCTGAATTCTATCCTGTATTTTTACGTCACAAATCTGCTTACACATTAAAATCAAACACGAATCTACCCGAGTTAAAAGAAAACCCATGTTCCAATCGACCCAATACGAAATTATCCACCTTCCGAAGTAATCCAAAACGAAATTAACCGAATACGAAGCTGGCAATTTTCTTTTTTTCCAGCGTACCTAAAACGAGGAGAGTACAATCTGATCACAGTGGACTGGTCGAAGCTGGGAGCTTTGCCGTGGTACGTGACAGCTGTTCGTAACACGCGAATCGTCGGACCTAGGTTGGCTCGTTTGGTGAATTGGTTGGACGGCCAGGGTGCTGTATCCTTGGACAGGTTGCATGTGATTGGATTCAGTCTGGGCGCTGAAATAGCCGGTTTCATGGGGAAAGCATTGGCACCGAGCAAGGTAAGTTCCCGGAATTGAAACGATTCATTTCTTTGTCACAAACATTCGATCTTTCAGGTTGGAAGAATCACCGGACTGGACGCGGCTTATCCACTCTACATGAACACCGGTAAAGAGGGACATCTGACGGCATCCGACGCAATGTTCGTCGACGTGATTCATACTGACGGTGGAAATTTTGGATTTCTTCGTCCCCTGGGTCATGTGGATTTTTATCCGAACGGTGGTACACGTGTTCAACCTGGTTGCAACGCGGGGAGCGTGATACGAAGCGCGTTTGAAAGAATCATGAGAGCGTACAGTATGATTCTTCGTGTTTTACTAATCGAACGGGGTCATTTAAGGTCTAATATGAAATTATATTAACTTTCTTGTTTCTAACGCCGATCTAGCGTCGTTAAACATTTCGCCGCATAATATTAAGTTGTAACAGAGAAGTTCGACCCGTTTTTCTGGGTTGGTAGCGTGACTTAATATTTTATATGTTATTTTAAAGGTTAGGTTTCAATGATTATTTCGGTAAAAGCATTTTGCAATCGGTGGCTCCTAACGTTCTTCATATTTGCATTGTGTTTTCACACGATAACGTAAGACCACACGTTTCATTGCAAACCCGGCAAAAAGTGTTAGATTTTGGATGGGATGTTTTGGTACATCCATCTTATAGTCCACACCTTGCATTTTCTGACTTTCATTTATTTAAATATCTGCCAGTGGTGTAACTTTCGAGGACTTAAACATGCACAAAAGTTTCTTACGTACATTTTACGTACAAAAATAATTACAAAACGAGACGAACTTGTGTTACAACCTAATATATTACAGCGAATTTGTAGCAACGACAAGTATTTAATTAGCTCGGTGATCAAAGTAAATTACTATGTTCACGGCATTCAACAATTCCAAGATGATCAGCCACGTAATCTGCCACAATTTAAACCAGAAATTTTTATATAATTAATGATCGTGTACTCGGTGTTTAGTAAGCTGCGGACATAATCGTGCCTGGATGTACTACACGGAATCGGTGAGAAACCCGTTCGGATTTCCTGCCAGTCGTTGCCGAAAGTGGCACCCAGGCATCGAAGCAAATTGTCTATGGACCCCCGACGTTCTGATGGGATTCGCCGTGAGCAGCAGGGTTAGGGGGAAATTCTACTTGAGGACAAACGCAGAACCACCCTTCGCCAGAAACACCACCGGATACCTAGGGAAATGACAATCACGAATTTCCATTTTGGATGAACCAGACGAATGGATGACACTGATTATCCGTTTCAATCGCCTCTGCTTGCAGAGATTTTTCGAACGATACCGCTTGTCCTGATAAGTGAAAGATTAATCTACGAGAGTAATTAAAGTTTGTGTCATGAAAATGTAGCCGTTCGCAAAGGGACAGGTCCATTTTGAAAATTGGGTTGCTTTTAATTTCAAGTTGTTCGAGTGGAATCTTTTTCATATTGAGTAGCTTTCAAAATGTGATCTTTCACACGCCTAACGTGACAAGTAAGGTTTAGACTACGTAGGAAATTTGAAAATCGGATGTTTTTTTCTGATTTTAAAGCGCTCTGTTGGTAATTACAATATTTGCAATATTAAACAGTCTTCAAAACGTAATTTTTTTACATTTCCAACGTGACAAATAAGTTTCAGATTGCGTAGAAATTTTGGAAATCGGAATTTTTCTGATTTTAAAGTGTGCTATTGAAAGCTGGAATATTTTTTATATTAAACAGTCTTGAAAACGTAATTTTTTGTACATTTCCAAAGTAACAAATAAGTTTCAGACTGCGCAGAAATTTTTCTAATTTCAAAGCGAGCTAGTGAAAATTGCAACGTTTCCAATATCAAATTTAGTTTGAAATTTATCGAAAATATTTGTGAAACGTTATTTGCAGACGAGACGAAATAATGCTCGAGTTACGATGTACAAAAATCCACGATAACCGGATAAAAATAAAATCGACTATCAGCGAAACGAAGTTTTCCTGTTTTACGACCGGAAATAACAATTTCGTCCGTCGTGAACGACGTGCAATTTTCGTTGCACCCGATGCACCCTGTTCGTCCTCGAAATATGGAAATTCCAAGGGCGACACCGCCTTCTTATTTGGTCGTTTCAAGCGATCGATAATGGCCGACCGAAAGGACCCTTCCAACCGAGGATAATTGCGTTAAAAATTTTAATAGAAGCCAACGTTGTATCTGGCAGATTCAACGAGCACAATGGCGAACAGAAATGTTAGCACAAAAAAAAAAGAAAAAAAGATGGTCGCAGTTGGCTGATTTCCAAAAACTTCCAATGCATTTATTTTTCAGCAACTTTTTGCCGAGTAAACACATTAACTTTCTTGGTTGAAAATTTCTGATCCGTTATTCTTCTATTTCACAAAATATTATGAAATTGTTCAAGTTTTCAGTGATTTTTACAATTTAAATAAGATCTGGACTATAATAAAAAACAAAAGACAAAATCTGAAATTATTATATATCATTCTATTTTATTAACCCCTTGCACTACCATTTCCCCGACAGACGCGTCAGTCAGAAGTAAATATTTATTGCTCCAGCGTTAAAACAAATCAAGGAAATTGAATTATTACATATACTTCGTATTTGGCAAACATTAATTGTGTAAACTGTAATCAGAATTAAACTTAATATTCACATTTGAACGAGTGTGACACGTTATTGTAGTGCAAGGGGTTAAACGCTACGGAAAAATTGTGAAAATGACCATCGATACCGAGATGTATTAATTTAAGCAAAAAAGAAAAACAGCACTAAACGAAGAACAAAAATCCAGGGATGCAATCCCTGTATCGTTTAGTCTGTTCGATCAGTCCCGATGGAAATGATTGTACCTGTTTTCGTGACGAACGTGGAAAAGCCTGGAATTGTGTAGGGAAAAACGGGGAAATCCATTGTCTTGCATGGACGCCCCTCGGAGCATTATGGATTGGAAACTAAGACAAAAGGGAGAAAAGGAAGAGGATTGTTAAAAGCTTCGCGGATATGTCTTTGTTAGAACGACAGATTGGAAAGTCTGTCATTGAAAGGATTGTGGATTTGTAAATATTTTCCTTAAAAAAAAAAAGGAGTTACCAAGAAATGTAGACAAAAGATCGTAGAAATTGGGAAATACTATAAATTCGTTGAATGTAATGCTAAAGAACAATAATTTTTAATTAAAATGTTGGGAAATTGGAATACTTGGAAAATTATAAGATTTAAACAGAAAAATTTAGAAGAGCAAGTAAAAACCCAGAAAATTAACACTTTAGTCGGTAATTTTACTTCCAATATATCTGACAAATTAATTTAAAGACACTCACCTTTGTCTATTTTACTGACATTCAAATATTTGATCAAATGATTTGTAACCACTTGTGTACATAAAAATATGAATCTGTTTTTCATCGAAAAAATAACACTAGATAGGTTAGTTTGTTATTGGCAAGTGAATAGCAGACGAAAATATTTATACAAGAATCTATCAAATCAAACTCCTTATCAGATATTTTGGACAGACTCGGAGTTCCTCGAGTGGCTAGAGTGCTCTCGAGAAATCGATAGAAATACATACAGCTTAAGCTTTCATTCGTAAGCTGAACGTTACGTAAGGCGGTCTAAAACAGCCACCGAAACATAATCAAATTTACCCATCGTTTAACCCCTTTCACCTGACAATTTACACAGTCCATAGAAATTGTCACAATTTACAATTCAATTACAATTTCAAGTCTCACGTTTCGCGACACTCGTCAAAATCAACAATTTCTTCTCGAACTTCGAGTAACTTACAAACACAAATTCATCCGAACAGAAAATTATTATAATTTGCAATCTTGCTTCCAAAGATTAGTCGAATGAAAAAGGATTCAATATTCCTAAATAATTACGTTTCATTTGCAATTTTCGTCGACAGACGATCATCGTTCGAAGAAATTCAACAGTTGGCAAAAATAATCCTGGATTTCTTATCCTGGATCGATAAAAGATGAATTAATGCGAGGTGGAAATCGCGTACAATTTCCCCCCTGACCTTTCGTATACTCGAAAGCGACCATTTGTTTTCCAAGTATGGGAGAAAAAGAAATTAACCAGGGAAAGAATCCTAGAAAGCTGACGATGGACGTAGAGAATCTTACGATCTCGACGAGAACCACGGGTCAGTCAACCGGGTACGTTCGCTAAAAAATTCACCAGGTGACAGGTCGATAACGATCGACGACCTATGGTCCGGGTTATAGATGACCCTAGTCTTGAAAGACTGCACCTAGCTTGCAAAAAAACCCGAAGCTTTGCAGTCCACGAACTTCGACACGTACAGAGTGAGTCAATAAAAGCTGCCATCAGAAATAACGAATTAAAAGACTCAATATCAATCTTTGATATCTTGGAAGATATCAAAGTGGGTTAGAATCAAAATATCGATGGCTTGTTGCATATTTCATAAAGCCTATTAATAGACTTTCTAGTACTAGTCGTTGTTAGCTGAAAACCGATTGATAAACCTGTGATTAGTAGTTTTTCATTTACAATTAAGCCTGCTACTTACTTCCCCTAATTTTTAAGTTCCATCGCGTTATAAAGAGTGGTAGATAATGTGTTAACCCATTACCCTAATTAAGCGTTAAACTATCTTGCTGTTCTTTCGTTCGGATTTTGATTACGATAGAATTTCACGTTTAATTCTAATCAGCGTTTACATAGTCAATATTTGTCAAGTGTAAAGTACATATAATATTTCTTAACCGAAGCGAGAAATAAATACGCCTGAAAGTGATAGATTAAAGAGTGCAAATACAATGAATTACATTGTAAACAATTTTTAACAAAGCTAATGGACAATGACTCATTTCTGAGGGTAGCTTTTTATTGACTCACCCTGTATATAAAGTACGTGCTACAATATTTCTCTTTGCTGTCGTGGAAATCCCACGAGTCAAGTGGCTAGCTTCCATTTTCCTTTTGTTGCAGGAATTTAGAAAATTAAAAAAGGTAACAGAAACAGAAAGGATGATAAGAGGTTCACGTGGTAACGTGGTCTTTTTACGGTGATGCACACTTTGGGTGATTAATATTTATTCTCTGGAACTTTTTTGTTCGATTTTTGGATACTTTCTGTTTGTAATTCCTTTTTGAAGCGGACTTTCTAAGTTTCTTCTATTTTCATTTTGTATATTATTTATTTTCGAAGCTAATTACCTTCGTTGGTAATTTTTTACTTTTCTGGCTCACAGTTTTTAGATCTCTTAAGATTCTTGTACATACTTCGATTCATAATATTTGTACTACGTTTCCTAACTCTGTGTTTAAATTTTCTAAATTTCTAAGCTTTCAAGTCTTCTACATTTGTTTAATTTAAATTCCAAATATTGCCAATTTCTTACTTTTTAATTCCACATTTAAACTTCCTACATTTTTAAATTCTCAAGTCTCATAAATTTGTACAATCATTCCAAATATTGCGAATTTCTTACTTTTCTAATTCTACAATTAAATTCTCCAGATTTCAAAGCTTTCGAGTATAAGATATCAAGTTAACTAAATTTTCTGCACTCAAATTTCACACCATCCGAACATCTTAATTATCCAACTGATTTGCCAAGTTTCCCAGTTCTCTAAATCCCCTTTTCACTCAAATTTCAAACACAACCATCTTAGTTTCCCAACTTCATTACCAAATTTGCCCATCCCCCGAGTGTTTCATATTCAAATTCGGCACATCAGCAATCTGTTAACTTCCCGCTGAATTTCCTAAGTCATTGTAAAAAACACAGGTTGTGTGGTTGCTCGCGTGAAAATCACAGAAGGGTATCCTTATCCCGAGGGTTCTTCAGTGGCGTTTAACCTATCAAGCCACCCCAGTGAATAATCCCTGCCGTATCCGTGTGGCTGGCTTTCTCGTAAATTGAATTTCATGCAACTACATGGACTTTTCTGCCCGAAATCCAACCGCGAGTCCGATCCGTTAGACCGGAAGTGAAGTTTTTCATCCGGAACGCTCGTCGCTGAATCTGTCATCGTCAGATCTGCCTCTTTTATTTTGTAACCGGGGGATTTGTGTAAAAAGAGCGTGGAAAATCTCTCTCGGTTATTGATGAGACGAACCAGAAGAACTGGATGTTCTTCCGGAGAAGCTGCGCTGGAATTATAACGATCAGCGGCAGGGAAAGTTTAATTAAAGTACCATTAACGTTTGCGAAGAGTGCGATCGGTCGTCGAAATTGTTTTTCAGTTGTAAAGTTTTTGCTGGTTGCATTCGAAAGTTCCCGAACAATCTAATGGTATTGATAAATTGGATAATTAAGGAACTGGTGGTAACTTTCACTTTGGAGGTAGAAAATTCGAGAAATTGCGATGCTGGGAAATTTGGAAAAATTTCGAAAACGGAATTGAATAATAAAAACATTTGTAACATACGCAATTTGACTATAAAATACTTGGAAAATCAATAAATTTCATAAAGAAGAATCAGAATATGTTCGCGTTTGCACGGTAGATAATTAAGGGTTATCAAAATGATTAGTAATCCGAATGCAACGAGACGAATACAATTTCCTGTCGTTCGATGCCAGTCAAAGAACACGACCGAAAATGGAGTGAGAGGAGAAAGATTGAAGGTGAGAACGCGTAACAAGTGAAACAAAGAGCTTAATTACCCCAAAGGGGGTAAGATTCAGAAGAAACTGCAGAATACGGCAAAAATAGAATGGCCACGATACTTCAGGCTATCTTCAGAGTTAATGAGGTTCCGCGTAAACACAGAATCCCCACGAACGTGACTGTAATTCCTTCTTTCTTTCTCATTAGAAATAAATCAGTGTACTGGGTCTTTCTATGAAAGGGATCAATCGTATCGTGTATAATCGTCTGATATACGATGTTGTCTCGACGTATGAAACGGAAACGAAACTAATCGATAGTTATACACCCCTGGAGTCCAGTTAGTACACCTTCTGAAAAGCAACAACGGTCTAGGGTTCTTCGGGAAGTTTAACAAGTCCCTGGAGATTGCCAGGATCCCTGGCTGATCTATAAACGCTTCCTATCCACGGGAATCTGTTACTATATTCTGATATACACGGAGAAGAAACATTTACGTTGCTTTGGACACGAAGGAGATAAATGTCAGATACGTGCTTTGCGTAGTTTCTCTCGAAATTGATGCTATTGGCTGGATGCGAATGATTCTGTAGCTCTAAATAAAATTTCTGAGCTCCTAAATACACGGTAGTTCTTGCCTGAATTAAATTTGTAAGTTTTCAAGTTTCTAAGATATAATATTTCAAAATTTCAAAATTCCTAAATACATGTTACTTCTTTTCTAAATTACATTTTTGGGATTCTAAGTTCTTACAAATATTATTCGAAAATTCCAAGATACGATATTCCGAGATTTCGAAGTACCTAAAGATATTATATAATAGTATTTCCGATTCTAAATTAAACGATGTTCAGTTTATAAAGAATTAATTACAATCCAAAAGTTATTAATTTTACTATATTATTATGTGAAGCTCTGGAATATAATTTTACCAGTAATCTACGATCAGATATAAAAAGGAACTTAATTTCAGGAATCAAAGGGATAAGGTATGGTACTGTAGTTAATCAATTCCCCTTATTTTGGTACCATTATCATTAGCGAACAGGAGATTAAGAAAAAAGATACACGAAGAAATTCAGAAGTTAGAAATTCATGCAGAACAACAGCGCACGATGACAATAAAAAAAGAAAGGAAAAAGAAAAGAATGAAACAAGGGACACGGAAACGAGTGGCAGCACGTGACGAAGGATCACGTCATTTATGGAAGGCGTTAATGAGACGTTACTGCCTCGAGCGTCATTGTTGCCTCTGTGCTACCATTTTTTTTTTTTTTACACTGTGGAAATAATCATATGACGTCATACTGTGATTTCGTCACACATCAATCGTACAGCAAACGAGAAATTGCTCGAAGCATGCAATAATACGGCAAGAAATGAAAAGAATTAAGTGTCGATTAAGCACTGCTATATTATTCGCAACGAATGTTAGAAAAATGAATTTTTAATAAATTGGGAATAGAAATAGAAATGTTCACGTATCGTGTTGGGAATAAGGTTAATTGTTAAGATTACCAACCCTTATTTATTATATTGGTGAATGTAGGGTAAGGGTAAAATATGCAAAGTATCATATCCCTAATAACACGTATTACTAATATAAATGATGAACGAGTTTTACTACTCCATTGAATTACAATAGGAAATTTCGCAAGATTTACAAAATATGCAAATTGTTATATTTCTCATAATAAATATCAGCAACATAGGTAGCCGATAAGCTCCACCCACCACCCTTAATATTAAAATTCGCAGACTCTTCAAAATATGCAAACCACCAATAACAAAAGTCACTTATGTAAATAACTCAAAACCTTCCCCAGCCTTTAAATACCAAACACCGAAAGAATTAGTCTCGTATAAAATCACAAATATACAGACTTAATATTACACGAAGGATAACAAATAGGAGGAAATTCTACGACGATACATATCACGAAATCAAAGATTACCGCCCACAAAGGGTCGAGGAAAGATGTGATTCAGTGTCGTTCTGTCGCGTTTCAAAGCGACATTTCCCCGGTTGGCGTGCAACGCGACAAGAAAGCTATGCAAAGGGACGCACAAAAGGGGGTAGGCAACCCTTACAGTCGCGACCTGTTTTCTCTTTTTTTTTTCTTTTTCCAAGAATCGAGCTATACACGCACGATAAGAACGCATCGTGGCATGTTTACGATCTGAGACGGGAGAACAAGAAAGGGACACAAAGGGTGGGATCGATAAACGGTGGAGTCAGACATTTCGTGTTTCATTTCTGTCATTTCCGTAAATGACAATGCACCTTCATCGACACGGGAATCGAGGTTTGCGATAGCAGGATTTGAATGCGACAGACTACTGTTCCTTTCCATCGATTCTTTTAATCGTGACTGATGATTATTCTTCGTTTTTACGAGGAATCTCGTTTCTGACGTTTACGAGTTCGCTGGTATTGTAATTCTGAAGGGTGAAAGTGAAGTTTGTAAAATTTATTAAATACTTAAGATTTGTTAACAACATTTATAAAAGAAAATATGAGGTATGGCGAACTGTATCGAGTTGTAAAATAATAATTAAGCGAGGCTTACAATTTATTGATCGAATTTGTGAAAGAAACACAAGGAATAATGAAATTCCTAAAATTAAGATTTGTGTACAAAATTTACATTTACAAAATAAATCATGTACAGCTCCCATTTGTAATAATTATTAACGATCTTAAACGATTCTTCTATCAGCAATTAGAATGGTATCTCTCTAATCGTTTACTGGAATCGTGGATGATTTTTTTGATTCTTAAAAGACAAAAGCAGATAGTGGATCATCGAAGCTTTCATTTTTGAAAGCACACTACAAATTTCCAGTAAAATTCCGTGGAAGAGGTTCCAATAATGGAAGTTCATTCTAGCTGGAGAGTATAATTCGGTACTTCCGTGACGATGCACCTCTTTTTCTCGCTGCGTTACCATTAATGGTCTCCATACAGCACTGTACTACGGTTTCTACAGTCGAATGGATCCTCCTTGCTATTGTCTGTTCCAAGAACGAGTAAAACTGTATCAAGTATGATTCCATCTGTAATGGAAGGTAGCCGAGAACACATTGAAAGAACGCGTTTATTTCGAGCTTCGAATTTCCGAAGATTTATGTACCGGGTGATACAAAAGCTGGCCGAGCAAAAATGTTACATAATATATTTCTAAGTTTATAAAATTTGATAATTATATCTGTCCCTTAGTGCCCCAATCTAACATTCTAGAAATATATTATAGTATTTTTAAATTCCTAAGGGTGAAAATATTTCTAAATTTTCTAGGATACTAATTTCCTAACAATAAAATATCACGAAGTTTCGAAATTCTGGAAATATAGTATATTTTAAAATTTCTGAGCTCCAAATTTCCTAAAAATATGAAAATTCCTACACCTGAAAAATATATTTCTAAATTCTCTTAATTCCCATTTAAAAATAGAATATTCTCAATGGGATGGAAAGGGTTAAATGTCAGAGAAATTGCAAAACAAGGGGTGTTGGAATTTCAAAGCCGGTCGAGTTATAAACTTCTTGTGACGTGGGCTCAAATTACGTGCAAAAATATCCAAGCGCGGCGTTGCTTCTAATTTGCATATAATTAAATGTAACGATATAGCAGAATAATGAGCGGGTTTAACCAACCATAGAATTTCAGAGCAGCTCGAGTTAAACATTCTGCGTTATTGTTAAGTTTAATAAAGGTGCGGTAAGCCTCGGCTTAAGGGTACGTTCACATGAAATTGTGCGATTAACATTTCAAGATTAATCTTTGTTACAAAGACTTTTAAGTTTCGATTAAGGAAGCTGTAAAGATTTCCTTTTATTATAGTACCAGTGTCAATTAAAGGTGGTATAGTAAAAAATCTTTACTTTCAAATTTTGTACAGAATCCGTTTAATCATTAAACGGCGGACCACGGAGAGAGCCAGCAGCCGAGATTGATTATTGAACTATTTTTCAAATTTCAAGGCATTTATTTAAATATTGTTTCATTTAATGTACGACAGTTTTACACTTATATGTAGATTGTCTTGCTTAACAATCAAAATAAGGTGGTGGATATACGTTTTTCTAGATTTGGGTCACGATTGAGCCAACTTTGCCCGATGGTTAAAACAAAGCACACGATTATGCAACAGGCTAAAACGACATTTTGATGACTATTATGAAGTTACTCGGAATGGCTGAACCGACCCTTATCGGTTCTGATACAGCACCAGAGCACGAAGATAAACGACGAACATCCTTTACAACAACGTCGTTAATTTTTAAGATTACTTCAGCGTCCGAGTGTACGCTCGAGAGCCACTTCTTAAAACCTGAAGGGCCAGACCCGGCAGTAATTAGGCCTGTGACATTATTCAACCACCAGACTATTGTGTAACTAGCGAAAACTTGGTACACCGATTTATGGATCAATTTTACCCTTTCACTGATAAATATACGCCCTTACGTGTTTATTAATGGACGTATATATACGTCTGGTAAATTCTGAGATTTAAAGAAAATCTAAGTTATCAATGATAAATCTTCTTTCGGAATTCGTTAAAGGAAGGAAAAACCAGGGAGATTGGAAGCTATGCATTTAATAATTAAAATTAAAAATCAAAAGGTTGAGGAATGCAAATTTGGAAATCGAAGAGTTAAAAATTAAAAATTTGGATATCGAAGGGTAGAAAACTTTAAATTTAGATATTTTTAATCCGTCGAATGTCATAGGAGTCATCGACCACCAAGTATTTAGCAAGGACAGACATTTAATTAAGCTAACGAATTAATAACACAAAGCAATTTTTTTATTATTCGATCTACTATCAAACACAGCTTGTAAATCTTCGATTTCCACGTGTTCAGAGAAAAATATTTGCTATCTCGAAGGTTGATTTAAATTACAGATTTGAAGGGACGAAGACGCAGAAAGTTCATGAAGCTTTCGCGCAGCATTTCGTATTTCAATCTAAAATAAGTTCCTGGAACGTATTTCCGTCCGTCTGGAATTCAATATCTATGGGGAAAGGAATCGATCTTTCCCGTTCGTCGCTTTTAAAATAATAGCTCGTGAAAGCGAGGAAAGAGGAAGGAGTAAAAAAGTCAAGGGAGAATTTTCAAGATACCTTCGAAGATAAATTTTACTTTTTAACACCCATGTTTCCCATACACTTAAAAATTCAATTCAATCCAATTCCATTAGAAGAAAATTCCAAGTGTTACAAAATTATCCTGCTAATGAAAAGTATATTAGTAACATTAAACTGAAATAATTAGAACTATAATTTCTAAATTTTAGATACTGACGGGGCAATGTTATGGAGGTCGTTAACCACCCAGAATTCGAATGTAATTTGGTCGAATAATTAAGAATCTTAATCTTTAAATATTATTCGTGGAGATTAATTTAAGTTCGTACTACTTGGAATTCTACGGATACCAAAGTTGGCAAAAATACGCGGAAAATTTGAAGATTTCACGTCAGTCACCTTTTACTGACACCCGAAGTTTGTAACAATCAAATAATTAACAAAAAGAGCTATGAAATAAACCCCGGATAGCGTTAATATCAAGCTAATAATTTGAATTTGAAATGAAATGATTTTATCGTACACTGTGCCACTCAACGTGTTAATTTTCTTCAGAATCCATACCGTTCCATGTCTTACCACGCCCGGCTATTTCTACTGCGTCAGTCGATGCGTCAAGAAACAAATCTCCCCTCGCCACATATATTATAATAAACAATCAAAAACACACTGAAAATATTAATCAAACATTCACCAAACATTGGACTTTAAATCGATATACCACGAGTGTAATTTCGAAATCCTCTGAAAGCGTTCAAACTTTCAAGATCGTTCGTTAAACATTGTTGCATCGACTTAATAAATAAACACATTGGTAACCCGATCGATTAGATGGATAATCCTTGAGAGCCGTGTTGCGGAAAGTGAACGAGCCTCGTGTAATCTAACGGAAACGGAAAGCTCGGAATCGATCGGCATTTCTAAGGTCTGCGCATTATGGGGGTTCGTGCGGTCGGCCTAATGGTATTATTCAACCCTTAACACCCGGGGCTTGCCTTGAGGTCGTTGACCAACCAGTTCGCCAACGATACAGACATTTTTCTTCTTTGTTTCATTTTTAATTCGCTTCGGTTACTCTTAATTAACTTCCATCCATTCAACACGAGCAGACGCGTTCTAAAAATGGCGCGCGCGCAAACACACCTACGCAGGTGCAGAACAACGGTTCATTGTCGCAAAAGGGAGTTCATTGGCGCCATCCGTGCGTTGTGCATTGTTGCAGATAAGGTCACGATACTCTTACTTTCGAATCGATCCAATTAACACGAAACTGATCAAAGGATTAATTAACTTTGCGCAGTTCAGATTCACATTTTCGTTTCGTTATTATCGACACGATATTAAATAGGCCTGATAATTCAATTTTTATTCTTTCGAGCAATAATTAGCTAGAATGTCTTGAATTCATATTTGGCCCTTTGTTTCGTAAAAGTTCGATTTCTTTTAGAAAATAGAAATTTTCTATAGCACACACATTTTTAAGTTTTAAAGTCCTGAGTAGTGAAAATGTAGAGATATTTGATCCTTCTAGAAAATAGACATTTTTTGAAATAATAAACATCCAGAAAATAATTACAATTAATCTTTCATCCCCTGATTAGGCAAATAAATGAATAACCCCCCTCGATGGTCCTAAAGAAGTTTCAACACAAAAACAAAAGAAACGATAAAAAAAAAATACATATAAACAGAGTCTTTTTAGACTGACAAAACAAAAAAGGAAGAATTCGTAAGCAGTTCAGTTACGAGAGAAGAATTTCTTTCTGCTTTTTCTTTTTTTGTTATCAACACAGCAAAGGCATTTGGTCGAGTTAGAAGAAACACCTTTAAGGTTCACGTACACCTGGTAATCGCGATCTTAACGCAAAGTTGGCGTGCGCCTTATCTGGCGGCAAGTTACGAAAGTCCTTCGAGCACCACTAAAGAAAAGGACCTGGATTTCCAGCAACTTCCACTCGGCCAATTCGAAGTGTCCACGTGTTACCTTCGTCAAGGTTGAGGTTTCAATGTAACCTCGACGCTTTTCCGAAAATATTTGACGGCTCACGCAAGATCACGAAGCAATCTGAACGTTGGATCGTTCGTCGAGCTGTTTGAAAATAAATCATGATGATAATTTGCAATTAAGAAGACTGCTCCGCGTTGGGTAACGTAGATTACACACCCTTAACCCACGAGTACCATGGAAGAGTCAGATTGTATCCTGTATCGAGGTTAAATCTATAGTTTTCCCGATTTGAAGGAATATGTGAAAGTGAAAAATGAAAATTACGAAATTGTGTAATTTTAGGAGATATTGAAAAGGCATCGAGAAAGAAAATAATTTGATTGGAAGATCGATCGATTAAGAAGGTCGAATTTTAATCGTCAGAAGATTTTAGACTGAATTTTGACCGCTTACAGACACGCAAAAGCGTTTAGGACATTTGAAAACGGGAAAAAGGAAGTCTGTTGATTGGTTGTAGTCATTAATGATCCCGAAGTTTGTTATTAAGGTCGTTATCGGATTAGATTATGATAAGGTCTAAAAATTCCAAGGTTTTGAGTCGTCGTTTATCGACACGCGAGAGTTTAGCTGGTCCATTATTTGATTTCCTGGCCGAGTTTCTATTTTGGAATAAGTATATTTCTGCTTACGATTGATTGCGAAATTGAGCAATAATTCGCACGGTGAAATATCAAAATTTCATAGGGCTGATTTTCATAATTTTCTGAATATTCTGTGCGATTCAATTTGGATTTGAAATTTGAATAACTCGAATGCTGTAAGATGCTAAGAAGACTGATGCAAACGTTCGAATTTTCACAGCACTGATTCGAAATATTCTTCTAAAATTGTTGTTTTCGAAGTTTGATAGGGGATGGATGTGGGAGGTGGAGGGCAAAAGGGAACCGGTCGTAAATCAAAGGAACAACTAAATGGATTTCGAGAAATTTCAGTCGGATTGGAAGACAAATGTTGGCCATACTAAATGTACCGAGTATCCAAGAATTATCTGAATAGTGTCGATTCATCGACCGTGAATATTCCTTCCTTGGCAGGTTTCCTGGCAGCGACACTCCCCCCCTCATCTTCGTTCTTCCCGAATCCTGCCAAATCTTCGACTGACCTACTGAACCGATGGAGGCAATTTTCGAAGGTGACCTTTTCTTAATTGCTTACTGCTGATATTCCAATATTTACATTTATAATAATGATCAATAAATAAATTATTCATATCAATCCTTAATTTATCCAAAAATAAAATAATGTACAATCGTAAACTGACATAATATTAAATCTGTGACACTGTGTTGAAAACATAATTTTCAAATACTTAAATTTAAAATTTCAACAGAATATCAATAGTAAATTTTTATCAATTGATAAAAGATAAATAAGGAGTCGATTAATTCTTCAAAAACAAAGCATAGTACTTACAATTAATAAATTTTGAAATACCGAATATTAAATGGCTTCGGCCTTTAGAAGCTGTTACAAAACCTTTCTAGCGAGTCTTGATCGCGTTAACCTCGGGTAATTGAACCCTTCTTCCCTTTCTCCGCCTCCTCGCCTCTTTCATCCCTTCGTATCTACTTCCCTGAACATCCTATCTTCGGTTATCTACAACCCGGTCTTAATTACATTCTTTAAAGTGATATTCAGCATCGTGACACTTGAAAAGTTCAATTATCAAACAAGTCGGAATGACTCTGTTCAAGTTTCAAAATTTATTAATACACTTTTGTCAAGATGTATATTAACATTCGTCAATTTTGTATTTTACTTTATTTTAGATTTAAAGATTAAATGTATATCGAAGGATACTAGTTGCAGTGTTAATATTTGGAAAATTTGTAAGTATTAAATTTCGATTGACTCCTAAATGTTGGTTAACCAATTGAAGGTAATTTTTTAACCGTTTGCACTAGGAGTATCTTTAGATACGGTCGAAATCGGTCCATTTAAACAGCGAAATTTCCAAAAATCAATACACCGTTTTGGAAGGAAAGAGTTAGAAATATTTATTCCTTTCCTAAATTTCCTACATTCTAATGTAAATAAAACTTCAATTTCACATTTTTGTGTGCAAAGGGACATTCTTAAACCGTCTTTAAATCCTTTAATTTCCCAACTTCCCTAACCATTTTTAACACGTTGACTGGCACAGGGAGAACGGACGTATGTAATAATAATCAGACATGCTAAAACCCTGATTAATTAATTTTCAAATTTAATCTGTCAATTTGATAGCCAGCATTATCAGGTTAATATTAACGCTGTCCGCGGTTTATTTCATCGTTTCTTTTGTTAATTCTTTGATTGCAAAAAACTTCGGGTGATCACAGTGTTAAATCAAAACACTGCTAAAATCGACAGAATTCCCTACGATTTCAACCATGCGCTCGAAGCGTAAAATCGCAGCAAACGATGAGAAATACATGTTCATTGAAAAGCCGACAGACGATGTTTCGTTTCTTGGTGTCTGGTATTCAGAGAAAGCTAGTGGGGTCAGACGTTCGCTTCGGAAATCCGATGAAAAGATAATGAGCCACGACGAACGAAACCGTATCGCGACGCGTCGATCTTTATTCGGAAACCGAAGGAATCGAACCTTCGCCTTGGTTCCTCGATACACACACACACACACATACGTTGACACGTACACCCACGGAAATCGTGGAAAAGTCACAACAGGTGGGACAGCCAAGACAATTGCCCGAGGCATCGGCCACGATTGAGTGCCAAGTGTTCACGAGTGCTAAGTAAATAACGTCTTGAGAAAGCTTAGCAATCTGAACAGTTTTATCATTTCTAAACGTTCTTCAAATTCTGAGATTCAGACTATCTCACACTAAATTTTAGTCAACCCGCTTAATTTTCGTAATATTTATAACGAAAGTTGGCAATATGGATTGTTACAAAGTTGCCAATAGAATTGATAAAATAATGTTTGTAATTAAACATTTTGTCTGGTGATTATTAATAATATCAGTGAACCTTGAAAGGGTTGAAAATTTTGGGGATAATTACTACAACCTCCAATAATTCGAAGAATAAGAAGGCAATAAATGATATAAGAACTGATGAAAATTGTATATAAACACGTTTGATATTTGTTAGGGTAATAAAAGAATCAATTAGCCTCGATAGGATATAATAAAATTATTGTAACATTTGAGGACTCACGATTTTATGATGAAGATGCTGAAGTTCTCTCTCGGTGACCCTTCTTCGAGACAATTCGCGTTGTTCTCGTCTGTATTGGCTGTACTTATAGAAGAGGTACATGCCAGGAAGTGCTAGGACAACCAGGGGCTTCATCAGACCGGCTCTTCCGCTTCCTCCACGAACTCGTGGCTCTGGAGGCTCGTCCAGGTCCTCCAGTTGGCCACCACCTTCGGCTACTGCCGGTACAGCTGGCATTTTTAATTATCTGAAACAGAAAATTAACATCGTTCGGTTAGTACAATTCGAAAACTGAGCAGTGGAACATTTGGGAATTCGACAACTGAGCATTGGAATACTTGGAAACTCGAATACTGAGTATTGGAATATTTGGGAATTGGAATACCAAGCACTGGAATGTTTAATAATTCGAATATTTGGTATTTGGATATTTAAGAATTTAAATATTCGCCACTGAAATTTTCATCATAGCCCTAATACAGATACAAAACGACAGGTTCTATCCAATTTTCATCGAACGATGATTTCCATTCGGATGTTACAGGACTGATTGGTTCAGAATTCACGACAAAGAGAATGCGTTTCGGTGTTGATTAATTAGCGACATCGGCTCTGATTACTGGCGTGTTAGACAATGGCCTGTACCGGTATATTGTACTTCATTGAGGATATTGAAACGGCACGGTTACCATTCCAGTTGTCCGGAATGTGCCTGACAGAGAAACGTAACCTCCGAGTCTCTTCATAATGGATCATTTGTTCGGAACGGTTGATAACTTGTAAACTATCCCACTTTCGTTTCAAACTTCTGTACTTATTCCAAGAACAGTATTTTGGGACAAAATCAAGAATAACAGAAATAGTTTACATTCAGAAATTGTCTAACAAACGTTTTCAAATGTTGAATAATTACAGCCAGTTATTGATTCTAATTGGTGCCAGAATAAATGTATAGCCAAGAGTATAAATACTTGAAGTATTTTTAAGAATATGAGCTTTTTGCGATCAAATTTTAGCAGACGAAATTTTATCAGGACAGAAAAAATTCCTTCTGATTTTAATTATAGAATGAATATGGAATAAAATATAAATATTCTCGAATAATACAATAGAATTCAGAAGACATAGTTTTAGCTCAGCAAAGAACGACTATTGGCTATTGGTTTCTCATCAAACAGTTTTTTTTACTATTCCTTGGCCTGCATTGTCAGCCGTATTTCGTGCTCGTGCAATTTTTCTTTCGCATTTTATCGATATTTATAATCCTCGTTTACGTCACTCTGTTGCATCTGCAATGAAACAGCTTTCCGTTGCAGATGATTGCTATCGAGAGCTATTATTTCTCCAACTCTTATACACGGTACAGTTCGTAGGTGTATCATTCAACTGAAATATATTTCTGTTACCTATCGAGTCAAGTCAAGTCAAGCTAAAACCACTTAAACCAAATCAAAGTCGAACCAAACTGAGGAGAAACTGGGTCAAGTGGAGTCACAGTTCATTCAAATCCAACCAAATTGAGTAGTCATACCTCAGTCAAACCAAACCAAAGTGAGTCAAATCGAGTTAAAGTCGCGATGCATTGAGTCAAACCCAGTCAAAGTCGAACGAAATCGAACCAAGTGGAGTCAAAGGTGAACAAAATCAGGTCAAACGAAGCCAAACTGAACCGGTCGAATTTAAATCAAAGTATACACAAGTCAGTCCAGGAAATTAAGTTGCACTCATCAATAAATCTTCAATACCGAACACCTATCGATTGAATCCCAACGCGCTAACGAAGATGATCGAGCAACGACGAGCCACCCTGACGGATTTTCGTGACTTCAATGAAATTTCGTAATATACTTGCCGGTCGTTCACCAAGCTATCTTTAATTCACCCGTCCAGTTGCTGTGCTATTCTTAACCGGTGCTCTAGAAATACACGACGTCACGTTCTATATATCGTCGTCCGTGCTCGGGTCATGCACCCTTCGTTCGTTGCAGTTTGCACAGAGATGCAATTGCGTCTGTGCCGGCGACGGACAACCGTGTAACGACACGATTGATCCCGGTACTTGAACACCGTAAAACGATATATTTGATCAGCTATCGGTTACCATATTGCATCGAAGCTGAACCGGGATCTGAATCGAGTCAAACAAAACGTATTCTTACAGACCGAAAGACTGGAATTATTTTTCAACTGTAACAGCAGAATCATTTGGCACCGGTATATTAGCCACTTGGAATTTTACTTTTTGGAGATTTCTGAACTTTGGGATACGCAAAGCTAAATTTAAGTTGAAGTAAGCTATCTAAATATGGCAGATTATTAAAACGGACGTACGTAGACAGACACGATCAAAATCCGAATTATTAACACGTTGGCTGCCACAGGGGTCATCGGTGACCGGCACCCGAAATTTTTTGAAATGACGAAACAAACCACGGATAGCGTTATCATTGCGCTAATAATGCTAGCTATCGATTAGAAAGGTTAAATTTGAAAATTAATTGACTATATTCTTAATAATTAGGATTTCAACGTGTCTGACTACGCACGTCCGTTTTCACTGTGCCAGTCAACGTGTTAAGGATACGGTCGATTAATTTTCAAATTCAAATTTCGGGTGTCAGTCACCCGGGTGTTAATGATCGAATATCTTTTAAATATATAACAGGGTACTCGAAAATATAATTGGCATGATGAAATTTATAGGCAGGGGTGTATAAAGAGATGATTCAGGGTGGACGGGGGATAAACGGTAGTATGGCTAACCATTCTGTTTTATGAGATTTGCCCAAGTCGACACTCATCGGTCATTTTTCCATGCCACACAAATATCCGAGTGTTTGCACTGGTGTTTATAGGGCTGTTCCCTGTATAGTAATCTGAATTGCAAATGTTACTCTTCTATCACGTAATTGCGCGATATCGTAAGAAATATAGCATCGAATTACCATGAAACGAGGGAATTAATTATTGACTCAAGGTTTCGAAAGTAAATCTCAGATTATTCTTCGACAGCCAGATGTATGTTGATGTATTTATTGCAAATTTTTGTGAAACAGACGTTCAGGCGCGGTATCGATACGGGTACGAAATAATATTAATTTCGACTAGTGTAGACTGCAGAACTAGCGTAGCAATCAAAAGTATGACACCGAATACCACCTATTACGTATTAAAATATAATTTAATCCTAACACATAACACCGAATATGATCTGCCATGCATCATATCTTAATTACCATCGAGATTATTGGAACTGCGAGTCAAAGTTAATCGAATATTCGAATGTTTGATGTTCCAGCGTACAGAGTCCGCTTCTAATTACTGAAAATGGAAGAGAAAGGGTGATTAACAAGATGCGTAGACGACATACATACTCGTGCACGCGTTATCACCTTGAGAGGTAATATATTATCGGAAATGAATCGATATATCGACTCGCTGTTGTACACTTTGCACTCTCGACACTATGAAAACATACACCACCTCTGGGATTCGTTGTTTTTCAACCAAGGGCAAGGTCGTTCGCTCGATTTTTGCTTATCGAAACGATTAAACAATCTGTACGACCTATTACTGTCTGTCTGTCGCTAAACTTGTGATGCAACTTTCTTTGTATTAAAATTAAAATAAGAAACATCTATAGAAATCAGAAATAAAAGGAATTTCAGTAACAAATGCAGTGCGAATAAAAATTTGATGGGGTGTGAGATAACCACCAGAAACCGAACTCTTACAATTTATTAACCCTTTGCACTCGGCTGTCCCCTATGAGGGGACATATTTACTTTGCCAAAATAATTTAAAATGTGCAATCAAAGTTTTGTTTGTATTAAAATATAGAAACTTAATGAAAGGAATAAAAATAAATAGATTCGCAAATATCTGTATCCCTTTTCTTTCAAAACAGCGTATTTGGTTTTTGGAAGTTTTGCTGGAAAAGTAGACTAGATTAGCAGGTTAAAATTTCAAGAAGCTAAATTTCTGTAACCTTATTCCTACATAATTTAAATCTAGGGACACCAAGATCAAGCAAATCGGTTTGCTCGAACCAGTAACGCGTTAAAAAGACAAACATAACTGTCATGAAACAGAATCGTAGGAGAAAAAAATGAATGATTCCCGAAAGAAAACCCCGAAGGCAAAGGGTGAAGAAGTGGTCGGACCGTGTTCGAAGAAATTATTACCCCGTTTATCGTCCAGGACTATCGTAACCGATCTAATATTACACGTACGTATGCGTTTCGCCTTGACATGTCGTAATGGCGGTCGCAAGAACAAGGACACCTACCGCGGCAGGATAACATCGTATCGGATAGGCTACGGCCAAGTACACGTCGTCCTGGCTGCTCGTTTCTATTTTTACGCCCGCTTTTTTTCCCCCCTGTTGTTCACTACCCCGCTTCGATTTGCCGTGTTGCACACGATTACAATCGATCTGCCGACTATTTCCCTCATCCTCACGTGACTCGACGCGAAACCTGATGCCGCGACAGCGTTTCGATCTATCACTGAAACGTCGACTCCTAACCCCCTCAAATCAAATACGTCAGATTCCAATCAACCACGAAATTGGCCTGCCGGGACCCTGAGGCTCGATCCGAAAGGATTCAACCTGGTATCAGATCTAATATTTACAAAGTATCGATGGCTTTGTTGCTAACAAGGTTTATGTAAACACGGACACTCGTTTATTTAATCGCGATCAACACACGCGTCGAATTCACCCTGGTTTGTACAACGCTTCGTAATAGAAATGATAAAGTGAGCGATGTTGGTAGCACGGTGATATCACAAGACACTTACTTCGTGGTAGCTGGTGACCCGATGACAGCCAGGTGTGAGATGAAATCGAGAGACAGAGGTGCGTGGAGAACAAACACGTCGGGACACGAGAGAGAGAAAGAGCGAGCGTCCCTCGTGCGCTCAGCTCAGCTCGGATGAAAACATCGCCGAGCCGCGAGTTGTGTATGCTGCTGTACCGGCGGCCGCACTGAGCGCCTGCAGCGAGCACTACCTCGCACCGGGTCTGGCTCGTGTCTGTCCGCGGCGGATCGTACGTTTCCGGGGATGCTCGGTCGAAACCGTCACCACCCGGCCGACCTCGATGCTTTTTGGCGGTCTTCGAGGAACTTCGGACACCTGCGCGACACTTCGGCGCACCTATGCCTCGCGCAGGGATGTAACGTGATACTAGGCACCCCTATCGAAGGGTTCTTTCAGCTAAAATTTCAGTATCTATCCTAGTAGCTTCAGGTTTCTTTTAGGGGTATCGGAAGACTAATTTTCTTAGAATTTCTGTGTTTTCGATTATAATCAAAGCTGCTGGGGTATTTCAGTTTTCTAGGATTTCAAAGCGAGATAAAGTACACAGGCACCGAGTTTTTGTAAAAGAATTCTAAATATTCAGACTTCGGTGGTTACCAAGGTGCCCAGTTTGCCCACGGAAAGGTTAACTCTTTGCCAGCATTGCAGCTCCTTCATCAGGAGTCGGAGGATGTACTGACCCTACCCAAAGCTGTGACAGAACTTGGCTGATTCAGTTCAGTTTGTGAATCTAATTATCAGAAGACTAATTTCCGAGGCTTTTGGCCAACACCGAAGCTACCTTCTAACTGCACTGAAAGTGACTATCGGGCAACCTAGATTGACTCTCGGAATACCTAGACGTCCAACTACCAAAGGACTAATTTCTAAAGTCTTCGGGTACTCCCCACGTTTCAACCCTATCGTCCAAAGTTGCAACTGATGATATCTGATCTAATGTCCAACTCATTCATAGGAATCGATCACCCTCCTGTAGGTGTCCATTCCACGACTCAGAAGTCGTACTATCGATAGTTTCTAGCGTTAATTTCGCTTTCGAATGGACAGGTATTTTGACGCAATGCGTGTTGTTCAGGAAGGTTGTTCAGCCGGCATAGTGGCCGGGTACCCACTGAGGATGTACTACGGACACCGTTCTTGATTCTCGTCGACGATGCTGCGCTACTGCTGCTGGAGGAGGATCGATAAAGGGAGGAGGGATGGAACCACCCGGGAAGAATCTGCGCGCTCTCCATCCCCCTCTTCCACCCCCTCTGTACATTTGCTCGGCCCACAACGCATGACTGTTTCGGTGGTTCCGCCGATGTCGGTTCTCTGTTCCACCTGGTCTTAATCTCTTCCACTGTATTTTGTCTCCTTTTTGTCCCCGTCAGAAATCTGGCCGCGATATTAGGGTTAGCGAACTCTCTCGACCAGTGTACGGCTCCCATTTCTTTCTTTTTACATCTGATTATTTCTCCAGCGATCCCAATTGTCCCCGACTCTCAGGCAGAAATTGGGTTATCCTGTATCACGATAACTGGAGCAAATTTTCTGGTGCTGATTAATGGGTGCACTTAAGTCCCACTCCCTCTCTCTCTCTCTCTCTCTCTTTCTCTCTTGAAAACGTTCAGAGACAATGAAGTGACTGATGGTAGGAGAAACAGGTCCAATCTTGGAGAAGATTTGTTAGATCGGTCAGAAATGTTGCATGTGCTTCTTAAATAAATTCAGCGACAATTTATCAATGGATACTCGCTATCGGTCCAGTCTGGAGAGCTTCCAGGGAGATAAATGATTCCCGACGTCCGAGGAAAACTACTCGGGGTGCGATTATTTGTTTCCAATTCACGCCTCGGATTTATTTATATCCCCGATCTCGAGATTCAAAAAGGGATTCTGTTCGGCTCGTTAGAGCCCTCGAAGTTCCTTCGGTCTAATCAACGCTCCTTCTGCGATATTCTATCTGTTTAATCGCGATCGAGGGGATAACTGTGAGCTCAGATCGTGTTATTTGCACAAACAGGTTTATGTCGGACGAGGATAAAGGTCAGAACAGATACGCCCTCGCGCAAAACGATCCAACTTTCCAATAATGTTACGAATTACTTTGATATTCACGGACTGTTCTTGTCGCGTTCAACATCTGTTATCCGACTGACATTCCTGTTAACCCAAAACATTTCATATTTCACGAGATCGCTTTTGATCCCCCAGTTTTGCGTACGAAAACCTACCTCAATCATTACCGTCCCGAATTTGTTAAAAGTTCTATCATGTGATAAATTGCAGGTATTATTTTTAACGAATTCGTCAGCTGGCAAACAGGGAATCTACCTGTCAAATTTCTCGCCACCGAATAGTTGATAAGAGGAAAGGAAACGAAGGAAAATTTTAATTAGAATTAGAATTATATTAATTTCGTAAAGTACCAAGTGGTTTACCAATTTTAATATTTAGAGACCTTTCATTAATCAAAGACTCCAACGCGGCCCAAGGTTCGAACGAAATGATATTGTTCGAGGGTAGATAGTTTATTTCTTTTTCTTTTCTTTTTTTCTTTCTTGGTTTTGTGTATCTCGACAATTGAATACGATGCTTAGTAACGAGTGCGAGGGTTTCCTGACGCCCCCTCGAAATAACGAGACCTCCGAACACAAAAGTGCCGAGGCAAGTTCTCGTGCACTCGGTGCGACGGTAGTAAAAAGAGTGCCATTACGTAATAATATCAGTGAAAATTCAACGTGTTACTGCCCCCTTGTTGCGAGGGTGCCAGAAACAAGCAGTTTAGTCCTCTCTCGCGCAAGGACCTCTCGACGGTACGCTACTCCTTCCTTTCTGCTATGTCTGTCTCTTGTCTTCCTTTACGATTTCAACTTCGTGTCGAAACTTTGCGAAAAATCCACTGTTATTTATTAAACGAATAGTCCATTGATATCAGTCGTTAAAAAAAAAAAAAAGAAAAAGAAAAAGAAGAAGTCTAAGATTGTGTGGGGTTGCCAGAAATTACCTTTGCGATAATTCTTCGCTTCCTTCGTAATAAAATTCAAGATAGGTTCGCTAATTTCAGGTCGATTAATAATAAGTGTCTGATCAACGTAGACACAAAGTAACGACTAAAATACTTTTTGGGACTGTTGAAATATTTTCATTGGCAAGGTTTGTTGTTCACAACTGATACACGAATGTACGAAGTGGTCAACAGTGACGGATGTCATTTAACAAATTCGTGATCCTTGAATCGTGGCCAGCATCCTAGAAACATAGCAATTTTTCGTGACGTCTGACCCGTTTCTATTGGACGAGGATGACGTCACCGCGGGGAATGTCAGATCAATGGTCTCAGAAGGGGGTTGGTGGCACAGCTTTGCCCAACTTTTCACATTTTTCCGTGGAATTTTCGTCCACGCAACCCTTTACCTCGACGCTACCGTTGATTGCTGGAGATATTGAAACGTTCACTGGCACGGCAGAAATTGACACGTGCAGTAAGACAGGTTACAATTATTGACACCTTAATTATGATAGCGCAACAGTGAGCATTGAGAAACTTTTTATCATCCGAATTTTAAATCTACAATTATCATATTATCAGTAAAATAATAACACTGAGAAACAGGCCACCTTTATATTATCAATAAAATAGTAGTAGTAATTTTTCGAATATTACAATTGAAGCATCGGTTATTGGTGGTCCCCCATGCACTTGAGATCAATTTTTAATTTAAAGCTTGGATGTGGACCAATTTCCACTGGATTCAATTAACAATACTGGCCATTACTGACCCCTACAGTAGTAGATCTGTCAAATCTAGTTAAGAATTTTAAATATTTCTAATTCTAAGAATTTTCAATAAAAATAAATATCACGTTCGTGAAACGTTCACAACTTTAAAACATTATATTTTTAGAAATTTAGAATCTCGGAAAAGATCGTTGAACGAGAGCATCGAAAGATTCTCGAAAGATTCTACCGGAAGCACACGGTTCCCGCTGTTTGAGCGTCCCTGGCGTGACGTCACAGAAAGTTCAATGACGTCATAGACCGTTCGATACACCGGGAACGGGTTAGTGGGGGGTTAGTTTCAGCGAGACGAGGGCAAAGAAGAGGAACCGAGGGGGATGTGGGGGGGTGAAAAACGTGGAACGAGGCTGTGTGTAACCATCAGAGGGGAAATGCAACGTGGAACGAGAGACTTTTCACGCCGTTGCAAGTGAATGCTACTCTTACGTACTATGTACCACCACATTTCTGCTCGGCTAGATCAAAGAACTAGGCTGACAGATTTGGCCGCGATGCAGTTGCTTTTTTCCCATCTTTTGCATTTTATCTGTACCACAAAAATTCGTTTTCAGTATATTCGATACCTTCCCTTTGGGGATCGTTCACGATCAGCATCATGCATGCAATCTTTGATTTATAGGTTATGCTCGTAAAACAATTAATTGAACGTTTTATAATTTATCAAGTTTTTGGGTATATGGATATTCGACGGTTTGGATAATATATGAGGTACATCGTTTAAATATTCAAATATGATACTTAAATTGGAACATTTTCAGCAGTCAATTTTAATCAATGCATAGTGACATAGATTTCGTGTGATAATTTACCCCTAACTCGAGGAATAATGTAAAAGTAATTTAAAAAAAAAATAATAATAATAATAATCCGTATTATAAAGTAATAAATAAGAGAAAAATGAGTAAAAGTTGAAATTATAACATAGCCCACTAATTTAGCATTTCTAATTTAACACGTTGGCTGCCACGGGGGTCACCGGTGACCGGCACCCGAAATTTTTGACAATCAAATAATTACCAACAGAAATGATAAAATAAACCACGGATAGCGTTAACATTAAGCTAATAATGCTAGCTATCGAATTGAAAAGTTAAATTTGACAATTAGTTGATTGTATTGTTAATAATTAGGATTTCAGCGTGTCTGACTACCCACGTCCGTTTTCACTGTGCCAGTCGACGTGTTAACAGATCAAAATCGAAGAATATCTTTGACCAATCTGACGAGTTTCGCAATGTTAAATACTTCTTGATGAAATATTACGGTTAACGAAAGGGTTAATCAATGAGATCTGTTGAAGAGGCGGCAATATGGTGGGCTATAGGTACGCAGAGCATGAAGATACTGCGTCGGCTGATTTTAGAGCACGAAAGAAGTGGTACGTCGAGTGGATAGCGAGCCCTGAAGGGGATAGGCGGTTCGCATCTAAACGAGGATTTTCACCGCGAAGCTGACAACCTCGAAAAGGCTGATCCGCGCAGACAGGAGTTTCGGTTTCCCCAAAGAAACTCCGAGGATCTTCGTTTCTTTATCCAGCGGAAAACGCGTGCAGCTCGAGTGTTTTTTCAAATCCAGCGAGTTTTGCGAGTGAAAAACTCCGACCGTCTATATAGAAGAGTTATTCGATTCGCAGCCGACCGAATCGAAGCGTGAAACATCCTGCGACGTGGTTCGAGTTTTGAATTTCTAAAGAACCACGTTGGTTATCTCTTTCGACTGCCACTTGATTTTAATTACGAAACACGTAATTATTGCGTTGTGTAACGGAAGAAGGTTTCGAGTATTTACGATTTTTTTTTTCTTCTGAAATATCGCTTATTTTATTAGGCGAGCAAAGGGAAGTCGGTTTGGAAATTTTGGGACGAACTTTATGACATAAAAGTATTGCAAAATGGCACTTGTGGTACATCAATTGGAAGGTTGAAGTTTTGAGAAAATTTCTATGTGCGTATTATGACTTTGTTGTACGAAAGGAAGATTCTTGAAGAAGGAAGGATTTTTTGGTGGTCCCGATGATCTTTAGCAACGAACTGTTTGTCCGTTCTTTGGGGGATGCAATTCGGGGTAGCCGCATTGCGCCACCCCCACTATATCAGTCAGCCCTCTGCTTACAAAAGGTACAACGCTTATAATTTTCGTTCCACGGACTGTTGGTCTACGATCTGTGGTTTCCGGCGGTGGGCAAGACGGACGGAACACCGGAAGCAACGTCTCGTCACGCTCCTCTTTGGCCGTTAAATCGAGTTATGTAAGGATATTGCGCGAGCAAACCGTTATGTATACCGCTAGTTTAAACTTATAATCGTACGTATATCCCAGTTTATTCGGTATTTCTAGTCGATTCTTCGTGGATCATTAAGTTCTAGTTAATTCGGAGTTCTAATGAATTTGGAAAATGGGCAGGTAACTCGTAATGGGAATAGTCGTTTATTACATTTTAATATTTAAAATTCGAACATTCAAGTTTCGAATACCCAGGGATTTGCGATACTTAGATTAGGAATACTTAAGCTTTCGTAACAACTAAATTTTGAATACTGAGGTTTCGAATTCCTAAGCTTTCGTAATAATTAAATTTTCAATACTTAGATTTCGAATTCCTGACCATCCGTAATAATTAAATTTCGAGTATCTAAATTTTACGACGCAATTTCCACAATATCTAAAATATTATGCCAATTATAATTAGGACAATATTGTCCCTTACATTTCGTAGGAGGGTCATCGATGAGACAAAACGCGATTGTTAAAATATTAATCGAATAACGTGATAGAATAAATTGAAAGGGTAAATAAAAATCACAAAAGGGGGTTTATTAAGCAGAATGACGAACAAACGATTGAAGCAGGCAATAACGAATTGAATAGGAAACAAATGGATTTTTCAGCGTTCCATTTCTACGTGAAAAGGCTGCCTAGCGGTTGGGGGAGATTCTCGGTTTTAATTACCGAGGCCAAGATGAATGGGAAATTTTCTGCCTTTCGAGCATCGATTTCCTTTCCGTAGGAAACAATGTTCTCGGACGGAGCTGGTTCGAAAATTAGATGGAGGTTAACGAGAGAATTTCGTAGGAATGCCCGCATTAATCAGCCGTGACAATTATTTCGCTGGCCTATGAAATTCATGCATGCTAAAATTTATGCGGATGAACGTTCTGCCCTAGAAACAAGAATGATGATTCACCCTAAACGTCACGTACCACCAATATTACAAAAAATAAAACTGCCGCAATTTTATTTAAATAATGATCTTCATTTCATACATATTACACATACGATTCGTATTATAAAATATTGTGTTCTAATTCTAGGATATTTAAAAAACGATATGCAAAAATTGATTGAACGTGCTATCATGAAGAGAATCGATTGTTTCATTTGAAATTTGTGATTTTTAAAGGAACACGTATGACGCAAATAGTGTCTTGTGCTTCACATTCGGTCAGTCAGGTTCCTTCGTACTCTGTTGGTACAGGAAATTGTCACCATTATGAAAATGACATCGGATGGAAGGAAATGGTGGAGGCATCTGTTGAAGCTGCGTAGAAACTGAACCGTTCATGACTCTGTCGAGATTGATAAGTAATTTGAAAATAATCCCGGGGGGTGTGTTTAAACGAAGAAAAAAGAGTGGTAAATAAATAAATAAATAATGAAATTGTTGCATATTTCAAAATGAATTTTAACTCAGTTTCACAGTAAATATCGGCGATATAAATGATTAAAAAGTATAACTACCCCTTATATTAGTGAGTATTTAAATGATAAAAGTTTTAAAATTAAATTTCATTTATCACTAATTAATAAAATGACAACTTTTAATCAGAATAATCGGGTTAATTTTTAAGAATGATCTTGCAAGGTTTAATCAAGTATGTATACTTTTGAAAGAAAATGAATGAATTAGGGCATAACATTGTTACTACTAGGTCACTATCAATTTCTTAAATTTGAACAATTTCATCCTCTGCGTCCCAAGGAAATTGGATGAAATTGAGGATAATAAAGTCTGAAATTTCCACGATCGTTAGCGTAGGTATACAGAAAAGTACCCAACTGCATTCCGAACCTCTTTCAACAATTTCTACGAATTCCGCGTCGCGACGCTACGAATCATCAATCAACGAGAAATAAGCGTGCAATCAGCGAACTGATGATGTCTCATAAAGTACAGAAAATTTTTACTTCGAGTATCCTTTGGAATCCCTGTATTTGACATCTGAATATTTTGGAATATGAATATTTGGTATTTTAATGATTGGGAATTTGAATATTTGCTATTTGAATAATTGGGAATTTGAATATTTAAGAATTTGAATATTTGGGAATTTGAATATTTGGTATTTGAATAATTGGGAATTTGAATATATAGGAATTTGAATATTTGGTATTTTAATAATTTGGAATTCGAATATTTGGTACTTGAATAATTTGAAATTTCAATATTTAAGAATCTGAATATTTGGTATTTGAATAATTGGGAATTTGAATATTTAGGAATTTTAATATTTGGTATTTGAATAATTTGGTATTTAAATATTTACTCCTGGAATATTAGGAATTTCGAAGATTTGCCACTGAAACATTAGACAGTTCAAGTATTTGTTACTGAAATATTTAATAATTCTAATTATTGAAATTTCAAATTAGAATCGTACTAGAATTCGAGCTATCGTTGCAGCCCTATCAGACACTTGGGTATGTTGTCTTTTTCGACCCCTTCGTAGCATTCGCGACTCGACGATGACTCAACGTGAGTAAAAATACGTCAGAAGGAAGAATCTTTCCCAAGGCGCTTATCGTGAAAGCTTTCACGATGATACTCCGTCACAGGACGTTACAAAGTCCCAAGATAAAACCATGAAATTCCTAAAACGCGTCGATCCTATCTGACTGGGTCTAGAAGTTTGAAAAACAGAATGTCTGGCAAACGTCCGCCTGTTGCGAACAATTTCTAGCTTTACCAATCTTCAAAAGCTTTTTCAACTTTTAACCTAACTTATGAAGAAAATCCACAATTTTAGAAACATTGATAAGGTGTTAGGTATGCCTCGTAACTAACTGTTGGTACCTGCATTAAATCTAACTTTAGCATTCTACGTATCCCCTCAGTACTTCTGACACCTAGGTTAGGGTTAAGGTATCCAAAGTACCGTAGAGGTATCTTTGAAATTACTTAAGTTAGGTTTGGACCGATCGAAGTATCCTTCAGAATATCTAGGTTAGGTTATGATTAAGTACCTTAAAGTTAGGTCTAAGGTATCCAAAGTATTCCAAGATACCTTATAGCCGCAGTACCGGGCTATAATACGTCAAGTGATCGTTAAACAATCCATGGACGCAAATTCCACCCTTATTTCAAACAAGTACGCGATGCAACTTTGCAAAATGGACTACCTACTCTTCGTGTGTCTTCTAATTACGCAAAGTTGCTCCCTTCTCATTACATCTAACTGCTGAAACTGAATTGAAAGTTTAAAACAATTAGGAAAGTCACGAAAGCGACCTAACTAGTGCGCGGACGATTCGCTAGCGGACGTCTAAATTTGGACCGTTCAGAGTCTTCTCGTATTCCCGCGATAGAACGCTTATAAATTCCACTTTCTGTTTGTGAAAATCTCCCGTTCCAGTCGATTAATTAACCCGTTCGTCCCGTCCAATCTTATCCGTCATTTTCGAAATATTTTTTTGCTCCCATCATTTATAAATCCAAGAAATTCTGATCCCCAGGCACGCGTCATCTACGCGTCTAGCAAACAACCTGCCAATCGATCGAAATCTCGAAAAAGACCTTTCTAAATAATTCTTTCCGCCAATGATATTATTTATTACGCTACTCTCGAACCGCGTAAGCAACGGACTCCGCGTTTGTGGAATTACAATGTACACGGAACTGAATTCTGTGTGTACGTGTCTAGATTTCGCAATCGTTAATCGACGCGTTTATAATTGATCCATAAAAGCCAGTTTGCTGCAACGAACGGGCATGCGTTTCCTCAAAGGTGAAAGTAAAACCGACGCGACCGGACACTTTGCTCGCCGTGAAAAGCCGCACGTTTCACTCGGGGGTCTTATCGACCCGTGCGTTCGACAGGGCCCAGATAACGGTCGCGACTTGCATTCTTCCCTGACCTTTCCCAGAAACGGAAAAAAATCCATCATTTTTCTTTTTCAAATTAATTCTATCGATTCCGTTCTTTCGATTATTCTTTTGTAAAAGTATCCTGTATTTCAAGAATTTCGGATTCTACGAGAATTATAAAGGCGCAAAATAGGTATTTTGAATTTCCTATGTAAGCTTCTAGAATAGATAAAGGAACAATGGGTGTTCCGATACGGCAGTCGCGATTATAATTAAATCACGTGTCTTGCCGTAAAATTGGGCAGATTTTATTTCAGACCAAGAAAACGTTCGTTTCAACAACGTGGATTGGAATCGGAACAGCATGGCGTTGTTCGCGCGAACTACGCGTCGGATATTTTTGGCACCGCCGTCTCCTCTTTTCCCTTTTTTCTTTTTCTTTTTTTCTTTCTTCTTTTCCTTCTTCTCCGTTGGCGGAGTCGTTCGGATGCACCCGCTGGTCGGGATAAAAATATACTTTTTCTTTTTCCCCAATTTTTCTTCCTTTTGTTTTCAACAAAATGTGATTATTTCGAGCGACGCGACCGGATGGATCCGAACGCGTTTTCTTTGTTGGCGAACCAACACGGGAATACTGATATCGAATCGCGGCTGACATTGGAGAGGTTTCGATTGCAAAGGCATCGTTTGCCGGTACAATGCAACCGTGATATACATAGATCGATGCATTGTCCAATTACCTGTGACGTGCTCGATTGCACCGGCGATCGATGACGTTTCGATATCAGGTCCGTGTACGTGCGTTAACCCCTCTTTATTGTGGCATCCATTTTGCAATGATCGATAAGCAATCGTTGAAACTTGACAAATCGTTTCATTGTTACTCACTTTTGTTGTTGTTAATAATTTGTAACCGCCTTATCGTATGATTCTTTTTTTTTTTTTTCTTCTTCTTTATCGACGCATCACGGTTAAATATTTATTCGCAGCATTTTGAGACGAATGAGAAGAATTATGAATTGGTATTAAAATTGGATTTTGTTTACAGAATTCTATTAATTTCGTCGAAAACGTTACAGTTTCAGGATAATGGGAGGGGATTCTATTCAGCTAATGTAAATAATGTAAGAATTCAGATCTGCATGTAATTTTGGATTTCGATCTCACGAAACCCCAAAATCGATCCACGACCCTATTTTTTCACCTGCCCTTATTGTGGCAACCCTTGGCAGAATGATATCTTCTGTTCGCCCCTTGGATCTTTCTTTTTTCTTCGTGACAATGCGAAGCTGCTAATATGTCGTCGCCACAATTCTACCGGTACGTGACAGTTTCCAGAGTTTATGGTATTTGAAGCTGGGAAGATAATAAAAACGACACCCGTTGCTCGATCCATAGGGTGAGTCGCGGACGTTGAATCTCTCCACCGTATCTTTAACATCCCCTACTTTTATCGTCATTTTTTTAATCGTTCTATTTGAAAGGTAAAAGTCTCGAATATTTAGGAATTCGAATATATGCGAATTCAAATATTTGGAATTTGAATACTTGCGAATGTGAAGTAGTTGGTATCTGAATAACTGAGAATTCGATACTTAATATTTGAATATTTGAGAATTTGAATACCTGGTGTCTGACGGTCTGAGTCAGCTGGTTTTTCAACTATCACCGATATCCGGTGTTCCACGTCCTTTTCCAGTCAATTAAAGAGAATTTCAATGATTGCAAGTTTGCGTTGCAGGTTGCCCGCGAGCCAAGAGTGAAAGTGTGTCACGGTATTTTTCGTTTTTCACGCGATACCCTGGGCAGATGGCTGGTCTTGAGACGTTTTGACGTCACCCAGTTTGATCGAGTTCTCGTACTGTTCGAATCGGTACGTGTTCGTGTTCCTCTTCTCCTAGAAGCCATTCACCAACGACAGGAAGTTCGTGTTCGATCTTAACGAGATTCTGATCGAGTCACGTTCACGGCGCACAAGTAAATCCATACGATCGATCGAGCCGCAGGTATGAACTGCAGTTACATACTTGAAAACGTGCTTAATCGAACGGAAACGATTCGAGGGGATGTGTGTAAATATGATTAAAACATGGGACCATGAAAGGGGTAATTTATGAACCGACCAGTCGCTTGTCAAGTTAATCCATTAATACGTTGACTGTCACTGTGAAAATTGCCACGTGTAATAAGACACAATTACAATCAGAATTTGTACATGCTACTTTATGCAATGATAAGATTCGTGTCAATTTTTCGTTAATCTATTCTTTAGGGATTGCAAATTTTCAACATGTTGCGATATAGAAAGCCACCCCTTATCGCTTTATTTTTCCAAGGGTTAACTTAAATAAGAAACCAACTCAGGAGTTGCCGAACAGCAAATTTTCAAAGAAATCTTTCAAAGAAACATTAATATTCCACAGTTTTCATAATGCACGGTGCCAAATGACAAATCGTCGCATTACAATTAAACTAACAAACGCAAACGCACCAAAATTCCCAAAAAACCCTCTTATTAACCATTTATCTGGCAAGCATTTTTCAAATGAATAAATTTGGGAGTTATTAAGTTAAGTATATATGCCCTTTCTAAGAGTGTGAATTATTAGCATAATTTATGCAAATTATGCCGATCAGTGCCAGAAAAGAGCAAAAAATGGAATTTCTTTCACATGCAAACTGCTAGAAACACATGTTTGCTTGAGGTCAACATTACCAGATAAAGGGTTAAATAACCATAAAAAAAATAAAAAAAAAAGACAAAATTCACACCCTATTATCACCACTGATATTTTCTCACCTTCGATCGCGACATCCGCCAAAAAATCTTGAAAATTTGCGGTTGCACGGAGGGTTGCCTCCGGTCGTCCCACCTTTCCAAGGGTAAACACATAAACGAAGAAGCGATTCGAGGGTTGATCGTGGAGGGTAGGAGGGGAGGGAAGCAAAAGAGAAACGACATCGAACGAAAGCATGGAAGGGGAAACGAGGCGGTAGCCAGTATGTGTCTCTCGCGTCTCTGTTTAGTCGTTGGTCGTGAGCGCGCCATGCTGCATCGGCTACGATCGTTTCTCCTTTTTTTCCCGCATAATCAACGATCGTGTGCGTGTACTCGTCCTGTCGCGTTAATCGAACACGATAACCTAGACAACAATTTGTCGACAATAATTTGCTACGGGGGGTTGGGGGGGAGGGGGGGACCGATGTTAACACGAGAATCGCGATCAGTGACAGCTGACAGGAACAATATTGTTCATCCGGTGACTGTGCGTTGGTGAAAGATCTTCGAGTTCGATTTGTTAATTGTGTGTCATTTGGAAGTCGATCGTTGGCAAGGACACTCGAACCACGTGAACACAGTGTTGGTGTTGAAGCAAACGTGTTACGAATTGACTGATTCTTGCTAAGTGGAAAATTATAGGAACAGGGTTTATCGTCGTAATCCTCCGATTTCTGTTTACCATCGATACAGATTACAGATAGCGATTGAAAGGCACACGAAATCAGACTGCAGATACTCGAGAGTACAAAAGAAGACTGTGCGTTCGGGTTGCTCCGATAGCAACGGACTGAGTGTTTATAATCGTAAACCCTTTCGATTGTCTCTCCGCCGAGGACAACCGAAATTTAGGAAAATTCTCAAACGACAAGATCCTTCGCAATCGCAATCGTGTAAACTATAATGTTTAGGTAGAAATTTGTCGACGACCACGCGAAAGATTTACTCGTAGCTGGTGAAATTGAACGGGTGATAGCTCATAGCCGACAGACAGGCCTCGTTAAAAGGCACCGGTGAAACCTCGAAGATACCTAAAAAACTACTCGAGAATACTTGACTGGAGCTCGTTAACGGCTCGTCGAAGGTGAAAGCTGGTCGATAACGTTATCTGTCCGCTGCTAATTGCGCGCTCTATCGTTCGCCGACGAATGTTACTGACCGCGTGTCAACAGGTGATACGATTCGGTCTGGACGACAGCGTCTGGTTGTTAAACAAATTCCTAAAAATTAAAAACGAATCAGAGACGAATCGGAGCCAGCTGCTCCTTGAAAACACGCCACTGGTGCGAGCCTGTACGTTTCAAATTCAAGTTAAATCGAAGGAAAAGAAGGAGGAAGTGATTTAGGGGTTGTGAATCGTTTCGAGTGCGAAGAGGAAGGAAAAGGGGAGTAGAATCGGGAAGGATGATTCGACACGATTGAAAGAGGGAAGCAGAGAGGAGAGGATTCGTCAGGATGATGATGGCACCGCAGGTGGTGGGTGTCCTGTTGAAGAAACCGGGACAACAGAGCCACCCACGTTTCCCACCTTTGGATCCGCAAGAAACGAAAATAAGAGGTTAGCCGTTCTCTTTCCTTTTTCAGATTTTTTTTTTTTTTTTTGCTTTGCCGTTTATCTTATCCGACACTGGTCCGTCCAGCGTTTAATTAAGAGCGTCGAGGATGTCCTATATGATAGTTTGAAAGGAAACTGAACTCATATTTCGCGGATATTAGCTTCGGGTTATTCGAAATTATCACAGGTATTATTTTTCTCGACCCAGCATCTTTTCTTTGTTATGATTTTATCCCCAATTCTGAATCGTCAACCTAACAATCTCCAAAATTTCTACCGGCACCGTTCCAAAGCGGAAGATTGACATTCGAATCACGACCTACGGTTACACGTTCAAACGGTTCGATGTTCGATCTACGCTGTCGTAATAAATTACAGCGAGTACCGGTATCCGTTTTCGGATGGATCGAAGCAGATCAATGAAACGATAGTCGGAACGTTCCTTTCGAACTTACTTATTCGGAAAAATCGACGTACGTGTGTGTACTGGACGCAGACGAAGGAGGAACATGCTCTCGTACCGTTCACTTTCATTTACGAACAGCGCCTCGAGTTACGACCTGATAAGATGAATGTTGTAACAACACGATCCAATGAATCATAACATCGATAATGTAAGCAAGGATCGGGATCTTGGAAGGCCGGTGAATGGTGAGTTTACATTTTCGAACGTTCATCCTTGCGAATCCTGGCGTCAGACAATCGTTTCCATGATCCGTCTTTGAAGGAAATTTGAATCTAACCGATTGGAAATTGAGTGAAAATATTTCTATCCATCTCCATCGCAGAGTATTTCAATTTAAATTCAAAGATATCTTTAAATTATGATAATTTTCGGGAGAAGCTAGATAGTGCAAAGCAATGATTTTCCGAACAGTTTATTTTCACGAATAAACGCCGTTTGATTTATCGAATATTGTTGCACGCGTTTGCCAATGTATCGAATACTTTTAATAAAGTCATTCGCAGTCGAGTGAGTGACAAGGCAATTAAGGTGTCAAGGAAATACTACGTTAGTCTTTATCAATTTGATAAAGAAACGTAGCGTAGCGAAAACGTTAATCCCCCAATTGTATCGAAGCGTAAACAATCCATTCAGAATTTTATCACGTATTTAGTACTACAGTATCGTAATAATAAATGCGAAACTTCAAAGATTCTTTTCGGTCTTACGAGTTAAAAATTAAAGAAGCGAGAATCTGAGAATCTGAATTAACCTAAATACCGAAAATACTTTTGGCCCCGATTTAATTCCTTTTCAAACGCAACGAACGCCTATCAAAATGATCAAATATAATTTATTCTTGGAACCTTATAATAATTAGCCCAAATTCTTAATGGAAATGTCACGAAATTGTTACGGTGGTCGCCTTTTGTCCACGATCGCCGGGAACTCGCAACCTCTCGATTCGATTGACAATTCGTGCTCCGTAATCCGGTATCTGGGCTAGCCTGGTAACGGGATACTTTTACGCGGTTATCCACTCTGGCTAACATGAAAACGGTGGTTCCCCGTCTAGAATATACATATACCGACCAACTTCTTGCTCCTTTTTCCGAACCGCTTGGGTACGATCGTTAGCCCTGACACCAGTCCACGATTTAATGTCACCGTTGACGATACTCGGGGGAAAATTTCACCGTGAAACTCTCGCCATAACTGGTTCCCGCCTTCTCCTTCCACTCGAATCATCGATGTTCAATTTCGAAACATCTCCGATCGATTTGTTTCAATTTAATTCAACTCGAACCTGCGAGGAATCCATCAACCTTGGAAATTTGTTTCACAGGTAATTAGTAATTACCGATGGTAAGATTGACCTGGTACAACGCAAAAAGTGTTTTCCTCCAGAACAAACACGCCGTATCTTCCAGATAACGTTCGATAACGTCTTTTTAAACGAGTCCATAGAACCGATATCGATGAAAGTTCGTGTGTAAAATCGTGATACATTCATTCTTGGTCAGAAATTTTCTTCGATCAACATTGTTTGCTTTACGATGACAAACAACGATGTTTGGAACCCAGCCTATCTAATCTATTACGCATCGATTACGTGGCTTGGTAAAACGAAGCTTCAATTAACAGAAAATCGTTCGATGGATGTGGTGTGTGGTTTTCTCTTTGCCAGGATTGACAGTGATGTTCGATTCAAGGTCGTGGATCGAAACGTTCGTTACACGAATGGTTAATTATCGGCTGACAAGTAGAGTACCTGAATTCCGTCGTTTACGGCAGGTCAAGAAACCAGTAAAAGGAAAGCAGGTGAGTCGATTAAAACTTACCCGTGTGTGTCACGCTTTTGGCGCCGTTGTTGTTGAATTTCAACCGACACTCGCCTGTCCGTCGATTGTCGATTTTCCCCTTCCGATTGGTCACCATTTCCGTCTCGGTTACCTTTATTTTAGAAAAGTGAACGTAATTAAATATTAATTTCGCGATCCAGAACACCGAACTCTGATTCCGCGTCTTACACATCGCCGAGAGCTATAAATGCGAATTATTCGGAGCAGTGAAGATTCCCCGAAGCTTCCGTGCACCGAGGGTGTATTTCGGGAAACGCGTTAAGGTTTTGTTGCAGAACAAGAATCGAACGAGCTCGTTATATTATCGTTGATTCCCGTTGCGTCCGCGAGGACAGCCGAGAACTTCTTCTCGCGTTGCAGCACGCCATTGAAATTTAGGTCACAGAGTCGAATTAAGCACGGTTCACAAGTGCCATTGACGAAAAACCCGCCACGACCGGGGATTAAGATGCGTACACCGAGATAAATTGTTTAGCTCCCCCCTTTTCTTTTTTTCTTCTTCTCTAACCGTGAATCGTCCTGAGAAGTTTGTCGTCCTCTTTGAACGTCCACGCTTGCAGGAGTTAATCTCGTAAAGAGCAATTAATCTAGCTGGAATTCATCAACGCGTTTTCGAGTTGTTTTAAAATAGAATTTTAATGCTATTTTCCTATTTTCTTATTTTCTGCTAATCGATTTGGTTTAGGTTAATATTGGAATAAAAATGGGTTAACAGGGGAGGTGTTTTGGCTCGAAGAGGATCGAATGCAAGTGGCGAGGAACGACATCGTGACTTAGGTTGTTCGATCGGATCGAATCTCGGCCACGGAAGACCCAGCGTTCTGCCTTTCACTAAATGCTCGACCCTCTTCTTTTACACGTATTCGGGATTCAAATGGTCGACCCGGTCGTGCCATTTACCATTCCTAGCCTCCGTGTATCCCCGCTCGAGGAGCACTCTTCATTGTATACCGTCCGATTCGTGCAACAGGAAACCAAGGGAATTTCAATTCTTTTTCTCTCGCTCGACGCGGAAATATCGCCGGTAAAATTAAAATCTGAGTATACTTCTTGCAGCAATTTTCGAATATCAGAAGCACAAGGGATCGGATTAATTTTGATCCTTATATCATCGTGCAATCGAGCGAGTCAAGTGTTTCGTAGGTACTTGATACGATCATTCAGAAGTCACGATGTCTTTGAAAATGTGGGAATTTGGAACCTCTTCACGTAAAAATATTGCCAACCTGAATATGCATCGCTGCAAATGGATAAGAATTGAAATAAAATCGTGCATTATTATCATTCAAGAAACAGACGACGACGATAAAAATGTCCTTCTTAGATTAAATGATGGATTCTGAGAACGGAATCGGGATTAATTTGAATCTGAGCTGAAACGGACTCGAAGTGGAATAATGTATGAACGAGGCTTATAAAATGTTCACCGATCGAAAACGTTTGTTATTCAAGTAAAATGGGAGCAGCGAAGGAAGTGGGACGATTCCTGTGGTTGCATTATTCGTAGGTAAACAGGTGTTCGAAAGGGACATGGGCGCCGTTACGGTGGGCGAATTTAATCGTACACTTTCGTTCGAAATGTGAAACAAACGAGTTCGTTATTTTCGGGTAACCTTGCCAAATGATTTATTCCTCATATCTGATTGTGAGACGACTGGTTAAAAATTTCTAGACAAGTATCCAACGTATTTTCAAAAGTTTTAGAAAAATTCTGACATGTTTATCGAGGTGCCTATTACATTTGTACTAAGAAAAATAGAAATTTAAATGGAAGTGAAATTCCGCTTGGTACTATTAATATTTTGGATCGCCTACGAAGGGCTAATTTAATAATGAATGGTTAATAAAATCAAAGCTCACAAATTGATTGTTACCGAATTTGGAGGAAAAGTGTAATTGGAAATGAAATTTTTTCAAGGAAAATTTCTATAATTTGTCAGTTTTATAATAGATAAGAGAATAACAATGATTCGACAGTAGATGACGAAGAAATATAAAAGAGGACCGTTGGAAACGGTTTTACGAAGCTTTCACTCGATTCGAGTAGCATTTAAGATCAATTCTTGGCGGTTCTCTTTCAAGAAACTCGGTTCTCATTGATACCGAGGTATCAGTTCCAATTACAGGGACGGATAATCGAAACGGCAGGTGTGCCGATGTTATCGATCGATCTACCTTCGATCACTTTGCATCGCGATGCATTCAACCAACAAACGCTTATTTTTCGATAATTAACGATTGATCTATAAAGCCAATTGCAATTAATCGATACCCTTTTTCGGTATCATCTTCTGATTTCTATACCTTGAATTAAAGGCTATAAAAACGTGGTTGAATTAATATATCAATGATCTGAACAGGTGTGTTTTTAATTTGATGAAATTTTATGAAAGAAAAGTCGATCGATGATTTGAGTTTTTCCTCGACCTCTCACCGTATCGATATCATAATTAAACGAGAGGATTTAATAATATTCACTTTCTAATTCCAGTGCTCGTGATCGTATCGAACATGCTCCGTCACGATTTAACATTTTGAACCGCTTTGGCGATTGTTTACAGTTAACTTGAGATCATTCTGAGATTTTTTCTGCCTGTATCGAAGGAATCTTCATAGAGCAATTCTCATTCAGCGTAACACCTAATTATAACATATTAAGTTTCTAAAAAATTTTTCATTTTTAGATATCCGAGTTCATAAAGTATATTTCCAAATTTCTAAGTATAATATTTTGAAACTTTCAAATTTCTAGGAATAATATTTTGAAATTTCCAAATTTCTAGGAATAATATTTAGAAATTTCCAAATTTCCAAAATTCTAAATTCGTAAAAATTTCCAAGTCCCTAAGTTCTCAAAATATAATATTTCCAGTTTCTCAAGTTCTTAAAAAACAGAATCCAACTCGAAAAGGAATTCTATCGAATAGACTCTTCGCGAGGGTAAAAAAGAAAGATATTAGAAACGAAGTAAATTGCTATAATTAGGTTGACCGAACCCCGACATCGGTTCGCGGAAAGCTTATCGGTAAGAGTCGACTCATCGGCTTGTTCGTCAAACGAATATTAATTATTTGCGACGAGAACGTTATCTTGCCATAGATTTTGCATAAAGTTCAACAGAACAGAAATAGTAGCACAATGAAGCGACGACCGTGTACGCAGAAGCGCGCACGTTATCTCGTTCGCTTCGTTCCTGTTATCACAACCCTGGGATGATAAAGCATCCGGAATTATTCAACGTTCAACGAACGACTTTCTGGACCAAGTTGTCTCTACCTCGCGTGCTTCAACAATCTTTGAGAACGTTAGACGAAATTTGAAGAACTTAAACAAAACATAACAAAATATCTTCATGTATGAAGAAATTAAGGAATTTTATTTGACGAACTGACACGTTAAATTAATTAACGTGTTATTTATTCATGTTAATTCTTCTTATCTATAATTCTTGATCTTATCATCTATTTTACATGGAATTAATAAACAATGTCTGAGACAAAGAAACTCAAAAATCCTAAATTTGATTACAAAGAAAAATAATTCATGAAAATCCCCAGTCGACCAATAAACAAATCAATTTTGTCCAAGATTCCTCCGTGCCCTGTCGCGATTATCTAAAGCAGAAAAATGATTAATCGGCGTAGCTCGTTGGTTACAGAAACGCGCATCAACCTTCTTTTTCCTGTTTTTCTTTGACGGTCAAAACATTTTCTCCGATAGTATCGGCGAGAAGTTCCGTCTCGACCCGTTTAAAAGCCGGATTTCTACGAGAGGCGAGCAGCGTGCATCGCGTAGAACCAGGTTCTGGCTGCCCGGATTCGCAACCAGTCCTGCGAGGGAAAAGCGGTTGTGAAAATGTCTCCGCGCGATCCAGGATCTATACGTGATCCAGGATCTACGATCGTGTCACGACGATCGCCACGAACCGCCGACCGTTCACTATTTCTTTCCAACACGGCCTCTTCCGAATCGAATTAACCCTTTCGGTCCTAAATACCTTCGACTAACACACCTTGAACACAGAAATTGTTTCAAGAAATTGTTTACTTTCTTTATTACGATGAAAATATCCTTCTCAATTCGATGGTTCTGATTAATATTTTGAAATATCGGAGAAAAACGAAAGAATCATTATTTGGAACAGCTATAGGATGACTAAATTAGATTAATTTCAGGTGGTTATCAAGCACGGGTGATATTTTAATTCTACTTAAATGGTTGACACGTTGACTATACTCGTAGCTGGTGTAACTACTTCGAAAGCCTTGGCAGTAAACGTGTTAACAAAAGAAGCGATGAAATAAACTGCAGAGCTGATAATGCTAGCTATCAGAAAATTAACGGATTGTATTCTTAATAATTAGAATTTCACCGTGTCTGACTACACACGTCCGTTTTCGCTGTGTCAGCCAACGTGTTAAGTGTTAAGGTATTGGAAGAAGTTAGGTAATCGAATTATTTATAGAGACTTTTTGTTACGGAAAATTTTCCATAATTGCAACACGAGTAATGGATATCTATAAAAATTCAAACTCCATCCATGTCAATTTTTACATAGCACTGGATATATGAATACTTTGAATCAAAGTGATGGGTTTTAAAATTAAAATAGTTACTTTCTCCGTTACATTTTTCATAAAAAGTTTCAAGTTAAAAGAACAGAATTTCTTCCGATCGGTTTGCATTCGATATCCACTTTGATTCCCGAACAAATCTTTAATATATTCAACTTCCGTTAACTGATTTTGAAATAATCGTGTTAATCGCGGGCAACGAGGAAGCTCGTTAAGATTTTATACGCAGCATCGAAATTGTCCGTACAGGATGGCTGAATTTCACCGGTCCGCGATTCCCGATTCGAACCGGCTCGGATATCATATTTTACTGCAATCAGTTTTGCCAGCGGGAACTTTCTAAAAAATGATTTGCATGCGGTAAAAAAATATTCAAACGACAGCTTCGACTCTCTCGACTCGTCAAATTACCGGCTCGACAATACGAGAAAACTAGAAACAAGGAAACGGCGATGGAAAAAAAAGAAAAAAAGAAAAATAGAAATCAGGAAATCCGCGAACAATCGAAGCCATCGGTCTGTCGCGTTGTTGAAAATTAATTTGCCTTTTTATTCCCCCCTGTTTTCTACGATTCGAGACGCAGGTCCTTACCGATGGTCCACGCGCAATATTCGACGCGTTAACAAGAATAGTTTTTGCTTTCTCTTTCCACGGTAGCGTCGTCGTTCATCCGAAGAAGAGCTTTCTTTTCGGCCGGTTCGTCTTCTTGTCCGCGCGACAGACGGCTAGGGCGTCTAATTACATCCACTTGAGACCAACTTCTGCCTTCTCTCGTCGACTGTCGCTAATTAATCTGTGGACGAGCCTCGACGAAACACGTGCTCCGGCAAAAACTCCTTCTGGACGCTGAAGAAAGTCGCGAAACGCTTGGCGGAAAAGCTTCTTAGCCTCGCCAACAACACAGTATCAAGAAAATAAATTTCATTCGAAATACGTGGCTGATATCCTCTGATTTCGTTCCAAAGGGAAAGATCGTATGGAATTTTAAATATTTCAAAGTAGATAACTTGGAATACCGAGTTAACTTGGAATACTTATACCGAGGATTCCCCGGTTTTGAGTAATATAATAAGGCTGGAAATTCAAATAGAAGCTTGAAAAACGGAGAATTATTGGGAATGATGAAACTGGGATCACCGACGGAAACGTTTCTATCGAAGCACGACGGATTAATTAAAATTCATAGGATCGAGAATAAGTATTTGAGCGTAGTCGTGTATCACGACTCCAGCCTCGTTACACCGATCGAATAGATTAATCAACCAGTGGAAGCAGTTTGAGAAATGACTTCTCCGGTTGCTTAGTTTCCCGAGTAGACTGTACTCGATCGAGTCTGCGTACAGTAGCACAGTTAGTGTCCATTAATTTCTTTCTCTTCTCTCGTTCGAAAGAAACTGCACTTGGAAACTTTCTCGTCGGCAACGCCGATGCTTCATCGGATCTAAAAAAAGAAACCTTTGTACCGGAAACTTAAATTAATCTTTTCGAAACGAATTTCATCGTTCTCGACACATTTATTAATCCCAAACATCGCAACGTGAGTTACGTGGCTAGAACGCGTAAACAATTTTTCGGTTTGTCAAATTCTAAATTATTGCCAAGCAATAAAACGACGATTAGGCAAAATTTGAATAATTTCAATTCGAAATACCTGGGAGGGCGGTGAATTTATTTGCCGATTTAGTAGAAATTCTCGATAGAAGAACAGATTTAGCGGTGGGAAAGGGTTGATAAACGGCGAACGAGCGTACGTTCCGGTGGGATTCGGCGAGTACGTGCCCGAACGGACTGTACTTCATCAAGATTGGGTTAACTATGTAGATGGGAAACATCTTGCATAGCAGGGCGTTGGTTCAATAATGATAGAGCAGACGCGATAACGGGAACGAAACGGACGAGAGGCGAAACGAAGCAAGAAGAGGACGCACGACACGGAATAATCTTCTTGTATCTGGCCTCTCTCGAACAGCTGATGAGAATAATGCGCGCGCCATGTCGGACAGGAAATGGCCCTCTCCCTTTCCTTTCTTTCTTTCTTTTTTTTTTTTCTTTGTGACTGCACGCGTATTGATAAAGCAGCTCGATCGAGAAAAGGGGGAACGGGTTACGAAATTTCTTAACTAGGAAACACGGATGAGCCTCTTCGGCCTTTTGCCGTGTGTAATAACCTTAATCCTTCGGAAACGGGACAATTTGGTAACAATTTTATAGAATTCATGGATCAGTGTAATTAGCTGCAGGGTGGATAAATTATTGATTTGTTTTCGTTTTGGCTGACATCGTAAAATTTTGGATAAAATACCCTTCCGTGTGTTTCATATTTTATTGTCAATTTACGATCGTCGTACGATTTTTAACCGACTTCGAAAAGGAGGAGGTTACTCAATTCGACATGTATGTTAATTTTTTTTTAATGTATGTTCGCCGATTACGCCGAGATGGATGGACCAATCGGAACCAAACCTTTTCCATCAGGTCGGGTATGACTCCCAGTTGGTCCCGTAAAAAAAAAATTTTGCATTTCACCACCGCTTGCTCCTTTTTTATTGCAAAAAAGCGTACGATTTGGTCCCCGTTGTGTATGGTCGTCGATTACTCCAAGATGGATGGACCAATCGGAACGAAACCTTGGGCATCTTGTTGAGTATGACCAACAGTTGATTCGGTAAAAAAACCATTTTGGATTTTTTCATTTTTTCCCACTTTTATCGCAAAAAACGTCGTATTTCGCGTTTACTCGGCCTGATATCGATGAAGCCTAGTATTACATTTTGCGGCCAGAGATGTTTCCACGATGATCCCATTTGCAACATTCCCTTCACTTCCCTGCCCTTCCTTTCACTACCCCGCCCTTCCCTGCCCTTCCCTTCCCACCCCTTTGTTGAACTCTTCAAGGAATGCTCCGATGGCCACTAAAAAATGTGAAATAAAAAAATTTTTGGAAAAAAATACAACCGACTTCGGAATGCACTAAAAAGAACGAAATAATTTTAATTTATATTTCGGAGACGGCGCAAAATTAAAAATTTTCTACATTGGAAATTGTCAAAATTCTTTAATCCATTTACATATTTTCACAATTTTTAATTTTACGCCGTCTCCGAAATATAAATTAAAATTATTTCGTTCTTTTTAGTGCATTCCGAAGTCGGTTGTATTTTTTTCCAAAAATTTTTTTAATAATATTTAGTTTCTGCAACCAGGTATACTATATTAAAAAATCTGCTGTTGTTTCAATTTTCTATTCACGATTCGTTCGCACACGCCCCGAGTGCGCGTGCTCGTTATTTCAGCAAGGTTGCGCTAGAATTTTTTTGTGGGTTAACTAGCCAAGCATTCCGCTATGTTGAAAGATAAGTGGAACAACTCGTGAAAGATACTAAAGTTGTAATTCCGTCGTTACACGCTCGACAACTTAGCCTTCCTTCTATTCTTCAATTTTCTTCGATTTCAAATTCTCGGTCACTTTGCATGTAAAATTTTTCAAACGTTTAGTTGCTCCGAAATAAAAAAAAAAAAATCTTCGATACAAGACACTGGCTTGTTTAACCTGTTAACATTCTTATCTATTAAAGTCTTGTTATCACGGCCAACCTAGTAAACACGTCTCCAGTGTACATTCTTATGTTATTTCATTTTTATACCAGCCAACATTGGATAACCTATTTCTATCATAATTATAAATCAATCCTTAGACACATACTTACAAGTTTTAAAATTCCTTGGAATGCTTGGTTCGCGATTTGTCAAATTTTCAAATAAATAACGATTAACCAAACACTTTCGATGGTTAGTCGACGCACAAACTATAGACAAATTTTCGTATTATTTATAATAAATATTGGTAACACCAATCCTCAACTGCGACTCTTGAAAGGGTTAATTGCTTCGAACGTTTATAAACGTCGATTACTGTGTCAGAAAAGGAGCAGAACGATACAGGAGGAGGTGAAACGACGGTTGCGACGATCGAACGAGTTAAAATTTCTAGCCAGAATGGACACGGTCGAAGGGATTCGAGGGAAGGTCTCTTAATTGTCGAGCTTGGACGCGTTGGATCGACGTGGTTGCACGATTGCGTTTGCCGCTTTCCTTTCTTGCACGTTACGCTCGAATTTCAATTTCTTTCGTTGCTAAGTGTCTTTGGGTTTTGGAAACGGTGACAGTTGTGCTGACAAAGAGGCTAATAAGACACCGATAACGCGTGTTATATTGTTAGTTGACAAACGAAGCACTCTTAGCTTATTGAAAGGTTTGAAGTTGAAACGAAGAGGTGCAAAAATTGGACAGTCGACTCTGAATTTCTTTCGTTTAACATCTTGTTGTCGTGGTTCAAACAAAGAGCTGATTAGTTTTCTCCAGTGAAAGTGGCTGGAATGAGAAAAATTTTCTAAAAGAAAGCATCGACAAAAGTTGAAATGCACGCTAATAACGGTGAAAGGGTTAATATTCAAATAAGTCTAACTTCGAACCTCGTGTATCCTAAAAATAACGATCCAATTGTTACACGCTGTAACATATATACTTCGTTTCAACGATTATCCGTATTTTTCACCCCTGTTCGTGAAATATTTTTACACGAAATTGTGTTTTCAAACGAAGAGTTAATTTCAATCGTCTGTCGTGAAAACAACTCGGGAGAGAAAAATAGAGGAGGAAGTTTAAATATTAAGAGTGGGGGGAGATGGAAAGAAAAAAGCGAGGGAGCAACGTGAAGTGGAGATCTGTCAAAGATTCTCACAGAGGTCTTTTCAGACATCCTGGTGGATGTGACGTCAAACAGTCTGTGCAAGAGCAACACGAGTGACAGGAGCACACACGTGCAGAACGTGCAACAGATTTTTATGCTACACGGGAGACACGGCCAACCGAGGGAGACCAGTTCTAACGCGTAATTCTGGTTTTCGAAAAGAAGAACAGAGCGGGACGGAAGTTCCTATCGAGTTGAAGAGCTGAGAAACTGACAGCTCGTAAATAATGCTCGCCGGTCGTAAAAGTGTACAAGAAAATATATATTCCATTTTCAAACCAGTACAATTAACTTTCATTCTTCCTCCTTCTGTTCCTATCTTTATGCATTCATGATGTTCACGCGATGAGAATTGAATGTTCTCGGAACTTTTGTATCGAAAATATTTGAAATAAAGCTTTGTCGAAGCGTTGCGTTGGGTAGATTGAGTTTAATTTTAAAGATTTTGTCAGCATCGTTTTGCAAATTTTTGAATTAAGTTTAGATCTAGGTTTAGGTCAAGTTAATAACAATTTAGGTACTTAATTTTGGTCGAAGATTCCAGTGCTTAAAAATCAAGATTTTAGGTAACTGATTCTTCTATCGTTTACAGTTTTAGGTGTCTAATATTAGTCGAAGACTCCACCGTTAAAAGATGAACAAATATTGAAAAATAGAAAACTTGAGAACTTAATTTTAATCAAAATCTGATTTTAATACGATAAGAAAATAAAGAAATCTACGAAAGAACCATAATTAAGTATGCAAAGTAGGCAATCAGAAGCCATTCGAAAGAACGATGAATGGGAAAAGAAAGAAAGAAAGAAAAAATTTTAGTCGGGGTGGGCGTGCATAGATTAGCTTGCGATAGATAGATTAGCCCTTGGGGAAATTTCCTTGAATAATTAGATCGAACTTCCACAGAAATATTTTGTAGAAGAGTAAGAGAAGGGTAGACGCGACCCTGTCGAATCATCGAAACACGGCTGATTCTCTGGTAGGGAAAAATTGAGGTAACAGCTGGCGATGAACGGGTCCTCGTCACGTGACAATTATTATAGGGGTACCGTGTACTTTGGATTACCAGACCCGGCTCGATTCGTTGGAGAAAGATCTTTTTCTTTTTTTCCAGGGCCTAAAACATTAGACAGATTTGGGTTATCCTGTGTTGCGACAGCTGTGAACTGCTTATTTTGGACGGTGGCCAACGATCCAGCGGAATATGAAGGATTAGGAAAATTATTTTGACGGCAGATGATAATGACAGTAGGAAAACAGGAAAATTTAGAACTTATATTGAAGTATAAGATGGAAAGAGCTTGGAAAATTAATAATACAAACAACGTGAAATGTAAATTGTAAGTTTCGAAGTTTCTAGAAATGTACCATTTCTTTTAGGTTCGTAAGAATATGGTACATATTTCGAAATTTTGAAGTTCTTAAAATCATAATATTTCAAAACGTCTACATTCCTAAAAATATAATATTTCGACGTTTCGAAATTTCTGAGTACTTTTCAAAATTTCCAGATTCCTACGTTTCTAAATTCCTAAAAATATATCTAAAATTTCCTGAATACCTAAAAATATATCCAAAACTTTCTGAATCCCTAAAAACATAACATTCCACAAATTTCCAAAGCTACCTATCACCGTTACCAATCGTCGCTAAATATTATTTCAAGTTTCACTTACTCGTCTAATTGTAAGAGGACTCCAACTTCTTCGAACCAGAAAAAGAACATTCGTTTGTCACTCGGTTTCGCAAATAGGATTACGCTGTGAAAGTGGCGTCGTCCGATTGTCACGTTGACGAATTCCCTCAAACGGATAGCAGCTAATTTGTACAGGTTTATTTTTCATATCGTCGCGTCAGGGTGCAACGGTCGCGATTCAACGCACCCTTCGGGGTCAATTAGGCGTCCTCGAATCTCGGGGTCTAATACCTGCATCGTATTACACCCCACGTGAAAGACATCGGTGAGAAAAAGGTGGCTGCTGGTGCGAAAGTAGACACGATTTTCTTTACCGAATTGTAAACCGACCATCAAGATTCTAACTTCGATTATTTATAACAGATTGCCATTAAATTACCAACACTTGCGAGCGTTCGACACATCGTACGTTAGCTTTATTATAGTTCCTTAAGTGGTTTTACGTAAGGAGAAAGTACAGTAAATTATAGAAACAGTTGTATTAACATTCGTCTTCTATGTATTTCACAGTCGTGGTTATAGTTACATATAAAATTTGATTGCTATAGTATCAAGAATGATCTGTTTCTTTTTATTGAAAAATCGAAAGAAATTAGAGGGTGAAAAGAAGGCGAAGAATCGAGTTTGTTGGTTATCGTTCGATCTTCTGGTTACATTGAACAGCCCCAACACAACCCAGCATCCCCGATGCTGACGACTCAATCCCTGACATGACCCCATCAAAAGAAAGTAGATCGAGATAACATTGTCATCGGACTTTTTCCACACGACTATTGTAGCGTGAAGCGTACATCTGGTCAAAGGGTTGCACCGCCATTACGTCGATTTCATCCCTCGATACCGAAACGAGCAACCCTTCGAGACACTACTCACGACTTCGTAACTCTTTCCATTCAAGATTAATTGTCGCTCGTGTCCAATTGCCCGTCAGAAACGTTCTTCTTTCATCTAAATATTTCTACTTGTATTTACGTAATATTATAAATTATAAAATATCAAGTATTCGTAATATTTAGGTTTTGTGTAGCTAAATTTTTGGAATATTTAAATTTCGAGCATTTCAGCTTCGAATATTTAGAACTCGAATGCTCAAATTTCAAATATTTAGGACTGGGGCGCTTAAAATTCAAATATTTAGGATTCGGATGCTTAATTTCGAATATTTAGGACCCGAATGCTTAAATTTCGAACACTTAGGACAGGAATGCTCTAATTTTGAATATTTAGCACTCGGGCCACTAAATTTTGAATATTTAGTACTCGGATGCTTAAATTTCGAATATTTAGGACTCGGATACTTAACTGTAGTATACCTAAGTTTTCGCAACACATAAAAATAAATTCCAAGTACTTAAGTTTTGTATACCCAGGTTTTCGTAGTATTTAAATTCCTTCTCAAAAAAAGAAACAGCGATTTGGCTTCCGAGGGAAAAAAGCAGACAATCAAAACCAAGCAACCCTCCTTAGATCCTTCTTTTTTTTTCTTCTTCTTCTTTTTCTTGTTCGCCTAGAGTCAATAGGATATTTTGGTCACTAATTCTCTGCCTAAACGTAGGGTAGCCATAAGAAGAAACCGGTCTTCTACTATGGTGCGGTGCAAGTCCTTTCAAAAAGTCCTTGGCTTCTTCGATTCGATTTCCATCGATGTTTGCACAGCTCCGCAATGTTTTACCGTCCGTATGCAAAATGGCCAACCAGTCGAAACACTGGAAACACAAGGAAGGGTTGATGGAAAAACGAGTCAGGTTGCCAAGTTGCTGGTCCACGGTTTCTTCTGGAACTTCTACCGTGGACGACGGACGACAGAAAATCGTAATCATCGACAAAAGACTTGTACGGCACCATGGTGAGCAGAGTCACGTAGTACGAGGCAAGTTTTCGCACCCCTTTCTCACACTCTACGAAGGATCCATCATTGGGCGCCCCACGAGGTCCTCCGAGGGGTTTGTCCATCACTGACGTGTCGCTAACTTCTTCGTTTTAAAGGAAATTTATTTTTCTTTAGACGACTACTTTGCTACGGAGGATGAATGTCCACCGACTGATTTTAAAAATCTGTCATATTCATTTTCACTAATTTTGTACAAATAGCCCAAAATAGTATTATTTCTTACTCCACAGCTAACAAAAATCTGAATCAACCGATAGTCGAACAATTCGTAATTTTGTTAATATAAAATTTAAATCACTAATTAACTTTATTTACTGAAGCTTCCATAGGAATATGCATCATCGACAACTCTTTGAATTTCCTGACCATACAGTTGCAACGAATAACTTATTTCTTTATTTACCAAACGATGAATTCAAGCCCGATACAAGGGTTAATTTTCAAAAGCCCGCAGCATTGTTAACATTTAACACTAAACGTATCGTTACTTTACATATACATATTCTTACCGTAAGGGGTTACATTTGACCCCACCTTGGTACATTCAGTGTTAAGCAACGATATCTTTGATTCGCCTTATTCGTATCACGAGCAACCTGATGCTGGTCGATGGTAGAATAGCCTTGTACCAACACACCCATTGTCATGCGTGTATCGATCACCTACCTGGGCAGCAATATTTTTGCCATTTTATCACCAGGATCTCGTAACGGTGGCTGAGGGGCCAGCGTTGACCCGTACACCATTCGTAGAAATTCGACTCGAATCGCAACCCCATGCGGATCGCAGCTACCCGGAGTTTTGATTTACGAGGGACGGCATCAATTGTCTGCAACTATGTGGCTACCCCTTTTAACACAGCTTTCGTCACTCCCTCCGTGTGTGTTCAATCGTACGATACCTGGGGCTAGAACGAATTCGACGGGTTACTTCCGTCTCCGGTGAGTGCAAGTTTGTTCCAGGGAGAATAGCCTCTTGGGAACGTTCCGAAGACTTGTTTCGTGGCTACGTTATTTCTTATTTGTGCTACAATATTGCGTCAGTATATTCGGCCAGTGAAAATCAACATTCGCGTATGAAATAATTTATTATTGAATAATAATGCGAACGATGAGAAATCGAATTAAAATGACTATATAAATGCTTTATTAATTAGTGTAAAGTATGAAAAATGAGAATAAAAAGTAGGTAGTCTTCAAAAACTTGGTTGGTTTCAATGATGCCGGTTGAAACCAAAATCGATTTCTATACACAGCCTAGTTGTTCGGAAACGGTTGCTCTAATGATCCTAGTAATAGCCATCTAAACTGGCAATACGTATGCAAAGAGGCAGGAGCCGTACACAGTGCGAAAGTCAGTTAATTTTAACCCTGCTGTGAAACTGTTGCAGCCCAGCAACCCGCTGTTTGTATGGAAATTTACCGGTTGGAAAATGACCGTGTCGAAAGGCTCGAACAGAACGGGAGCTTCTTCATTTTGCCGCTACGTGTTTTCGCTTTGCTTTCCTCACAACAATTTGCCTACAGCGAATTATCGCTAACAAAGATACTGTCAAACTGTTTAGAAAGGATGGATACGATCGACGCGACGGTCGTCGAGTTTGCGCATACGGAAGTGATTTTTTGGTAATGGACCGCAAGACGAAAGATAGTTGGATTATAAATTGAACGGAAGGGTTGATCAAAGTTGTTATACTGTGTTTTGATGGAAACTTATCATAATTAATTCTTTGTGCGTTGCTGGTAAACTGTAGGTTGCAAAATTTTTAGATTCTTAATTTGTAAATTTCCAATTTTGAATTCCTTAGTTTCTAAGATTTTCTAACAGCCAAATTTCCTAATTTCTGGGATTATAAATTCTTAAGTTTCCAAATTCCTAAATTCCTAAATTCTTAAATATCCAAATTCCTAAGTTTCTAGGATTCCCTAACCCGCAAATTTCCAAATTCCTAAATTCACAAATTTTTAAGATTCTAAATTCTTAAGTTCCCAAATTCCCAAGTTTCTTAAATTCCCTAACACCCAAATTTTCAAACTCCTAAATTCCCAAATGTCTAAACTTCTAAACTCCAAAATTTCCAAATTAGCAACGTGTAATGAAAGACTCATCTACGGTAACGAGAACGCCACGTTTTTCGAATACCGTACATCGCGGTGTAGGGTTATCGAACGTTGCCAGGCCGTGCAGCAAACTGAAGGCACCACCTTTTCTTTCTACAATAATTAACGTTCTCATCCACGGGAACAATAACTCGTTACTTCCTTAATTAGAGCCGAATAACTGCGTTTCGTTGCATAATCGACACCGCACCGGTTCGTTTCCAACCACGTTTCAAAGCACAAGTTCACATTCTCATCATAAAAACCTCGTTCGCGTTATTTGATTCGCCAAAAAGTGTCATGCAGACCCACGACCAAAACACCATTTCATCATAAATCGGAAACAAAATTTCAAATATATTCGAACGAAGGAAACAGAACAATTTTTGCAAACAAATCGTGACCGAATGAAAACGACCCCCTGATGGGTTAATAACGACCCCAAGATTCACAGGGGCGTCTAATCGATCGTTCAACGACGTCAGGAAACGAAACGGCAAACTTTCAAAAGGAGAAACCGACGGGTGTCGTTGAAAAGTTTCGAATTACCGTGCCCGCATATTCCACACCCCCATCCATTCGAAGATCTGGCCCATGGTGTCCCATGCTGGGTCTGCCGAACGTCTTAAATAATACATTGAATAATATAATCGTCGAGCCTCATCGACGATGCTGGAAAAATCGATCGTTTTCTTATTCTTCTGGCTCGACAATCGATCGACAAAAGATTCCGCAACGATCGTTGGCTGCGTTGCGACCCAATGACAAATGACTTGATGTTAAGTCTGTTGGACAGATGTTAATCGAAGGCCAAAGGAAGGAAGTGAAGTTGAAGAATCACAGATTGTGGGAACTTTGTACGATGTATATATACATATACATGTATATATAGGTTTTTATTACAAACTGAATTCTATCGAGTTTCTTTTTTTCTTTGATTTTAATTTCATTTATATTATTCTAGGTATCCTGTATAATACCGTAAAGTTTGTACAAAACTTCCTTACCAACGATCAAGTTCTGTACAACAAACCTTGAGACAATTTTATACAAAAAGGGTTGAAACGACCGAGTACAAGTGCCCAAACGACTTAAACAGAAAAAGTGAGGGGGTTGAACGATCAAGGGTACTTTTCGCAAAACAGAAGGTCCAGTGTTTCAACGGATACAGTAAAAATTCCAGCAAAAATCGTGCCAGCTGTTCGTTCAAGATCTCGTGCCCGGCGCGAGCACTGCAGGACCTTTGTGCCATTGTTTCGTCGGCATAATGCGTTCGAATTGTGCACGAAAGGAACGAACGAAGGTGAAAGAGAGAGAAAATGAACGGAAAAAAAAGGAGCGAATCGGTTGGGTCACACGATCGATCGAGAGGAAAAGAAAAGCTCTCCTCCTCTCTTGACTCCGAACCAACAGAGCTCGAGAGTACTTTGCTGCTCGTTCAGTAGTCGGGAAAGTAGAATCTGAAAAAAAGGAAGCAGGGGAAAAAGCCGCGCAGGAACGTTTGACAGATGTCGGTTCCGTGCCGGTGAAGGAAACCACCGTGTCAACCCCTAATACGATCGATAACCATTTCATAAACAATGATAGGAAACCATGGGCACCGTGTAAGGTGCTTCAGGGTGGTTTTCCAATTGGAAAGAAAAGGATTCCTTGGATTATCGATCGAACAACAAACTTTCAAACGAGTCCTCGGTGAGAAACAAAGAGGATCTGTGCGTTGTGTTCCTTTGGATGAATTTCACGGTGCTTTCTATCCTGTGAATTCTGCTGACAGGTGGGGTTATATTTTCTTATTTTCCCTAATGCCTCGGCATTCAAACGCCCCGCTGTTTAAATTATTATACACCCGTAAAATAAAAGTAAACAGTGTCATAGATGATTAATTCTCCTCATCCTAATTTCTGACAAATGCTCCTAGAATCCGATCCGCCACGGGTCAGAAGACTTTCGCGATCGTTCGGACGAGTTACTCGGAAAATCTGAGACATCGGCTTCAGCCGCGAGCCGATGCGCCTCTCCGTCACGATTAATTGCCCTTATCTATTTATACCGTGGATTTTTATCGTTGCCCGGAGAAAGGAGGACCGTGAATAGACGATGACTCACGGGTAAACATTCGGTTACCCTTGTGTGTTGTGAACGTGTCGGGGATTCAGAAACTGTTGCTCGAAACTCGAAGAAAATGACGTGGCGGGAAAGAAAGGAGCCAACACCCAAACACCATATGTTCAGAGAGGAGGGGATACGGGATAAAAGGATATCGATTTGACACTGTCCTATTCCTCGAACAAATTTCATTGACGGGAAAAAAAAAAGAAAAAAAGAGAGGACACCTCTGGTTGCTTGCAACTTCCTTCGACGAGATCCTGTCATTGACGATGACTAAACCACGATACGTCGTTATTAGTAAACTCGTAAGGATTCAAAGACGAAAGAATCGCAACGGTCGCAGGATCCTGACAGGAAGAAAATGATCGATGATCAGGGAGGGTCTTCGGTATCCCTATCGAAACCGAAGGACAATAGTTCTGTTTACCCTGAAAATTATCGGGTTTCGTGTGCGAGGGTCCCATTCTCTATTCGTTCGCAATTGGGCATAAAAAAAATATTGAATTCTCATACATTTTGTAGGTAAATAAAGAATCTGAGAGATTAGTCGAAGGAATTTCTTGTGTAAGAAAGAAGGAACCGAGGAAAGAGAGGAAGTATCAACAAGTTGACAGGGAAGCCGGGAAAATTGAACTTTCTCACGGCGCGGACGCGGCGTTTGTACGGTTCGTTTGCGAGGAAATTTCGCGTTCAATTAAGCAGGTTTCGCGCCGCTCGAGACGAATGCGCTCGAATAAAAATGGCCGCGACGGGGAGGGAAACCGACGAGGAAACACGTGTCGTTCCATGAATGCCTCTTCTGTCTTCTCGTATCCGTTACTCTTAGCCCGCGGTTCTCCTCTCTGTTTTCTTCCTTCGTTTTTCTCCGCTATCTCCCTCGACGCCCACGAACAAAGTGCGAGCAGGAAGGAAAAAATCGCCAGGCGCAAGATCAAACGAAACGGACGAGAACTTCGAGAGACGGTTTGCTCTCGTACAAAGATAATTGGCGTTACGTTCAATCACCGAGAAGAATTCGAATTAAAAAGTTCACGAAAGCGAATATTTAAGTGAAAATTTCAATTGTCAAAGTGTATAATAGAATACGCGTTTAACGAGGCGGAAGTTTGAGTAAAGAACTTTTGTTTCGATCACCGTCACGACCGATAGGTTTGCAGCAATTTTTTCTTGGTCGATCATCACTCTCGATTGTTCGTACTCATTGTCAAGCTTCTCCAACAATACCCTTTGTCACACGACGAACAATCCTCGTTTATTTATCACAGAATTTTCCCGCTCGAAAAACACTGTACCAAACCGATCGATAAAAAGAAACAAACGCTAACATGCCAGGTTTTGTCTGAGGAAAACTGACGATATAGGACAGACGTCGGCAATCCTTTTTGGCTACGGGTCAAAATCAATTAAAATGTGACTATTAAGAAGACGGTTCGGGTCAATGGGTATTTTCATTTTGAAACGGTTCGTTGATGACTAATAAGATAAATTTTATTGAGAAAACTGTTACAATATGTTGAAAAGGTATTACCGTTTGAGTAATATTTGAAACTGACTAGGGATTATTAAAAATTGGGGTATTTGATATCAGGGATTATTGGAAGTAGGGATAATTACGGTAGAAAATATTTACGCTAGTAGATATTTACAATAGGGATTATTGACCCCGGAGAAAATTGTACTAGGAAATATTGACACTGGGGATTATTTATACTAGGGAAAATTGCACTAGGGAATATTGAAACTAGGGATTGTTGAGCCTAGGTATAATAAGACTAGGGAATATAGAAGCCAGGGATTACAAACTGCAAAATTATACTAGGGAGTATTAACTTCGGATAACTACACCAGGGTATATAGACGCTAGGGATTATTCATCCAAGGTGTAATAAGACTAGGGAATATAGACGCTAGGGATAACTATGCTAGGAAATATAGACGATAGGGATTATTTGCGAAATTCAAGTGGGTCACTTGAAATTATCAAATGGGTCACTTGGTGACCCGCGGGTCATAGGTTGCCGACGCCTGATGAAAGATACCTAACATTACTGATAGAAAGTTACCGTAGGTTAAGCTGGGATAGATTTGACAGGTACTGGACTTGGTAAATATTTCAAAATGGGTTAATTAATTTAGCAATCTAATCGATAATAGGCTATGTCAAAATTAGTGTTTTGGTTAGGTTAGGTTAGGTTAAACATGAGTAGTATTCGGCTTAGTATATATTTCAAACTGAGTACGGTTATAAATTCCTGGTAACTTGTGAAACATAACACGAATGGTTAGTGAGATGTAAATGAAAACGATAGAAAGCAAGGTGTCTCGCGTAGAAGGTTAAGGAAACGAAAGAAAAATTGAATAACGTTAGTGTGTCATTGTGCCAAGCGAAAGGGGATGAAGAAAGAAGCGATAATAAACGACTAGCGCCGAAGATGAGCATCATTTGCATAAGAAGATTGATGAACAGTGGTAGAGAAGGGGATGGTTCGGCCAGTTTCTTTTCCAAGCCCTTTTTACTCGCATATTTTGATCTACGAATCGCAGGAAGAGCATCGTTTCTTCCTTTCTTTTCTTTTCGTCGATAAAAAGCCGAACCGTCAGAACGGCTGGCGTGGATTAGAATCGGAAGAAACGAGACTGGAAATAATTAATGAACCTAGTGTGCCAGTTTCATCGACGAATGGAATAATGAATTCTTAACCGAACCTTACGTTCGAATATATTATCATATTCCCGTTTCAATTGCGATATTTATAATTCGATCATTTAAGACACTATCGAGTTGTAAAAGTACTCGAAACGGCATAACGTATTAATTACTTAAACTTTCATTACAACTTCAGATTAAGAAATGGAAAATTGCAGAAAACAATTCTGACCGACTGAAATTTTGTCGAGACGTCAATTATAATCTTTTCAACTTTCCATTTAAAAAAACTTATTCTATTTTAAGCGTGATACGAATACTCTTTTCATACTCGTCGCAAATATTAGCAATATTAATAAGATCTGTGATACCATAGACTAGCTATGTAGATCATTTCCAGAAGATATACATTTTCATTGACGTGGTAAACAAATAAATATCGTTGAAGCTAAGAAGCTTGTTTCCGAAGGGAACTGATCTGACCCATGAAAAATCGTCGAGATGTGAAACGAGAGAGTCCTTCGTGGTTAGGGAAGATGAAACGATCTTTCCAAACGACCGGAGTCCTTCCCCTCCGTGGAAAGTCTCTCTTTTTTCACCCTCTATTGTCCGGGGATAGTGAAAAGTCAAAACTTACCGTTGACGTTCGTCTCGTGGCCGAAGGTTGAGGGTTCGATCCGTTGTAAACGCGGCTCAACCGACGTGTTTATGAGGATGATTTAGGTACGTTTGTAACAAGTTAAATATTTCATGTTTGAGGGAATAATTAATAATCGATCTAATTACATTCATTAAGGGTTAGGATTGAAAGGCAACGTAACGCTTTGGTTTTCCCGCGGCGAAGAACCACGGTCGAAGAAGAACAAAAAAAAACGCTTCCCTCATAAGCGTTCCTAACGGGTTCGTCATGTAATTACTACTAACGAACCGTTTGTTTCGCCAGACAAGACTCGCAGGTGTGTCTCGAGTCCCGGAGAACCCGGCGCCAAACTGCCAGCGCATCAACAGTTATCAAAGACGTTCCATTAATTTTCCATGGAATACGGAAAATTTCAAATAATGGATTAATTTAACGTTCCGCCCGTATTAACCAGCAATGCAGAACCGATGAGCATCGATTTGAAATCGACGAGCAGATTGTGAAAGCGTTTGACGAAACCTGACGCAGCAACGCGGCTAATATAATCGATGAAGCAACGGAATTTCAAAGCGACGTTTGCTGAAAAATTTCCCTCGTAATTCTCTGAATAATTCGGTTAACGAGCTGATTCTTTACGTTTCATTTGGTCTGCAGAAATTCTCTGTTGCGCACCTGGCCGCTTGTTTCCAACTCGACCGGAAAAATTTTATTTCAAAAACACAGAAATGAAGTTGCTATATTATTCTGTTAACCAGCATTGCGAATACGCGATTCGGTCGTTATAATCCGAATAATGCAATCGACGGTCCAAAGTGATAATGTTTCATAAAAACGGAGTGCTGGTAACGAATGCGTTGATTCCTTCGACCAGAAAGTGGTAGCACGCAATAACGGTGACTGTTTTTCTTTTTTTTTTTTTTCCCCATCAACATACCGTGTTTTATTTTCCCTGGACAGAGAAAGACTCGACTCGCATGATGACTGTCAATGCACACACACGGTTCCCACCTCCGTTTCCTGGTTCCTCGCGGAGCTCTTCCGGTTTCGTGACAGCCCGTCCTGGTCCACCGCTCGTTCCGTCCCAACATTACAGGTTTGTCACTTTCACGTCGCGTTTCACCGCCACCAGATTTCCTTCCTCGTCGACCGCCTACCAGAACCACCGTAATTCGCCTTCCGTACAGAATCGCTCATTATTTCAACAACCTTTCGATCAAAAATCGCGAATCAAATCGAGATATTTCAGGAACGACGAAGAATTTTTATTATTTCTGATAATCTTTCTATTTGACAGCAATATTTAGTACTCGTAAGATCTCAAATTCTGTTTTCTCAGTTCATTTCATTCGAAATATGGAAATATGAAAATCCTTCGTGCAATTTTCGATTTAGTATTCACGCTTAGTATTCACAGTTTTTAACCCTTTGCGCTCGGAGCATTTTTGGATACGATCGAATCTAGTCTATTTTTTCCAGCAAACCTTCCGAAAAACAAACGTGCTATTTTGGAACGGAAGAGTTACAAATGCTTACGAGTCGATTTATTTTGATTCCTTTCCTCGATTTTCTGCGTTCTAATGTAAACAAAGCTTAAATGTCGCGCTCTGGTAAATGAACCATTTGCAGTCCGGTGTCGAGCATGACTCGACATTCATTTCTATCACAGGGACACTGTTACGTTGCTTCGCAAACGACATTTGTAAATTGCTAGTTAAAATAAAGAAATAATTGAACAATAATTCGGACCGCAAATGGTTAAATAAATAAGTATTACCTCTTTGAATGGTTCAAATGATTTAAAATATAGGAATTTTAATTTTTGCTCAATTTAATAACGAAGATCATTACAGACCTTGCTAATACCAATTTGTCGTCGATAATTACCTGTTCCCCATCAATCGATTTACAAATTAGAAGAAAAAAAAAAAAAAATAAAAATAAACATCGCGTCACAGGATATATTCATCCCAGCGGAAGCGTTTTTTTCGTTAACACCATTAGCGACAGAGGGTTTCGTGATGATGCGCAAAAAAAAAAGAGAAACGATAGGGATGTAAGACTGCGTGGAAAATCGAGGGTGTTCCTGCTGATGATCCCCGTGAATAAATAATTCATGGTGTTTGCAAGGACACGACCGTGAAGAAAGGAAGAAAAGAGAGAGAGAAAAAAAAAAGAATAACGCTCAAGGTGGGCTTTACCCTGTTTGACCAGGATGATATTCCAGGACTGACAGGAGGCAAAAGAGCGTGAAGGAACGAGGTGAAAAATGGAGGACTGTTAAACAGGATTTTCAATGTTGACCGAGGCAACGGAAAAGCGGAACGGTTCCTTTCGGAAGTGCGGAAGTTCAAACGTGATCTTCGTGGGATCCGTGTTTCTTTTAGAGGACGAAATAAACGGAAGTTTATTTCGAGTTTTGATATTTTATATTATAATATTAAATATTAAATATTTAATATTCAAATGTTTATTTCCACCGAAGAAAATTACATTGGATTGACAAATAAGTTGGTTCGGATTTTTAGGGGAGAATGAAACACAATATCTTTGACACATAGGATAGATTTTATTTTAATTATATATTGGCCATTTTTATCGATTACTTCTTGCCATCTTTCTACCGACTTGGGTTGTGCAATAGCGGCTATGAAAAACAAATGCAAATCGGAATGGAACTGTGCCGAAGCAAAAGCCGAACGAACTTATTTACCAACCTAATATAATAATACAAGTAAATACTTTCTTCGTTTCCTCTAATTTTCATTTACCCAAACACTGTCTCCAAATAATCGACTTCCATTAATTGAGAATTGTATTTTCTTAACTTTAAATCATGAATTAATGGCGGGCGACGATTTCCATATGGTTTCCAAAGAGGTGGAAGCAAAGTTTGAACAGTTGGTCGGTGTATGGCGTGGCGTTTCGAAGGGAGCGGGTTAACGGTGTCGATTTCATGCTAACCGAGAACGAAAGAGTCACCCGGTATACGTGACACTCGTGCGTTATCCTAGGATCTGAGGAAATAAACGGTTTCCTGAGTGAAACGTGCCACTGCGGTGCGGGCCAGCTACACACTTACACATAGCCGCACAAACCACGAACAAAACGTTAAGCTTCTTTCACGACGACCTCTTAAATATTCATTCGTATTGGCTGATAGAAATTGGGTGCAAATCTTCACAATATTTCATGATTCGTTTCAGAATAATTTCTAAAATTAATCAAATGATCCTTTATTCAATGAATAATGAGTGCACATATTTTGCAATTACTGCTTCGTTAGGATGTTGTTAAATGTTAGAAATTATTGTATTTCGGATGTATCTGACTTAATTGGCTATCGGCGAAATAAAGAACTCATTAGCAATTTTTAATTCGTAGAAACTGAATATACTTGCATCGACCTTAATTTTATTTTTAGTCTGGCAATGAAGAAGCACTGTTCCTTTACATATAATTTATTACTGAGATGGAAATTAACGAACAAACCTTGAATGTTATTGGTCGAAATGAATTTTCAAGTATACGCAACGCAAGGTTGTTCGTCCTAGAGAAATAAGGCCACTTTCATTGAGGAACTTTCGGATCGACAGGATGCGGGTCTAAAGAGGATCGGTTTTATTTATGAGGCGTTCACACAAACGTCTACGACTTCTTGAACGCAATGGGCCGTGAAAACAAGATTCAGGATTTTTCCAACGAAGCTGTACACCCGAAAACGCGTCTCCTCGAGCAGAAAACACGATTTACAGGACAAACAGATGTTTCTGTTCGACCTCGAAGCAACGTTAAGCGGTCTGTTAGTTCGCAATGTACAAATGCAATTTCACCTGGACGCGTGTTAACCGTTGCCTCCCAATTAACGCGACCCGTTGCCACCGAAAAGAAAAAAAAAAAAAAAAAAAAAAGAAAATAAGAAGAGAAAATTTAATTCCACGCTTGTCCCAAGCGGGTGTATAGTAATTATGATTCACGGGCTTTCGTAATTCCCTTCGTGGAAAATCTCACAAAGTGCGTTCGTCGGCGATTGTCTACGACCGACCCTGAAAAAGAATACCGCGAATGATTCACCGTTGCAAAAATGCTTCGAAACAAACGATTCGGAACCGGCACTACGCGATTAGAACATTTCGTTCCAGTAACGCTTAGCCTGGTTTGTTCAGTTTCTCAATTAACACTTCGATCGCCTCGCCAGAAATATGAGAAATCCTCTCGGTTTAGCCATTTTACAACCGATACATCCGGTAAACCATTAATTTCTAGTAATATTAATTAAACTCCCATCGACTAACCTTACGATACATTTAAGGAAATCTTTCTATCCCTTTATGACCCAGTCTAATCCAACCCAAACCAAGCTAATAATATCTGATAGAGTCGAAGACTGATCGAATATTACATTACGTACCAAGGGCGCAAAATGGGTGAGAGTCAGCTTGCGCCCGTGTTATGTACGCTATGTTTTGAACCAGAGGGCGCTAAAATCGGACTTTTAACCCTTTGACTACGATAGACTTTGGCACGCACCGGCTGTACTGTACGGTATGAATTCAGTCGCGACGTACACCGAGAACAGCGAAAGTAATCTACATTACCACTATAGGCTTACATTACCATAAGAGCAAATTATAAAATTTTCAATCGGCAATTGTTCACGAAACAGGCGAAATTTGATCCGGACGCCTATTGGCGCCAACAGTACCAGCGGAGAAAAATAACCAGGAAGCCAACATGTTTCAGACGCCAACAGTAGTCAAAGAGTTAATGCCTGTTTGGCGAGCGCAAAGTGCCCGAAAATACTTTGCGCCCTACGGCAAGAATCGGGCACTTTGCGCTCGCCAAATAAGCATTCGAAGCCCGATTTTTGCGCTCTCTGGTTGAAAAAATAAATTAAACGTTTAAATAACAAACGCGTGAAATGGTACGAGATCGAGAGAATGGCGCCAAGAAATTTATCTACGCTAAATTTGGAACGAGTTAACTCAGCAACGCTGTCGTATGTATTTACGATCGACTTGTCATTGACACGGTGCATATTTAGCCGGTTGTAATTTATGCTAGCGTCGCGTGCCGATTTCCACGAGCACGAGGAACGGCCACGAAGAATTTATGTTGCGATTTTTAATTGGCACTTTCTCGACTGGATGAAAACTGGTCTCGCTCGTTCAGTCGTGTTAAGGACGTCGACTGGAATTGGGACCACAACGTGGATACAATTTCTTCGCTGTCTTTTGATATTTCAAATTCCTCTTCGTGTCGCTAAAAATGTCTCCAATCCCATCCGATATTGTTCGTTAAAATTAAACGTATAACACGGTAACTGTGTTTTGGGAATTTCTATGGTTATTTTTCGGATGAATTGATATTCAAATTTGCAGATATATTGGGGTAGCGACGATTGTTTATTATTCTTCCTTTATTCTACGAGAAAATGTAGAAATTTAATAACCACCGTTTGGATAATAAACACCTGATCAAATTCCACATTTAGAAGCTAAATCACTCAACCGCGCTGAACGTATTCGAACGCAATATTTGGAAATACTAGTTACACAATTTTGACAAGAATTACACAATTCCGAGCGATTCGCTTATCACAGAGAACGATCTGAATGGGGCACGCAGAAATTCCTCATAAACACTTTCATAAGATCTACAACTCTTGCAATTCTACTCTACTTTTACTTCGGCAATATAAACGATACTCAAAATTCCATTTAATTATAACCAGGGAATTTGAGAACGTAAGTTTACGCTCGATTTATATCAGAATACAGTAAAGGGTTTCCGATTCTCGTTTCAAGTCACGATCTGTTCATTGAGTAACAAAGTAAAAATCCATATAGACCGCTGTTGGGAACGCGTGACAATGGCCGTCAAAATAACGAGGGTGCAAGGTTTCCCTATTGACGGGCATCGACGAGAACGCGTTAAAAATGGCCAGCATCGAAGGTGGCGAACGCTATGTTTAGCCACGTTGGATCGATGCGAATATGGAAACGATCGCAGGCCATTCGAACAACCATCAGCTCGTTTCCGTGGAAACGCGGTCGGGGGTGTGTGTGTCGTGGGTCGTTTTGTGTGCGCCGAACAGCCGGCCCACGGGGTTCTACATATCTGGTACACGGCACGAGCTAAACACGCGGAAGGAATGCAGGTGAAGGACCTCGGCCCGACGGTGGTAGCAACGGTGACCAATTCCTTCTACGCCAATTCGCCTTCCCTCAATTAGAGGCTGGAATTCTGGGAATCCGCTCGATCGTGTCCTTACCGATATCACGTTCCAACTGCAAACGTGTCCTTTGACTTCGATAACGAATTCCTCGGGGAAAGTTAATGGACGGCTACTTAACGACTTGTTTCCACTCACTTTCTGGACTCCTTTTGTTTCCTTTGTTCGACGCCGATACAGGGAGTTTCAAAAAATAAAATAGGTATGTGCAGTCTGAATGGCTGTGAATACGGTTAAGTGTCCTGTACACGATTTTAGTATAACACCACGTTGTGCTGTTCATTGTCCGGTCAGACGAATATTTAGGTGTTATATTAGTAATAACTGGATATTAGCCGAGAAATACTCGACCCTTTCGTAACACGATATTCCGAAGAACGAGTCTTAGTTTCTAAATTTCGTTTCACAGAGTTGTGATAGTAAAGCTGAAAATGCATAGAAAAATGAAACATGTAAGAAATAGGATTGCATATTATTGTATAATTTAGTAATCATACTTTGCCTTTAAATGAGTATTATCTGTACCGACTTTGCCTTTTGGAATGAATTACCTTTGTCCAAAGTTTACTTGAATTTACGTCGAAAAGAATAAGCACATCCTTTTTTTGAAACAACCTATACAGATAATGGTGTTCCACGATGATGTATACAAAACTCATCTTTTTTTTTATGGTTAATTGGCTCGTTCCGAGAAGTAGCTGTAGACTTGATGCAGCCATAAAATTTGGAAAACAAGAATCATTCGGGGATACGAAGGTCTATTTCTATCTCAGGCTAAAATAGTCACGAATACTCGTCACCAGGAGAAGACGTAGGCGTGTTTAGATGACATTTTCAACGGTAATCGGTCGAACGAATCGAGACAAGAATAAAGGAAGAGACTACAGGGTGTCCACCACCCTTAACTCCCACGCGATTCAATCGAGTGACGTCAATCTTTTAGGTACCCGATGCTTATACAACTCATCTGCTTTCCGTTTCAATCGAGGAGAAAATTCCTTGAGTTTATTCTGTATCTTGGTAACGCGAATTGACGTCCAAGTGTCTGGTGAATACACTTTGGAGTGACTTGGTACCAATTTCAAATATAGAAATGGAAAATTTGGAATATCGTAAAATAGGGAAATGGGAAATTTGGAATATTATAAAATAGGGAAATTGGAAATTTGGAATATTATAATATAGGGAAATGGGAAATTTGGAATATTCTAAAATAGAGAAATGGGAAATTTGGAATATCGTAAAATAGGGAAATGGGAAATTTGGAATATTATAATATAGGGAAAAGGGAAATTTGGAATATCCTAAAATAGAGAAATGGGAAATTTGGAATATCCTAAAATAGAGAAATGGGAAATTTGGAATATTCTAAAATAGGAATATGGGAAATTTGGAATATCCTAAAATAGAGAAATGGGAAATTTGGAATATTCTAAAATAGGAACACAGGAAATTTGGAATATCCTAAAATAGAGAAATGGGGAATTTGGAATATTCTAAAATCGGGAAATAGGAAATTTAGAATATTGTAAAATAGGGAAATGGCAAGTTTGAAATATCCTAAAATAGGAAAATAGTAAATCTGAAATAAATCGAAACACCGACACTTCAAATTTGGAATAGCTTGAAATACAAAAATATCAAATTTATAACTCAAAACGCAGATATAGCAAATTTGTAACAGACCCTATCCAAAGGATTTCAAAGCTCCGTCCACAAGGAGACGAAAAATTGCTAAAGAAAAGATAGAAAGCCCAGGTATTCCTTTCGCCCACGCAAGGGTTAATTTCGTCACAGGTCATTATGGAAACGAACCCCAGGATCAAAGCAAATGTCACCCGATGATTAAACAGGATTAACCCGACGTTCTAAGTGCGGATCAATTATCCACAGCCGGCCGGTTGCTATTTAATTAGATCTACGGTAAAGGTCATTGCGTGTATCCGCAATTACACCAGGCTATATACCTCTCCCCGGATCGATACAACCGTATTCAATGCTACGTACTGATCGATGCTCGTTAACAGGACCCTAATTTCGTCTGTCTGTTACAGGAGAATTGTACGTGGAGGACCTGGCCGAGAGAAGGATCGTTTCTATCAGAATGGGTTGGCTTTGGGTCGAGGGTACTCCGATGAGGTTACCATTGAGGGCGTTGAACCTACGACAAGCACCACCCAGTTTGTGTCAACCTCATCCATTGGCTCTTGGTTTTATGCTCAGCAACTCGCAAAATCGTATCCTGGCTACTTTTTGGGTAAATCTCATATTTCTTCGATATCTAGAAAAATTCTAGACAAGTCTAAAATTATTTACTTAAATTTATTGTTAAATCCTAAGGTGGCAAAGTCAAGGTACAACTGACCCAACTTACAAAATTTAGATGGTATTTTTGCGTTCGTAAAATAAAAACTGGACTTTTTGATAAGTTTAATTCATCCAACGGATGCGTACTAGTTAATAAGTTAAGTAAGAATTAAAGACACAGCTGAAAACGAGGAAGAAACGGCGGAAAAACGAAATAAGATTAAAAGAAGAAGGAGGAGACAGAATAATCCGGCTGCAACACGCAATGTGATTGCATGTAAATGGCCTTTATCTGCACCACGATCCGTTTCCTTAACCGTAAACACTTTCTCGCCTCGCTCGGCTTCGGATATACCTAGCTCCCGTTTTACCCAACGAATTGCAATTTCTAATTATGGTCTACCTACGTCGACGTTCGATTTCTATCTTGTTATACAATCTCGTTGGCCTAGACTCCGCCAAAAATCTCGATCCGTACCACTTTCTCCAATTCTCCCTTGTATCAACCCTTTATCAACAAAACACTGGTAAAACTGGTCCAATGAATGCAAGGAATATTCAAATAATCATAAATTATAGCTAGGGATATTAGGCGCATCAACTCAAAAATATAGGGCGGAGAATTTAAATTCCAAGAATTGTCCAAATTTCCGGAAATTCATTTAGCCGCTAGTTTAGTTGCCAACTTATTACTATTGGTAATGATTCTGTTTTGACGCATAAATACATCGAAATAAGAATCTCTGTTCAGCTCTGTTTCAAGAAGAATCGAAAGATCCTTCGAAAAATCATAGCACGGGATACGTAACTATCATCGTAACTGTTGAATTGATAAGAGAATAATAATTGAGGAAAATTGTAGGAAGGTCGAGGGATAAAATAAATACGAAAGAGGCAAGGAAGGACGCGTGGAAATGACGTAACGCGAATCCGTTGCGAGGCGTGGAAGGTAATAAGGTCAGTAGGCAAGGTCAAAATCCGCCTGGGCGATCTCGACGATAAATTGAACGCGTGGGAGATCCGCGCGCCGTTCTCCCATGACCCGCCATTGTCAAGGAGTACCGCCATCCTCTTTTTCCTGGCGTACGAGTTCCTTCGCCTCCAGCTTCGCCTTAGTCATTCAAAGGACGTCCGCGCGCGGTCATCTTCTTATATCTTAATCGTCGCAACTCGCTTTCCTTGGAAATCTTCGTAGTTGTTTGTAATTCCACCGGTATCCGTCTTTATCCGATTAGTTAATTGAGGATTACGACGATTAAAATGTTATACCATAGAATTTTGATCGTTGGCGCTGGATATTCTGATATTCCAGTACTTGGATATGTATGGATTGCTGAGATTAGAAATCGAACGCTGGTTTATTGAGATTTGAAGGATTTCCAGATTTCAGGATTCCCAATGCCACGATATTCAAATTTGGACAAAATAAAGACCACTAATTTTCCATTCATTCATTGACGTCCCAATTCTCCAAAATTAATACCTAAAAAAACTGAAGTAAAGTATCCTAAAAAAGAAAAAAATTAATTAAAATTTTCCCTCGACAGGCCGACACGGAGCCAATCTACTGGTCCTGGGTGAGAGCGATCGCAGCCGAGCTGGTCAGACAGACACCTTTTCGAGCTCAGCGTTGCCTCAACTTCCTAGAAATTCTAACGATCTGTCCAAGAGGGCCAGTCCCTCTCCCCGATAGCCCGACCGAGTACAGAAGACGTTCTCGAAGCGAATTACGTTGCTGGTCAAGCGATTCGCCCATGGAGAAGGACATCAGGACCAGCACGATACTCGAGGACTCGAGACGAAGAGCGAGAAGCGAGTTGAGAGGATGGTCGAGTAGTAATTCGAGCGACGAGGATCTTCTGGGCGATTTTCGTAGCATACCGACGATAATAACCAAGGATCAGCCGATAAGGACCTGGGGATGTAGCGAAAGTAGCGAAGGCAGCGACGACAGTCTACCCTGGGGAGGCGTGTGTCGCTCCAGCGTGGATTCCGTGGATTCCTCGCTGCCCATCCCAGAACCAGAGACCAGGGAACAAAGGATCCAGAGGTACAAGGAAGCCAGGAGGCGGGAAAACGAGGCCAGAAGCAGGAGAGTCCTGGAAGAAGACGCCAGAAGACGGAAAGCCAGAGCCGAGGAGAACAACAACGACATCCTGAAGACCTACGGCACTGGAAGATCCAGGAGTAGAGTCTACTCTGGCAACGACAACGACGATTATTGTTTATCGTTGCTGAAGAAGGAGAACAACGCGTACGATGCGTCCAGGCTGAAGAACGAGAAGAACATCAACAACAGGCTACCACCTCTGAAGCCGAACGAGACTTCGGTGAGGTTCGAGGACGATCGCAGGAACGAGGACGATGAAAAGAACAACAACAGTCCCAAACACGGTAACACCAGCCCTGGAATACTTCGAACCGACGTCACCGAAAGAAGAAGCAGAGCCAGGGAGAGGAGAAGCGTCAGGGAGAAGGGTCAACTGTTGCAGACACAGCAGCTGACGAACACCAACGTGGAGACTCTTCAGGAACGTAAGGAACGCCTGGCCCAGATGTCCTCAAGGATACCAGTGGCTCGTCAAACTTGTCAGAACTCTGTCAAACCATCGGAGAATTGCATCTCAACGATTCTACCCAGGTCGTCGACGTCCCTGACAGTTCTGACGGAACCACCCTGCGAGGAGGACGTAGCCAGGCTGTTGGAACGATGCCAGAGGGTGGATCACTACGTGCCTGTTCGAGAAAAGCTGACGTTGTTCGAATCCTTGTCGAGGTTAGGAGGTCGACTGGCCAGGAGCACCGAGGATCTGGGTCGAACCTCGTCGAAGCCGAGTCCCAGAGGGAAACAACGAGCTAGATCTCTTCATGATTTGAACAGAGGGGCCAGGGCTGTTCCTGTCAGGGAGATGTGTCGATTCTTCGAGGGTGACGTGGAGCAAGATTCGAATCACAAGTCCCTCGGTAAAACCAGGTTCAGCGATCCTGTCACGCCTACGAGGAACAACTGGAAGGACTCCTCTAATACGAAGATCAACGAAGCACCTTGTGTCAGGTCGTCGACCAGAAAGAAACACTACTTGAAGTAGCTTTCTGTCTGGCCTGGTGTGGTTTGTTGAGAGACAGCTAGGCTCTCTCGAAAGCTGGTCTTTCCGAAGACGGGGTGCTGTGAAATTCTGGGAATTCGTGTTTCTTTTTTTTGTCCAGATTCTAATTGGTTCGTAGAATAGATAAACAGGAACAGGATATTTAGCCTGGAACGTGGTCCGTTGACCACGACGAATCGTCAGGAGAAAGTCGCTGCCAGGAGCAGCCTTTTTGCTCTTCAGGATCCGAACTGTGCTCGATTCCCGTCGCTGTTTTGCTCGGCTATCGAATATTTTCAACGTTGACTGCCATGTGGGTCATTGGTGACCTAGCTTGCCAATCGAATTCAAGTGCTATCCGTGGATATTTTGCGCATAAAATCATCCAATTCTATCGCAGATTCGTAGAAATATTGCGAATGGATTGGGTTTGGTTAAAGAAATGAAAATGAAGGGAAGGGATCTTTATATTGTTGATGATTAAGATGTCTTGATACACTATGGCAGTCAACGTGTTAACACTTTTTTCTTGATTATTTATTTCGATTGTTACGTGAAACGAATTGAAAAATGAGAGAAACGAGGAAACGGGAGAAACAGGTAATTTGCAATCTGTCCCTTTTATTTCTTTTATTTGTTGCTATTTTCATTGCAACTATAAAATTCCTATTTTCTTCTCTAATTCTTCACAGTTCAAATATTTCCACAAACTCCAAGCAGTTTTATTTAATTTTCCTGGTATTTGTTAAACTTTTCGTTGGATTCAAAATGATCAAACAACGGATGCTGCAACGAAAGGGTTCGTATCGTGGTTGGATTTCGAACATCCCGTCTCCAACGAGGTACGCGCAAATTAATGTCCACTTCCGTTCGCTTCCAATCGGGACGATCATTTCCGTTCGTGTTTCTCCCCTGCTCACTCGTTCCTCGCTTCTTTTTCTATTTTTTTTCCGCCCATGAGTTCAATTGGGTCGTGCGAACGGTTCTTCAACCATAAATACACAACATCGTGTCTCTCGCAACACGTTCGTTTGTGTATGAATTAGTAATTACGAGGAAACTGGTTGAACAAACGACGATATTTCGCAATGAAGAATTAGTTGGAAGCGGCGAGATAAGCGTGTTCGATACCGACCTATCTGATTGTTATCGATAGAATCGTTAAATAAACAGTGCCAAAAAAAAAATAAAATAAAATAAAAAAAAAACAAATGAAAGAAGTAAGGAAAAAGGACGAATGAATTTTTGTAAATAATTATATTTGTTTTAGGATTAAATTGTTCGTACGAGAAAGATGAAAATAACTTCGTTGTTTCGTGTTTCGTGTCTTCGTTGTTTGAGATCGTAGAAAAAAGAAAAAAAAAAAAAAAAACAATCGTCGTTTTCTACGATCTCTGAAATGATTATTTATTTACATGTGTATAGAGACGTGTTCGAGATAACCGCGTTAGATTGGTTCTATGAGAATCGATCGATTTCTCAAACGAAAGGTTAATTAATTAAATCGGCAGGAAGAGTCATCTTCGCAAATCAAAAGAATCACCCATTTATATTTCGTATTTTCTCGATGGGGTGTAAAGTAATTTAAAAGGCCGTTCTGTTTAATTGGAAAACTTATAATTTAACGTACGATTCGCGATTTCGTGTGCTTTGTGTAGGAAATCTGTAAAACTGACGGAAGTGTAGTCGAAACATTAGTAGGATGTTCGATAACGGGAATGATTAATTGTTACAAATTAACGGCGAACCGGACGAACCTTGCCGATCGATCTTGGAACAAAATACGTTTACCTATTTTCGAATTAAAGATGAATAAACAAAGAAATTAAATCGGTAAAATGACAGAAATTACGTTAAATATTTTGAATATCGTAAAAAAAGCACTCGTAAGGAAATAATTTTATTTTTAACCAATTTTCCCTTAAAAATTTAATGACAAATCTAGATGATGACTGACTGTTCTAGCGTTGAAGATTACATCCCCGAAAAATTTCTCTTACCCCCTTAATAAAAATCAACCCCTCTGCTCACCCCTACTTTTAATAACACTTTGCTGATTAATCGGGCAAAATTTCTTAGCAATCAAATTCGCAACTTTAGTATTTTCTCGTATTTATAGCAATTATTCCAAACAAAATACACGAAAAGTTGGCGAATTTAATTGCGAATCTAATCGATGGAAGTTTGAACGGCTGGCAATTTGGGAATGAATAAAATATCTTACAGTTACGAAAGGAAATTCAAAAAGGATTGGAATAAAAGTGTACGAATGGTTAAATTCAGGAAAGAAGAGATTCTGATACTAGCGAAATTGCCAGTAAAAATATTTGATAATTACAAAAGGTGAATAAGTAGAAAAATGTTATGAAAAGTAACCGTCGAGCAAGGTTCGATCGAGACGCGTACGCAAGCCGACGGCCGTGTAACAGGGTGGATCGAAGGAGCAACCCCTGTTGCGCTCGGATATCTTATCCATCGAGAGACACTCTTTAAAGTTGGCAGTAAATGGAAAGCTGTTCCTTGGACACGTAGCACAGGTCTACAAACAAGGCTGTCTATAAAAAATGAAACGATTCCGAGCGGTTGGACAGGAGAACGTGAGAAGTCATCCGAGTGCAGGGGGTTGCCCCGTCGAACCGGTGAAAAAATGGAAAAATCAAAGACGACGAAGAAGAGGAAAGACGTTGATGCTGCTTCGATGGAAACCCTGTAAAACCGGTCGATCGCCAAAGAATCCTCTAGTCCCCAGCTCGGAGAAATCCGAAAACGTTTATTATATTATATGTATATATATACACACACACATACACACACGCACGCGTATATATGTCGTGTGTTAATTAAACAAAAACAACAACTACAACCCTCTGTTTTGATTCTTGTAAAAATGGTTACTGTACAACACGATCCAACAGATTTGTAACTTACGTTTGTTGTAATAAAAAAAGAAGGGACGAATAATGGCCGTTACATAAAAGTGATTGTCGTTAGAAAGTTCAACGTAAAGGCCTTGGCCAATCTCGTGCTGTCTATGATTTTATTCCTGACTGTATGCACCTACAGGGTGTTCGAATATACCTAAATACCGTATTTTTCATACTATTACAGATGAAAACTCAGTTATACGAGAGGTAGATTTTTACCAAGAATAAAAATTGAGAAAAGAAATATTGTAGTTATAGGAATTTGGAAATTTGGAAATTTAGAAATTTTGGAATACTCAATTTTTCGCAACTTACAATTAGAAATCTTTGAATATTACATTCTAAGAAATTTAGAAATTAAATTTTTAAAAACTTAGAGACAGTGTGATATATTCTTAACAGCTTGGAAAATTTTACTTAATTATACAAAATAAATATGAATTCGTAACACCCTGTATATTCTTCCACCCTCCTTTTGCTTTATTGCTTCCATACAAACACCCACGCGAATGATTTTCCTTTTCCCGTCGACCATTTTTCTATGTTTACACACACAAATGTATAGAGGTGCGCGTCGAAGCACGCGTTAACTCGCGGCGCTAATTAGCGCGGCTTTTCGTAAGATCGCGAGCAAAGATTAACGAATGAACCTTTTAGAAAAGGAGAGGAGATGATGCTTGTGCAACTATGCAACACCGTGAAATTATGTTACAGGGAGGTGGTACTACTGTTTTCTTAGTACACGTGAAAGTGGACTCGATTATGTGGTTGCTTGTTACTTTTTCGTTTCATTGGGCGGTGTCTCTTTCACTGATTAGATGGTAAATATATAATTATAATACGATACGGTTAGGTACATATTAGAGTTTTAAATTACGTCGGAATAATCGTGATATCGGAGACTTTGGAGTGAGTTATCGTGATGTATGATAAGACATCGAAATTCTACTTCTTTTAATTTGCATTTTATAGATTTTGGCTTTCCTTAATACTGAATTACTATTAATTTTAAACTGATGTACTCCTTAATTTGGAATTTCTAAATTTTCCAAACTATACATCCTTCATCTCTATTTTCTAAATTCTAATTTACTAAACCTCAGGCCTTCCTTAACCCATTGCCGTACCATTATTTCAACACCATTGTTGCTACAGTATTAAAATAAACCAGGAAAATTGAAAACCAGTCAGATTTGTAATATTAAATCTTAACAATTTCAATTACAATCGGAATAATTTCCATTCGCAACGAATACATGATGTATCCACGACCTCAGGCACAAGTCAGACATCCTTGACCATTAATAAAAATCGGGCGAATTTACGGCGACGAAGGTCGTCGGTACATTTCTTTTTTCCTTTTTTGATTTTACTTCCTGACGAATGTAGAGTGTCCTCAATCACGGGCCACGTCGTTGCATTTCGCTCTGACTTTATTCGATTTTGCCCGTGAACTCGTTTCCAGCGTTTCGCTGGTTCGTCGACGATGCAATTTTCATTCCAGCCACGGGTGAAAAATCAACGAATTACAGAGAAGAAAAAAAAAAGTCACGAACCCCTAGTATCGGTGTAATTTATTCGCCGGCTTTAATGAAGTCAAATATTGCGATAAATTTAACGATGTCGTTAAACGAACTACCGGGAGAAGAGGAAGAGGGCGAACACGAGTCTGGCTAATGGTCTAAGAACGGTTTATCTGAATATCAAGTCGGATCGTAAAAAGCTCGTTCGAGGGCCCAAGGCTGATTCAAAATTGATAAGGGAACGCATCGCATGAAAATGTGAACCAAAGTATCGCGATTCTGCCAACCAATTTATTATCAATCCAGACTTTTCGCGTCAGACTGCGAACGGATGCTGGTTTAGGTTGAATTTCATTGAATTAACGATTATTATCCGAGCACTCGATCATCGATCAAAAGGCATGGTTAATCGTTTAGTGTTAATAATTAGATTATCAGCTTGTGTGTTTAATATATTCGATTTTAAGTTGGAAACTTTTATCAACTTTCAATTTAACAGTTTAGCGCCATACTAAGTCACAGACTACCCTTGGAATTAATAATTTTATACATTACTTTTATGATACTTAGCTCTTTAACACTTTAAATGCTACGTCAGCCATACGTGGCAGAAATTTGCCGTTTGCAGTATTATTATCCTCTTAATTACTTAATTTGAAATCGTCGTATTATGTAGTCCAAATTCTGAACAATAGAAATTACGAAGAACTGTAATAATAATAATAGGTAAAATTTGATTAAAATAAATGCTTTGCCTGACCAGGTTTTCAACGCCTTTAGCGCGACAGTCAAGGTGTTAATGAGAGCACAGGGGTCACGACACTGAAAATGGTAATTCTCCCGATACTCGTTTTTCGATACGAAAAGAATAGAAAATTACCAAGGTAACGAAAGAGTTAAAAGTCAAACGTCGACAGAAGGTCGTTCACCACTCACCACACGGAACCAGATTTTCTGCTAACGTAAAGGATTCTTTTTCGCGTCGTTATCTCGACTTCTTTCTTCTATTTCGAACCGTGTCAGGTGTGTCTGCGTTAAAACAGCCGAGATAAACTGACCGTAGATCCAAACGAAAGACCTTCGTGTATCAGAAAAATAATGTTTATCGAAACAATACAGGATTCGAAGCGAATGGAAATTGAAGCTTTAAATTCTAAATTATACTCTGAATTAACTCCATCGTTTCTCCAAAATTCCAAGTATAAAAATCGTAAGAACAGCAGACACACATCAATTAGCCTCGATAGGGCAGCATCAAAGCTCAGTATTCAGTATGTCCGGTGTCGAGGAACGTTGGGCGTCGAAGAAACGCGGCTAATCGAGTGACTGGCCTTGATAGTTAGCCGGTATACTAACCACGAAACAGGTACACGTACCTACAACCTGTACACGTTCTGCATAAACACGTTGCGCCCGCGATCCCCTTCATCTATCGATTGATAGGTTCGATTGCTGCCTGTTCAAACGAACTTGCCACGAGCAGAAAATCGAGCCGAGACACTATTTAACCGCGACACTATTTAACTGGCTGCTTTATCTGATTCGCCGACTGGAGAAAACCGGTGGCAAAACTGGAAGGGAAATATATGTAGATGCTACTTGAACCGGTATTACGTACACGAAGGAAAGTAAGAGGTTTTTTTTTTAACCAGAGGAATTTGGGCGAAAGCATGGATTATTTAAAATAAAAGTACGAATGAAAAGGGTTGATGGTTCAAGAAATAATTTTGAACACATTGGCTGCCACGAAATTTTATACAATCGAATATACTGCATTTTTGATAATTAGGATTTGATCGTGTCTGACTACGTACGTCCGTTTTCACTGCGACACTCAACGTGTTAAAGAATGGAGATTTTAATTTAATTTGAATCAATTACTACGAAATATAATTAGTAATTTTAATTCTTAACTACCTTAGGCTTAGAAACTCAAAACTTGACCCTCTTTAAAATATAAATAACCTTATTTTATCATTTCTACTTTAATTTCTTTGCCTTCGCTTGTTTCTTAAAATACTTTTCACACAAACAAATAGCGCAATGTCAGCTTTCGAATAGGAAAATTGTAAATTTAATTCTGAAGGGATCGAATTCGATTCTGCCATGGTACCGTAACGAAGCTTGAACATTATCTAAATAAATGATCAAAATATTTGGTACGCTGGATCAAACTGAATCTTTCGAATTTTCCAACGTGTAAGTTATGGCAGGGACTGATGGACCAACCGTACCAACAGAAGGTTAACTTAATACAAAATATACAACAGTTACTCCACCTGGTGCATGAACTAATACTCAGGGTTCTCTATGCTGTACAAAAATTTCGATTAAGGAAGAAAGAGACATCGCCATCTAGTACAAGACTCGTGAAGAATAATCCTCTCACCTGTCCAACAACCTGTACAATGTGCCTTCGACATATGAATAATGAAGTTTGCATAATTGAATTTACACTTTCAAACTTGTTCTACGCTACGTACCGTCGATATTTGTTGCTAGAACTTGGTCATTTTGATAGAAACCTGAAAAACTGATGAAGACAGCTTAGAAACAGATACTTGGTTCCATAAACATTTAAACGCTTCAAAATTAATCCATCAATTTTTGTTTCACTAAACTCAGATAGACGAAAAATTCAAATCGTCCCGAATCAATTTGATTCAGAATCGATTGAAATTTGAAACTGAATCAATTTTCTGAATAAAGTACCATCGAAACTCTCCGACAACTTGGCAAGAATCAAAGAGACGAGCAACCGGTGGCCCATGGGTTAAGCCGTCGTACATCCAGGACGCGTGTATACGTCGGATGAATAATTGAAACGAGCTGCCAGAAACGTGAGTAATCGCGAGGAAAGATTTTCGTGCCCGCACGACGCAAACAAGCTTCTCCGAGTAGCGATCACGAGCCGATTCGATCGAAAAGCGTGACGGTACAACGATCCAATAATATCGCGAAAAGATCAGACGTCGAGGGGCCCCCGTCGACGATAATAGAAACGTTTCTATTCCCGCCCCTGGCAATATTATCCGCGCAACGAGCGGCACCAGTGCACCGGTAACCAAGAAACAGCACACATCGGAACGGAACACAAAGCGAGCACCGGGAGAAAGGGTAAAACTCGTGTATTAGAGGCGAACAAGTTAGCTTTTAAAGTCGATCGGTTTCAGTACGCGACGAGACATCTCTCGGTGTGCTTCTCTACCACAAAAAAAAAAAAAAAATCTTTTCTTCCCCTCTCGGCACGATTCCGTTTGTCGTTTCCTTTTTTCGACAGTCAACTCCGTGTTGGCTGCGCAATTATAAACGACCGTGCACACACGCATCGACGGTGGGTTCAGAACCGAGAGAGTTTCGTGCCGATTCAAAGGAATCTGAAAAAGTTAATTAACGACCGCACGAAATGAACGAGAGGGATCTTCAGTTGGCCAGAGCGATGGTGGACCTCGAGCTGGATGACAACGCGCCGAAAAAAACGCTCGTCTCCAAAATGTTGGACAAACATCAAACCTTCAGGTACGATTAATATTCTGATCGTCTTTGAAAATGAACGGGACGCGTAGAAATTGGTACTCTGAACCGATGCGAATAATAAACACCGGGGAATTGATTTGTTTGTAAATGATCGGTGACGCGGTATGTATTCTTTTTATTGCGCGATCCTTGGGTTCGATAGATCGGCTCGTGCGGTTACTCGGCTACGTTCCGCTTACGGAATTCCGCTTTGAATTGCAACGATCATGTTGTGACGTTATCTCCACGTTGGAATATGTACACTATACACAGCGGGTCAGGAAATTGTATGTGCATGCTTCATTGTAATGATATATACATACATATACCGGATACGGTGTGTTATCTGTTGCGTACGGCTTTTGACAACAATTTCTTTCGATCTGATATAAATATATTGTTAAATAAGAATTGTTACCGCGTCTCTATTTATTAAGGTTCTTTTCTGATTTATTAGGACGTTGAGTTTTTCTTTAATTTATCAAGGTTTTAGTTTTTCGTTGGATTATTGTTATTATTTAACCACGTGCTGGAGTTATCAATTTTTCTTTTCCGATCCACTGTACATTTAATGTGCAATTAATAGAAACACGTTTACTGAAAATAGCTCGGGTTGATTCTGCTGGTGGTTGGCTTAAAAATAAAATATCGGTGTTCATTGATCGGAAATGATTCGTAGACTCGCACAGACGGATCAACCTTTTTTTTTCCTTTATCCTCTCTCCTTACGAATATGAACGAGAATCGTTCTTCGATGTATTATATGTAAAAGTCAAGGACGCAAGTTTTATAACATCGATCGGATAGTATTAAGGTCATCGTATACTCACGGTACTACGTTCAAGTGCGATGGTGGTGTAATGGTCAGCATAGTTGCCTTCCAAGCAGTTGATCCGGGTTCGATTCCCGGCCATCGCACATGTTTTTATTTTTTATTTTTTTGTCCTTAAAATTAATTTCTAATTGACTTTACACAAATTCTAATATTCCAACAATCTATTTTGTTTATAACTCTTTTTTTTCCAGGTCAAAAGTTTTTATATTTGTAATTTTTTTTTTTTTAAGCATAATTAATAAATAATTCGTAGGTGGTAGGTATTTTATTTATTAATATTTTTTTCCTTTTTCTTTTTTTGTGAAACTTGGTCTAACGGCACTGACTAATTTTATTATTAATATTCTAATATCTTATAATACCAATATATTTTTTATCTTCTTATACATTTTTAATTGGATATTATTTGTTTGTTTTATTGAAATGCTAGTAGACGATTGTAGTTGATTAAATGGGATACGTGATTGGATTGGGGAGTTTTCATATCACAATACGTTATTCGTAAACACGAAATTGGATCGAAAGCCCTCTCTGAAATGAATTGGCAATCTAGGCCAAGGATGGAATAGAACCTTGCCTTGTTCTGATTCGTAACAATACCCTCTCCCTTTTGGAATAGCGCATACGCTACAAAACTGAAACGACAACCTACTACGTAATATCATACAGAAATATTTTCATACGTTACTGTAACCTATATCGGTTAGAATAACAGTGGTGTGTCTTCAATTTGATCGAAAACAATGACCACGTCGCGTACATTTCAAAATCTCACGAACGTTCGTAGAAAATTCTTGAAATATAAAAATAATGAAAAATAATACAATTCTGAATAATATGAAATTTTAACTATCTGATATATAAATCTTTATTATATAATTAGCTGCACCGCTGGTATTGGAAATCACTCGTATTCGATCAAAACTAGCAACAAGCTTCGATATTCAATGTTTAAAAACTCTGAGACCCAATTTGTAAATGAATGACTTTCAATCATAAAATCAATAATAAACTGAAAGTTAATGATTACGATTCGACGGTAATCTGGATCGATTTTATCATCTAGGTTACACGAAGATATAAGTACTGTAGTTTGACCTGTTTCGTGATTACTAATTAACATATACTGTTCATTGATTTCTGTCTTTTTTCTATTGAAGCAACACGCGGTGCGAGTTAACGGTCGACTACATCGAGATGGTGGAGCCGCGAAGGTAACACAGTTTTCTACACTTCTTTTAGCATCGTCCCTGTAACTGGCGCCATCACAGCATGATGCAAAAATTGTATTTTGTGTTCACCGTTCTGTCTCGCAGAGTGTGCATGTTGTCCGATTCGAAGTGTGTCTCTACCGGTAACGCGTTAACGATACGCAATATCGAATTCGTTTCAATATTTTCGATGCACAGAAAATTTATTTTCAATACTTTGCGTTTGTGATTGATAGTATTGTCTTCACTGCTTTGAATTATTTCACGCATTGAACAAAATTGCTTTTAATTAGCCAACTAAGGTCGTTTTCATTAACATGGATGGATAATGGATCCTTGTGAACATTTACGCGCCGCTCAGACACGACTAACGGGACTAAAAGTGATCATTATTCATTTTGAGGGACCAAACAATGGGGCGAAAGGGCCAAAAGAAAAAAAAATATTATATGGCAACACTATATAATTATATAATAATTGACACATTAGTAATTAAAATTAATTATACAATGTAATAATCTCCATTTTCTGATTATTTTAAACGATAGATACTTTTATATAAAATTAACTGTCATTTCTAAAAATTATATGCCAATTATCCAACTGCTGTTATTGACAGATAAAATGATCATCGGCTTCATTTGCATTTCATTATTTTTTGTTTACTGCAAGGCATTAAAAATAATACTCGTTATGGACACACTTGAAGAATGCAATACACCGCTCATTTTGTTTCTCCCGACTGCAGCACAATGTGATAATTAATTTATTGTCCCCGTTATGCATGTTTTGTGTGTATTTTGGCGATCGATGCCCAGTGTTCGATAGTGTTCGCAGCTAGTAATGAATGTTTGCTGTTATTTGTTGCAAATTTTGCCTTATTTTCCCGTTTCAAGCTTTCGAGAAATTGAAAAAAAATTCCCAGCTATCATAATATATCCATTGGGTAGATTTTTCGATTGTTTGTTACATCGAATGCTTAACATTTCTGTATAAAGTTGAAATTAAATTGGTTAAAATTATAGGGATCGTAAACCTTGAAATAAAAATTAATTAATCTGAGAATTAATAAAGTTAAAAGTCTGGAAACTGAAATTTCGTTTGTGCCATCGAATTTCCTCGATAAATATTCCGGATTGCAAGAACTGAAGTATTTTTATTATTATTTGTCTAGATAATAACAAAACTCGAGAATTGAAAGTAAAATCTGCCAGACATTTAGAAGTTCCGAGTAAAATTCAAAATGCTGCGAAAGTTTCGACACTCGTAGATTATTATTTTTTCTTTCTTTTTATCAAGCTTCTTTATAGAATAATTTGGCCACGCGAAACAACTTAGAAACTGTGGCACACTCTTGATTGACATCCAGGAACATTTCAACAATTTCTTTACACATTACACTAAAATAACCTAAGTCGAACCTACTATTACAAAAAAGGAAATCACCTGTTTGAACTCTAAGAATGTTATATCACTTTAAGGTATTTTTCTGACTATCGTCACAGAGATAAAAAGCAAAATATTTAAGAAAAAAAAAAAACATTCATAAATATTTATAATTTTTAAAGTTGAATAACAATTATCGTTTAACCTTTCGAGGTGCATGTTCTTTTTACAAGACGGATACAAAGTTGTTGTTTTTTGTACAATTTCTCCACGATGAATAGCCTGATTATTCGAAAAGTAATAAAAAAAAACGGAACAGAGATAATTTTTATTCGCAAAGTGTAAAATGGAAAACTGGACAGCTGAAGGGTTCAGAACAAACGACTATAGCCAATGTTGGTATCAACAAGATCAAATTTTAATATTATTAGTAACAAAAGGTTAAACTTGAATATTATTCGTACTAAAAGATCGAAAGTTTACTGTTAGTTACCAAAAGGTCAAATTTTAATTGTTGTACCCGAAAAATCAACAAAAAGCAACTATAATCGTAATTAGTACGAAAAAAAAAGTCAATTTACAATCGGTGACATGATCTGTCGCTCAGTTACAAAAATATTCCAAACCACGGTGTGATTTTTTCATAACAAGTCAGCGTGTATTAATGAAAAAAGAAACTAGCTTTCGTTCGAGCATGTTGTAAATTAACCTTGAGCCTTAGAAAGAACTTTCTCATCGGTATACACTCGTTCAAACATTCGAGTGGTCTTTTTCAGCTATTTACTTCGTACGGATCCAAGGAAACTTTGATCCACGATCGATTTAATTGCCCCCGTGCTTAATAAACAAACGAAATTGCAAGGTTAAGGTTCACGTTCGAGACTTGAACGGCTCGCCAATCTTCTTCAACTCAATTTTATATACAGTGACTCTTAAAAGTATTCGGACACCCTTTAAAACACAATTCCCTCTTTTGATATTGGACCAAATGACTTGAATTTTGTTGATAAACTAGAAGAACTAGTTTACTGGATGATAAAAAAAAAAAGTGTTGAAAAAGTCCCAGTCGGTTGAAATTATGAAGGGTACAATGAGGATCACATTTTTCAACTTTTTTATCCGAGCCAATATTGAAAATTTAAAACATAATTTTGGTAGATTTCAATAAGTTGTATGTATACACAAATTTCATCGAAATCGGTTAACGCATCTATAAACTACAAGCAATTGAAATTTACGACAATCGCAGTTTTTCACCTAAGAACGTGACTAGTGACATTCCAATATCAAAAGAGGGAATTGTGTTTTAAAGTGTGTCCGAATACTTTTAAAAGCCACTGTATATATATACACTTTAGATAATATATATTGTATATACTTTAGATAAAGTATTTCTGGAGATGCTTGCGGTGTTAAAATGTGTACGGGTTATTGACATCGCGGCAAAAATAAAATAACTCGGAATCCATAAAGAATATTAACACGTTCCGTGCCGAGCCGTTTTTGCTCGGCTTTTCTTTCAGGCTATTGATATTTTGACTAAAGATTCATACTTTATCGCACAATATTTCGTTACATCATCAATCCATAAGTAATCAGCTTGTACAAGAGTAGTTACATATTACATCGTTATCGTCCGTGATACACGTGACACAAAACGTGTTCTATTTATTATAAAATATACAGTTTTAACGCATTAAATAAATATGCCAACGTATATCATAGGTGGTACACGTGGCCTGAACGGAAAGTTTAACATGTACGATCCATGGTATACGTGGCACGGAACGTGTTAAATAATCGAATAAGGAAGGGAGGAAGCAAATATTAAAATTAAACAAATTGTTTAATATAATGTCAAAGTTACATAAGTGAACGAAGGGTTAATAGGTCAAATTAAAGTTGAAATTTGGTTTCAGAACCCTACCTTACTAAACAAATAACGCACAGTGTGCTGTCCTTATTGTATTAACCCCTTGCCTTACGATTTTCTCGACAGGTGTCTTTAGCGTTAAAACAAATCAAGCAAATTAAAATATTACGTATACCTGACAAGCATCAACTGTGTAAATTTTAATCAAAATGAAACTTAAAATTCAATTGTAATCAATATAAGATGAATGCCATAAATATTCTGACAGCGGTATTTGGTAATTTGACAGTAGTATTAACTCCTATACCATTGGCTATAAATGATTTGTTAACTTAACAAATTAACGAAACAACAAAGACTCGGGTCTGAAAAGGGGACAATGTACGATTAACTGGAAATTATTATTTTCAAAGTGTATCATGTTTCAGTTTTCTTTTCTTTTTTCATTCCTCGAACGAACAATAGATAACGGCCAATCAATCAGAACGAGTATGACTGATTGATCGATTAAGGAATTTTGGAACTGGAAATCCACGAATGAAAGACGCGTTGGATAAAAAACATGAACGTACGTTGAAGTGTCGACGAAGGCTAGGTTATCGCAGAGGTTCTTCTCTTATCACTGGAATATTTTTCTTTCCTATTTCATTCTTTCTCCGACTTTGCATCGTTCACCGTTGAAGCGAATTGTACACCGACCGAATATCAGAGGGGTTTCAGTATAGTGGTGATCGGTATATAGTGATGCAACGTGGTGGAAGTATCCTCAGTAGGGCGATTTTGCTGAAGCGAAATTCAGTCGTCGGTAACATTATCAGGTACAGTGTGTTTGCGATGTGAAGGAGGATGTTTATCGGTGTCGTATCGTTCAGATAGCGAAAAAAAAAAAAAAAAAATGGACGCCACGGGTATGGACGTGGGGCGATCGAGAAGATCGATGCACAAAATTTATTCATTCATTCGGGTTCAGCCGCTTTATAAGAAGATTCTCGTAATAATACGAGAAGAGTTTTGCCGTGGTTAATTTGCAATTTGTTTGTGTTTTGTATGTAGTTGTTCGAGAATAGAGCTGATTTTTAACCGACTTCGAAAAGGAGGAAGTTACTCAATTTGATCAGTATATATTTTTTTTCTGAGTGAAACAAACGTGTCAAAGTGAAGTGGATATTTCGAATAAATTTTGCAATTTGAATGTTTCGGGGGTTTACGGTTTCTTGGTTTCTTGGTTTCGAAGTTAAAGGAATTTGCATGATTAACAGCTCGCGTCGTTAATTCTGTTTTGTAACCTTAGCCGCAGTTTTAATTACTGTGCACAATTGTGCAACGCAAACAACGATAACAATATTTGCAGTCTGCTCTACGTTGCCAGCCCATTCTTACTATAACAGTGACCTCTTTTTGTGCGTTACAAGAAAAATACAAAAATAAAAAAGAGAGAGAGAGAGAAAATTTCTATTTTTTAATCTTTCAATTTATATTCAATTGAAAATTGGTTATTTTCAAGAGCCAAAATATAAACGTGCGTAGTATTTGCATTGGCGGTTTCAGTTCAGCTGATAACAGATAATATTCCGTCATATCATTATTTTTCTTCCGTCAACAATATTGAAATATTCTGGTGAAAAATGTTTTATTTGACACAAAATCGAACGATTTTAATAAAGAAAGCGTTACAGGTAAACTGTATCTGATTTTCTACTTTCTGACTGCGAAGGAAGGTTAATCTCCTAAGAATATTTGAAAAATGGCAACGATTTAATGAAACAGAGTGATTTGATTTTTAATAGAAGACAAAAAAACTGTCTGCACTGCCCGGGAATCGAACCCGGGTCGCAAGGATGGGAATCTTGCATGATACCACTACACCAGCAGTGCTGCTAACACATTATGAGCTACGTTTAGAGAGATAAGCCTAATGCACCTATAAATGCATCCATTGTACTATATAAGAATATCAGTGCTTTAAAATAGCCATATTAATATTAACGAGAACGATTCGTGTGTTCGGAGTATGGCATACAAATGGCAAATCTCTCAGGGTTTCGTCTACATACTTTTTTATGTAATAAATAATCTACACAGGGACGGTGGAAATTCGGGTAATTCGGATTTGAAATTAGAAATTATCAAATATTAGGACTTGAAATTTAAAAATTTCGAATAGCAGGACTTAAAATTTGAAATTTTTCAATATTAGGGTTTGAAATTAGGAAGTTTCAGATACTTGGGATTTGAAATCTGAAATTTTCGAATATTTTGGATTTGAAATCTGAAATTTTAGAATATTAGGATTTGAAATTAGAAATTTCCAAATATTTGGACTTGAAATTAGGAATCTCCAAAAATTTAGATTTGGTATTACAAATTTTCGAATATTAGGATCTGAAATTAGAAATTTTCAAATATTTTGGATTTGAAACCTGAAATTCTGAAATATTTTGGATGTGAAATTTGAAATTTTCGAATATTAGGATTTGAAATTAGGAATCTCCAAATATTTAAATTTAACATTAGAAATTTTCGAATATTAGGATCTGAAATTTGAAATTAGGAACATTCGATTATTAAGGCTTGAAATTTGAAATTAGATGACCAGAAAAATATATACGCAACAATTTTACAATAAATAAATTTACAAGCAAACGATTAACACTATTTCTGTTTATTTTGTACCGTCATGATAAAGAAAAAGTGTATTTACTCTACACGATGCGAATCATTACACCATCATCGCACGTAATAGTTACTTTCTATCCGATCCTTTGAGACGCGTTTCCTATGACACACTTTCACGTTACCAATGTCATCTGCTACACATTTGTATAATTTTCCACTTTCCAGTTTGACCGTTGCAATTGAATGGTGGAAACGTGATATCCAACGGCAGTGACAGATATTTTATATTATCAACCATGAGACGCGAGATTCCCGATTTTTCTATCGCGCAAAACGCGTCCACAGAAGGACACGGTCTCGTTGTTGACCGCAAACGCAACGTCCTTAAACCACACGATTTATAGGCGTTTATGGGAAAGTGTCTCGTTTCATGGGACGCGTGGTGCAGGAGTTTCCTTCCCGTGGAAAATGTTCGATGCACCCTGGAAGTTCTTAATTAACCTCCAGCCACGAAATACTGCTTCGAACTTTGAACTTTATAATCAAGTTAAAAATTCAAAGATAGATTTGTCGTTGTTAATTTTGCATTATTCTTAGGAATTTTAAAATGCAACATGTGCTATAGCATTTGAGAAATTTTCAAACAACGACTCGTTGTTTCGTTACTGAATCGTCGCAAAGCAACAGAAATATTAAGTTCGGTCATACAGAGACTACGTTTAAAAATAGATAAAGTACGTTTTTCTAATGTTTTGGCTGCGAACCAAGGTTTGGTCAAAGACTTCTGTTCCTGACTCGACGAAACTATTTACAATATGCTTGTGCTTGAAATAAGTTGATCGCCTGTTATGTCAGCGGTAAGACATTTAAATACGAAGAATTATTTTGTAATTATTTTGATTTTATCAGAAAGAAAAAATGGAGTCACGGGTAAGCTGTACGTGATTTCTTTTTAATTTTTTGACTGCGAAATAAGGTTAATTTTGTAAGAATATTTAAAAAATGGCAATGATTTAATGAAACAGATTGATTTGATTTGTAATGGTAGAAAAAAAAAAGTCTGCACTGCCCGGGAATCGAACCCGGGTCGCAAGGATGGGAATCTTGCATGATACCACTACACCAGCAGTGCTGCTAACACATTCTGTGCTACGTTTAGAAAGATAAGGTGTATGCACCTGTAAATGCATCCAATTGTGTTGCATACGAAAATATCGATACTCTAAAATGACGGTATTAATATTAACCAGAGCCATTCGTGCATTCAGGGTCATATACAGATCCCTCATGTGTGTGAAAATTCGAATTTTTGAATATTTAAATTGTTAGGATTTGAAATTAGGAAATTATAGACATTTCAACTTCAACTTGAAATTGGAAATATTCGAATGTTAGGGTTTGAAATTAGGAATTTTCGAATATCAGGACTTGAAATTAGGAATTTCCAAGTACTCTAATTTGAAATTAGGAACTTCGAAGTACTCTAATTTGAAAGTAGGAGTTCCCAAATACTTAAATTTGAAATTAGGAATTTTCGAATATTTAAATTTAAAATTAGAAATTTCCAAATACTTAAATTTGAAATTAGGAATTTTCAAATACTTAAATTTGAAGGTAGAAATTTCCAAATACTTAAATTTGAAGTTAGGAATTTCGAAATACTTGAATTTGAAATTAGGAATTTCGAAATACTTAAATGTGAAGTGAGGAGGTTCCAAACATTCAGATTAAAAATCTCAATTGTTTTTAACAATGTACATACTACACACGTAATGGTGTATGGCGTCGAAAAGGCGGCTGTTTCACTGCGGGATATTTCGGTTTGCTCGTCGTTTCATCGGTTTTGTAACCGACTTGCCGGCGGCCGCAATAAATTTTGATCACTTTCATACCATAATTGCATTACGTACAACTGGTTTACAGTTATGTCTTACGACCTGTCCGGTTATATGTGTATACACTTCTTGCTGAATGTATCACGGTTTATTATGCAATCGAAGAGGCATCGAGTTGTATTTCAGAGCACTATTTGACTGACAGCTAAGTTTGTGATCTCTGCGTTTTCTAAACTTTCAGAATTCGCTTTTGAATCAGCAATCTTTTACCATATTCTACCATTCGTTGAATCAACAGAACAATGTAGAAAAATGTACTTGCGTTCTTTAAATCACACGCTGCTACTAGCTGCTATAAATAATACAAAAATATACATCTTACGCGGGATTTTTACAACATTTTGAAGCCCTACGAAAGAAGCATTGTTGAAGAAATAAAAGTGAATAGGTGAAATCAAGCGTAGACAATGTTACCAGTGTTAAGTACGAATGAAAAGAACAAAATTCCGTCGCATCCCGAAAGGGAACAATGGAAATGGGTCAAGAAGCTCCGACATTGTCTAATGTGCCGTTAGAGTAAGTTGTAAGGTCTCGTTGCAAACGAACCAGTTAATCGTTCGTTCGCCTCTCATTGTCGCTTTCACCGATTAGACGTTCGTCTCACACAGTGGTGGACACTTCCGACAACAATGAAAACGGACGTCTCTTACAAGATTTCTTTCATTCGTGTAACAAAAGAATGAAAAGAATCCCATGGCACCAAACTAGAAAAGAATCGAACGTGGCTCGTTAAAATTTATCACAACTTTAATATTTAAACCTTTGGTATGTAATATTTGCTATTCGAAGCTTTAATATTTAATATTTGATATTCGATATTTGAAGCTTTAATACGTAATAGGTATTTGATATTCGAAGCTTTAATGTTTAATATTTGATATTTCAAGCGTTCAGTATTTAATATTTGCTGTTCAAAGCTTTAATATTTAATATCTGGTATCTGAAGCTTCGATACGTAATCTTTGATATTCAAAGCTTTAATATTTAATATTTGGTATTTCAGCGTTCAGTATTTAATATTTGATATTCAAAGCTTTGATATTTAATATTTAATATTCAAAGCTTTAATATTTAATATTTGATATTCGAAGCTTTAATATTTAATATTTGGTATTTCAAGCGTTCAGTATTCAATTATTTGATATTCAAAACTTTAATATTTAATATTTGTTACTTCAAGCGTTCAGCATCTAATATTTGGTATTCGAAGTTTTAGTACCTAATATGTATAGTATTTTAAGCTTTAAAAATACCAAAAGTCCAGCCCCACAATTTAAATTCAATATCAAACTACACCATGTACTCGTACAGTACACTAAATTTTCCAAATTAACCAACGATACGAAATCCTAAAAGTCCACTAAAAGAATTTCATGTTAAATGAATAAAAATGATATTTGTCCATTTCTGCGGAGAATTTTCAATTTACAAAAAAAAAGAAAAAAAAAATGTTTAAACCTCGCAACGAGACGTAACGTGTTTACAGTCACGGCTGGACACTTTCATCACTGCTTCCTCGACACTTTTTCTGTTTTCTTTCCCTTTTTTTTTTCCTTATCTGGTACACCGTGAGATAGTACATGGAAGGGGAATGGTGGGGAGAGGCGCGAGTTAGAAAGCCCTAAGTGCCTTTCAGAGGCTACAGCCGGTAAAGTCGTTCCTCAGTGAACTCTGAGCGGTCGTCGATCGCGGTACTCTTCATTGTACTCGTGTTTCATCGAACAATTTCCAAAATTTTTCGTTCGCAACAATATTCTCGTGACTTTTCGCGAAAACACCACCCATCCACCTTCGGCCGCAAACACCTCTTCTTCGGCTCGAACGTAAAATGATTCTTTGAATCGCGCGACACGATACTTTTTCGCTAAAAAAATCTCGTCCTTGTAAGTATGCTTTCTCTTTTTAACGATAATCCAACGCGATTAACGAATCGACCGACGGTGTGTTGAATCTTGTGCAAGTAATTATATTAACGTATGCAAAACGCTCGATACAATCGACGGGCAAACGACGATCGCTAATGAACGAAGCGATAATCAATTTCTAGCCGCAATCGGGACGATTTTATGCGACGATCGCGATTCGCGAAGAAACTGGAATCTGGAACGATAACGGTATATCGTTACGATTGGAAATTCTGTTTCGACCGTTCTAGTTAACTTTTTTCTGCGTTTAACAAACATTAACGTTCGAATTGCGTTTAATACGAAAGACACACGGTGATGTAACGATCTACGAACGCTTTCTGAAAATATGTAAAATGATACGGTATTTCTTTCTGTCGAACGATAAGATAAAGAGCAAAGGGTAAACCTGATATCGACAAGTGTAGATATGTAACGAATTATTTGGCTGGTTAGGAAATGAAAAATTCCGTTGCAAAATTGTGTTACGAACAAACGCAACTAAACCTTTTGGAAGCCTAAGTACTCAATCACTTAAAGCTTGATGCTTTAATATTTCAAACTGTAATATTTAATATTTGGTATCTGAAACTCTGACATTTAATATCTGATATCCGAAGCTTTATCTTATCTAATATCTGATATTCGAAGACTCAACACTTAATATTTGTCATTTAACGCTCCGCGTATCTAAGATTTCCACACTTTCCACTCTTCGAACGCACCAGGAATCATCAAAACCCTTTTCTTTTCTTGTTCCGCCGAACACGGGCTAGAAATTGATTATCTCCCGTTACGTAAACCGGAGAAAGGAAGGCGCGCGCGTTTGAAAATGCCGCGCAAAGGTCACGTGATCGCCAGCTGATTAACGTCGGTCTAGATCGAGGTGGTGTGTCGTTCGTTTTTGCCATCAATATTATCGCATCGTGGCGAACGACCCACAGTGACACGGAACGAGATCCCAGGGCGCGAAGAATTCGTCGAAACGTTTTCATTTTTTCAGTGTGAAATATGTGCGTGTGTTTGTTGCAACGAACACGTGTCGCTTCGAGGAGGCTCGCAGCTGCGAGTTAAACGAGGCATCGTGATACCGAGTTACGCGCAATAAAACAACACACGACGGGGGATTATTGTAATTGGAAAAAATTGGAAGAATGATCCAGAAAGAATGGAAATGGTGAGGGAGAAGCCGCGACGACGAAGCGTGAGCGAGATGCTCGATTGGCGGTTAATCGTCAGGAATAAAGGAAATACTTGCGTGGACGATACCTGCATCGATCTGCCCTTCCTCGAGGATTACGACGCCGACCCGGAAACGCGCCGACGGAAACGTTCCGGCACCTGGCCGTGAGTAAACCAATTCAACAGCACCTTTAAAAACACACAGAAAAAAAAACGAGAACCTTAGAAGCAACAGGCGATTCTATCGGAGCGCACGATCGGTGGAGGAAATTTAATAAACACTTGTTTGGGGTTGAATTATTTCAAACACGCTTATCTGTTTGATCTTGTAAATTATTGTATGGGTGTTGATTAAAAATAGGACAAATAAAACTATTAACACTCAGTTGGCACGGTATTACTATCTTTCTACGATCAAATTAATGGTAATAATTGTGATAACTTTGATTTTGTCTGTTGGCAATCGATTAGATTAAAAATTGTAAATTATCGGTATTGTTACATTGCTGTTAATTTTGATGAATTTCAGAATAAAAATGATATTGATATAGAAGAAGGTTGAGACTCGCTGCTTCAGTGACTGTCAAACAGAAAATTAACTGTACCTATATATTTATGAGAAAGTGACTGAACTTTTTGTCCCGTTTTGTTGAGACAGTCAAGGTACAATGTACAATTTGTATAATAATACGATGCTTGGTATTATGTATAATAAAATAAGAATCTCACCAAAGAATCTCGAGATTGTTTCTTACGATCAGAACCAGGAAACGTTTTCTCCACAGGAAACGACTCGTTCTCATGCTAAAAAAGAAATAAAGAAGATTAGTGGATACACGTTTCGAAATGGAGGAAATGAAGCAATGAAACGGGATAATGGGAGATTCGCTTGCGAATAAACGAAAAGCAAGTAGAATGGTACGAAGACTACCAAAGAAACCAGTATATTACGGTCGTTCAATTTCGTAATTAAACTGGAACCCGCGTAATCTGATTCCAATTCACGCGAAACAGGATCGAAGTCGTTTTGCTTGCTCAATGTCCCTACTATAAGGACACATTCACACCTCAGAACAAATGATTAATTAGGTATTTTTCTTGTCAGAGTAGGGTCTTTTATTTAGCACAGGAAAATGAAAAGAAATCTTATAATCAAATAATTGTAAAATCGTCCAACCTTCAACTGCTCATTGATATTGCAACTGGAGAAATTTCAATTATTATCTATGTATATTGCTAATATTTATTACAGATAATATAAACAACTTTTGGCATTCTTATTATAAGAAGTTTGACTGTTATTGGCGCGTCAATATGGCAGATTAGATTATTTTCTTCGATGAAAAGTGAAAAAACGTCTGCGCCTAACTCTGACTGGATCATGACCCATGACCCGGGTCACCGCTGTTACAGGCTTACTGGAAAACTATATAATATCTTTTTTTTTTTTTTAAACAGATACTCAGAATTTTCGAAATATCGTACCTTCAAAAACTTTGAAACTGGCTGATACTTGTTGAAACTCGGAACTGAATAAAATTACGTTACCAGTACTCGAGCATTTATTTTTCAAGGAAGGTTTAATCGCCAAATTATTCATTTGATTATAACCCTCCGCCGAAGGTACATCATCTTTGTTGTACATGGTTGATTCATAATAATAAATTCATTCATTCGATATCGTTCGTCGGCGTCTCGCCAGTGTCACGTTCAAAATCGCGAGTTGCGTAAAAGAAACTTGAAATAAAATCAGCAGAAAATAGATACCGACTGGTAGTCCGAAATCGATTGGTCGTCCGTGTGTCAGAGCATGCGTGCAGCGCGACGCCTAACGTCTGTCCCGCCCAGACTTGTCCACCAATTTCATCCATTCAATTCCACGATATCCGACCGTGTATACTTTCCGATCAAGTACAGATTCTTATACGTTGTTCGTTTGTGCGTCTTCATCGAAGCGAGGAAGAAAAGGATTCCAAGTATCCTTTCGTTGCACATGGACGAGGCTGAATTAAGGTAGGACACGTGTTGGTTAACCTAAATCTTCGAATGCGGTTTACCGAATGCTGCGCCGACGTGTTTAAACGGTGCATTATTTATGTAACACGCTCGTGAAGCGGCTGTGAAAGTGCGAAACGTTTTATTTATAGACCACGGTTCGTCGGGAGTACAGTTTAAAATTCGTGATATCTCAGTTGAGCGTAGCTGTTGCTGTGGATCTATCGTGAACGGAGTAGAGGAACGTTCCGGGTTTCGCTAGGTTGAATACGGTCGATCCTGGGGCCTATAGGACCCCACAGAAAGCTGGCTACTTGTACCTGGACCCCAGAGCCAGTGTATTAACCCTTAAGTACCATGACTGGATCGGGTTCGACTCGGTCTGAATTTAGCTTGTAAATGTGAAAGTGAAGGAACAAAAACGGAAGTTGTAAAATAGAGTTATTTATGGGTTGAAAGAGTACATTGGTTGGATTCCTTTGTCAGTCGTGATCCAAATAACGGAAGTTCCAATAAGGATTGCAGTCAACACCCGAGTATTCGAATATTTTTGAAGTCGAATGTTATTCAAATCCTCGCACATCGGACAAAAGAATGTATAAAGCAATACTTTGAAATTTGCTCCATAGTTCGTCAACCGAGGGTAAACACTTTTACGTTACTTGCAATTTCTTCAAAATGATTAAAGTTACCATCTAATAAACTAATTCTCCGAATTTCGAAAACAAATCAAAATACTTAAAAAAAAAATGGTCGAATACTTGTGCAATTGACTGGATAAAGAAACTTTCGAAGAAGAATATAAGCCCGTTATTTTTGGACCAAATCCATGCCAAACGGTTAGGACACAGTATCCTAGGTTTGGCCTAGGTTATGATTCACGGAATTCCAAGGAGATTCTATAATCACAGGAAGCAAATTACGTTTTAGGTCGATGGTAGCACAACACACGCGCACACCCAACACACCCAGAGATCACGTTTAGCCGGCTGTTTACCTGTTCCGCGTATGCGTGTGCAAAGGAGGCCGATACCTGTTCGAATCGCGAAACGTTACGGTGGGAGTTGGTGTATTTCTTTTTTCTTCCTTTCTGTCTTTCCTTTTTTTCTTCTTCTTCTTTTTCTCGCTGTTATTCCTTTCTTCGAGAGCGAGAACGCGTTCACCTTTCGCCGGTGCATTCCATTTTACCCGGTTTGTTGCACGGAGCAACCGATGGCCCGATGGGCTCCCATGGAGTTCTCGTCCGATGGCGCCCCCATATCGCCGTCACGCACAGCTATCGTTGGAATTTCAGAAATTTCGCGTCGATGCAATCGATTGCCGAACCGGACATACCCGGCCCGATTCGTTTTCTCCTTAACGGATGTTCGATGGTGCAACGAAGAAGGAAAATCGACCGACAAATCACATTTTCCTTTTATTTTCTTTCATTCTGACAAGTTTTTATCAAACACGGGTAGACTTGAATCATCTCTGCGAAGGATCATTTTGATGGAGTAAAAAAGAAAAAGGTATAGGTATGTTCTTTGTTGTTTCACAGGATTGAGGTATCTTTTCGTTAAATCTCTTTCTCCCTCTCTCTGTCTTTATGTTTCTCAATCGATCGAGAGAAAGTTGTTGGACAGTTGGTTCGAGTGAAATCAAAAGAAAAAGTTACCTAACGATTTCGAGAGGATTATCAAAGCCGCAACGTGTTGAAGAATTTTACGCACAAATTCTGTTTACTGCCAGATCAGGATGAATAATTAATTTCGAAGTTACAAAGTCGATTGTTGGGAGATGTTATTTAACATTCAAGTTAGGGTTGTAACGAAAAACCCTGATTCGTAGGGCTATAAACGAAAATACGAACACCTGAATATTCCAGTATCGATGAAAATCAAATATTCAAACTGTGCAAACATACTTACATTATTTCCAATACTTGAATACATAAATTTTCTTTTTAATTAGTAAATTAAAATTCTTTCTGATCTTGGATGATACCATCTCAAGATCTCCAAGGTGACGACGCTTAATTTGTTCTACACCTTTCATTATATAAGTTGACAAGATGACTCGTCCGTTGTTTAATCACGAAAGAATGGGGTTTAATCAAGTTATATGGGGCGCCCTGTGCAATTAAGAAAATCCTTTGTAATCGTTTCCTCTTCGAACGTTTAAAACGAAGATGACCAACAACTATTCGATAAGTACACGGTATCAAACGGTTCGATTGGGTAATTTATCACTCGATAGGATACAATATAATCGTGGACGATTGCATAACACATTAATCGGTGTTAGCGTCGACAAGAACCCATGTAGTTTACGGTGTACCGACGTGCCCGTAGGGAAGAATCCCATAATCGTTGGCTACCTGAGCTCTGTTCTTCATTCTGCTTGCAGCCACCTTGCGATTCGGTCCTTTCTAAAAGGCTTTGCCAGCTAAACGTGCCCGTTCCGTGCAGTTCCTTTGGTGTTTGTTTCTTCGATTCGACGAACGGTGAACAGTGGAAAAAGTGAACGATTAATTGTGCGGTTTAATTATCACCGCGGACATCAACAAGTGTTATTTTGTATCAAGATTAACATAAATAATTCATAAACGAGTGCTTAGACAATCTTTCGAGTGGGAAGCAGAGTTCAAGGTTAACAAATTGTTGTTAAATGACATCGTTCGTGCGCCAAAAGTTATAATCAGAGCGGAGTTTCACGTTGAGAACGTTTGTTTTGAGATAATTGTTGTTTCTAGATGAATTCTAACGCAAGATGACCACTTTGATGTTGAACAGCTGCAATTAACATATTTGACAGCATCAAAACTAAATTCGAATTAATACTTTTACTTTGATGAAATGTTTCTTTCATTCGGATGCTAAAAGTTGCAATCAGAAATTTGTTTTAATTATTTTAAACAGGTGACTTTATTGAATCTAACGAAATCGGATTTAAATCAATACTTTTAGGTATTTTGATGAAATTACTATTTTCTTTTTTAATATTAGTGTATCAAAGTTAGTGAATTCCAACGTGAGACTCGTCTAAATGTCAAAATTTGCAATTAGGAAGCTTAAAATTGATTTGTAGCTACACGTGCCTTTACCGTAAATATCGAAATTCGATTTAAATCCATATTTTCAAGTATCCCGATAAAATTAATGTTTGTACAATATTCGTATATCGAAATTGATGAATTGTAAAGCCAGGCGGTCGTTCGAATGCCACAGATCGCAATAAAAATATTAACAAATTGCGTACGACTATACGCGGCTTTGTTGCAACAATTGAGAACGGATCGGAGTAAAGGATTTTTTTTTGTATCAATCAAAATGACAAGGGACAAAGTATGATTGAATCGTAATGCAGAATTGCAATAAACTTCCAAGCAACGATTGGACGCCCTTGAATGAGGATCTAACTATTTCTCAGAAGCTGCATTAGTACGAAGGACATCGTTAATTTCACATTAAAACAGACCTTCGGATTGTAATGATCAGTTTCGTCGAAAAGAATATGACAAACGAGACGTCGTTTTCCAACGTTTCGAGGATTTATCTCGTCGTCGTCGTCGAACAATATTTTCATTGTGCTTGATACGAAACTATCATGAAGAGAAAATTGCTATCGTTCGACACTTGAGCCACGTTACATGACTAAGCTGTTCGGATTTTTCCTCAGTGTCTGCAATTTGCTCGATCGGCTGGCGCAGCAGTGACGAAAGTGTTTGGAAATTTGACAGAAAAATTCTGTGTTGAAATTTCAGTCAAATCTTCTCGTGGGGTGTGCGAAGTAACCGATAAAGTTTCCAAGATAGTTAATAGAATTGCTTGTCTCGAAAATTAGACAAATGAACTCGTAACCATAGCTCGATCTTTGAAAAAACGAAATGACAGACCAAGTGCCGCCTTTGTTAGAAGTCTTGGCGAATCGTCGTCACAATATAAATCGCGATATCCTCGAAAATGGATCGATCAACCTGTTGATGGAAAATATTCCACGGAACCGAGTGCTCAGGTAGAAAATTTTCTTTATTCTTTTCCATGAATATCGATATTACTTTCGAAAAGGTTTAATATGATATCGTATCGTATCTGAACGGCGCATAAGTTTCCATAATAATAAGAAAATTAACGAAAATAATAAACAAAGTTTGCCTACAATGAAGATACTATCTGAAGAAACATTCAGTGACTTCGGAAAGTTAATAAGCAAAGGCAATCAATATACGTATTAGATATTCAAAGTATTTGCAATTACGATAATGAAACCCGAAGGAAATTTATTCGAAAGAAAATCACGCTATGATGATACTTTAAACGACTTGAAACCATTAAGACGTAAGATGTAAGATGGATAGAAAAAAATTGACGAAAGAAAAGCTCGTTTCGCGAATAAATCTGAACAAATTTACACGGTTTCGTCGAGCAAATAGAAAAACGTCCGAAGAATAATATCAACTATTCTGTGTCGAACTATTGATATTCCGTTTCCTATTTAACACGTTTTACGTCAGACCGAAAGAAGACACAGATTACTGTGCACACACATAAGATTTGCATTTGAATCAACAATTACGCCGCTGATAATTACTTATTAAACCGATACGTAAGTGTACTCGTTTCATTTAACGTTCAATGCATTTTTCCTGGATAACTACGTACATTAAGGTGAAACACGTGTTGTGCACGCGGAACGAACTTTGCAATTCTCCAAACTCGTACAATCGTTTGCATGTGTTTTTGTTACTCGATGTTTCATTAAAAATGATTTCTTATTACAAATTATTATAATTTCTAACAGCCAATTTCTCATTTACAAATTATTTCAATTCTTATTACCTAAGATTCATGGATAATTTTTAATTAAATTACAGTTTTTAATTTCGCAACGTTTCGATTTTTTTTTTTCTGCTAGCTTGTAGTATTGGCAATTCAAGGTATACGAGCCACTTGATGGTGAAAAAGGAATTATTAGCTTATAGTTGTCAGAGGGAACTGCATATTTCGTTGCCGTTGTGCCCCGCGAGGGAAGTATTAAAGTACAGTACTACAGTATTATTATTAGTATTACATAGTAAGGTAAAGGCACCAGTAATTGACCTTGTATCAGTAGTTGACCACTTTTCACTAAAACGTGAAAAATAAGCTTTTTTTAGCTGCTAGTATACTTTTCCTTGGATACGATCGTTTATCGTAACTACAGACGATTAATATTAGTAAATGTCAATCGTATTCCTCCATATTGTAACTTTCTTAACTCTATCATTAAGAAAAAGTGTGTAGTTCACGGTAAGTAATTTCTCAGCTTTTGACTGTTTATGCTTGAAACTTTCACTATTTTAATTGCCATTCAATTTTAAATTCATTAAACACACTGTTAATTAACATATATGGTCAATTACTAATTCTCTCATTTTCAAAAACGGTCAACTTCTAACGCAATTATTGAATTTTTATAAATATTTATTAAATTTGTGTAATATAACTTTTCAGAAAACAATATGCTGCGTTATATGATATAAGAAGTTCAAAGAGCATCTTCACCCATAGAGACTCTCTGTCTGATAAAAAATGTAACCAGATAGTACTACTTACACAAAAACAAAATCTCTTATTAATTGGTCAACTACTGGTACTTTTACCTTACACTACAGAAGTACAATACAGTAAAAACTTCCGGAACAGGAAAAGTACGTATCAAAGTCGTAAAGTGTTAAACGCGACCTTTGTCTCTTTGGCCCATAATCATACACGTAAAAAGTATTAAATTTACTTGTCCCGGACGTCACACGTTGGTGATGTTTGATTTTTTTTCTCACAATCAGAGACCAACGTCGCAGCTTATGAATTTTCATTTGATGTGTACGCCTCGAGAAATATTATGTATTAGAGCTCTCGCCTAAAACATGTACAATGCGATACACCGGTACACGTGTCGCGTGTAATTAATAAATTCACGATTATTTACACGTGAAAAGTAATTGAGAATAATTATTATGACCGTAGTAGGTATTTGCTACACGGATCTCTACACGACTTTACGTGTTACACGTGAAACCCGTGTACACGCGTACACGTATAAACGGAGGCTCTAATATGTATACCAGGTAATTTCTAAAAAGGGAACGTACGTACACGGTCCAAAGTTACGTTATCTTGCTTAACAATATTGATTAACTATTTTCAACTGTACGACTGAAGATTCATTTTATCTGTTGAATAACAGTATAAACATACCGACAGAATTTTATGCTTATTCACGTGAAACATTAGTACCTGACGAGATAAGTAGTACAGGTATTACGTGTGTCCAACGTGTCAAAACGTGACGTAATCAAATAATTATAAACGACAATTTTTAGGTAAGATTAGCCAGCGAGCTGAACGCTTAATGTTATACTGATAACGTAGTAAAAACGAAAAGAAAAAGTCACTGAATAACCGAAGGAAAATTCTAAGTAATGTTAATATTAATTTCGCAAACTATGCTTCATTATACATACGTGCGTGTTCACTCAGACATTTGACGCGTCAATAATTGCTAATCGGAGTTTCAATGCCATATTATAATATGCTCTCGTTATCATTGTGCCGGTTAATGTGTTAATAACTTCGGTTCGAGTGTCTCACCGCACATCACCATTTTCACTATGCCAATGCAATATTTTATATAACATAATCTAATGATAAAAAAAAAAGAGGTTAAAATAATTATAAGCAGCATGGTATATTTAATTTTAGAGGATAACGTACCGACCGCCATGGTTGGAATGGCCGTGTGTGATAAGACAAATTTGAATTTAATTGTTTCACATTCAAATTCTCTTAATTATAATTGAAATTATTCAGCGTTCTATTTGGCAAATAGATTTCTACCTGTTAACTCGTGCAACTAATAAATCATTAATGGTATACGGACTTTACTTGAATTTTTGTCCAGTTCATCGGTAATATAAAATCTATGATGCTGAGTACTATTTAAACGACGACTTAATTTAACTTGTTAAGTAATCCTTTTGTTCCCGGTTAGAAATATTTTGTGCTTGCCTATTTGAGAAATTAGAAACATTGTATTTTGGACGCTTACACATTGTAGAATATCGTATTTTTAGAAGCTCGGACACTTTGAAATATATTTTTCAGAAACTCGCAAATTCCCGAATGTTACGTTTCTAGAAAGCTAAGAATTCGGAAATATAACTTGGAAACTTTCGAAAATATTATACTGCTATATGAAAAATAATAACTAACAAATAAATCGACTATTTTATTTATTCTGTTGACAGACGAACGAGAAGTTTGAACGCACCCAGTCCAATACAACAGTTCGGGCCATGCGGGCGCATCATGAAAAATTCCGCGATGGTCATGTAAGTACAGACAATTTTCTATCATTTTTTTTTTACCGAATTTCGAACGGTTGCTAACTTTGGTAGCGTCCAGTTGCATCGATGTCGATAGAAAGTTACGTCGAATCGTTACGGAACCTTAGGCTCCTTTTTTCGTCCCGTTTTAATTAGACGGTAGGCTTTTCTTGGCGTTCTTTCGCGTTACGGAGGAAAACATGTTATTTCACGAGGAAAAAAAAAAGGAAACAAACGTGTTACGCGCCAGTATGGCGTCTTGACCCAATTATCCGTGACAATGACTTCTTAAGCGAACCTAACCGTTGTTTTGTTCGCGCCAAGTAGAAAGCTGGTTCTATAAATCGTGCATTTCGATTGTGAAACAAGAAAGAGCACACTGGTATGCACAGAACAGATCCAGAAGTCTCGATATCGATTATCCTGATGAGATTTCGCTAAAAAATGATTCAATGTAACCTTTTAGATTTCTATTATACCTACATAATTTATCAAATAATTTGTTTCGTGGATTTCTAGAACGTTAGGTACTATCATTAACACGCAAATTCACGCTTTGAGTGTTACGTCTTCCATACCTGGATGACGTATGGAGTTTCACATTTTTAATTGCTTATTCGAATTCGTAAATTTTACGGTACAAAGAGCTAAATAGCATAAAAGTAATATACTATATTTTTTATAAATAAAATTATACGTAGATTCGGAGAATTTTCCTACGTATTAGGGTAGGTGTCCACTTGAGAGTAAAACTAGCTCGAGAAACTGTCGATGGTATTTCTTGCAAATGGACGTTGCGAGAAGAGCCACTCTCGGCTGACTGATAGTCACTTTCAGCCAGGTATGATCAAAATACCCAATCTTTTGTTTGCACGAATTCTATTATAAACCCTGTTGCTTTGGAAAAATTAATCGGCCGTACGAAATGTTGTTCAAAACCGACAAATGCTTTCTACGTTTACGATAATGAATCGCATAAATTAATTATCGATTCGTTTCAATGATCGATTGACGCATACGGCTCTACGAAACGGTTTTTACTACTGTCAATATTGGGAATATGTGATAATGTCTTTTTTTTTTTGTTTCATCAACACACAATTATTGCTGTCGAATATTAATGAGCAAACGTATTTCGCGTGATCGAGGAAAAAAAGCTAGTAACGATGAATCGAATATTTCGGGCGTGTAATTCCCTTGTATCGAAACATTTTATCTCGGAACAATAATACATTCATTATTTCCGTAATGGTATATTATTGTCCATGAATTGATGCTGAATGAAAGATTATAATAAACTTAATGTATACCTATTTTAATATTGTTTCTTTTTTTTTTTTCATTATTATTATTATAAATATATTGCGTTCTAACCCTCTATTTAGGAGTTAAGCTCACACGATATTAATTGTCACAATTTTTCCACTTTTTATCAATTTCATATTCATCGATACTGATATTAATTAGCTATCAGTAATTTATAATTTTTATCATCTGTGTCGAAATACTGTTACTGATAAACTTGCAGATAATCGGAGGGTCGAAACGAGGCACACTGAATCCTCTCACAACACTTTAAGACTATATATGTACCAATTATACAATCAATTCCTGGGAACTGACAGTAGACTTCTCGTTTGGAAATTTCCAAATATCAAATTTCTACATTTTAAGTTTCCAAAGTTCCAAATATCGAACTTTCAAATCTCAATTTTCCAAATTTCTAAATTAGAAATTTCCAACTTTCTAAATCTGAAATTTCTAAATTTTCAAATCTCAAATTTCTAAAATTCAAATTTCCAAATTTCCAAATATCAAATACCTATATTTTAAGTTTCCAAAGTTCCAAATTTCGAACTTTCAAATCTCAAATTTCCAAATATTAGATTTATCAATTTTAAGTTTCCAAAGTTCCAAATTTCAAACTTTCAAACCTCAAATTTCCAAATATCAGATTTCTAAGTTTCAAGTTTCCAAAGTTCCAAATTTTGAACGTTCGAATCTCAAATTTCAAAATTTCAAATTTTCAAATATCAGATTTCTGAATTTTAAGTTTCCAAAGTTCCAAATTTCAAACTTTCAAATCTCATATTTGTAAGTTTCAAATTTCCAAATTTCTAAATTTTAAATATCCAAAGTTTAAACTTTTCATATGATCGGCGTCGGTGCGTGAGACCGGCAGCGTCAAGGTTAAAAAATAAATGTAATATAATGTAATATAATATAATATAATTGGGACATTAGGACAATATAAAAGGACAGTAATAATCAGCACCAAATCGAAATCATATTATTCCACACATAAGCAATTAATTATTGAATGAATAAAAAATAAAAAGACCAGTGCCAGCTATTCTGTCCCTCGGTTAAAATGTCCGATCAATAATTCCTTCGTTCTCTACAGAACTGTAAAATCCAAGAATTCGTTCTAATTACTTCTTCGCATGGTTTTATTATTTTTCTTCAATTTTACGAAACGAAGGTAGACGAAGAAGATTCATCGAAGAGCAATTTGCATATCAATTGGTTGAAACGTCAAGCGTTTGATGCGCTCACGCACGTATGCGAAACAAGTGCACGCGAGCCACGTAATGAATCGCGTGCAATATGAACGCGCGCTTATTCAGCTCCGGCTGCGCATGCGCGAGCTCTGATTGTTTACCGTTAAAAAACGTACCACTGCGTTCGATCATCGTTCAGTGTGAGCGCGACTCTCGATCAAGTACCACGTCATGGTTGGAACTATCAGGTGGGTCCATCTTAACACCTTTAATTGCCAAATATCCATTAAACAAACTTTCCAATATTATCAGTTTGCCAGCTAGAAACCAATTAACAAACCTTTCGTATTTTTATTTCGTTTCCGACACAGTGGAATAACAAAATTTATAGTCAAAGTGCTTGTTCGTTTCATTTTAGAACAATATATAATGTGTCAATGCTTTTGTTTGGTTAGGTTTGGTTCTTTTTGGATATTTGATTTTTATTATTGGAAGTTTCAAATATTTGACACGACGAAAGATTGTATAATGTGATACAGGTTTTGATGAGTATTTTAGAATTGTTGAAAGCTTTAAATAATTCATAAAATCAGTATCTAACGACTTTGTATGAATTGCCTCGAAAGTGTCTAAATTGCATTTGCTCATAATATTGAGTGTAACGAAAGTATCCATCGTTTGCGAATATCACTGAAATCACATTAATGATTTAACACCTTGGCAGCTAAATGTCACATCCTAATTTTGTTAAATAAGGTACCAAATTGAAATATTTAATTGAAGAAAGTAATTAATTCTTAATACCCCAAACAGTCTTTCCAGGATGTTGCTCTTGTTTTAATATCAAGAGGTATTAGTGTACATTTTTGAAATAAAAAAACTGTTAGAGGCAAACGTAAAAACAAACGTCCAACCGTTCATACAAAGGTTAATTGCCGGTTATAAGTAATTAATGACGTTAATCTTCTAATGCATTAAGGTAATTAGATTCTCTAACGAAAAGACGCTTTATGTATACTAACTTTCCAGTGGGAAATAAAATAAAGAAATAATTAAATAAAGAACGAAATATATATTGGCATATAGGGCAGGTCTTTAGCCTGATAAAAATGAACACAAATTTTAATAAAAGCATTCTGATAAATGTTGTGATATTTAATTTAAGAAACCCTCAACCAGTCATTCTGACTGGTTCGGTAGTTCTAGTGTTAATATATTTGGGGTCATTCAGACTACCTTTTACGTGTTCTTGCAATGTCAGGGTCGCGTCTGAATTCAAACAGTGTGCAAAACGATTGCATAAATTATTTTCAAATTGACCACTTTTGATATCTGCAAGTAATCATTTTGTAGTAGATCGTGATTCATAATTTGTTTCAATTTTCTCGTACGTCGGATTGAATTTTATTTTATAAACAATCACTACTGAAAATTCTTAGGACACTCGTTTTATTTAAGAAATTTCTAAAACAACTACAATGATATCATGCTTCTAAGAGACGCATATGTCTAAAATAGAGCAATGCTGACTCAAAAGATAGAAAACGAATACTAATTTTTGGCATACCAAAACTAGTACAAAAGGTAATCAAACAATGGAACGACTCTGTCGATAAAAGTGTAATTCAAACGCGTAATTAACTTTCTATTATACCCCATAGGGTTAGGTGTTCAACTCTCGAACTGGGTCAATTATGACCCAGTCCTACGAAACATATACAGCACTATATTTTGGTTAGAATTAGGGGAATACATTTTTGAACGAAAGAATTTTACACGAATATTTCGAAAGAATAGCTGAAGATTTTGTGACTGAATATAAAATAGAATTTCAAAGAAAATAAAGCAGTCTACTCTACTCTAACATTTACAAAAATAATCTAGAATTAAAAAGAATGATTAATAGGTGTCCTAAGAAATCGGAGCAGTAGCGTACGTGTTACACTCTTCCTACTTTAAATTTTGGATCCGTGAATCGTAGAAAAAAAAAGAAAAGCAAGATGTATCGTACAAAGTTCAATGTACTCGTTTGCTTCAAAATGAGCGATGAATTAAGCAATGTTTTTTTTTTACGATTTGCAAGAAATTTTGGGAATTTTCAAGATACAGAAAGTCGTTTATTAAACTCGTTGTCAAAGATGTTTGTAAAACAATTTGCATCGTTATCGGTATTACGTGGAAAAAAACAATGTATTTCATGATCGAACTGCATTCGTTATCATCGACGTGCCTCATTTGCATTATCGATCCCTGATTCGTTCGCACCTTTAACCTATCCGACCCTAATTCAATGATAACGTACCTGCTTTTCCACCTTTTCACCAGGGTTCGGTGTTAGTTGAATAATCTTTGAATTAAAATCGTCGAACCGAATTCAATATCAATTTAACTTGGCTTTGCTCGAATAAAATTCAATTATTCGACTATATCGAACAAAAGGATTATCCCAATTAGGAATTATTCACCATTCTCGACTACGTGATTTGATTTGAATCGAAACTATCATACAAAGATTATTATTCGAATAATTTCCAGCTCCACTTTGAGACGCGACGTTCGATACCGAAAGCGTACGATACTTTCGATAAATATTTAATCAGGCTGATTAGCAAGTATTTCAATTTAAAATGCGTTAACCCCTGGACAATCGTATGTACAGTGACAGTCGTACGGTTTACCGGAACAACGATAGCCGTTCAGTTTATCTTTATATTTGAAGAAGATACCTTGCCGATCGGAGCGTTAAAAAATCGGTTCGATACACGGAAACCTTGAATATTTTTCCTAATCAATATTCATCGACTTAACGACGCATGTCGGGACAATGTTCATAGCAAGTTTCCTCACTTCCTCCCGAATTCGGTGAAAAAAAGAGTAAAAAGAAAAGGAATGAACAGGTCTCCGTGTATACGATCGTCGGTATTTCTTATGATAAAAATGTGGACTTTGATTCGGGTGTTTTATTTTCCTTTTTTTTTTGTGTTGTATTATTCGCAGGACCATACAAGACCCAGCCTCTCAGAGGTTGACGTGGTACAAACCGCCTCTCACTGTTCTCGTCATCAAGAAGGTCCGTGATTCGTCGGTTTTGCCACCGTTTGTTCAATTAGTCACATGGCTAATAGAAGTGAGTACCAATTAACCGTTTGATTGTTGTTTTACCTTTGAACGACGCGACGGACCGCTGAGTCAGTGATAATTTGAATTTCAATTCCTTACTATTTGAATTCTTCAAAGATACACTATCATTCTACCATTACTATTGCTAACAGTTCAATTATTAACGATTCCCTACTCGCCCTAGAAAAATAATAATTTAATAATTGAAAAGAAAAAAAAAATTTGCCTTTTATTAATTCCTCAGCTTCCTATATTTTATAAATATTCTGTTGCCAAAATAAGAAAAATTTGTAAATTAAACATTAAAGAAGCCTCGTTTATTATCGCGAATATTAAAATGTTATCCTCAATCATTATTTTCGATAAATTTATTATAAGATTGATAGGCGACACGACATTATCGGAGAAAATGTTATCGCTTGCTCGTGGACCGATATATAACTTATGGTGAATTAATTCCCCAAAATCTGTATTCTCCGACATCAAACTTCAGTTATTTGATTTTAATGGTACCAAACGATTTCATAGATCAAGAAGGATTGTAGACATTTTCCAAACATTCGTGGAATAATACTATTGTCGTTATAATTTAATCTACCTGATCATAATCCGTGAGATTTTCTCTTAAATCCTATAAGCATCACGTGCTTATTTTTCGATCGATCAATTCCAATGGCGTGACTTCGAGAAGTTTTTTCTCTTTCTGTTTCGTTAACAGTGACTATTTACATATGCGTCGCATCACTTTTTTGTTATTCGTATAACAAAAGGTATAAATGTATACGTTGCGCAACAGTGTAGTTGTCTTTCGCTAGAGTTAATTAGATCGGACGGTCTAATCTCATTTACCGATTATTCTAGGAAAAACGGATGGTAGTGTTCGTCGAGGCGTCAGTCCTGGAGGATCCGGCCCTGGCTAGGGACCCTAGGTTCCAAGGAGTTCGAGACAGGCTGCAGACCTTCAGGGATGGAACAGACGACCTTCAGGTAAATCTTTCTTTTAATTACTACACCCGCTATATATAATACAAGAGCATTGAGTGAATCAAGGACCTTTAAAAATCACTCATTCGTAAGATTGGATAAATAAAAAAAAGATGAAATGAAATTCTTTATTTTGACCTTCGTGTATCGTTCAGGTTAAACTGACCCAAAATGCAAATCCAGCGTTTCCGTCCTAATGAAACGATCTATTTACATAAAACGTAGCGATTTATTAGCACGTTCGCTAACAGCGCTCGTTTCAGTTGGAAATTCGCATAACATCGAATTTTTCTCTAAATTTCAATACTAAATTCCTAACAGAGCAAGTTGTCCAACCCCTTCAGAATACCTCAAACAATATTACATTCGTTTCTATGATGGATTTTTTATTTATTTTTTTTTTATTTCAAGGATCGTATCGACTTCATCGTCTGTCTGGGAGGCGATGGTACCCTTTTGTACGCGAGTCTGTTGTTTCAACAATCGGTACCACCCGTCATGGCGTTTCATCTCGGTTCCTTGGGATTCCTAACGCCATTCGAGTTCGACAATTTTCAGGAACAAGTGACCAACGTATTAGAAGGTGAGTTGTTTTCCACGCGACAGAAGTGAAATCGACTGCGAATTACTGCGTCCTTCGAAACTGTTATCCTCTTTCTTCATCCTGATAACGCTATATTGCGACAAAACGACCGCGTCTTATCGCACGACGGTTCTCTTTGAACAATAGCATGATGCACACGATAATTCTTACTTATGTTCATTACCCATCATTGTTGTTACCCTCGAGTACCGCGGCAGAGGTAGATTTGACCCTATCCAAGTTAACACGTTCTTTCGATTTCAATTTAAAGTTGCTAGCATTCCCTAAATTTTAGTTCAAAGACCCCAGAATTCTGTTGCAGAGAATCCTAATTATTTCCTCTTCTTTTATATTATTATTAAATTGCTAAATTTATGCTTTTTCCCTAAAGTTCCCTCCTCCTTTCTTCAAATTAGAGACCTTTCTGTAAGTTTGATTTCAAAATCACCGATATTCTAATACAGGAAATCCAAAACTTTTTACCTTTTCCTCTCACTATTTGACACCAACAATGTCAAGATCGAAATGAATATGCATATTGTATGTACATTCCTAATGACGTGGGCTGCGTTTTATTATGCAAATAGAAAATAAATAATGCGCCATACTGTCGTCATTACTATTGCTACTGACTCCGAGTCTCCGAGTTTCTTATACCATTTCGTTTCCTCGACATCCTTCGATATTTTTAATCCTCTTAGACTACGTACCGATACAGAAACGATCTGATCTTGGAATAGTTTCCATAAAAAGCATCATCAATGGGCATATTTTTGATGAATTAAAAACGAACCCTTTCGCTGCAATAATTACTGAAATTTTGTTTCGACTCCACTGTAATTTTCACAATTAATTTTGAAACAGCTGTGTATTATCTCACAGACGTGTGATATAAATATGTACCAAGTTACGATAGCGATCCAGCACAGATTTCCATAGTGAAAGGGTTCGATCGCGAACACAGCGTTTGCGGTATTTGAAGATTTAAAAATCTAACGAATTTTCTTTGTAAATAATAAACCATCATCCATGCCTTCCAAGTATTCTAAATAAGAAAAACCTAACCTCGATTCCACGTGACAAAAACCACCATCCTCGCCATTTCCTTACAATCCCAGAAAAGTGACAACCCATCGATCAACTGAAAGAGACACCTCGTATCGCCTTGCTCCCTGATCACCTAACCAAGGACCCAATCCTCGGAAAGGTCACAATTCTCAAAGATCAACGACACAAAATGAACAACATTGGCCTTGTCTGTTCAGGACATGCGGCCCTGACCCTGAGGAGTCGGCTGAGATGTATCATCATGAGGAAAGGCGAGGAGAACAAAGAATCGAAACCGCCGACGAATCTGTTGGTGCTGAACGAGGTCGTGGTCGATCGAGGCCCGTCCCCGTACCTCTCGAATATCGACCTCTTCATCGACGGGAAACACGTGACCAGCGTACAGGGTGACGGGCTGATCGTGAGCACGCCGACAGGATCCACGGCGTACGCTGTCGCGGCTGGGGCTAGCATGATTCATCCTTCGGTACCTGCGATCATGATCACGCCGATCTGCCCTCACTCTTTGTCCTTCAGGCCGATCGTCGTGCCCGCCGGCGTCGAGCTGAAGGTATTTCCGAATTTTTTCGTCGTACAAATGAATCGACACCTTTTATGGACGGCACTGGTCCCCATAAGGGACCGTGCCAGGGAATCGTACGAACGCCATACCCGAGACTAAACTGCGGTTCTTTGTGCGATATTTTGTTTATTCGGATGATTGAAATGAACAAACTTTCGTAGTCTATTTCAATGTTCGTTAAGTAATTGTGAAAAGTTCTAGGAATATCTGGAAAAGTTTGAAGATCCTATTCGATTTCTTGTCCCCATTTTGTGATAGTTTGAACAACCCTTGGACGACGGACCACTGACAAACAGTAGCTGAAACAATTATCCCATAAATGCACAACTCGTAATGTTATCGGTGGTCAAAGATAAGAAAAGCCCCCGAATTTTGCAGAAATATACGAAACGAATGAAACGGTTCCTAGAACTTTTGCAACAGTACCTACACCAAGCGGCACCGCGTATTTCCGTGTTGGTCAGTAGAAACTCCTTATCACGATGGGATCAGGATTTCTGGTTCGAGACATTGCCCCGTAGAAGGAAACTTGGTCTGGATGGATGTCGGCCACATTCTCAGACCATGCGCAGTTCTTGGTTATTTAAAAAAAAAAAAGGAAGAAAAATATGACGAATCATCGATCAAGTTTCGCGAAAATCTTTCAAGCTTTTATCGACCCCATGAACATTGTATTCTGCGATTAAGGACACCGGTGCAGGAGGGAGTTATGCCACAACAGTAGCATTCTGTGATGTTAAAACTTTTCCGAGAAGAAGTGTTTCGATAGAAATTGTATGACTTGCCGACAGAGATATATTTTTCGACATTTCAGAAATTTTAGGACTTAGAAATTTCAAGATTAAACTGCATTTTTTGAATCTATACGTATATTGTATACAGAATTAAAAGGTTAATAAAACTTTGACATAACTCCCTGTTGAACTCCGGATCCCAGAATCCTGGCGATCGAAACAAGAATTTATTTTGTCCTTTCCTGTCCATCGCAGATCTCTGTTTCGCCGGATAGCAGGAACACCTCGTGGGTGTCCTTCGACGGTAGAAACAGGCAGGAACTGTTCCACGGTGACAGGTAAATAATTGATTGTCAGATTGGTCTAATCGTTTGTTTTTTTCGCGATTATTACAGATAATGGCTAACAGCAACGCCCGCAGCACAGCTTACGTCTCCTTCGACGGTCGCAATCAGCAAGAGCTACGAGTCGGGGACAGGTCTGTCCTGTTATTTTGTAAAAAAAAAACAAAAGACTTTTCCTCAGTCTTCTATTATCATCAAAACTGCATCACGATATGCTGTATTCTTAATCATTTAATTTATACATTCTGATTTTCTATTTCGAATCCATCTCTAAAATTTCTATGAAATTCCTTCACGCGACCAAGACAGAAACTCTATCTGTTCATTCTTCGTTTAGAAACGGGACGTTGGCTGTACTGCTGATGATACTCTTCATGGCAGGGATCGTTCAATAAATCAAGAGGCGCAAACTTACATTACAAACTCTACTACTATTCACTAATGTTACATAAAAATTGTAGATCGTTAACCTTGTCACAAGCAACTAATGAGATCCAAAGCTTCAATATTTAAAATTTCTGATAATAATTTAGATACTCCACGAACCACAGTTGTCTGTCTCTTCGATTACTGAACGACCCTACCACTTCACTCGTCTATTTCGATTATCATGTTTCAATACCAACTCTGTGTTTCAAACTGTTGAATCAACAAATTGTTCGTTTCTTACAGCCTAAGGGTAACCACATCGATATATCCAGTGCCCAGTATTTGTGCGGCTGACCAGATCACCGACTGGTTCGATTCTTTGGCCGAGTGTTTGCACTGGAACGTACGCAAGAAGCAGAAACACCTGGACGAACTGAGCGATTTGACCCATTCGTCCAGCAATGACACACTGGACTCCTTGGACCGCGACAGCTAGGCCAGGTGAACGAGTCACTGTGTCGAGACGGGCGATTTCGGACCGACGTTTCGATTAATCCTAAGGTCTGATCAGAGTGACTCGTTAGAATCCACGAATGCTGTCCACGCTTGGACACGAGGGTTTGCGTGAACTTGTGTTCCATTGTGCGGATAGAAAGTAACTGACTCATTGAAACGCAGTCGTTGAAAAGCAGAACAGTGGTCATGTTCAAATTCTGGGTGAGCGCAGATTTTGGACACGTTTAAAGAACATGTGTTGAAGAACATCTGATGAGTGAACTTTTTGTCGGGAAAATTATTGATTCTCCATCAAGATGGCTACTTGCAACTCAGTGCACCGAAAAGAAACACACTGTTGTGTAGTAATGTGAAGTAATAAACGAGACTATATTAGTGTTTTGTGTCTAGCGCGTAATGGTGCAGTCATTGCACGTGTTTTTCTGTTTTCTTTCCATCAGACATTTTGTACGGACACAACGTTTGTTCTATTCAAATTAACATTCACTTGAGAGGATACAACAATTAAGAATTGGGTATAAATGTAAACAGGAATGTTAACAATTAGTACCGTGAAAAGTTATATTTCAGTGAATTCTTGTAAAATGCGGCAAGATTTGCTTAAGTAAATGCAATTTGCAGGGAAAAGATCTGCATTGAAAATAACAGATGTTTTACCGCTGAATGCATCATATTTACTGATTGAACCATTTGTGATTTCAAAGTCACAAATTAAATTGTTGTATCTACTACTTTGATACAAATTCTATTTACTTTTTCTCAAAGCAATTTATTGATTGCAACGAACAAAGCACATGAGCGTAAATCAACTATAAAGAGTATCGTTGTCAGTATTTTCTGACAATGAGAATGGTCCAATTTATTTGTTCATTCTGTTGTAAATGTTGATTGTACTTTCCTATCAATGAATTTTGTAATAAAAGTCATTTTTGTACAGAAACCACTGTCCTAATGCGATGAATAACAATAGAAATCGTATAAAACCATTAAAGAATTGCCAAAAAGAAGAAATTTCATGTATGACAAGATATAACAAAAGATAGTAAAGAGTTCGATTAAAAAAGCAAGAAAATATATTGCAGAAGAATACCGATTGCACTAAAATATGTACATATAACGAAAGAAAGTGGCCAAAATAATATCACAAATCAATAACTAACAAAGATAAAACATAAAGTATTAAATGAATATTCTGCAATGTACAAAACCACATACATAAACATATTATACACTGGATAAAGATCAAACTTAAAATGCATTTATTTCTGCGCAACCAGGAAATTAAATATACATTATATACAACGATTATGTAAAATTTGCAAAAAAACATTGTCTCTTTCGTTAGACAATAACTACGCATAATAATAAGTAGAATAACTTTTTGGATGTACCATCAAAATATATAGCAGCACCATGATAAAAAGTACTTTAAACGTTTATAATATTTGTTTCAGATACCATCAATTTCTATACATGGTTCCATCCAAAATATTAGTAACAGACAGAGCCCCATAAGGCTCTTTGTTCTTTAATTAACATGAAACATAAATATATCTATCTCTAAGCTTTTACATTTGGTTACATCAGTCGTGGGTATGACGTGTACACACATGCGTCCAATTTTCACATACATGTGGGTACAGGTCAAAATGAATATACTAATCCATTTATCGATCTACTGATTAACGTTTCACTGGTATGTACACGTGTTAAATCGCTTTAACAATTAAATGTAAATGACATTAATTTAACTTACATAGCTGGAAAATGATGCGTAATCGGCAAGCAACGCGCAATTCGTCCGCATCGCGGCAAACGATACAAGAACAATAAGATACCACTTATTCGTTACTTCACTTAAATAACAACGAGATTCATTTTTAAGTTAACAATTAAAATACAGTCTGTAAAACGATTTTTAACGCGATCGTACACTTTTTTCCACGGAACCACCGCCAGAAACAAACTTCCGCGCGAATCCCATTAGAACAATGGCCGGCGCGACTTTCAATTGTTTCTGCGCACGCGCTCTGCGCATAAAAAACAATAGAAACATGTCACTAGAATCTTATAACATTTTTCATGTAAAAAATCTAAAAAAGAATTAATTTGAACATACGATTGAAGTTGGTTGATGTAGTTTTACATGAGTAACAATATAAAATTCTTTGTTATCATTTTCAATGTTAATTTAAGAAAATGACTATAATCGATCTATAGGAAGGCACACCGTTCATTGGAAGTAACTAGACAGTCAGTTTAAAAACGTCATGGCGTGGGTGAGTTTGACGTTTTTACCTTTAAATCGAATTACCGTTCAATTGTCGCGTGTTTCTTGTGTTTTCATTTTCCGCGAATTAAGTGCACTTATAACGATCGTCTGTTTTATTGGCACGTGATTGTTTTCTCCTAAGTTTCAATGCCTACAATTCACGTACGTCTCCGTCTTGCCGTTTACGATGCGAACGTAACGAGTACAGGCTCTAATGAAGAGTGCAGGTAATCGCTGGCCTGTAAAAGTAGAGAAAAGAATAACTGTAAGTACCATACATGCTAAATTATATTTAACACTTTACCGACCGATAGCCTTTACCCGTCGGTAAGGTGTTAAGAAGAAAACAATTTTACAATCGATTTTTCTATTGCAACGAGATCAGATAAAAACGTTCTAAACACTATGGATACTTTGTCCGAAGTAAAATATACATTTAACCTAACTTGTTATACATTTCATTCAAATTGTTATACATTTTGGCATCGATATTCGATCTCGGTACAGCTGATTTCATGCTGATTCGAAATTACAATCAAACCGCAAAGCATCGGTAAATTCAGCGAACAGCTGAATAATAATCGCGTTTTTAACATTGTTTCATTCAGGTGTGTTATGTCACACGTTGTTAAGTGTCACAAAAAAAAAAAAAAAAAAAAAAAACAGATGCACAGGCAGACAATCCAAATCAGAGTTAGTATTGTTAGAGCACACACTCACATGCCTTCTGATCCGAATCTTGGTCGGCGCAGGACGGTTGTTGAATGTAGAGGGCCGGTTTCAGCGGTCGGCCATCTTGGTCCTCCACTTGGATCACCATGCCGTGATTACTTCCGTTTCCGTGAGGATTTCTTGGATTTAACCTCCAGAATCGAAGACCCTGCCTCACGTCTAATGCCAGATGAGCACCTTTCGATGTGAGCGGCGTTACAACCGAATCCATCAGACGTTTCTTCGCTGTAAATACAAATTTCTAATTATAAGGCTTCTTTAGGAACATCATGTAAACAAGGTTAGCTTCCTTTTCGGGGGCTGTTTTAAAAGACATTATAAAATTACCGATTAGTAGGTTGTTGTTAAATAAAATGATTGACTTACTCGGCTTTGGTTCATTTATAATTAATTTTTAACGGGAAAAGTATACAATTAAATTACTAGCATTCTGAGTCGCAAAATTTTCTAATTAAAATATAGAAAATAAAGTAAGCAAAGGATTATAATAGTTAGGTTTAACCGTGTATTAAAACACTAGAGATTCAGCTTATGGTTCAAGTATTTGTTTAAACTTACATCGATGCCTTTTCAAGGACTTGGTGTAATAATACACCGATATCCTGATCTTCTTTTCATCTTCCTCTTCTTCCTCAAATGTGCTCTCGGTGGAGGAGGTCAGATTTTCTTGCGGTAGTTTGAATATTCTTAACTTGGCAGCAACCACGTGGTCGTCTGAAGTCAGGTTCAGTTGGAAGTGCATGTTCATGGAGAACGGGTCCGTCCAGGCATCCTGGTCCGTGTTCCGTGGTATCTGACCTGTTCGAAGGGAGCCAACTTTCAAATTCGATTCACCTAAATTATCGCATAAAAATCGTACGGATATAATCAAAGAATTAATTGAAAGGACTCACAGATTGGCGAGAACATAGTCAGCTTTTGGCGTTGAACATGATTGGCGTTGCTGCTGAGGTTAAACCGTCCGGTCAGAGCCAGAACTCGCGATTTAATGTCCTCGATGGCCTTTTCACCCTGGCTGCAGAAACAAATGAACGTTCGTAAGGTGAGGGCGATCAAAATTCGACTGAACAATTGAAAACAAAAAAGCATAACACTCCACAAAATTCCAATACGTTCCTACAGAGAAAAAAAAATGATTTCGTGCGTTTAGATTGTCAGAATGTTAATAGTGTAGGGTGCAAAGGAGGAGTTTGGAAGACAAGACAAGCGGTAATAGAATTCCATTTGAACTCGCAGAAATTTTCACTTCGAGACGCGTACAAACTCTTCCGGGTGGCAAGTCAGGCCAATGGACGGTGGTCAGTGACCTACAGAGCCCACAGTGTGGGTCAGAGATATTTATTATCCGTTCTAGACGCTGACTAGACAGCCGACGGAGGCATTGGCACCCTGATCACCTTGTCTTCCCGTCTAGATGCCAACTAGTAATGTATTCTTCGCGCGTCTCGAATCTTGATCCCTTCGTATTAAACAAAATTTATTTCTTTACACCTTGTACATTTATATGTATACGAACGCGACGATGAAGAACTCCTCGACGCTTTAAACAAGTCGATACTAACGAGGCGGCGCTATCTATTCGATACTGATGATGACTCGACCAATTGGATGCCAGCGACTCGATGCTTACGACTCGGCACTAACGATTCGACGCTGATGAATCGATGCTATCAACCGAATGCCAGCGAATCGGTGCCGAAGAATCAACGCTAACAATTCGATGCTGACGATTCGGCGCTAAAAATTCCACTCCTGACGATATAATTTTAGCAAATCGGGACGCTAGAGATTATAAACGCTGACAATTGAACGCCAGCTACTCGACGTTGACGAGTCAACGCTAAGAACTTGGCGCTGACAATTCGATTGTTACATCGAACACACCTACACGAAGTTTCGAGTGCGTCTAATGGCGCGTCAACGACCTCGTTGCTGACAAACGACCGACCGGAAGCGCTTTTCCTGAACAATAGAGACAGCGTGTCTAACAGGACGTTCGAGGGAACGTAAGAAGAATTTCGGCTGGTCTTCTGCCGTTTCTCAGTGACGAAATGGACGAAAGAGGTATGGTGACTGGCCACAAAATCTTCTCGGACGATCTTGTATTCGATTCTAAACATGCTCGTTAATTTAGCCGCGTCCAAGTCACGCATTCTACGGTGTCTCGTTGCGTACGTGTCACGTCTGTCTGCCGTCTGGGAAAGGGAAGGACTCGGGTGTCTGGAGGCCGTTGCATCATGAGAATGAATCCCGTGATCCTTCCTGAGTACCGTATTAAGAAAATTGACTGTGTTACACGCCGGTTTTGTAACAGGCTACGGTCCGGCATCCGACACGTGGGAAACTGGATAGGATGATTCACTTGAACCGTTCGAGTGCCACGGTTGCTTCCACGGATACACATTGAAAAGTGACTTTGTACCCTTTGCTGATTTCTGTTTCATTATTAGATAAAGGAAATTGAAATTATTATAAGTTGACAGTAGTCTGTCGTATGAAATTAGGGAAGTAAGTTAATTAAAGTTAAGGAAATTTCCTTATTGAATGTGTAAACAAATTGGACAATTGAAAAGTCGATGGTTACGCACGAAAGTAGCCGAGAGGGAAAAAATCCACGCGGAGCAAATTGGTGTAGTCACAGGGGGGTCGAAAGTCAGGAAAACGTTTAGCATACATCGTGATTGGCGTTCACCGCTGAACGGTAAAGCAGTCTGATTGGCGACCGCCAAAAAATGCACGTTGCATCGTCTGGCGGTGAGGTGGGGAAACGACTGGCGAAAACTTCCTCCTCTCTCTTCGTTGTACGTCTGGCATCATCTTCGTCGGCATAGGAAGAGAGACGCATAGACAAGGTCAGCGCATTAAATTGAAATGTGTTACATAACCTCGTAAGAGAGCAGTCCTAACTGCAGTCTGACTAGACACCCGGTGATTACGAGGGTGCTCAACTCAAACAACCGTCTTCGATCTAATTCATCGTCGTACGTCTACCAAAACACTTGATCCAAGTTATAGTTGTTGAATAACAAATCGATTATACTTCTTTTTTGTTTTCTGAAGTTACATCATAGCTAAGAACTGGTCTTCAAGTAAGAAATCAAAGGATGTCTTCAACTGGTGTTGAATTCTAACGCTGGTTACAATAAATGACCCGTCTTCGCTTCGACACCGATCGAGTTCCCATATTACAAAAAAAAAAAAAAAAATAACAGTTTCTTGTTTGAAGTTGCAGTCTTGGATCGAAACCCAGAAGAAACCTTGATCGGTTGGATCATCTAGATCCCAGCGTAACAGGTATTCGAAGCAGAGACGAAGTGGTATCGTGAAATTGCAGCAGAGTGGTTCTTTGGGTGAAAAGATAAGAGAAGATTCGTGGATCGTTTGGAAGCGTTCAGAGGAGGAATCGAAGCGACGAGCACACCGGAGCAGTACTCTCGGACAGGCTACGCCAGTGTCGACACGAATGCATTTACGCGTCTAGACTGAATAAAATAAAAGAAACGCCTTCGCACCCGCGCGAGGAGGGGCCGAGGTGGAGAAGAAGGAAGGCGATTTAAAAACATAGCTAGGGACCACGGCGGAATTTCCACCGTGCGTCCTTCCTGGCTACGTTCTGTCCTCGCGCCATGTATTTCGAACTGATCGTACATCCTTCTCTACTTTGTCCATCATTTTTTTTTTCTATTTAATAAATATTTCAGATCTACCGTACAACTGGAGGATACAACTCTACTTCTTTAAACTGTTACCCCACAGTTAATTATCGTTCAGTTTTTGAATCGTCATCGATCAATGATCGGTTCTGATATATTATATTTTTATTTAGATAAGAAAATAAAGAACGACGAAGAGAATCGAGAAACTGAAGAAGCAGATGATGGTCAGCACGCGAGGCGCAAAAGTTTTAACGACGCTTCGACGGTTCTTCGTGGTTTCGTTACGATATTTTTACGGGCCATCGAGATATTTTTACGTGGCGGGGGCAACGATTCGTCGAGAACGTCTTTGTCGCGTGCACGAGTTTGTCCGGGAGTTATGCGGCTGGAAAACTGCGTTTTTCTCGACCGAGCAACGGTGAAAAGACACGATGCGAACGCAACACAGCCCGTTGTTATCGCGAGAAATCTTGACTCATGCGGTACAGCCAATGAGATAACACCGGCGAAGAATGTATTTCGAGATTATGCAAGACAAACCAAGAAAAAAAGCAGCCGTCTGGCCGAGAGTTAGGGAGAGGGGAGTCGCAAAGCGAAAAAAAAAAATAATAATTTGAATCAATTTCTACGTCGGTCCGATCGGCACATCCGTAGGATTCCCTTACCCGCGGTGCCGTACGTGGAGTTCTTACCTGTCGTAACTTGAAGTTAGGTTTCCTCTAAAAGACACAAAAATCACATTTTGTAGATCCCAATATTTTTGTGGCGTAAAAGCGACACACGTAGATAAACAACGACATTTAATACAACGACGACGAACGATCGAGCCTGTGCCAAAGTTCTGTCCTCGAGGTTTGTCACCGCGATTTCATCGATATCAGCTAATCAGAATTCGAGCAAAGGCTCGATAGACCTGTACAAACACGTGGATTACTTACCCTCGTCGATAGTCGATGGTTGCCTGCTGATACGTGGACAGATTGCCCAAGGGTAGATTACTCGCAGACGCATTAGTATTGGCCATGAAGAGTTTCATAGAATCGGTCGCGTCGTTTTGATACCCCAAGGTGTCGTTCTCGTTGTCTTCCGTGTTCCAATGCAACCTGGAATCCTCGTAATCGGACGTCTCGTTTCCCTCTGCGTTCTCCAGGTCGAGGGAGTCCACGAATTCCGGTATCACCCTGTAAACGTCGTCCTCGACCCACTCGAGTCCTTCGTACTCGCTAACCTTCTTATTTCCACTTGATTTTTCCTTAGCTTTCGAACTCACTGTCTCCTCCCTCGAACTGTTGGTCTGCACAAGGGTGTTCGATGTTCTTTCGAGCACTTCCCTCGAAATTTCTTCAGGTATCGTGTCGTTTGTCGCGCTGGTGGTGCTCAGCGTCGGGGATGATGTCGAAGTCGAATAAAGATAGTTGTTTGGGTGATTACCTTTGAAGCTGCTCAGCCGATAGACCACAGGTAGCCTATCAGTAAGAGTAACAGTAGTAGACAACGTTGATGGTGTTGAACCTTGAAAGGAATCGCTGTTGCTCTTCGTGGTCGAGTGTTTGACGGTCGAGGAAGCTCGATGCTTGGACATTTTCGAGTGATTTTTACTATTCTCGTCGGAACCCGAACTTGAATCGAACTCTGAGTCGTCGTAGCGAATCTTGAAGATCACGTGTGGCTCCATCGCTTTGTCAAAGTCGCGATGAAGGTTCATCGCGACGTCCTGCTCCTTGGTGGTCTCTTCGTAGTCGAGGACAGGCGTACCTTCCGACCAGGATTGCTGGAATTCAAGGTTGGGGGGTAGATTCTCGTAATCGAGGATCGCCTGTCGATTGTACTCCTCGAAATCGAAGTCCTTGTACAAAGATTTCTCCGTATGACGGTTCTTTTTACCCTCGTGTTTGATTTCCTCGAAATCGGGCTTCTTCGAGGCCGAACGATCCATAGAATTCTTGTCCCTGAATTTACTCTTCTTCTCGCCCTCCCCGTACAACGTTTTCGCCCAAGATTTCACGCTTTCCTTCTTCCTCAGCTCCTCCTCCTTCTTCTTGCCCAATTCCCTCTCACGAATCTCCAGGATCTCGTCCATGGTGTAGTTCAGGCTGTTCAACAGCAATATGTCACCCGTGCTCAGATCACCGGTGATGATCTTTAGGATGGCTTTCTCCAGCATCTTTTCTAGCCTCCTCTCGCTGAAGGGAATGCTTCCTTTGGATTCCTCGATCTTCAGACTCCTCCTGTTCTTGCTACTGTCCGACAGAATCGCGTTCTCGTCGTACCTTTTCACCTGTTCCCCCTTCTTCCTGTTGTCCACGTGGACGCCGCGATGGTGATGGTGACACCAACCACTGTTCACCATCGAAGTCGCCAAAAGGAACGCGAACAACCCGACGGGACCCATCATAACAAACGTTCCCTTGGTCCAATTATAACAAACTCACTAATTCAATACGTTTATCTGTCAACAGTCAATGGTAACGAAGGACACTGTTATCGTTCGACCGAGTTCCCCATTCTTGTCATCGCACAGCAAACCCTGTACCGGTTGTCGAGGAGAGTTGTCGTTAAATGCGAAAAAGCTAAATCGAGCCAGAAGGACGAAATAGGATCGACAGAAGGAAAACGACGGAGCCGTGTATACGAACAAGTGTCTTTAGGAACTGGTGTCTGGTCGGTGATCAGACAGCGGCCGCGGACTAGTCTAATCGCATCAGGAAGGCGCGATATATGTAAGTGGGGAAAGAGATTCGTGGCATGCGTGTGCACAGGCTGAGAAGTAAGTCTCAACTGAGCGGAGCTGGCCTGCTCACGGGCATAATTCTGTCTACTCACTAATTCCGAGACAAGCACGAAGCCGCGAGAGGAGACGCGCCGGTGTTACTACGATCGCTCCTTTTTTTTTTTTTTTTTTTATTTCTTTTTCTTTCACTTCTTCTCCACCTCTTCCTCTTTTTCTTCTTCTCCTTTCTCTGTCTGTCTGTTGCTCCACCCGCTTCGCGCGCGCGTAATCCCTTTCCCTCGCTCGCCGAAATCCCGCGGACTGCTGCTCCCTACCCTTCCTCCCTCCCTCCCTCCCACCCTCTCCCGCCCTCTCTATCGTCCGTCTGTTCGATTACTCACCGACCCTAGCGGAATTTTCTTCGGCTACTTCTTTTCATCTCAATTCTGTAGATCGTTTGCGAATCGGGAGGCTTCCGGATCGAAAACCGAAAACCGAGGACCGGACCGTGCCAGAAGGTGCAAAAGTAATCAGCGAAAATCGTTCGAAGGAAGCGGTACGATGAAATGCGCGAGCAAACACGCGTTGTATTCGGCTGCTCGTTTCAGGGGCAACCACGTACGACTTTATAGGGTGTCTCCCTCTACACCGTCTAGACGAATCGTAAGATATGATCTTTGAATCATAATGTATCGCTTTTAATAAATGCAGCCTCCGCGTGCGTGCGTGAAAATACGATGCGTAGCAATGTATATCGACGGCCGAGGCCGAAAAAGAATAAACCCGAGTCGGAGAACGGGTACGAGAGAAGAAGAGAAAGATACCACGGAACGGAGGAAAGATGGTAATCGTCGTCGCGCGCGTGGAAATCCTCGCCGTGAGAACTTTCCGGTATATATCTGTTATCGGCTGATTCCTCGCCGTCTCGTCCCAAGATCAAGATCCAATCGGACTTGTCCCGGCGTGGAAGTGGGAGAGGGATACGAGGAAAACGAGAGTTCGTCGCGTTTCCAGGTCGGTCTATCGACGTAAATCGCGATGACGCGGTCGAGCCTGAAAATCGGGTTAAAGGATTCGGGTTCTCTGAACCTGTCTAACGGTGGACAGACGTCGAGCGTCTGACGTTTTAAATAAAATCGTTCCTGATACGCGATAATGCGTCGGGAATGGATTTACACCGAACACTCCACGGTCCAGATTCTTCTGGCTGAGTGGCTGTCTATTCTCAGACTCGAAAGGATTCGATTCTTTTGTCAGGATATGGCTCATTGAATTGTTCTGGATTTCCGATCCTCCTTTGGGACCAGATTTACAGTTCAATTTGTTTTACGTTCAAGCTAGATACGATGATCAAGTATACTTGCAGCGAGCCCCTTATGTCGTAAGGACAATTTTAACGACCGTTCAATGTTTTCCTTTCATTTTGTTTTATTCATCGTTCCGTTACGTTATATTTCAGGCATCGGTCATCATCGAACCCCATCACGGTCGACATGTTAATATTTCCTGGCAGCTAGCCACCGACTCGGGCTAAATTCCATCCAAGCTAGCACCGATTGGGAAACGAATTTCCATGGCGAGATGCTCGCTCGAAAGCCGCGCTACCGTTCGAAGGGTAAATTTAGCAGACGGCAGTCTCGAGCAATCTTTGTGGAGTGGAGTGGTCCGTGTTGCGGCGCAGGGTCAAACGAGTCAGGGGAACAGTTTCACGGTAAACAAATCGACGAACCCGTGGGAGACAAGGAGGACCACTTTATTGCACCCCCGTTTTCGATGCAACTGGCCGGCTCTCTGCGCTTCTTGCATGCCTATCGCGCCGCGTGCAAGATACGCGTGCACGCGTTTTCAGCGTCGAATGGAAGAGGATGCAATTTGATACGCCGAGAGAAATAAAGAGAGAAGAGGCACTCTCTTCTCTCGAGAGGTCGAATCTCGACGATGCAACCCAGCTATGTATGTCTGACGTCACCTCCGAATCCTCCGTCGCGATTCGGACGTACGGACAGACAATCTGGCGTCTAGACGAACCGAAATAAATAACGCACGGGGCCTTGCCTCGCCATCAAACTGTTGTTTCCACTCGTAACACTCGTCCGTCGTCCTTGCCGGGACCCCCGTTCCTGGGACCAGGGATGAAAAATAGTACCAAGTCGTGTCAGACCCGTATTAACCCTTTGACTGGCCCGTGCATCGAATATAACACACAGGGCACACATAAACCGTAGCAGTCAAAGGTTAGTCCGATCGAATACGGAAATTTGACTGAATGGGATTTGAGTGTTACCCGGAGCCTTCTGTATGAGACCCGACTTTGAAACGAATCCTAAACTCAGTACTCGCGTTACCCGGCCATAGCGCGTGGTAATTCTTAAATATCGAGTCGTCATTTTTCTTTAGCGTCCTCGGTAATGTACAGTTAAATCCACGTCAATATCAAAACGAAAGTAGCAGTTCGTGGTACTCGAATATTACTCACGAGAGGTGGGTTTACGCGAGACAAAGCAACAATGGTAGCACATCTTTCTCACGAACTTTCTTTTGCGTCAAAACAGTGGGGAGTGGATGATCGTTCGTGGAACACACTGACTGCATCGAGACGGGCTGCAAGTTTGATGACTCTGTAAGGATGCGAAACATTTTTGGGATTCCGATTTTCTCTTGACGTCGCGTCGGATCGGTGGAAATTGTACGCAAAGACGCCCACGTCTGGCAAAGATGATCAGCTTTTTCGTTCGTTTTCGTCGATCGGCATCGTATCCCGGGACCGGGAAAGAAATAAAGGAAAAAATCGAGGAGACAGACAGGCACCCACGACGAGAGGAAGAAAAAAGAATGAACGATGAAGTAAACGGAGAAGAGGACTGCTTCGAAGACGCAGAAAAGGAGAAGAAATAAATGGAAATGGTGCAATTTGCATGGCACGGACACCATCTCTACTCTCCCCCACCTTGTCGAGGGCAGACGGCAATCGAGATAAGGCGTACCTGGACACATCTTCGGGTTCCCGTCTTCGAATTCGTTTCGTGGAATCGAAATTTGAATTTCGGATCGTGCTGGTTGCGCAATCGTACGCCCACGCATAGGTGCACTCGTTTCGTTTCGTATCGGGATACCAAGCAGATCCGTTTGAAATCGAAAACATCGTGTCGACTAGGTAATCGGACACGGAATCCCTTGTTATTCCTGCATTTTTACGCCGACGCGACGCGACGCTGCGAATAAAATATTCCACGTATCGGGCTTGTCTAAAAACACGATTTGATATCTAACGCCGTATTTTGATACGACCATTCGGCCGGCGCTGTTACATGATTCATAATTAGAGGTTGTTCTAGATAGAAAAAAAAAAACAACGTCGGTTCTGTTCCGTTTGTACGGATGAAACTTTGAAAACAATCTTACGGTGGACAGTAATCGGTTCGGTACCGATTTATGTATGTATGGTTTGGCCAACTTCCTGCCGTCTAAGTTCGTATAAATTCTCGTCAGCCATGCCAGTTTAACACAAGTATAACTTTTAGTTATGTTAAATATATATAATAAATATACGTGTCCCCCGGATTGAAATATTCTCTTTCGGATTATAATTTATCGGAGATTTTTGCAAGACGGGAAATAACAGAACTCTCACGTGATTGGTTACGATTTTTGTCAGTTTCGATAAGAAAAAAATAAACGCAGAAACTGACTCAAAGAAACGACAAGAATCCAAGTGTGTTTGCCATCCAGAGGATAAAGACGATGAGTCGAATTCGTCGCATTCCGATGAAACACCAGTAAGAGGAAGTCAAAGAAAACAAGGAAGCGCCGACTTAAATGCGTGTTACTTTTCGATTTCCGATCCCTCTCTTACAACCATGAGGTATATTAAATCATCGAACTACAGGTTTTAAATTGAGGTAACCCGCCATAAATTGTTGCTGAGCAGCTGAACATCGATAAGACGGACCCTTTTATTCACAGTTGGTCAACGAAGTCCACGAACTTTTAATTAGAAATCCATTAAATTACCAGCGAGCCTGATTTAACGCTTCTTTTTCCGTGTAACTGCCCTCTGTTAATTTATTGTACCGCTTCTCAATTACTTTGAGGATGATGTAATTATAAGATACCGTTAACCCTTTATCCTGCACTGTTGTCTCGTCTGTGGCGCACTTTACAGTTCAAAAACTGTGCGATAAAATGGCCACTGTACCAATTCTAATTCTGATTTGCAGTTAACATGGATGCAGTAAATATTTAAGGATCGATATGAGGTGATTATACGACGACGATGTACCAATCGTTACGTACCAAAGGAAGATAGAAAATAATACGGTTATCTTAGAAATGTTTGCAGAATCCACGTGCCATTAGATGATACGGTATCAAGAGGCAAGATGATCCTCGAAGAAACAAGAGGAACAGGAAGAGGCACAGCATCGTTCGCGGATCGTTCTTCAATTTTCTTCGGTTCTCGTGTGTCCAAAGACGCTCATTAGACGAACACGTCTCCATCCTCTGGTTTACTGTTTCCACCGTGGACAGCAACTACGCATTTCCGCCCGTTGAATTCCTCTGTGGGTATCGCGTTATTTCTCGGATCAGATACGATACCTTTGGCTGAACGAGATGCACCAGAATCCTACGATTCTTCGGGTACAGGCAGCCATATAGCTGTTGTAACCTTTGAAATGAACATAAACCTAATTACTATGGTATAATATTATACTATGAAGCTATATTAAATTTGGTAGCGTCGGTGTTTGGTTATTTTCGTGACTTACTGTAGTAAAAATGGCCCCGTGAGTAATACGGCGCTTTGTAATTGTTGTTATTCAAATTTTCCACTTGCTGACTTTAGAATTAATTTAAACCAAATTGCTGTGGTATAGTATCGATAGCGTGGGTATTTGGTTATTTCCGTGACTTACTGTAGTAAAAATGGCGCTTTGTAATTGTTATTATTCAAATTTTCCACTTGCTGGTTTTAGAATTAATTTAAGCCAAATTGCTATGATATGGTATTATAGTATGAAGCTATATTAAATTTGGTAGCGTCGGTATTCGATAATTTTCGTGATTTACTATATAGTAAAAATGGCCCCGTGAGTAATACGGCGCTTTGTAATTGCAATTACTCAAATTTCCCACTCGTTATCTTCGAAATTAATTGATTATAATCTGAAATTTGCTATCCAAAGGATGGAGCATCTAGTTGTCCCACGACGTGGCCCGAAGAGAACGAGGAGGCTGTGTAACGTCGATGTTTATCCACAAACTTATACACTCTTTCAGATTTCGCTATTCTCATCGGGTTTGGCCGCGTGCCAGGTACCTAAAACTGGCTTGCTTAACTTCTACTACGTTGATCAGGAAAATAGAGGAGGTTTGCAGAATTATCAAGGCCGTAGACAGTTGGGCGTGCTGCTAGATCGATTTTCGAAAAATCCAAATCACGTTTACGCCACTGTCGACTATAAGTACGTATACGATCGTAACCATTTTATACACCTCTGTAGCCTCGAAATAATTTTCCAGCTACTCCAAACAAACGTTGGGCCCGTGAAATTCAATTATTTTCCAATGTTTCCGAACGCTTTTCCTGGAAATATTGCGAAGCATAGAAAAGCTCGATTGAAAATAGCATCACCAGTGAAATCGATCGAGAAAATAGATTCGGATCAAGGACAAGCAGCTGGTTCAACTTACGATCTTCGCATTTGCTACCGTTTCTGTTGATTCTGGGACTCGAATAGTACACGAGTGCGATGTTGGCCGCTGTATAAGCACACCGTGTCTAGGAAATCAGATTTCCACCGGTTGGCGCGTCAGATATCGGCGGGAATGCCAGGCCTTTCATTTTTTTCACGAAATTTGTATTACGTGACATCGCGACGAAACCGCACCCGTCGCGTCTCGAACAGATAACGCGTCCTCCTCATCTTCCCGGTCCAGCTGCCTTCAGCGTCGAACCGATTTCAGGAAATTATTCTGTGCCAGAATCCACTAATCTTCTCACCTTCGTAACATTACGATAAGAAAATATTTCCTTTAAATTTGCAAGTCTCCTCGACCGTTTAGCGCTCAGAAACGGAGTATTTTTTTTTTTTTTTTTTTTCGTAATTAAATTACTAGTTTTCTTGGCAATTAAATTCATTTTAGCAATATTCTTTTTTTCCTGTGAAAAAAAAATCTGGTGTCATAACGATGTCTGACTGTGAAAGATATTGTAAAACTTCGAAATTAATGTAATTTGAATTGCAAGATCAAAGTCTTGATTCGTAGAAGACCTTCGATCGGATCCACGTGCGACGATTGAAACTTCGGTCGGTTCGATCTCCACGTGCAGACAAACAAACCGCCTCCACTTTACATAATTCGATTAAAGTCTGGGACCGCGTCTGATGCAAAAAACGAGAACTCGAAATCGGTGGCATACTGACCTCGTCTACGTCGTTTTCCTCCTTTTCTAAATAAACGGGTGAAAGTTTCGACGGTGCGTAGTGCGTAACGCGTCGTACGGATTTCATCCAATCAATCGAACTAGAACCGATCGTGATCCTCGATCGATTACGATCTAGCTGATTTGATAAAATCGTTTTGAAAAATGCCGCCTCGGTTATGGGATCGAGAAAACAGTTCTGAAATTTGGATTTAATTGCTCGGTTAATCTTTGAATGACGGATCTGACGTTTGAAAATTTGTATGTTATGCTTCTTAGAGATTATTTACCGTAAACTATTTTAGCTGGTTATTTTAGTCGAAATATCCTTGGAAATGTTTGGTAGATTGGGTCACCATTGACCCGCTATACACCCTTGGTTAGTAATTTGTGTTTCCGAAGAAAACATAACGGAGGGAAGTGGTTCGTGGAGCAAATCAATAATTGTATTAAAAGAAATTAGAACTGCGGTGAAAGAGAAATTTCATTAAATTGTTAATCAAATTTCTTTTCCAATGATTAAGCATAAAAGTTTCGAATATTATTTTGTGTAAAAATGGTATTTATCATAAAAGCAACGGAAGTACGACACAGAGAAGCACTTGTCATATCGCATAAATGCGTTTACTTTTGAAATTTGAGTGACGTTTTCAAAAATTTCTTTCCTTCCGAAGTCCAAATAACTAATCAGAAAAGTACAAAAGAATATGAATTTAAAGAATTGTATGTATGCCATATAAGTGTTCGTAAAAAATAATGAAAAAGGGAAATGAAATAACAAATAATTCGAACTCCGGATCCCAGGTTAGCAGGTTCAAACGCTACCTTCGTACAAATACATTTCATTGTAGGGCTGAAACTTAAACTGTGAATTGCCTACGCCTATAATGGTATATCGGAAATAAAATCGGTGTCTCGAAAGTGTTGCATTCCCTTTGGAAGCGCTGTAGTTTTCAAAACACTTTTGGTAGCAGCAGTCACTGCTTGACCCCATAAGAGCTACCATCTTAGGTTCGTTAATTGACAATTGGCGATATTTTAAACTTAAAAACTATAATTCATAGTCTAAAATATTTGAATATTTATTCCTATACAATTTTTGTTTTTAACCGACTTCGAAAAAGAAAGAGGTTACTCAATTCGACATGTATTTTTTTTTCCATGTTCGCCGATTACGCCGATATGGACGGACCAATCGGAACGAAACCTTTTGCATCTTGTAGGGTATGACTCCCAGTTGGTCCCGTATAAAAAACATTTTCCATTTTGTCATTCTTTACACCTTTTTTATTGCAAAAACATAGTTTCGTACATGCTAGGTATGGTCACCGATTACGCCGAGATGGATGGACCAATCGGAACAAAACCTTTTTCATCTGTTTTGTTGAAAATTATTGCAAAACTCTGGAAGGAATGCTCCGATCGCTACTAAAAAATGTGAAATAAAAAGATTTTTGGAAAAAAGATACAACCGACTTCGGAATGCACTAAAAAGGACGAAATAATTTTTATTTATATTTCGTCCTTTTTAGTGCATTCCGAAGTCGGTTGTATTTTTTTTCCAAAAATCTTTTTATGTTTTGAAAATATTTGAATTACCGTATCTTATCTTTCAAGGGAAATATTATTATAAAAGGGAAGAAACGGAATATTTTTCCAAGTGTGTATAGCGGCGAACGTGGCTGGAAACAGTTCCCCTCGGCGTACGACAATTAATTTTATCGTCTAGGAACGCAGCGACTCGTAATTCTCTTTGGCGTGCAATCATTTACACGGAATCTCATGGAGATCTTCACTGGCGGGTAATTCTTCCCCGTTTAACCAACCGGCGAACAGATATCGCTGATTACGACGGCTGGCTTTCCGGTTTGCTTCTCCAGTGTCCACGATCCGGCCGTTTCCAGACGCCAGACCGATTAACGAACGACTGCGACCGGCAACCGACAGAATTTTTATGGGCTATGTCTCGGAGAGAAAGTATTCCGTCTTCTCTTCTGTGCTATGATGTTCGACCTGTTGATTTGCAATCAGTGTGTTCTAGACATCTTTGTCGTCGTCTTCGTTAACGCGGATTCCTGTGAACGTCAACTCGACTGGCCAAGAATCTTTCTTCTCAGCTGTCTTTAATAGAAATTCTATAAAAAACTCGAAGGACTGAAGGCGAAATTAACGTTGTAGGTACGAAATGAATCCCTCAGGAGTGAAATTAATTTCCTAGGTATAAAATTGACACCCTTGGTACGATATTTAACGGTTCACGTATGAATTTAACACCCTAGACAGGGAATCAATGTACTATAAGATACGAATTTAACTCTCTAGATAGGGAATTAATGTAGATACTAGATACGATATTAATTCACTGGTTATAGAATTAACTCTCCAGATACGAAATTTAACTCCCTAAATATGAAATTATCCCTCTAGGCAGGAAATTAATCTCCCAGGTATAAAATTTACCCTCTGGGTACGATATTTAACGCTTCGGGTAGGAAATTAACTTCCCAGATATGAAATTAATGCGAAATTAATCCCATATATTTAGAATTATCTCCCTAGATATATAATTCAATTTCCTAGGCACAAAATTAATTCCTTAGCTATAGAATTAATCTTCCAGATACGAAATTCAGCTCCCTAGATATAAAATTAACCCTCCAAAATGGAAATTAACTCTGTAGGCTATTTTGGCATATCAATCGTCTCTATTTAGGTACAAGAAAAATTGCAAACTTCTATTTTTACAAAAGCAAAACAATCGCATTCCCTATCATGACAAAATAATAGGGAATATATCTAATATATTTTAATATATTTCAGCAACACAAATATATACATATATATCTTTGTCTCGTGGAGCATTAAACATGAAACGTTCTCAAACATTTTACATACTGCGATAAAGATAAGTTCGCGTTTACCGATACGTACCGTGCTAGGCATTGAAACACATAATTTATTCTTTGTTTATGCAAATACGTTGAACGTTCAGTTGGCTGGAAACGATCGAAACGAAGGTAGGAATCACTTGCAACTTTCGATTCTTTTAGTAAAACTTTCTTCGAAAGAATTCTCAACAAAGAATTCACGATAAGTGAAATGACGCAGTCTTATTGTCTTAATCGCACAACAGGTGGAAAACCGTGCTTGATCCGGTGTTACGCATTCCACGAACGTTCAATTTGTGTTTCATCACGTGAATCGAGGTCAATTGTAAAATCTTGTGTTTGAAGTTCGTTATTGTCTCACCATGGGGTTCCCCCCCTTTGCTTAACCAAGTATACCGGAATGGTAATCATCCAACATCAAAACTTCAATTGTACCTACAATACATGTTATCTTTGTGCGCGCGCTGTGATATCGATGCAACTGGAAAACTCGCTTTGTAATCGATCTCAGTGCAGTTTCTTTCCCGATTCAAGATAGATCGTCGAAGCCTTCGTTCTCGTCGTTAAAACTTTCACAGTCGATCGATTCGTTCGAATTCTAAAGTCAAAGGTTGTAAGGAACTGCAGTTCGGAGGTAACTAAAAAAAAAAACAGTTTAACATTATCGTACTTTAATCCTTCCTCGAACTTGCACGTTTAGATAGTTTGCTGGGGCCATCGTTTCTGAAATCAACGAGTGCAATATTTTCGCAGAGTGCGATAATTATTCAGCCGTGAGATAAATTTGAAGTTCTGTTCTTTGCGATTTGAAAATTCATTATTTATTCGGGAAAGTATGAAAACGCTTGGAATTTGCGTTACGGGAAAGGAAAGTGTGTTCGATTAAAAAATTTAAATTCTCCGCAATTTTAATCGAAAAAAAAAACTGTCATTTTAATCTAACGGAGACAATTTATCAAAACGTAAGATTATAAATCTCTGGTACAAAAAGGTGTTGATACTACGTCAACGGTTGCGAACGTGTTAACGGAATAAAATTGCCGAAGAAAGATTCATCGGAATTTTTATAAAAAATGATATTCCGTTTGCTAATTTTATCAAGTATAGCAGAATGTTGTATTTTGGGAAGAAGATCGGTTACTTATACTTTGAAACTCGGTCAGTATTTCAGATGACGGTCTTAACTCTTATCACCGCGTTATCTAGTATCTAGGTGAACGATCGTCATTCCACTTACTATCTAACTTTAACAGTGAATTGTTTCTCGCTTCTGCAGGAATAATTGTTCGTTTTTCTTGATTATCAAGCATGAACACGGGCTGTCAGTGATGAGGAACGTTTGACGGGGAACGGCACGTTTCTGTTCCCTCCGAAGAATTGAAACATGTCCGGATCTGTAAATCCAGCTTTCGAGGTATTTTATTGTTTATTCATTTTTATATTATAATTAAGCTCGATCCGTATCCGCGTTAACAATACAAAATTAAATTAACCTTCTTAGGAGACCATCCATCTGTTTTGCAAGTTCACTAATCCTTTGTCTCGAGCGAATTAATTATTTCAATTTTTATCGAATCGATGCTATATTTTTTTACCGTGTAATGTATAAATTAATTGAGAATTATATTTTTGATTAATTATATTTTATAATTGTCGATTCATTACAAACCGATGTTATACTATACAATTGTACTCGAAACTACTTGTAAAATATGCAATTTGTTATCTTAACTTTCACACCTTTTTGTAACATTACATTTTTACAGCGCCCGATCGCGCGTGATTTCTAGTTGAACCAAGGTTTCGCGATGCCATCGATCGACAAATAATCGTTCGATTGTTTTTTTTTCTTTTCAACAAAATTTCATTGTATTTTACAGAGCAACGAGCTCGACGTATTGGAGGCTGGACAACGAGAAGACGACTCAATGAAAAAGAAGGTACGTGCCGTGTTGTGATTCCTCGTAATTATGATTACGAAAGAATGTCCGCATCATCCGACGTTGATCAAGGAAAAATTCCTGGCGAATAATTGAGCGTTCGCGAGACGGATCCGATTGAAAATGCTGTGAATCCCCTTTGTAATAGCAACAATAAGAATTGCAGTGATTATAGCGATAATAGTACTAATTATACTATTAATAGGAATCACAGTAATAATACATCTGCGGCTGGTAATACATGTTAACCCTTTGCACTCGAGTGGTGCCTCTGGAGGGACATATTTTAATTGACCAGGGTATTTTGAAATGTGAAATTTAAGTTTTATTTATAGTACGATATAGAAGATTGATGAAAGGAATAAAAATAAATAGATTCATAAGTATTTGTAACACTTTACTTCCAAAAAAGTGAATTTAGTTTGCGGCAGCTTTGGTGGAAAAGTAAATTAAATTCGAACGTATCCAAAAATGCTCCGAGTGCAAAAGGTTAGTAATAGTAGTAAAGGTAATTGGCAACAGTAATAACTATTAGTAACAGTAAATATTAATACTAATTAGCAGTAATTAGTGCCAGCTCCTAGGCAATAGAAAATAATTCCTAAAAAAAAAATATTGCAACCCATCCAGAACTTTTAATTCAGTTAACTCCTCTCCCAGATATACAATGACCAAAATTTACTCAAAACTCTTCCTTCGTTCACAGAGAATAGCAACCGACAAGGAGTCACGTGGTTTTCTGGAGACAAGATGCAGTTCACTGAATGATTTCCTCTCCAGACATCGCACGGCTTGTAAATTCTTCTTCCTGACCCTCTTCAATGTCCTCGTTTTGATTTACTTCGTCTTCGCCACATTGTACTGGAAGAACAACAGCAAGTAGACGTGATTTACCGAAATCGAATTATCGTTATCGTTATCTTGACAAATATTTCGTTCGCAGATTTTGAAAAGGGTTACGATTGGTGCCACGGTTACGGTTTGCTGATCATCATTTTGGCGATCGCATACGGCGGAATACTTTATCGTTTCGTTGTGAAACGATACTTCGGGGATGTATTCGTGCCGTGTACCCAACCGTTATATAATCGTGTCAGAAGTTTTCGAAGCAGAAGGTAAATCGTGCAACATCTTGATTAATCCTGATCGCGGTGAATCTTATCGATCTTGATTGGCATTTCGATTAACTCGGATCGTTGAATTTCTTCCAGACACGGCAGCCTCGTTGTTCAATCGACGATTTACGGTTGTATATTCGTGGCTATTATTGTTTTCCTAGTTTTCGATACCGTTGACTCGAGGGAGAGACTGTTAAGCGCGATCGGTGTCGTTATTTTGTTGACCTTTGGATGGATATTCTCGAAACACCCTGGTCAGGTGAGTCAATTTCATTGTTCGTTGACATTAACCCTTTGCACTCGAAGCATTTTGGACGTAATCGGGACTAATCGAATTTTCCAGCTACGCTTCCAGAAATCAAACGCACTATGTCGGAAGAAAAGTGTTCGAAATATTTGAGAATCTGTCGATTTTGATTCCCTTCTTTAATTTTCTATATTTCGATACGGGTGAAACGGAAATTTCGCATTTTAGAATACTTTGCACCACTCGAGTGCAAAGGGTTAATCATCCCTGGGACTGGGACAAGATAAAAGAAAAATTAACAACGACCCCCTCCGAACGGTGGTATCCTCTTAAAATTCCGCTCGAATGGCAGACTTCGGTGCTGTTGCAGATTTTTGAATATCAAATCTCGGCGGATCCTTTGCAATTTTAAACAGTTCATCGGCTACAGATGCATCGGATCTTCAACTATGTACCCATCCGGATAAATATTTCATCGATACAATATTACATATATGACGAATTTTACTTTCAAGCTAAGATAACTGTACATCGGGAAGTCATACGGCAACGAGACGGTCGTTGAAGCAATCTGGGTCGAGAAATTTGTTATCTGTTTTAGATCAAATGGAGGCCAGTTCTGAGTGGATTGATCCTGCAGTTCGTCTTCGGATTGCTGACAATCCGATGGGAGCTTGGTCGTGCGATTTCTCAATGCTTTGCTAATAAAGTGGCGACATTTTTGGCGTTCGCCAGAGACGGTGCGAGATTCGCCTTCTCCGACGACCTGGTGGACAAAGGAGTCTTTGCATTTTCGGTCAATCCTCTTTTCTAATGTTTCAACGTCAAAATAAATTGATTTTTGTACTGACGAAAGATTTCGGTTCGTAGGCGCTGCCGGTCATCTTCTACTTCAGCTTCTTTATTCAGATACTTTACTATCTGGGCGTGATGCAATGGGTGGTCTTGAACCTGGGTCGTATTCTGCAGAGCATCGTGGGCACCACGATCTGCGAATCGGTGAACTGTGCTGCGAACACCTTCATTGGAATGGTTAGAGGCTGCTCGGTGTACCCGTGATTAGTGGTAGATTGTGAAACGCTTCGAATGTAAATGTGTCGAGGAATCGCTTCGAGTTTTATTCGAACTCGGAAAGTTCACAGTTTATCCGCCACTAATTACTGTATAGAATAATTCTAAACAGCGGTGGTTCAGCATTGCGATAATTCAAATCCCTTTAAAACTAATTCCATGCTTTCAAATTTTCAAGTAGTAAAATCTCAATTTGGAAGTAATTAAAAATTTCTCAATACAATAAGAATTCTAATCGTTTAAAATTGAAAATTGAAAATCTTGATAAGTCTGTAAGATAGTTTTTCGTTCGATTTCAGACAGAATCTCCTCTGCTGATCAAGCCTTATCTGAACAGAATGACCACTTCAGAATTGCACACGATTATGTGTTCGGGTTTCGCCACGGTGTCAGGTGAATAAACAACCAACTTCCTCGTGATTAATCGTTTAATCGATTCCCTTCGAACAGATGTTAATCTCGGCTGAAATTCAGGGACTGTACTGGCCGCGTACATCGGTTTCGGCGCGAACCCGGCACACTTGATCACGGCGTCGTTCATGGCTGCACCCGCGGCCCTCTGTTACTCCAAGCTATTTTATCCAGAGACCGAGAAGAACATCGTCACCGGCGATAACATTAAATTAGAGAAATCGTGAGTTATGCCGAGACCGACGATACTTCGTCGACTATTGATCAGAATGCACGAACTATTTCAGAAAGGACACCAGTCTGATGGACGCAGCCAGCAAGGGTGCCATGGCTGCGATACCTTTGATCCTGGGTATCATTGCCAATATAGTCGCGTTTGTCGCGTTCATTGCTCTGATTAACTCGTTACTTTCTTGGCTGGGCATTCTAATAGGTTTCAAATACTTGAGTTTCGAAGTAAGTGCGACAATAATATTTATTTTTAACGCTTCAAGGATCGATGTCGATGCGTAATATCGGCATCGAGACGTTAAACCTTTGCTGCTAATAAAAATCGGGAAAATGAGTACTATGCGTTTCCAAGAACCCACCTTGGCAGTAAAGGTAACAGGGTATCATTTTTTTCCTTCCAGTGGATCCTGTCGAAGGTATTCATGCCCCTGAGTTGGATCATGGGCGTACCTTGGGACAAGTGCGAGCAAGTGGGAACTTTGATCGGTCTGAAGACCGTCGTCAACGAGTTTGTCGCTTATCAAAAATTAGGAGAATACATAAAACAGGGGGAAATTTATGGTAGAACCGAGGCGATCGCCACATTCGCCATCTGCGGTTTCGCGAATCCAAGTTCCGTGGGTATCACCCTCGGCGTGCTGTCTTCGTTGGCTCCTGATAGAAAGGAAAACATAAACAACTCCATCTTGAGGGCGTTCGTGGCCGGCAGCGCCGTCTGTTTTCTCACGGCCAGCACCGCTGGTAAGACTTCGACTACGATCACTACGCTTCGTACTGTTTTACTGATCGAGCGACCTCTTCTTTTTCAGGCTTGCTGATGACCGATGATTTCTTTGTCAGTAAAGTTAATTCAACGATGGATTTAAACATGACTGTTAATCCACTGGAATGATCAGATCGGACTTTGAAAGGGTCTGTGATACACTATTGATTTTTGTAAAATACTTTTTGTACATAAGTAGGATTAATAAGAGACACTGGATTATTTTGCTAAATTTCTTTCTTTGATATTATTGTACAATACTGTATTTATAAAATGAACATTTAAACGCGTGGACAATGGCCGCGAAATCGTCGATTCCTCGCGACTCATGCAACCTAGATGACATTGAAATGCAATGAGGAAACTAAAACGTATGAGAAACCTAAGCTAGTGCTTTTTGTACGTTTTCGGTGAATAAATATACAATAATTAAGTAATGAAGTATCACAAAAAAAAAAAAGAAATCGATAAGATTATTATTGCAAGTACGAAATCGTCGTATATCACATTTTGAACGCGGAATGTTTCGGTGCCTTGTTGAGCATCCCAACGAAGCTAAGGTGCATCGATATACATTTTATGGTAAACCATGAAGTTCGTGCACCTCGTAGAGATTGTGTGTACGGTTGAACACATCGGCGGTTACCTCTAGCATTTTTGGCAAGACATCCACGTTCCTTTGGACGTGCACACCGCAAACCTGAAATTGTACCACAAAAATCGATATAGAATTTAGTTAACAATCTATGAGACACAATGATGATTTACCTTTTTGAACAAAAGCTCTCTAGTAGGCATTGTGTACATGGCAACTACTGCTGCCTTTCTTATTACCCACGGATGGTGTTTGGCTAATGTCTTATTGTAAGCATCCTGGCAGCAGCTAGAAGTCTTGTCGCTATCCGACAGATCACCCAATTGTCTTAAGAATTCTCTAATAAAATCTGAAAACTCAGGTAGCGTCGTTATGGGAAGGATAATGAATCCCCACACGCAAAATATTTTATACGATCGAGATACCTAATCCTCTGTGTAGTCTCAACAGAGTACGAGCACCATTTGTGTGGTCTCCTTTCACTAAAATTTTATTCTCCTTCTCATACTCTATCATAGACTTAACCGTTGTGTAATTCTGATCATCCTTGCTCATTAGATCGATCAAGATTTCAATCTTCTGTTTAAGGTCAGAGGACACAAAGCTAAACACGCTGCCCATCAACTGGAAAAACCTATAACAAACAGATGGTAGGGAATTATCGTGCCAAACAATGCTTCGATCCTTCAAGTTACATAACCATAGACATGGACTAATAGGACGCTGAGAATACGAACGAACGGAATCCTTCTGGTTTATTATTTGACATTCAACATGAAAGAGACATAAATATTAGCATTTTAGGTTAGGTAGAACAAGGGTAACATATGTTTGTTCTCTTACTTGTAAAGTTCATTGTAAGCATCCAAATAGGCTCTGAGATCAATGTCGTCGTCTTGCAGGAGAGCTCGATCAAAGTGATCATGGACCAATTTCAAATCGAATAACATCAAATCCGTACCCTCCGCCATTTTCACGTCACGATACCGAAGCTCGTAATGGACCAACTTGTTTGCCACGCAGGTACAATACCAGCCACGTTATACGGTCAAGGATGTCGTACTTATCAGGCCATGGAATTAACGATAACATTCAGCTCAATCAAAGACAAACTGTATAACCAAATCGAGTCGATATAGCTGATTCGATTCGAAGATAGTTACAGATTTCGCGATAGGCGACCGAAGTCTAACGCTTATCAGCATTGATAAGTTTCTCCGCTGTTGTTAATCAATTAAGTTATGTTTTCGAGATTCATGATAATATGCAAGATTGTGGTAGCATTGTGTGTGTATTATCATAAGTATTGTCGCAACGATTGTTTGTTTTCCGAAAAAAGAGCGATTTTCTGTTAGGTCGGTTGTGCCATTTGCCGTTAGATGACGCCAAGGGTACCATTTTGCTACTTGCACTAACTATATTAAAAATGTATAGAAATTAGGTATGTATAGAAATTATTTTAGAGTTGACTAGTGTTCAAATCAGAGAATTGTGGAGCTTTAGTTAACCCTTTTATTGTCATGGATTGCACGTGTACGTTCTTAAGACATAAACACTCGTGTGTAAGAGATATACGTCAAAAATATAATATTTCTAGGTTTCTAGAAACATGATATTTCAAAATTTCTAAGAATATAATATTCTAAACCCCCCCCCCACCATACTTGTACTTGTCAGAAAAAGATTGACAAAAACATTCTTCTATAGACAACTATGTCTTTTAACGACTCAGACGTTTCTTATACATATGTTAAAGGAAAAGTACAAGCATGATTTCTGAAAATGTTGAAACCGACCATTTCGTAATGACCTATCGCATCATCGGTTGTCGCTTAGAACAATGGGAGGAGAACAAAGAGTTTGAAAAATCTCGCTGACACACGGATACAGGAGCTGGTAACCGGTGTCCCTGGGGGCGTTAAATAATTCACCGCAGCTGGGACCGAGGGTTAGGTAAGAGGCGAAGGTTGTGGGAGGGCGAAAGAGGCAAAGGTTGAAGGACCGATCAAATATTCACATCTACTTCAACGCGGATGGAGCTAAGCAGCGTCGAGCACGTAAACGTAACCAGGCGAAGAAGAACCTGCCAAGTCAGCTCCAATTGTCTGATACGTGTTCTGAAACTACTTTCTATGTGGGTTAATCGTTTCAGGATCATACTACGCTCAAGAAATTTGCATTTAAAGTTTCTACAATAATAAAGTCAGTAGCTTCTGACTTTAATCACTAGATTGAAAATATTTTTTTATCACGCTATATGTATTTGTTTATTCTACGGATGATCCTTCTACTTTATTTTGCAAAGATTCCTCAAGGTGTGTCCTTTCATTTTTAGACACGGAACAAGTGGCACTCGAACGATTAAGGAAAAGAAACAATAGACGTGTCAAAGGGATTTTCGTATTCAGAACCATCATGCCATGTCTCAGCCTTTTTTTTCCATTCCTTTTTTATGATGGTTACCCATATTCGGTCAAGCGATCTCACGGGGACCAAGTTGAACGACCAATCACGTTGAGGAACGTAAAAATGCGTCACTGGGGTGCTGTAATATCGCCCGTAGAAGCTTGTCGATTGCGATTTCGTCTATGCTGGCCCATCGCGTTCGATGAATTTCGTTTGATCATCTTTAGGACCTCCCGGTGGCTATCAATTTTATTACCTTCGTACAATTGCGTTTCATAATCATCCTTGTTGTCACGTTCTGTATTAGATATAGTCATTTATTTTCCATTTACAATTGCCATATTCGGATTTCTTGAATTACTCTGACAATACAAATGATTAATAATTATCTACAACCATCGCTGGATTTAATTAGAGGTAATTTAGATTTGTTTTATTTTATAGTAGGTTAGTAATAATAGTGTTATACTTCCAAAAATCTTATCACTAAATTTTATTTTTCCACAGGAGTTGTCACTGTTTTTATTGAAAAGTTTTATTACGACGGATTGAACAGGGTCGTCCATCTATCAATTTATATCCTAAGATTTTAACAACGACATCATTGGCAAGGTAATTGTACAATTATTTATTCTTCCGTCCCGTCTTCGGCTCGTTACCCTTTAAAAGAAAGTTGATCTTTTTTGGAAGGAGAGTTTGGCCGGAAACCGAAGGGTTGGGTAAAGAAATTGGTCAACGAGGCGTGCTTCGCTCCTAATCATCATTCTAATTATCTGGGTAACCCAATCCAGTGTTCGTGTCGCGTCTTGGCTTCCCCCCCATTCGAACTTCTCGATTCCTACGACCCTGCCTAGCAAATTTTCTCTACCCTCACCAGAAACGTTCGTATCCGTCCTCTGTTCCCTTTCTTCGTCCTCGTTCACGGTCTCTTTTCTTCGGAGTCTAACCTGCGGGATTGCAGACGACCGCCCATCTAAGTTTAACAATTAACGGCTGAAAAATCAATTAATTGGAAAGTGCCGCCTCGTGTCAGACGCACGCGGCCTAATCTCCAAGAGGATTCTTACTTGGAGTCTCTGAAACGTGGGTGCACCGATAGAACGTGTTTGGTTGACAAGCGAATTCACAAATTTTTTCTTCTAAAATTGCTGACATTTTAAATTAGAAGGAGCATAGATTGTCACAAATATGGCAAAAGATTAATTACTCGAATTTTTTATAATTCTGTAGAAATAAGGGTTGTGGGTTCGCGAATTTAAGCACCTATATAATTTAATATCGAGATCTTGATAATTAATTTAATTTTGACGGCCAAACAGAAATCTGATATTTTAATATATTTAATTTGTCCTGTTTGAGTTATTAGTATTTGGAAATTTGCATGAAATTGAATGAAAGATGGGTCTTCGTGTGACAAACCACGTGTACGATATTTCGCACGATGACTGTACGACACTGACTCCTCCCGCTCTTACGAATCTTTTCTTCCCTTCGGCACGTCCTTTTGTCCCGGTTGTCAAGGCTGACAGAAAGTGCAAGCATCGGGGACGAGGTATTTGTCATACGTCGATAGGCGTCACCGTTGACACAGTCTGTGAGCGTGAAACGGAAGTGGCGTTCAGAGCGGGGGCGGCGGCGGCGACGATTGAAGGGTTTTGAAGGGAAAGACAGATAAATATTTGAGGAATTTGTCGTCGCGGAAGACGACGACATCGGGAGACCTATCGCCTGTTTACCGGCCTTGTAAAAAAGGATTTCAGTCAATCCAAGTACACAAAACACGCGAGGGTGTAGAAACGGTGGAAATAAGGGGTTGGAGGTTTAATTATCGTGAGAAAATTTGACTTTTCTTCTTCTTCTTTTTTCTTGGAGTAGCAGTATTGCAGTATTTCGAATACTGAAATATTGAATTTGAGCCTGCTTAAACCCTGTAAATTATTATTATTTTGACAGAGGATGGCTGGAGAGCAGAATACAAATTTTCTTTTCTGCAGTGTCTAGATTCGAAGCTGTGAATCCTCAGTGTAGAAACGAAAATCCCAGATAGCCAGAGTAAAACGAGCCCGAGTTAGGGAAGTTCATTAACGGATTAAGAGTGGCGATCGATCGACGCGATTCACGTCGAAAACTTACCCAATTGTCGATCAATTTTTCCGCGCAGACACGCACGAAAAGGTTTGATTTATGGAAAAACACGAAAGTTCTGCGAATGCTCGAGCACACGGGTAACTGACATTATCGAGGGAGATAAATAAATCTGGATTATCAAGGATTCCCTCGAGGCTAGAAGGCGCGCGCAGGAACAGTGTAAACGGTTTGACGCGATTGAACGAAAATAAAAAAAAAAGAAAAAAAAAAGAAAGATATAATAATAAAAGAAGAACGCGAGCCGATCCGTCGAACAAAGTCGACGGATGTACTGACACGAAACACGGATGAAGGACTGAAAAAGGGCTGTAACATTCTGCCTGTGTTTGTCGACGTCGAAATACGAATACTGCTATCAATTATTCGGGATTTATTGATATAATAGAAATTATATCTCTGTATAATGTAGAAATTAACGCTCGGTGTGAGATACTTCATTATATTGTTTGCGCCTTTAATTTATTCCTTCGTTGGATGGCATATGTTTAGCTTCTGGAGTTGATCCTTTACGTACACGTAAATATGTGTTATAATGTCATTGGGTCCTTGTTTCAATTATACCTTCATATGTCTAATCAGATTTTCACGATATACGATTTGCTTCAGTTTTCTAATATTTTTCTAATATTCTTATGTCGCAGAGGTGTCGATAGCTTATGGCATGTCTCAAATTTTTAAAAATATCTCACGAAGCATTCATTTTTTCGACGTCATACCGTAATACTTTTTGATGGTCCCTTCCACGAGGTACAACTTTTGTTAATAAATATTTTCGATATCTTTACAAATAACGAAGTTAATTTTACATCCTGTCAATTAGTAACCGATTAACACAAACGAAATATGAACAACTCTTAATAATATCATGTTATCATGATGGAACAGCATTAAAGTTGATGGTATTATTCGAAGAGAATGGAACCCATCGAAATCTGAGTTACAGGGTTACGATAATTGTTTCGAGGGTAGGGATGGTCTTAAGGGGATATCCTGGTAGAATTTATCGGGTGTAATTCGAACGAAATAGTCGATAATCCTGGCCACCCCCCACGATCCGTTCTAGCTAGACACTGGTAGGCTAGTTTTCTATCGATCGTACGGATTGATATGAGCACCGTGTAGCGTGTGGCCCCTTAGACGTCGTATGGAGGTTGAATTTTAAAACTACCCCCTGGAGAGGCACGGCAAGTTGGCGACGAGGCCCGTCTTTTTGAATCAAGCTGGCACACACGCGGGACCCGGTGTTGCGTGAAGGAAGTACAAATCCCCGGGGACCACGCGTCGATTTCTATTTTCCGTCCGGTATCGACGATCTCGCGTTCAAATAGAACTACAATTAATCCAAAATTTCCGCAACTTAACTTGCCAGGTTCAAAATATCTTCTCTTACGAATAACACTTTCAATGCTTGACATCGAGCCAGGATAGAAATTGTTTAGTAATTGTGTTTTATGATAAAAACAAAAGATTTGTCGAGGGGAAGCTGCAGAGCTATCCATGGATAGTAATAAGGTGTTCTATCGGTGACAGTTTATCAAATTGCGAGGCTGCCCGCTGCGCCCCCTAAAGGGATGTAAGGGTCGTAAGGTGGAACGAGGTTTGGGGGTAGCTTATTAGAGCCACGACAACGGGTCGAGCTCCACCTTGAAACCTCCAACCAACCGCCATTCTGCCGTGAGTCTTACCACCTTGCTTCCTTCCATCCAGCCGTCGCCTTCCTATCTTCTCCTGGCTCGACGTTTCTAACACTCCCTCCCCCACCTTTTCTCTCTCACCCTCTTTGGCTTCTATATAGTTCAAGCACCGTGGAAACGTGGCTGAACATAAAGGGTCGCCTGGGACCGTCGTACTTGCCGTTCGTCTTTAATCTACGAGGTCACCAAGCAACGACAACGACGACCTATCATCCTCCAAGCAAATGAGCACGGCCTGGGCGAACGATGTCGAGCTACATTCGAAAGATTCCGAGTGTTAAGACAGATTTAATATTCGTCTTTGACCAGAGGGGTTATCATCGAAGGAAAGAAAGAACGATTTGACGATACAGAAATTCTGATGTAAGTTGACGACGGAAAGGTACTTCAAAATGTCACGTATGTATGTCGTATGATTTTGTGGGATTGAAATTTTGGTACAACCTTCTAAATTAACTTGCGATGGTCAAGCTAAGATGGCATTTTAGATGCTAATTAGTATTGGGATTAAAGACTTGTTAATCCTTCAAAGAGAGATACCGCTGTTGTTAGAAGCTTAGAAATTTAGAAATATATTTTTCCAAGGATTTCGGACTCGTATTTGGAAATTTAATTTTGAAAAAAGAAAGAAGAAGATTTCAGAAGGGGAATTTGAAAATTTCCTGTTTCAGTTGATGCTCACAGAAATCTGCCCATTTGCATACAAATCGTTCGGCCATAATTCGACGAAGCGTCGTCAGGCTGGGGAGGGGGGAAAAAAGATATAAAATCACAAGGAATCTGTAGTTAGTTCCAGACTGATGGTTGCATCTGTTGTCAGGGACAATTTCATTATCAGTGATAGCCTCGTATCGCGAATTGTAGCCAAGTTTAGCCCGTGTGCCTGTGTGTATCGATCCTTTCGAGGCAGCGGACTGAGCTGTACTCGATGGAGCAGAAGGGCAGCTGTGGCACACAGGACCTTGAAGGCCAGCTAGCGAGACCCCAGCCTCTTGGGAAATGATACCACTTTGCAAGGAGCGAATGGAAATGACCCTTGGATCGCCTCCGGTTCGCCTCTCTCGCTCTCATGGGTCGTTCTTGGTCAGAGACGATGACGATTGCGAGTGGGACACGGATAACGAAACTATCCTGATTAAGGAGCGGTCGCGTTCCGTTGGTATCCCTTAAACCCGTTACTTTCCGCGTGTGGTGTCTCGATTCTTTGTAATCGCGGCTTAATGGTAGTTTCGGGTATTTTTCCTAACATCAGCAGTCATGGTACCTTCAAATTTCTGGAACATATTACAGAGGCGTGCTTTGCAGTTTCAGCAGTCAAATTTTCGTGCCAGTGTAGTAAATACGGATCGCCAGTCATTAGAAATCAGAGGCTCGAACCACCCCCTACAGATATCCAAGGATGAACTAATCGAAAGAGCTAATTTTTATCCTGAAATTGTTATTTGGTCATAAAAGGGTTAAAAATTGGTACATGGATGTAACTATTGACCTTTCGTGGAAAGTTTGCCGAGAAGTTTCGAACGTTCTCGTGCGAGTATTCATTAAGAGCAGATGCTGTGCAAAGGTACAGGGATACCGGAGACCGTTCCCGTAACCAGGGTAATCGGAGGTTGCTCAGAAACGGTGAGAAAGTTGGACGAAGTTGGAGTAGGCGTTGGGGGGGCGGGGGGGTGTACATCCCCTCGTGTGACGAGTCGTTTCTTGACACTAACAGACCCTCGTCTCTCTTGTTGCTCGTGTCCGAGACGGCATTGCCATTGTCTCTGTGAGACATTTTCATCAAAATCAATCCTTCGTAACAATAATACGAGGTAGAAATCATTATTCCGTATTTTGGAAAATTTTGTAACATAGAAAAGGAATTTTATTAAAGCTTCTTCGTTATTAGGCGTCATAAGTTTAGGGCCAAACGTCAAGATTTCTTTTTTATCAAGAAATTATTATTTGATTAACCCTTTGCACTCGAAGTATTTTTAAATACGATCGAGACTAATCTACTTTTCCAGCAAATCCTTTCGAAAACCAAATGTGCTATTTTGGAACGAAAGAGTTCGAAATTCTTACGAGTCTATTTATTTGTATTCCTTTCCTCGATTTCCTGTGTTCCAGTGTAAATAAAATTTAAACGTCGCGTTTCAAAATACTTTGGTAAATTAAATATATCCCCTCAGAGGCGACAGTCGAGTTCAAAGGGTTAAAAAATGCGTAAAAATTCACTGGTCGAAGAATAATTGATTTTAAATAGAATCTTGTCCTCTGTTTCCGGCGAGATAGATCAGTGAGGTTGATAGACAATGGCATGTGGAGCAAAATAGGACAGTGAAGTGTGCGCAGGGTAGGATTAACCCGATCAAGGGGATTCGAATGGGAAAATTGTGTCCCCGTCACGTGGCTGAGCTCGCCGACCAGGATTCCGTCGGCAAAAAGTTCTTTTAATTATACTAAGTAACGTTTTTCGTGGACGGAGTACTCGAAGATCGCGTTTGGTCATAATATTTAATCGCTACTTCTGCAAGAAGTTTCCTCGTTCGAGGACGGAAATGAATCGTCCTCGTTACTAAAAGTGTTTCCATGAATCCTTCGTTTCACTTCTGGACAGAGAGGATTTCTTCGCTTTTTCTTTTCGCACGACTGATCGATATTCATTTTCTGTGGTACGGTTAGCGATCGAGTTGGACGGGTTTCATCGGTTCAACGAGCCAGGAAAGTTGTCAGCGTGACTCGACAATAGATTATCGGGCGTTTCGTGAAACCCGAACCCTTCCGATCTTAAAGATTACGAAACAAACAAGAGCGCGAAGCCGGCAAATGGGGTGACGATCCAAGGGTAGAATGCTACAACCCCTCAGTCTTCGCCCTACGACGACGGTTCCGCGAGAGACAACGATTTTCTCTAATAAGCCGCCGGCTGAATTGATTATTTCTTTGGAAATTTCTAATTGAAGGAACGGTGCAAATATTGTGACAGATTTCGTAGCAATTTGGGCACCTTTTCGAGCATAAATACTAATTAAAATTAGTATTACTCGATTGTGTGGGGGTCTAGGTCGTTTAGATCTTCGAAATATTTATTTCTCCCGTCAAAAAGTGTATACCAAGAATAAAAATTCGACAAACCGTTTACCCAGCTCATCTAATGCACACGTGATTTCGCGACAACGTGTTTCAACGGTAGCAAAACCGTCTCGTTCGAGAAGAAAATTGGCAAAGGAGAATGGTTGCAGGGAGATGCTAGGGGGGGGGGGGAGGGGGGTCATTTTTCGATAGGGGCTGCAACCGAGAGACGGTACCGTGCGAACAAGAAGAAGAAGAGGATGGGGATGAGGAAGAAGAAGGACGCGTTGCCGCGGAGAAAATAAGAAAGCAAATTACCTAGCAGTCACCTACCCCTTGGGGTGAGGTGTCGATATGACATGTAGGGAGACAAGGGACCTACGGCTGGCAACCCCTGGGGTTTATTACAAGGGTGGAATCAAATACACCGGGTGTCAAAAAATGAAACGCCACCCCATCGCGTTCCTTCTATCTGCACCCTCACCTCGAACCAAAGGGGGATGAGGTCACGGTAAGTTACGGGATCGCGGGACGGGGCTTGCTAGTTGTAACAGAGTCGGATTTCGACGATTCTTCCGCGGGCTTAGGGGTTGCTGATACTTTTTCCTTTATGAATCACTGTCTGCAGATTCTTTGGGAAAGTTTGCTTAGATTATAAGACGTTTAGAAAAACAGCATTTTTCAACCCTTGAGCGACGTGCCGTTGGAACTGTATTTCGCACTCTTTCGTCTTCGAAATTTTAGGATTTTCCTATAGATGTTCCGATAATAAATGTTATAAGGATCTGGAACGGTAACGGTATGCATTTGAGGGTTGAATTGTTTCGGATGTATTTTGTTCGTGAAGTTGTTGTACCTGAAGCATCGATGATCGGACGATGAAGTTTCTCGCTGAGAAACGCGATGTCCGCTGGTGGAGAAGCCCCGATTACGCGTCTGGCTGCTAATCTGATTTCAGCCACCTCCAGACCGACAACTCCTTAGCTCTACTCCTTTGGTTTCTCTCGACAATCTTGTTACGTTGGATAGACGGGGGAGTTGGAAGCGTGGAATCTTGTGCCGATGATACTTACACGTGATCCCCCCTGCTTGTGATGCATACAACCCTTCCCAAGCTGACAATGAAGCTCTTTTTTCAACACAGAACATCAGACAATTTTCTGATCATATCTGTGAAAGTATCTATTCTTCGTATTTCTTCTTTAAATACATTTCTATGCTGATTGCATAACATACATTCACTTGTTTTTCGAGATTTTTCAATTTCAAGTTATTCGATTCTTTATGAGATATTGGCATTAACAAACTCCTAATTGTAAGTACAGGAGTGAACAAACACAGACTGTCAGCCAATGGTTGCAACACCCATGAATCGTTATTTATTATTCCAAACTATCATTTAAGAATTGAAGTAATGGTGTTAATGGATTGCGTTCGGTAACGATCAACGCTTAAAAGATGATCAAACCTACCAAGGACACAATTTCTGATCGAACACATCAATTAACTGTTAAAAGCGTTAATAGGTTCGATCGAGGGTCGATGAACAACAAAAAGGTCGAATTCGACGGAGGTTCGCCAAGACTGTCGTGGTCCGTAAGCATCGTGTCGGTGGTTCAGCCGTTTCGAATCGGCGTAAAGTCAGCCACCCCCTGATCCACGGGGTGAGGAAGGGGTTTGGTGGTGGACGGTAGGGGACAAAACTCAGCCTAAGAAGCCTTTAAGAACGCGAAGGCGGCGGGTAACGGTTGGTGGGGTATAAAAGTAGCCGCATGCGCAAACTCGTGAAAAACTGCGACCCGCCTCCGGCGCCGCCTCCATCCCCTTTCCACCTCCCCCCTGCGACGATCCTTTCACCTAGACACTCGCAACCCCCTTAGACCTACACCACCCCCCCCCTCCCCCTCCCTCTTCCCACCTTGAAGACGCGGTCGTCTTGGAGGACGAACAGCAGCCTTTTTCGACAATTGGCCCCGGCTAACACGTGCTAACCGTGTGTGATTACCTTCGACTTCGGGATAGAGACAATCCCCCCTCCGCCCTCTTTTACTCCTTCTGGTTCTGTTCACCACCGAGCTCGAGACGTTTCGTGGCCGCGAAAATCAAAGTGTCATCCAACGCTCAGACGAACACTGATCGGTAACAGATCTTTTTCTTTTTCTTTTTCTTTTCTTTGCTCGAACGTGGAACGGATTTGGGCTGCAATTTGGTGAACGGGGGGTTGGTTCAGGGTTCGGTGCGTGAGTCATCGATTTTGGATATTTTGTATCCCGTAGACAGTGCTGTTTTTGTTTTTCAATGATGGGTGTTTGTCGGATGGGAGGGGGTGGTCGAGCGAGGGTGAGTTGATATCAGTATATATTATTTTTTGTGTTTATTAAGTTTCTTTGGGGCTTCAGTGATTTTGCATTCAGTTTTTAAGAAGGAGAGGATTGAATCGTATTAAGCGAGAGCAGATTGAGGTTTTTGTATAGAACTTTTTTCTTCTGTTGTACGAATAGACACTGTTAAGGTTTGGAATTATTTTTAGAAGAACGAGGATGAACCGAAACTTTTCATTTCTATAGTAATAATTTTCTATCTACTAAACTATATTTTATAGCAACGTTGGTGGCTTGTCGAATTTGTCGTTCTTTCTGCCAGTAGAAAGTATCAAATTATTTGTCTGTTTCAATCATTTTGGATCAATTTCTTAAGGGGAATGAAACGGTGAAACAAGGATTTATATATCAATCCTTCCTCTTGTTTCGTATCAAACAAACGGTGTCAGGTCGTTCTTTTTTTTCCACGATTTCGCGTTGATTTTTTGAAAGGGATGGGCAGTTGGGGGGTTGAACAAGGGGGGTGTGGATGGATGAAGCGACAACGTGTGAGCACCAATTATTTCTTGCCAGGCAGCACGGGAACAACCGGCAGCGTTGATCTAATTGGTCGCCAGTAGGTAATTGTTCGGTGTCGATAATTGGGCCAATTAATTTGTACGGAAAAGTGTGTCGATAATCGTCCAGCATTCACCGCCGCGATACCGATTATGTGGACCGTGTCAGATGCGGGTTATAGAATATCGTTATCGGTGACAAAAAGCTCGAAAAACGAAAGAAAAAAAAAAGAAAGAGATATATAAAATGAAATAGTGAAACCGTAGGTGATGATCGTATCGAAACACGGTCTGGTCGGGTAATCGAAATATATTTTTCTTTTAATTGAAAAATATCGCCGCCTACCCCGTCTGGTCCGGTAATTTTATGGCGGCAGGATTTAATTACACGAAATCACGTCAAACTGGACGATATAATTAAATACCTGTTTTCCCGTGAAAAACTGACGCGCCACGGAATTCTGTCGACCACGTTTTTATTGAAATATTCGAAACCTGCTAAATATCTAGCTTCACCCCTGTCTCTCTTCCTGTGCGTGTCATCGCGTAGCTGTATTTCGAATATTCGATTCCATTTTCCACGATTTTCAAATTCCCTCGACACGGCCAGTCACCTGTCTTAGCGTTTCTCTTTGTCTTTTCCCTTGGGGCTTTAAACGCGCGGAGAATTTAAAAAAAAAAATGCCCTTCGCAAAGTGTTTCAAAGAAAAAGTAGAAAATCATTTTATATCATTTACCAAATTATTATTCAATCATTCGACCGTGTTAAATTTGTGGCGTGAGTCGTCAGTGACCCCCGACACACTTAATAATTATAATTGTTCCAATTGAAATCGATCTAAGCTTTCCTCTTGCTTCCTTACCAAATTACAAGACTGACGCCACTTGAAATATTTAAAAAACCTCCAGCTAGAATTACTATACATCTTTGTACAATAGTTTGACAATTTTGATGATACACGTAAGAAACGAAACGCATTGCAGCGTGTCGAAAACGGGGGCAGAAAAATGAAAGGGCACACGCAAAAAAAAAGGAAAGAAAGAAAGAAAAGTAGAAAGAGAAAGAGACGATGTATCACCCGAGGGTCCGATGTATGACGAAATGCATCTCGGGAACTCGACGTTTAGGGACGCGGAGGCGTTGCATTGTTACTCGTTGGGGTGTAGGATTATATGGGGTGGTCTGTGTCGTTCAGGGATCCTCGTAACTTTGCTACAGATCCGTCATGATCGATAGTCTTCTATCGTCCGTCCAAAGAGAAACTCTGTATCTATCATTTTTCGTGTATCGTTCTTTATTTCCAAAGTTCGAATCATTCTTTATCGCGCGTTCCCGTCGTATTATATTTTTCAGACCTTTCTCAATAATCACTTTACAATTTCAACAGCGTACCAAAGTTATTTTTATTAAGACAACGATCGGTATCGTTTTCATTAAAACTTGTGTTTTTAATATTACAAAGGTTAAAATTTGAAACCTGTATCTCAATATTAACACGTTGAACGCCACGTAATTTTTCACAATCAAGTACCGTGGTTAGCGTTAATATTAAGCTGATAATTTGAATTTGAAAATCGACTGCATCCTTAACAATTAGGATTTGATCGTGTCTGACTACGTACGTCCGTTTTCACTGTGACACTGAACCTGTTAAGAATCATTGCACAGCTCAAAGTTAAATAAAAGAAGACTCAAAATTCACAATAAATCTCTTTAAACGTGCACTAAATGACATAGAATTCTTTTAAACGAAACACGAAGCTGCACCCCTCCTGCTTCCACAAAGATTCTCGTTATTGTTCGATAATAATTTCGACGCCACGTCAGCTTCTACTAACATATTCGCATCTCAGTGGAACCGTTTAATCCGAAGCTACGCGATAAATGTGACCACTCGAAGAAAAGATATATCCAACCTGTGTGCAATCGTGGATAGAACGGCTGTATCCGTTCAACACGTATGACGATCGGCATTAAGACAAAGTCCGTCGTTCCCCTTCTTTCTCCGTCTTTTACCGACTGCCCCTCTCTTTGTCGCGCCCCTGTGCACCCTAGCTTTAAGAACCAACCCCCCTCGAGCATCCGTCGACACAACCCCCCTTTCGGTTGTTCCTCGCTGCTAAAACGCAACTACACGAGGGACCTTTCTGCCGTCTTTGTTTTCCCTTTCTTCCCCAGTGTCGTTTTGCAGTCTCGCGCGGGGAGGTCGTTGTACGACGGAAGCGGCCGGAACTCGACTAAGAAACAAAGAAAGAAAGAAAGGGGAGAAAAAAGAGAAGGAGAAGAAAAACGCGAAAAGGACAATCGAAGTGGTGGCTGGTTCGTTATCGGTGTACCAAGTAACCGCAACGCGGAAACGATCCTGCGCTGACTACCGCTACATCCGTTTACTTCTATTCTTTCTTTTTTTTATACCGTTTCCGGGGAAGTTGCGGCGATACGCTCACGTGTTCAACCCTCGATGCCGACGGGTCAATCGTGATCTAGGATTATGAAACGGTGGATGTGTGATCAGTTTTGAAAGCAAGGTATTTCGGATATCGGGGAATTTATATTTGAGGTTATACTGTCGAGTTTGGGAATCGGGATATGTCAGGCTTGGAAATAGATGAATGCGATAGGTGAAATTTTGGATTGAAAATTGGAATAAATTAAGTTGAGCTCCTTATCTCCGTCGCTCGTCGTCCGAGGGTTAATCTGTTTGTTGACGCGTCGGATCAAGATCCTTGAAGGCCGATTCGCGCAGCGAGCAACAGGGACAGAATATCAACAAACGTGACTTGGAACATTCTTCGAAACGTCGTCAAAGTGGGGATAAGCAAATTACGTGTCTGAGGAAAAACCTTAGCACGGAACGATACGTTCAGTCGTTCGTGTGTATCGATACAATTAAATACATATATTCGATCAGTGTTTCAAAGTGAACATAAAGTGTACCAAAATCTCATTGCGTTAAATTCGTGGTACCAGCGTGTCCACCAGTGTCCAACCTGTGAATAATATAGAACTAATTATTATCAGTGATTTAATAAACAAGCGATAAACTCCATGGATCAATTATGGGTGTCGTGACAATTAATAAACTTCATAATTTCGTATTGCTTTATATATTAAAAAAACATTACTTAGAGAATTGTGTTTCGGACTTCGTACGATGTACATCAGAAAATTATTTATCTTCAGGTTAAAATTAACGAATAAAACGAAAGCAAAAATTAGATATCGTGGAGCCTCGATCAAAGTGTTAATTACGAAACAGTGACTACAAATCGAATCCCAGTCCACGCGTTGTATCTACGTAAAGTAGAAAGATAAAGGGATAGGTCTGTTGTGTCATCGGGGTAGTTGGCGATCAGCAGCGGCAGCAGGCGACGGCAGCATCAGGATATCGTTGAAAGAGGGTGGCAAGGGAAGAGAGAGAGAGAGAGAGAGAGAGATTTTTCCCCACCGCTTGGAAAAACCAACCCCCACCAAGTCGCTTAGTACGGGCTGGCGGCGGTGGCGGCGGCGTGGAAGAGAGGCACGGAGGGGTAGGTTAGCCAGGGTGGTCGTCGGTGGTGGCTGGGGGCGGCAGCCTCAAAAATACACCGCAACCACACCGCGCGGCTCCACCGCAGAAGCCGCCATCTTCCACCGGCGAACCGAAACGAGACCGCGCGAGTTAAACACCCTATCCTACTTCCCCGTGAAAGTTGCCGCTGCCACCCGCCGAACCTAACATCCGCCAACAACTAATCTACCATTCTTCTGGACCCAGAATATCAACAAATTTTACTCCTCGCTCACGTGGATAACTACCAAACCTGAAGTTTAGTCTTCGTCCAGGGACAATTGGATTCTGAAGAAAAACTACCAGTCCTTGAAGTTTAATCTTCGTCCAAGTGACGATTGGATTTTCAAGAACAACTACTAGTTCTTTCGACCTAGCTGGAAACTGGCAAACCCGAAGCTCGCTATACCTAGTTGGGTTTAACGAAGATCTACCGAGCGATTTTACTCTTCGATCATGTGGATAGTGAGCAAACCTGAATCGTAGTCTGGCGATAATTGGATCGAAGGGGACCTAGTGACGATTGGATTTAAACAGAAACGACGATTCTTCCGGTCCCGGCACCTAATCATCACCCAGTGACGATTCGAATCGATTCAAGAAGACACGATTTAAGTACACGTGCGTTCGATGTGATGTGTTGGTTAATTAATCAAGAACGATGATAATGTGTAGGTAGGATGAGTGTCGCGGTTATAGTTGGCTTGGAGTATACCCGGCGTGGAATTAACACCTGTTAGATGGTCGACCGCAAGTGTTGATGTGATATCGGTGGCGGATGATTTAGATCGATCCCGATGATGAATTAACGTCAAACGTGGATGGCCGATGGTTTGACGAAGAGACGGCAGAATCGAATAAAAGGAAGTGGTGGGGCGAACCGATCAAAGAAACGAGGGTTCGATTCCAATAAAACGAATTTTCCCCGCGACTTGGCAATCGAGACGAAGGAAGAATTTGCAAACGGATGCTCTCTTATCTCGTCCCTGTCGCGGGATAATGAAATAAGGATCAAAGGATCCAGCCGGGACCCTGGTGGATATGATTTTGTTAATTTAAAGTGACCGAGAGTGTTAGAAAAAAAAAAAAAGAACAGAATAACAAATAAAGACAATTGAGCCGAATTCTTCGCAGCAATTCGCCAGCGAAGAGAATATTCTAAGGGAAGAGTCAGATGATCCTGTTCTCATGACGAATCCTTTACGAGATGCACGCCCCGAGGATCGGCCTCCAGGCTTAGATTATCCCGATCCCAGACTGGTTCGAAACGGTCATCAGGATCATCAGGGGAACTCGGTGCATCAGATCGGTGGCGGCAGGATACGACGAACGAGGACCTCGTCGTCGAGGAGAAGGATGCACCTGACCAACGACGTACCTCCGCAAGGATCCAACGGCGGAAACAATCTTCCGGACTATGCTCTCACCGCGGATCTACTCGCTGAGAGGACTTTGGACGGGCTGTTCGCGGAGCATCCTGGGGAACTGGTGCGAACAGGTGAGATATTTGAAAATTTCAGACCTTTTTATATCGTTTAAACTTTAAACACCGTGGCTTAGGATTAGAAATAGGATTAGGGAAGCAATGTTTTATTTATATTCGATAATTTTTAATTAAATTGTGCCTATTTTTGATTGATTTTATTTTTTATTTCATAGCGATTGAAATAACGCATACAGCAATTATGTTTGGTGTCTATGTATAGTTTGTATCGAAAATGATTTCAATATTCCTGGCAGTAATGTCTTATCACTTTTATTCTTATTTTTAACCTAAGAAATGATTAATCTGCGTCCACTTTCAAGTAGATAAATTATAAGTTCAATTTGAATAAGGTCATACTTGCCATTCTATGGCCATTTTATATCAGTGCTAATTTTGTCGTTGACAAATATTTTCTTTTTTCTATCTTATTAAAGAGCGTTTAAAAGTAGTATAGTTATTTGACTGAAAAATAGTGCGTTCATAAATAGCGATAAAGAATGGATGTCGAAACCGTTATGATTTATCAATATTTAGTTTTCGGATTACGGTTTCGTTCGAATGGGCAATTGATCTGCGACAGGTTCCCCGCACGTGGTGTGTACGGTGCTACCAGCACACTGGAGGTCAAACAAGACACTTCCGGTAGCGTTCAAGGTGGTAGCCCTGGGCGAGGTCGGTGATGGGACCCTGGTGACCGTTCGTGCTGGCAACGACGAAAATTGCTGTGCGGAATTGCGAAATTCCACCGCGGTGATGAAGAACCAGGTGGCGAAATTCAACGACCTCAGGTTCGTCGGAAGAAGCGGTCGGGGTATGTTATTCTTTTATTTTTCATTATTTTTATTGATAAAAGTGTAAAGGACGTTCGATTCGATCGAATTTGTTCCGAACTATTTTTCTTTTCTATATCTTTCGATACTTGCCCAATTGATATCGTTCGATATTAATTTTGATAAGATTATTAAAGAAGATTTTAATCGCCTCGAGGGCAAAAAATGATATTTAACAAATTTTGTATAATATTAATGTTGCTTTTGATATAATTGCTAAAGAAAATCTGAACAACTTACAAATGTATAACACTCCGATGTTAACACTTGCAATTGTATTTACCAAATACTACTTTTGATATGATTACCAAAGAAGACCATCTCATTTGCCTCTTTTGAGTTTCGACCACAGCGTTGGCAAGAATCCCAATGTTAAGCCCGATGTAGACAATTAAGGGGGTGCATTCTCGGAGGGGCGATTGATAAAAAAAAAAAAAAGAAGAAGAAATTCTATCAGCGTGACTGGTACCGAGGAAAGAAGCTTTCTTCAAGGCGTCCTAAATCATTCAACAGTCGGTACATTAAGGCGGTGGGCCGACTGATGGCCTCGTTTTTCCTTGGACGAACCAGCTGGCCCCTTCGTTTCATCCTCATTTTTAATTCACCCGGCAAATACGACGACTCTCGATATCACGGTCCTGGTCTTCGTCGTAGTCGAGATTTTTTAATTTCCCGCCTCCCAGTTTCAATAATTCAGCCCGTTCCTTTACAGTTTTCACGATAAAATAAGAAAAAAGAAGAAGGGGAAAAGATCAACGATGCCCTAAGCTCCTTTAAATAATGTCTAATAATCGACTGCTATTACGAACGCTTAGTGAACCGTTTTTTAAATATCTCTACTATTCAGTAATTTTTATTGTAATTTCCTAAATACCCTTCTCTAATAATGAACCAACTTGCGACACCTCCACCTCCACCCTCTATATAAGGCAAAAGAAATTTGAAACACGTCACATTAATTATTTCAACTTAATAATACGGTTAAAAGAAGGTAAAATCTCGGTTATATTATTAACACAATCGAAATAAATTTAATTGTTAGAAACGTTGTATAAAAAAGTAACCATAAAAAGAAAGGAGACTGAAGGGGCCGTAGGATTCTTGAATAATGCGATCTAATAATCGCTGCCATTACGAGCTAGTCTTAGGAGAAGGAATGTCGTTTCTCCCTTGCCCTTTTATTTCTTTTTTTTTCTCGTTCGCCGAAGAGGGTGGCAAGGATCGAGAAGATACGAGTAACGAGGCGTCCTTTAATTCCTTTAATTCGACCGGGTTGCAACGAACGTCCCTTCTCCGCGACTCTTCGGGACTCGTCTCATTCTTCGTTTCGATCGCGACGCGAACAACTTTTCCTAGCTACGAACGTGACGGTGGTGGGTATTCGGTTAACGAGGGGGGTTTGGTCGACTTGTTTATGGCAAATTGGAAAAGGAAATTGCGGGGTTCCTCGCTCGATATCGACGGGGTCGAATCTTAAACGGTGGCGGTTTAAACGCCAGCTTTTCTTCTTTCCTTTCTTTTTTTTTTTTTTATGGATCACCCTCTTCGACTCGCGCGTCCACGGAACCCGTAAATTTTCAAATATTTTCGCAACTTTTACCCTCGCCGTCGAACGGAGGTTCACTTTGCTCGATGAAGTTGTTTCGTTTGTTTGCGAGACGTTAGGGATGAGAATTTTTCATTGTTTTAAGCACTGTTTGAGTTAATTTCTGATTCGAAAGATTTAACCGAGGTGTTCGATCGTTTTATCGTCATGCTTCGATTAGATTTAACCCTTTGACTGCGGCATGGTCCGAGAAAAAGTCATGAAAAATTATTTTCTTAAAATCAAAGAAAGAAAAATTATAGTCAAAGCTAAGTTAATATTTACTTGAAATCTTACAATTTATTTATCTTACAATTAAATTGAATTATTCGGTAACCGAAGGATGTATTTCTAAAAAATTTATTGCTGTTCTTTAGAATTCCTGTTTGTACCAAGGGAGCTTATGGTTAGCCATGGTCATTGGGTGCCAAGGGTGACTGGGTAATTACTCGTTGCGTATAAAAATATAAGAAACAAAGAAAGAGAACAATAGGATATAATAAAATAGAAGAATATTTTCTGACAGTACTGAGCATTATCATACTTCAGCCATAAAGTAGGATACTGTGGAAGTAGAATATCTTAACTATCTCAATTTCCAAGTTTATGATAATTTCAATCATTATTTTAAATATCTATTTTCAGGGAAGGCATACGTTTCAAATTTTCCAACTTCATTTGTAAATTATCCTATTGTTAATTCAATATCAACATTAACCTTTAACTGCCATGGCTGTTTTAATCTAAAAGTAACTCTTGAAATATTTACAATAATCTTTTACTTCCTTTGCGATACAGATATAATAATTTACAAACAGCACTATTCTCTGATAAGTACCGAACAATTTGATGACAATAGAAAAACAGTAGATTCGACTTTTGACATGTTCAAGTACGACCTGGCTACGGTACTCGAGGATTAATATTCGTTTCTCTTGCAATAAATTCAGGAAATTTACAATTTGAAAAACAAAGTCGTTGAACGAATCCGTAAAGCCTGGATAAATTCGGAATTTACCGCGGGGCCCAGGGTATCGAGAAAGAGAGAGAGAGAGAGAGAGAGAGAGAGAAGAGGAACAACGGCCAGGAGGAAATATTTCCGGCAGATTGGAATATCGGCGTTTCCCGGACACGTGGAAAACAATCTTGCATGATCCGTCACCCTCATAGAGGTTCTAGAGGCAAATCGTTGCGTACGGTTGGTAGTTAGGGGCTGCCCGTAATACAGTAATGAGGGCTTACTGCCATGGAAACCAAAGCCGCTTACAGCCAACCACTCTACTCCCGAACCCATCCCACTTTCGACCACCCATCCGTCCACCCAACCCCTCTCACCCTTCTATTCTCTGATTCCCTATGTATCCGCGATATCCTTCTCATCCGAACGGTTTCGCGAAAAAAATTGGGAAAATCGTTCACGAATCTCCGTTGTTATTCCAGAAATACGATCACAAGGACCACCGGTGTTACGTTCCACTTCCAAACGATAAATCGTGGGTCAATCGTTACCCAGAATTACGAAAAATGTACATAAACAATTTGGATAAACTTTAGGGGATGTTTAGGGGACGGAATAGCATGAAGTTCAGAAAATTTAGTTTCCCAAAAATTAACAAATCTAAATTTTTCTAGAAGGGTTAAAATTAAAATTTGTACCCCAACGCGTTTGTCTGTAGAATGTTTCAAAGCACAAGGATTACCTTCAATTTTTTTTCAAAATGCCTTCACTTTGAAGAAACTTCAATTCATTTTAGCTGTGATCCACCCTGTACGTCGCGCTAGATTTTATTCTAGTTCCGAATTTTGGACGTTTGACGATCCGAACCGCATTCAATATTTTCCGAAAAAATGTCCCGGGTTGGATTCTTTTTTTGTTTTCGTTCAAGCCAGTCAGCGATGATCGTCGATCGATCACCGATCACACAACGAATCGTTATCATCTACGGAGCGTTGCAAACAGATTTGCTAAATAAATCGAAAATTTATGATGTTTGCCGACGAGTGACTGCGTGTATCGCGCATAATACCACGGAGACGAGTCGTCGTCCGCTTCATATACGGATTCCGTGTACATTTTTCCCCTACCTCGGCCTTTTTTCCCGCGTTTTTTCCCCTGTTTCTTTTTTTTTTTCGCCTCCGTTATTTTGTTCGCGGCCCCGCGCTCACTGACCATTTTGGGGCAAATATTTGTTCCATGCTCGCTCGCGGGCTTCGCCATGCCAATTTAATATTGCGAATGCGGATGAGGAATGATTTTAGTCGAGATAAACGACGAGTGCGTTGCTCGAAAAATTGAAACCAACCGGATGCCCTCGATTCCATATGCTCTGTCGACCGTTTCCTAACGACTTTCCTACCGCCTGATCGGTCGTTTGTCAATTGATCCAGGTATCATGGGGAATTTTGTTTTTTTATTTGGATTCTTATAACCCTCCGATTAAAAATATGATTGTTTTATAAGTTATTTGACAAAAATGTAATTGACAGTGTTGCTGACGAAACAACATATTAAGTTTTTATTTCTGATCGTAGAATTCGTATCGTAGAATCTTATTACTAAAAAATAGGGCAGCGTTTCATTCGGTAAACTTAGAAAATTTCAACTCTAACAATTAAGCCCTTTGGTGTTTATTAATGCGAAGAGGTGGTAAACGTTTGAATCGTTTCTAGCAAAGGGAATTAGCTAAGGACTGCTTGTACGCTTCGTAGACAGTATAAACTCCTATAATTCATATTTCTGATATTTATCATAAATGATACGAGAATGTGCGATTCACTTGCTGGCCGTTCACCCTACGTCACAAGGATTAAACGACGAAAGGGTTGAAGAAAAAATCTTGAAAATGATCCGTGGAATAAGAATCGTCCCGGAGAAACAGGACTTCCATCTGAGAGTGGGTTTCATCCGGATCTCTCGCGGAAAGTCGCGAAACAAAAGGGTGGTCTGGCGAGGGGGTCAGAGGGGATATTATCATAGCGGCGCAGAGGCGTATATCACTCGGCCACCCCTTTCGTTTCCGACAGGGATTAGCGTGAAAACTCCCTCTCCCACACCACTCCCCACCCTCTCTTTGTTGCTCTTTCTGCTCGTGTCTAGGAGTCGAGACGCGTATACGGTGGCGTTTTCAAGCTGCGCTGAAAACCGGTGGCCAGCTAGGGGCGTAAAAACGACGGACATAAATACCGGAGTTACCTGTGTTTTATGACGTGCTCGGAGGCGGCACGAGAACGCGACAATCCCGAGGCAAAGCTCCCTGGCTATCGACAGCCAGATCCTGACCGATGTCCTCGCCCAATGGATACCCTTTCTCGCCCTCCGTACTCACCTGCGATCACTATTTTTTATTCTCTCTATTTCTTCCTTTTTCGAACCCATGATTCACGCGATTCCCCGTTTTTCTTGATCTTCGACGGACGATCGGTTTGTCTCTGTACCGTGTTTCGCGGTGTTTATGGCTGCACGATCCAGGGATGGGTTTTGCACAGCCGATGGGCGATGGATCCATGGGAAATTTCCATTCTCTATGAATATTACCGAAATAATGGCAATCATTCGGAGTACTGTAATCTGAAGCGTTAAATAGAAAAAGAAAGGAACTAATGGATGAAATATATTAATTAGAAAATTGAAATGATCCAAGGTTATCAAATTGATTTTTGTTTTAAAATTCGATTACAAGGGATGCAAAAATTTGTTAAAATAGATGGAATTTGCTTAATCGTTGAAGAATGAATAATTTTTGCTTATCTTTACTTCCAAGTATTTTGTTGTGTTAAAAGGAAGACATAACGTTCTTCTTGCGTCCCTGTTTTTGTAAGACTTGCCAACAGGGCAGACTTAAAAATGTGCGTGGAAATGATTTAATAAGTCGTAAAGACTCGTCGACGTTGAAGAGGGTCGACGCTCTTTTTCATAGGCCTCTAAAACCCACCCCTAAAACGCGCCAGCCTTGAAACAGCTGTTGCGATCCTGGTTGCCAAAATCTCGTTTCGATCGTTCGTGACTTACCCGAAAATACTTCCCTTATCTTTTAATTAATCATTATACGAATCAGAGTTTAATCCGTAATGTAATTATGTTACTACATTCGTAATATTTCGACCATTTTTCATAAATTAAGTACAGTATATCTAATTATGAGTCCAGATATTTTGTCACCCCCTCATTTTAGCAAATACTGAAAGGGTTAATTCACGAACGTCACACAGCCGAAACGGCGTCAGTTTAAATATAATTTTCGACTCTTTTCGATTTTATTTTTCTAAAATCATTTCTCCCGTATACAAAATTTTGTCTTTAACACGTTGAATGCAGCGAGGGTCACCGGTGACCGGCACCCGAAGTTTTTCACAATTAAATAATTAAGAAAAGAAACGATAAAATAAACCGCGGGTGGCGTTAATATTAAGCTAATGGTTAAAGTTGTTAATTAAAGAATTTAAACATCCAATTTTGAATCGAGTCGCGATTAATCTTGCATCCACCGTTGAAGGATAAAATCAGACTTCGACTAGGAAAAAAATCGACAAAATCCACAGATAACGAAGATGAAAACTGTACGCTCGCAAGAAATCGACAGATCGCCCGGGCGTTTGGTGGATATCCACGGCCAGCTCGGTGGATCTCGTCTCGACCGCCTCGACGACGTTTTTTTACCCAATTAAAAATTAAAAAATCCAACCCTCTCTCAAGTAAAGGATCGCGAAAGAGGGCGAGCGGGCAAAGAGGAAGGGAGGAATTTCTATGGCGGATGACTGCACCGAGATTTTCTACCGATTAAACATTATTTTTCCCGCTTCGAGTCTCCGCCTGGTCCTACGCGCCAGTCCCGCTCTGTTTCTTTTTACATATGCTAATTCCACGATTTTCTTTTTCTCTTCCTCTGTTCCTTCTTTCTTTTTTTATTTCAAACCGTGCATGCTGCTCGCTCCGATGAATCCTCGACTCGATGTCGACGATCGTTGTGTACCCGTCTGCTGCCTGAAAACTTTTCTCGTTCGTCCATCGTCGTCGCTTCGATTAGTCATAAACGTAGTAGCCCCCCCCCCCCCCTCGTCCAACCGACTTTTCGTTTCGCCACCCTCGTGTTTTCTCGTGTTCCTCTTCTTCGCCGGTAATCGTTATCCGTCTGGGAATCATTCTTGTAGCGGGGAAACGTGATCTTCCGACGATCCGTAAGAAGACACTCTTTTGCTTGGGGGTTGAAGTAATTTTATATTTTGGTTCTTTCCAACGTTGGAGGTTCTAAAAGCGGTGAATCTGCTCCCCTTGCAATTTTTGTAATAATCATTGACACGGCTAGACAACGGTCAAGGTGGACCTGTGACAATTCTTATCGGGTTAAATTGTGAATTAATACTGTTAACTTTAGAAGATATTTATCCAGCGGCGGATAAAAATTCCAGTAATGCCTCAAAATTATAGCCGGTTGATGGTAGAAAATTTGGAAGCAGGTTCAAGAAATTTTCGATCGGGTAAAAGGGATATGTAGGTCTTCCGATTTTGGAAAATATTTCTATACCAAAAATTCGACTTACCCCAATAGAAATGGTGCGCCAAAATTACAAGTCATAGACTTATGAAACTTTGTATCGCGTTCTATAATTGTCTCGACCCGTTTCTGTCGAAACGTCGAACAAACAACGAAGGTAGAAAAGTAGCACGCGAGGTAAGAGTAACGAGGAACCAGGATCGTTTCTTCAGGGTTGTAGGAGCGTCGATAAAAGTGTGCACGAGCTTCGTTCCGCAACCGATTCGGCCAGTCGAAACGTCAGAATCTTAAAACACGACAAACACTCTGAAATAACGATCCAAGCCACCCTCTCGGCTACGAGCCTCGCCGGCAAACAGGGGAGTTTTTAACGCTGCATGATCCCTGGGCAAACTTAGGGTGTACCTACGCGAGCGTTCTCGTGTCTTCTCGCGGTTGTGCAAATCCATGTCGTCGAAAATGGTCATGGGCTATCGTTACCCCATAAACGTACATTATACTACTTCCTTTTCATAAGAAAAACAAAATCTAATTCATCCCGCAAGAAAACAAAATTGAAACAGAGAAGCCTGCATGAAACCAACCCTAATTCTAAGTAAGTCAGAGGTCCTTTGTTTAAAAAATTGTGTTGTGTTTTCATTGCTTGTCAGACGACTTATTTTTAATGAACATTACTACAGTACCAGTTACAGTGTTAGTTTGATATTTCAAATCGCAAGTGTAGTTTCGATAGTATTCGTAGGATACGAAGCAGTAATTGATTAAAGGCCCATCAAGAAACAGAGCTATCTAATATTTGATACAATACCGGTTGTAAAAAATATAAGAGGAACAGATTGAGAAATTATCCAGGGTAGGTTAAAACGTGATGGAAGGGACGCAGATTGATGCGTGGAAAGCCGCCGTTTAACACGCAACGAATTACGATTTCGGCAAGCGTAGACAGGTGGAGGGCAGCCGACCTCAAGGGGGAGGATCGTTCTTCCAGCGAGTTACACATAATGCCTCATAAACACCCTCAAAACGCTTGCCATCACCCTCGATTTCTGCCACCACCGCCATCGCGAATCTGACACCCGCACCGGCAATAAACTTTGGCCTCGTTAGTTCTTCGCTTTCACCCTCGGAATCACCGTTCTGTTTTCTGCTTTTTTCATTTCCATTACAATCCTCAAATTTTGTCCCATTCAATCTTATGAACAAAGTTCAATTTCGCATGTTTAATTATTCGAATTGTCGGCGTTTGATTTACTCTTATCATTGGAAAATTAGAATATCGATCCACCGTCCAAGGGTTAATATTTTGAACGCAACAATTGTCCACCACTCAAGTATTAATATCGATAATATCTAACAGAACGCGTTTCATAGAATTTGCTTAGAAATAATTTGATAAAATCAAAGGATGGCAAAGCTTCCCTTGTCCACTGCACGAGCATAATAAAAGTCTTTCCGAAACGCTGTACGCTGACACACGTATTATCCCCTCTTTTTTGCATATCCTGAATCCGAAAGTAACACACGTAGTCCGTTATCCGTGCACTAATTAAAATCCTTCAAAGGATAGTAGCAGCGACGCTTGGCACCGGGGGAGGTTGGAATAAAAGAGCGTCGTTCCCTCGGCGACGTTCGAGTGGCCGGGGCTGAATATTTCGCTGGACGAGGTCGGTAAGCCGGTTAAATGTCGTGGTTCACCGTAAAAACCCGGTCGTTTGCCGTCCAAGCCGCGCCGGTATGAAATAGAACTACGCAACCGCGTGCATACACGCACCCCGGACCCCATTATAAGCCGTATAACTTCATGCTCGTGCTGCTAGAACACGCTTAAGTGCCACCCTCTTTCCACCAGAAATTCCTTCTCCTCGTCGGCGACGCGTCGTTAAAAAGAAACGTTTCGTTTCGACATTGTAACATGGGTAGACTTTTCCATTTCGAAGAACAGGTACCCGAGAAGTTATCAGTTTAGCATAGTTTCTTTTATAATTATTATTTAACGCGCTGTTTACCATTTTCTACGTTATACGTTCTAATTTCATCTTGTAGCATATGTTAGGAAATGTGTATAATTACGGCCCGTTTGACTGGCACAGTGAAAATGGACGTGGGTAGTCAGACATGCTGAAATCCTAATTATTAACAATACGATCAACTAATTTTCAAATGTAACTTTTCAATTCGATAGCTAGCATTATTAGCTTAATGTTAACGCTATCCGTGGTTTATTTGATCATTTCTGTTGGTAATTATTTGATTGTACAAAATTTCGGTCACCGGCGGACCCCCGTGGCAGCCAACGTGTTAAATATCAAATAAATTCTTCGACGAATGGAGTTGTTCCGGTGGAAAACGGTTGCTCGTGAAAAGAAAAGAACGGGACAATCTTTTTAGGGGATCCTCTCTGTCGGGGGTGTAAACATCCCCCGACGCGGAACCACCCTTGTGTATTGGCCGTTTAGCAGACGCTTCTTGCCGTTGCTTTTTCGCGAGAAACGCGGCCAACTGTTCGCGAACAGCAAGGGTGCGTTCGCTGGAAACAAAACACAAATGTGCCGGAAGTAAGGGGTGAACGAGTGGCGCCGCTGCGTCGATGTTTGGCCCGAATCGGCCGGAATATGTTAATGTCGGACGGTAGAGCGAGGTTGGAGGGGGGGGGGGGGCTGCTAAACGCGAAACCCACCCCTAGAAATATACGCGGACGCTTGTTACGCGCGATTTCATTCTTCCACCTTTCGAGTTCGATCTATCGAATTGTTTCCATCGAACTTTCGTCGAAACGTTTCCTGTCGCGGTCGAATCGATCTTATAACGATACGGTTGCGATTTAAGAAACTCATCCGTACGATAATATTTTTTAACCCTTCACCCTTTTGTACCGCTTTCTTTTTTAACTTCATTGGTATTTTTTCTTTTAATCTGAGAAATGTGTATTTGTTTCCCGTTGCGTTTTGTCAGTAGACGACAGAATAGTTTATGAATAAATAGGATAATTGTAAATTGTATTTGATTTTGATACGAAATCTCGTTTTACCGCCGGGTGATAATTTCATCCCCTTCATCCTCGTCTGACCCACTGCTTTCTTTTCAGGGAAGAGTTTTACTCTGACGATCATGCTGCAGACGTCACCACCCCAAATAGCCACCCTGTCGAAGGCGATCAAGGTCACCGTGGATGGACCCAGGGAACCCAGGTCCAAGACAAGTGAGTGTTGCAGGATTTTACCAACAGTAGGTAACTCTACACCGGAATTCCTTCGTTTCGTTACTTTCCAGTTTAATTTGCAAATATCATCGTATACCGGATTAAATGTTTCATAAAATTGGCCCGGCTTTGTTGTTCAAGTATTAATCTTACGTAATAGTAGCAGATTAATCGCAGAAGTGTTTTTGGAATATATCTTTCATTTATACTAGTTAATTTAGAATTATAATTATCTTGTATCGTACACTTACGATTTTGGGGTAAGTACTGTGTCGAATCTTTGATCGAAGGGGTTGAAAGTTTCAATAGCTGGTATTTTTATTTCCAACCAATGTTATTTATTGTATTCATAATATTTCTGCGATTTATAATTCAAGAGAATTGATAATAAGTTCTGTAGAAAGTAAAAAAGAAAAATTCGAATGTTACACTTATGGCTGACAATGGCAAACAAAGTTTCACAAATATGGCTGCTATAGTTACGGTTTACGTTGTTTCACAATATTGCTCCAATGCAAAATTTAATGCGATGGCTATATCCACACAGTAGTTAACACATTAGCCCTCGAATAGAGGTCCAGGTGACAATATAAATTTAATTTTTAACTCTATTTCTATATCATTTGACAATTTTTCCTAGATCTGGATAATAAATCACTCAGATTCCGCCATTCAGGGGTTGATAATTAAGTCGTATCGTGATCGCCCATTTTAATCCTCAATAATTTCGTTCGGTTTTTGCTTCGTCACAGTTTCCTTCCAATTTGCATTTCTTCTTCATAACGCTATCGTACAACCCAAGTTGGTAGAAATATGGCAACAAGTAATCGATAAAACTAGCCAACACATGTTTCAATAAAATCTATCCTGTGTGTCAAAGAAATTGTATTTCGAACTTAAACGATCGAGAATATTATAAATTCACTCCTACTTACGAATCCTCGTTGTGTTACAGGACACCAGGCGTTTCATCCCTTTCATTTCGGGCCCAGACCGTTCCCATTCGGCCACCCTCAAGATCCTTTGGGATTCAAGCTGTCCGGTAAGTATTTCACAGATCAAATATATATTATACATATATATTTCCCCGCTGGTGTACCTGTATCCAGGAAACACACTCTCGTGTTCCGGAGAAGGTCTCCGGTTCTGGTGGATAACTAAGTTTGCGAGCGTATAGCTTCCCTCGGCACGGTGTCGTCGCGTAAGTCGAGGCTGTGTTCCTTTCAAGCGGATGCCCCAGCCACCTCTCCCCTCTCGGCTTCGTGGCTACGAAGGGTGTCAAAATTGAGCGTCGGCAGGCACCCGAGTCAAAATTGAGTTTTGCCAGCGGGCGTCTAAGTGGAGAGGACTCTGATTAAGCCCCCGCCAGTCGACACTCTCTGCTCTGCCTTTTCGTTTGTCGACGCCGGCTCGGCGAAACTTTCCGTCCTGTTCCCTGTCGTTTGACAAGTAACTTTCTTGCCGTCGAAGATGCTTCCTGAAATTCTTGATCCTCCGCGAAAACTCGCCCAACTCGCTCGAGGCTGATGGTCGGCTCCTTCGGGATACACGGCGGAGACTTTTCTGGTTTCCGAAGTCGAGGGTACTGGAAGTAATGTTAGACAGGTGGAAAATTTGATTTTAAAGGGTTAATACACCCGCTACGTGGGCCATCAGTGACCTAAATTTAGACCTCCATTTAGAAATAACTCTGATTATTGAATTTATTAATTCACGTTGATACCATAAGAATTGACAGTCGATCCCTCGATATTCCGTAATACAAGGGTGATTCTAAGGCAATATTGCATTTGGAAAACGTACCCCTCGTGTATTTACAAAACTAACCCCCGTCCATTCACTTTTGATTCATATAAAGACTTTGGACGATCGCTTGCGAATCCAGCAACGCTTTCTGAACCCTCTTGTTTTCATTAAATTACCGGGGGAAAAAAAAGCCGAGCGATTTCCGGAGTGTTTCCCGTTGGCGGCGGATCGACGGGCAAGTTTGGGGGCGCGGATTTCAATTCGAATTCGTTCGAAGCTCGAAATTTTGATGGGACTAGCCCCTGAAAGGGGTTTGGGGGACGAGGGGTCGGCTACTGATACTGGTGCACCGACACTGTATTGTTTCGGCATGATAAGCGGCTTAACGGAGCTTCACTCTCTGCTACCCGAGCCCCTCTCAACCCCCTGAGGGAATGGTGCGGAGTCCTGGCGTCGATTTCTCGTCCCCTCATCCCCATTTTCCATCGTCCACACCACCGCCACCCCCCTCTCGGTAGAATCTACTCAATCAAGGACCAACGATGCCGCGCCCGGTTCTGCTCGACTTTTCTCTCTTCTTTCCTTCAGATTTCCATCGTAATTTCGGCTAACGAGCACGGAAGCAACAATTTCCAGCTCGCGTGAAATTCTTCCAGCAAGAATCGGGACCGGAAGTTTCGCGACACGGACGGTAAATCGAATTATCTTGGATTCTTTTGGCGGATCCGGTGAAGTAGAAATAGAATTTCATGGCGCACACAATTTTATCGCAATGAAAAATCGAAAATGTATTTACGTTGCAAACGAAGTATATTTTCTGGAAAATTAAAAACCGTAAGTGGGTCGCGTGCATTTAATTTGCGAACAACATCCCCCGCGTATCGATCGATTTACACCCGACAACGTTCACCACTTTTTCAACCCTTTCGTTTAGTAGTTCGACGAGCAACGCACAGGTTGCGCCTCTGTCCGGTTCGTCGCTCGTCGACGGGTCAGTTGGCCAGCGTTTCACCCACCCCTATGGAAGTCGATGGTGGTGGTGGTGGTAGTGTATCGGTTGCTCGGATAAAGACGCGTTTCGAGAGCCGGTTTATTAGATATCTACGCCGTGAGGGGTTGATAAGGAACGAGGGGGAACGGTGTGAGACGACTTGGCTACCAGAACGGTGGTTGTTAAGGTGCCCATTGAGGTGTAACTAGGGGGATGTTATTAAATTTCGTTCGGGTCTGGCTCTCGAGGGGTAGCTTGAATTTTATGCTCTCCCCGTGGAGACGTGAACGTTCGAAGTCCGGTACATTCTCTGTCTTTATTTTCTCGAACGACATTCCGTTTCTTATAAAACGAACCGACACACGAGGAACTTGGTCAGCAGTTTTTTAATTGCCTTAGTTATACGTCGCGATCGTTGTCGTTCTGCTTTTTGGCGAGGACAGGAGACGACAGGGGGTTGATTTGATCCAAGTGTGGATGTAGGAATTTTAAAATCAATATTCAATCATTGTTATTAGTATCGAGTTAAGTTTCCAAGTTAACCGCTAATCATAAACAGGAGATGAAACAAGTTTCTAGTTAAACGTTGACAGAACGATTACGTTGTTCCACATTTTCAGCGTTCAATTTAACGCGTGCCAGAAGGAAGATTCGTCGAAAAGAAAGAAGAAGAGAAAAGCAGTGACAGCTTGGAGGCAAGAAGAAAATTAATGTATTCGGTGACTGGCAACACGCGAAAAGATCCTCTCTGAGATTGTCCGAGAACGAAAACATCCTGATCACGTGCCTCCCGTGAGGCCGTCTTTGTCAGTCTGGCTAAGGGGATGAAAAATCGCGAGACTTGGTATTCGAGTTAACAAGAACAGCTCGCGCAGCTCGATTCCTGGCCCACTTTACCACCCCTTCCTCCCTCCTTCCGAACCTCCTTTCTCACACCACACCACCTCTTTCTTTTCACCCTCCAGTGTCAATTAACCGCGTAGCAGGGGTTGGGCCGGCACCGGAAAAATCGCAACCCCTGTTTCAATAAGGTGGCCTTTACCTCATTTGGGGGAGATTGTTAGGAACGTTCAGTTTAAAACTGTCGCCGTCTCCGCTCCTGCGATCGTTTTACAGTTGATTCGTGAACTTTCTTTAAAGCGGATCTATTCTTTTCTTATTTTATTCGAAGGATGTTATTTGGCAGATTTTTCTTAGAAATCGAGCTTTGTATCGATGGTGTATCTGGCTGGTAATTAAATTCGGGAACCTTAGATGTTTGTCTTAGAAAATTATTTAGTAAAATTTTCCAATCCAATAATCTTATGCTACATCAGTGATAGGAATTTTTCATTCTCCCTGCGGTGGGATTTTGGTTATTTTTGGCAAAATTTATTTCTCAATTTTTCTTTAGCAGAATTTGTTAACAGCTTCGAAGCGAAATAGGGGATGATTGTGATCGATGTGGAAAGGGTTATTTTCCTTTTGCAAGAAATGTGCAAGATGGATAGAGAGGAAAGGAAAGCATTTACTAATTACAGACACAGACGTTCCTTGAAGAGAAAGGCATTGAATCGAGAAGTGTCGGTTTTCAGGGATTCAGGTTCCTCAGGAGTCGTCCTTAAAAGGTCCTTTTCACGTACACGGAAAACCATGTAACCCTTGACGAGTGCGGTGCCGGATCCTTAAAGGTTCCCTTTTTAAGGGGGTTGTCCCTGGTCCACCCCTGCGTCAAATCACGGCGGATCCTTTAAATTCGCGTCACATTTCACCCTCCTGCGTGTCTTGCGAGGGTGTCCCAGCCTCTGCTGTCCCGTCTTTTAATCAGGCCTGGTGACCAGGACCTTTCGACCTAGACGACGGTAACTAATGATACCTTTGGTCGTTCTTCTTCATCCCCCTCACCCTTGCCTGGTATCGTCTTCTCCTTTCCTGAAACCAGGAATCCTTATATTTCGAGGAATTGATTTCTGATTTCTTTCGAAAGTATTCGAAATATTTTATATCATAATACGGTGGATGAATTACGATAGCTCCATTATAATACGATATTCTTAGATTATGAATTCTTTATATTTAGAAAATTGGTAAATAGCATTTGGGAAATTAGAAAATAATATTTGATAAAATTTAGTAACTTGAAAAACTGTTAAATAGCAATACAAATAAATTCGCTATTTTCTTCTATCAGGGTCTAAAAGTATCAATCTTGCAATCTTCCCAAAATACCCCTCAGTACCAACAAAATTCACGTAAGTTTCCAACGCAGAAACATGTCAGTCTCCATGCAATTATGTCACAGTCGCAAAAGAAAAAGAAGAAATCTACAGAAGACCTGACCAAAGACGAAACAGAACCATCATACAATGAGCGTTTCGAAATGTTGCTCGTTTTTTTTTATCAGCTCGTTCGTAACTTCAAAGAGTGGATGCAAGCGTAAATATAAGAGAACCAGGAGGAAACAAGACAGGGGATGGTTGAGTCTGAAGTTGAAGGAGGTACGAAAGAGACGGCGAAGAGAGACAGCAATTTTCTCGTCCTTTCTCGAAATATCTGCTCGCAGAAGCTTAGATCGGTACCGGGAACCTTTCCAGGGTGGCATTTTAGGGGTTGCTGCGACGCGATAATGAGAACGGGCGCAAAGGGTGGGTGTGCAAAGACATCCGACCGACGGTAGCGAGAGGCTAGAACGTGAGAAAGGAGGAGAGGTGGGAAGGGGGGGGGGGGGTACGGTGTTCCAGGGGTTAGGGAAGAAGCTGGAAAGAGGGGAGGTGAGGGTGTGTGCAAGCTCCACAAGGGTTAATGCCTTAGCAGTAAGAAGGGCGTTTTAACTCCTGTTTTGCATAGATTTGAATAGATAAGGAGGACAGGAAAATACGCGAATTAATTTATTATGTATCTGTTGGCTGAGTTGGGCGGGCAGGAGGGAATTTTAAGCGAGAAACCCGAACGAACCGGCTTTACTCTTTACTTTTCGCCCCCTCCCCCTTCCTCCTCTGGACGTCAGCCTTTAGCCCAACGTCTTTAAACGACCCTTAAGTTTCTCTACCGTCGGCTCTGGCCTCTTTAGCCGCGACACCCGTCACTTGTTTCCGTATCTTATGGCTTGAAAACTCTTCATGGTTATTTATTCTGTGTCAAGTATCATCAGCGCGTTTTCTATGGATTTTTTGGGAAAATAATTACGAGTGTAAATTAATTATTTTTGGGGTGCTTTCCTTGTCAGTCAATCTCTGGCACTTTGGAGGCTCAACAAATTTGAAGCTAATTTAATATCTATTGTTAACAATCAAGTATAGACGTTAACTTCTATTTACTTAGGAACGGAACTAGATTTAAAAAAATGATTTTGTAGAAAATTTTACCGCTATTTTACAGTATATTCATCAATCTTTTACCAAATTTATTCACTGGTGTCCGTCAATTTCTTTAATATTAAATAAAACTGATGTTTCTTCGATGTCCGACATATGGTTGACTCGTACTACTTACAATTCTACGATCGAAACGAATCGCTTGTTTTCTCGACTTTTTCCTCCGTCGATCGTTGCTTAAAATGTACTAACGCGAATAGTTAATTAACCGTGACGGTATATTGTTAAGTCTCATCGTCGAGGAGGACAAATATCGGTAGGAAATATGAACCTAAGCTTGGCGTGGTTGAAGCAGCCAGAGCGGATTTTGAACATGCTGCTCGATAATACATCATCCCTTAAAGCCACGGGGTAGCCTGGTAGAAGGTACACATAAAGGCAACTAACCCTAGGGCCGTAACGTTTAAGCTTAACATTTCTCACCCCTTAAAGGGTAGCGGGCTCCTTGAACCCTTTCACTTGTACAACCCCCCTCCCCCCGTGTCTTTCTCGCCGTCTCTTTCCGTCCGACTCTTTCGCAGATCTCGCCAAGCTTCTCCCCTCATTAGTCTTCATTTGTTTTCGGAATTATCGCCCGCCACCCTCCCGCCCTCGTCCTCCTGGCACGCGAGCACACGCTTTTCCAAGAGGGTGCCAGCCGTTTTGGGGGTTTATTAAATTGAAAGTATGTTACGACTCGTTTGAAATAGATACGCGTCAAATACCGAAACTTTTGAATACTGGATACCTCGTTGTTTTATTAATCGTTGTACACTGGACCCTCTTGCGACCCTTTCACATTTTGATTATCTCTTAGTTTCGTTGAACGTGTCTTCGATACAACGGGAAACGAATTAACCGTGTTACGGGAGGATTGACTGTACGAGATATTTTCTGTTAAAGGAAATAAGGGCTTGTCCACACAGTTCAAGATATTTTAGAAAATTCGGTCAAAATTTTGTATTGCTACGTTGATAACTAAATCGATAAAGAGGGGTGAAAAATGATCACAAACGTGGCAAGAAATGAACTCGACTCTGATGGTCTTATTAAATACTAATTACATTCTAATTTAAAATTATCCTATATTTTATAGCCGTCTTTTCTTAATAATAATTCGACTATCTTAAATTTAAAAGCTAACTCAAACCTACCCCCAGTTGTAGAAAATGTTAAATTTACAATTTCATTTTTCAAAGTATACATTACAAATCTCTACTTATCCATCCTTTATCAAGTGCATCAATAAATTGATAAGTTATTACGAAGATCCGGACTGAACGTATATACACGTGAATGCTAAACGCTTGCAAAAGGTTAGAAACGACTGTTCTTCGTAACTGAGCTTAATCAGGATATCGAGTATTAATTCTTGAATATATCGAGGCTGGATTTTCTCAGGTGCATCGGGTACAGGGAGACCCTTGGCCTTCTTAAGCTCGCAGTCAGCCAAGCTTTCGCCTCTTATCGTTTTCTTAATCCCCCTCGTAAAATAGCTGCAGCTACAAAACTCTCGCACTCGGTCCTCTTTTTCCCTCTAGCGTTGCGAGTTTCCAGCTGGGCTGCTCGCTGTTCCACGACGATGTGGTAGAACGCGAGATAGTGGTGTCCTCTCTGGCAAGCTCGGCTTAAAGAGAGCTTAAAAATCACCCCTTCGACCCCTACCGGGCTTTTTACATCCCCACCGTGTGTCGTCCGCCGATTGGTGGGGATAGACGACGGCCCAATGGCGACGTTCGCTTGCACAACACGCCACGCCCATGTTCCAGTGACCACACAATCCTCCCCGCCACTCGGACAGCTCTCCCCTACTAGCTGCGATACCCACCACCCCTCCGCCACCCCCGTCGAAGTTGGTGGCTTCGAAGCTTTCACGGAATTTTTTAACTGCCCTGCACAGATGACGGTATAATCTGCTATTGATCAAGGTGTTTCGAAAAACCGATACTATACCCGTTCACTACGGGCTTCGTTTCCATCCCCCCCCCCCTCCTCTGTTCTATCCTACAACCCCTTGTTCGACAAACCTTGGTTCACTTCTCTCTCGCGGTTTAACCGTCTTCATTTCGATTATTTTCAGGAAATCTTTTCGGCCGATCTTCGAAAGGGACGATGCGAATTTCATATCACGGTTACTCGTATCTAGGAACGTTGTCCATGGTATGGAAAAAAAAAGAAAGGAAAGGAAAGAAGCAATCGATCGTTTCTGTATCGTCTATTGGATAAATTTAACTGTCCATCCACGTCAAACGCTCGCTACGTCAAAGGGAAACGTTTCTGTAGATCTATCTGTCATCGGGTGATCGCTTATCCGTCCGACAATACAACACATTTCCAGATCCTCGGAGGACGTTTCTGTTTTCGCTTGGTACCGAAGTTGTTTGGTCATTTATTACCGGGGACGCTTTCAGCCGTCCGTGGACGCCCAAACCTCATATTTCTGACAGATTTTTTCATTTAATATCCCGTCGGTTCTTTTGCGCGCTCGGTTGCAGCTCTGCGATTGCCTACGGTACATTTTCAATTATTGTATTCTAATACTTTGGGAGAAAGGATTTTTGTTTGCGAAAAATTCTTGCCACGATGCGTCGTTAATTGACTCTCGGACAAATTTAATTAAATACTTAAATAATTGGTCTTGTCAGGTGTTGAACTTTTTTAATATTAAAATCGCTGGGACTATTTTTTGGGGGCTACTTGTATATTTAGTATAACTCGGGCAATTTAAATTTGACAAATAATTAACTAGGCAATTGAAACTTAAGAATTAAGAATATTATTTAAAACTTTGAAACGTCTTACCACCTACGCCCCCCTTTACTATAAAAATTAAATTTATAAATATTCTACTCAAAAAGGTCACTAATGACACAAGTTATTTCACATAGGGAATGAAATGAACGTCTTAAGGGTTACGTTTGACCATAGGTTTATGGTCCAGCTGTCCCATATCGATTCGTGGAAACTCCCCAATGGACAGGACACTGTCCAAGAAGCCGAAAGACTGACAGACATAATTTCAAAGATCGTTTCGATTGCACAGGCTTGCAGCACCTGAGTCTGGAGCAAGGAGCAAGTCAAGGGTGGGGTGGATTACCCCGAGGTTCTCTACCACCCCACTGTCTTCCACCACCTCCTGGTCACCATTCGCATACACATCCGCCGGCAGCTGGTGCGTCTGCTTTCAATCCCTTTCACCACAGCATCGAGCAAAGATCCCCCAGACTACCTGGACCTAACACTGGTAAGAACTTGCTAAGTTGTGCTCAAATTTTTCACCTTCTTTCAAACAATTATTTAGCAAATAATTCCTCCTCTACAGAAATATTTTCAACTGACGTAACACGAGTATTTCTATAAAAACAAGTGGAAAATTTCTCTGTCTGAACAAATTGTTCAGAATTAAAATCCTTAACATTGATACCTTTGGAAGAAGCTGAATAATTTTGTTAGAATCGAAGGATTGCTGGGTGTTCGACGAAGGACTCGAGTTGATCGGTTTAATGGGTTTTGTTAAAGAGTCGTCCAGGAACGATTTGGTTCCGATCAGCGTTTCCGTGAGGGTGGTGACACCGACAACCTCACCAGGCAATCCAGGACCTGGACTGCTCACGACGGCCACCGTCGCGGCACCCACGCCACCCGCCGAACCCACCACGACCACCACGACGCCCACTCCTTCTGGACATCATTCACACTTCCAAGGTACTAATCAATCTTTTCACATTTTCCTTCCGAGTGACTTCAGTCTTTTAAAACATCCAATTTAACACTTTGATCCCTGTTTTTCTATCAGTTCAGTCTACCATCTATAACATTTATAAGTTTTAAGCGACGGAACTGGGTCCATTGAGATCCAGACTTACCAAACGTGAAAGCAAAATTAAGGGTACGAATTATGGGCAAAATAAATACAATTTCAGAGACCTACGCTTAATCTTCGATACGATGCTAATAATATAAGTTAACAAGTTGAAAATTTGAAAGTTGGACAGTGGTATTCTTAACATTAATTTAGTCTATTGCGGGGATCGAAGTGTTGAATTACTTATTTAGATTATTTCTGCCAACTTCGATCAGCATCATCGAGTTGACGTTAATTCTAACGACAGGTCTTCATCTTCTGGGAGCCACAGGGTCCATCTTCGGATCGATATTCGCCCCGTTGTTGCCGCAATCGTCCTGGCTGTACAATCCTCTCTATCATACGCAACAGTACGCCCTGGAGCCCGAGTGGCATGCCCTGGCTCTCAGATTAGCCCAGCAACGGTTGCAGAGGCCAGACCAAGCCAGGCTCGAAGAAACCAGGAAGCTTCGAAGTCGTAGCAACAGTCCGGAAATTGGTTTGAAGGAGGAGAAGCAACGGGACGACGATCAGGATCCGTTCCCGAGGTCTAGCCTGGACAGTCCTGACGGAAGTATAGAGGTCGACGACAGGAACGAACACGATCCTAACAGAGACCGTGCCAGAAGCGACGAGTCCCTTCAGGAACAGGATTCACCGAGGATATCGCCTGTCAGAAGCGACCTGGAAGACGTCACCACTGATGTGACCTTTCAAGACGCCTCCGTTCATCTGAGACCAAGTCTGGAGAACTCGAACGATCAGGAGACGTTCAACGAGGAGCAGATCTCTCGGCGAGATGTGAAAATTCGTCTGGAAGGAACCGTGGATCTGAGCACGAAGAGGGGACAGGACAAGGAGAACGTGGGTCAGGATCTGACCACGAGGAAGAAGGAAGACGATAGCGAGATGGACAGGGAAGGGGTCAGAGCCAGAAGGGAGACGAGTCCTAAGCCCAGACAGGTCTGGCGACCGTACTAAAATCACGATATTGTTCGGCTGAAAGGATCTGTGAACGCAGACGGCGTTTGCTTGTAAATTTGCCTCGAGTTTATTGTAGAATTTGTATCCGTGGAGAATATCAATTGACGACTGAACGAATTCACCAAGTGAGAAACAATCGGTCCTTTAATCAGGAATTATCAAGGACTAACCAGGGTTTACGTTCGTATAGCTATGTAAATATAAGCGGCGTCCAATTATCACTTAGGTTAATGTCACGTGTTAAAATGCTAATTGTCATTCGGACTGAAATGAAACCGACCTCCTTTCGAACGAATCCGGAGATCTGATAACGAGTATCGTTCGATAGGAAGCTACTGTCGTTGTAAATATCGCTGAATTTAAGGATACAGAAGGTACCGGCCGGGCCACGTCCTTGCAGACCTGGATTCTTTTCTTTTTCTTCTTTTTCTTCTTTTTCTTTTCATGGCTGTTTTTACGAGGAACATTAATCGATCAGCAGCGAAACGCGACAGGGAGTAGATCGAGTGTAACTTTAGACCTGTTGACGTTCTGTGTTAAACGTGACCGGCTCGGAGAGAGAAAAGAAAAGAAAAAAAGGAATATCTTTCACTGTTTAAGTACCGTCATCAAATAAAGTAATATCATCCGTTCCATGAATGATCATCTTCTTACGCAGAGTGTCTTCGACGATCCCTGAGGAGGCTGGCGTTGATCTTCGACCAGTAAGTACAAGTTCGATGGTAACGTTGATTTTTATATTTAAGTAGCTTTGTTGAAGATATTTTTATTCGAAATTTTATTGAAACTCGACTGAAGATAATTTTGAGTAACTTGGCAACTAAATTGGTGATCCTTTTATCAAATTTTAATGAACATTTATTTGAAATTTGTTGTAGGGAGATAAAACAATTATCACAAATTTTTGTAAAATATTATTAATTTAAACGGTGATCAGTTGTATCGAAAATTGCTATTTATATTGAATTTTGATAAATTATTTGGTGGGGAAGGTAGACGAATTTAATTACCAGATTAATAATTAGGTAAAGAAGGAAATTTGAAGCTAGTTAAAAATGTGAAAAATTGCAAACACCTAGTATACGTTTATTTCATTTTTCAAATTAACCCTTTGCACTCAAGTGGTGCCTCTGGGCGCAATATTTAATTTATCGGAGTATTCTAAAATGTGAAATTTCGGTTTCACCCGTATCAAAATATAGAAAATTAAAGAAGGGAATAAAAATCAACAGATTCTCAAATATTTGGAACACTTTTCTTCCGACATAGTGCGTTCGGTTTCTGGAAAATGCTTCGAGTGCAAAAGGTTAAGATTTCTACTTGCCATCTTCTGTAATTACAGTGTAGTATCAATGCAATATCTAATTTTCTTTCATTTTCTAAGTTTTTACTTATCTGGTAATGTAAATTACCAAACGATTACGACTACAATTCGAATGTTGCTCGCCCTGATTATTTGTTAAATTTTAATCAATATTTCTACAAGGAAATAAACTTGCCATCAATATAAATAATTCGAAATCTATCGAATTGTTCGTAGAATTTTCACTGTTTCCCGAATGGATTTTCGAGAACGATCGATCGATAGTTATCGGTTGTCCTTGAACGATGGAAAGGGACCGAAACGTTCGAGTAGGATTGTCAAAATGCAAAATGGTCCCGGGGAAGTCACGAACTAACCCAACCTAATCCGGACAGACGAGATGCAGCAGATTCAATAATTCGCCGCGATTGCAATCGAGCGGGATGCACCGCACGCAAAAACGGCCAGGCCCGATATCCGGTCGGTGAAAAGGTCCGCGTGATTGATGGGATACACAAAGCGTCCATCCCCATCCCCCTTTCCTTTTCACCCCTCTCTCACCCTCTCACGATTCTCTGGAAAAGCGATCGGTTGTGTTGCTATCAGCATACCACCCGTCACACGTCTCTGAAATCGAGATAAAAAGACCGCAAAACAATTTTCTACATTATTTTCCGATGCGCCGCCCGATCAAATGAGCAATAATACCCGGTACACCGCATCTCCATGAATCTTTCAAACGATCCATTCACCCGTGACCCTCGTTCACCACCCACCTGCCTATCCACCCCCCCTCTTCTCGTGTGCACGAACGCGTTCACCGATGAAAACCTGTCCAGTCAACGTTGCTAATTACGACACTGGTAAATATTCCTGTTTGTTTCGCGGCGTGATAAAAAAAAAAAGATGGAAAGTGAAAGTGGATATTGAATTTTGTTTCTGGGGGTTAGGGATATTTTGTGGTCGGATTAAGGGTCTCTTATGTAAGGGGTGAGTCTTGCGAAATGATTCTTGAAACATAGATTATTGAAATTTTGTTTCTGCGGTTGCGTATACGTAATATTTTGCAGTTCCTTTGGTTATTTATTTGTTTTCACAAAACAGACACTCGTAGCATTCTACTTAAATAAATACTTACTCACCTTACTGGCTATTGGCACATATTTCTCGAACCCTTTCAATATAAGAACACAAAATTTCTAAACGTCTCAAATACTTCTAGAAATATTATATTTCGTAAGGGATGAAAGGGTTAAGACAGAAGAAAGAACTCATCGACAAATCACCCTCGAAGACGGAAACCTTGATCCTTCTGAAAACGAAAAAAGGAATAAAGAAACGTGTACCAGACGATCACCGCGGTCCTTTTTTCGGTGAAACCCGTACACGTCCACGCTGGTCGGGTTATCGCAACAAACTACCCCAATGACGACACGATTAAAATTTCACAGGGGTTGCGTGGACTCGGGCGTGTTCTCTCTCGGAACAAACCGTCTCTCTGTATGATCCCTCTCTCCACCGTGACTGGTCCCGTCCATCGAGCCACCCCAGACCACCTTTCGAACCACCCCCGTCAACCCCTTCGGCCTCTCGTTCACGAAGAGCCACCCCCCCACCCCCCCTCCCTACCCCCTTCGACCCCGTCGGGTGATTGGTACGCGACCGCAGCCACCCCCGCTTTTTAATACACCCGCGCCTGAATACTCTACACCCGTAAACGGTGAGCTGCTATCGTGTATACGTGTACAGGCTGTTTCAATCATAGGGTTCGAATTTGGAGGGGATTGATTCTCGTAAAGAAAACGAATAAAAAAAATATAGAATTGTAGTTTCTTTATGCGCCACCTGTTTTTCGTGGAAATTGAATTTGTGGGTGTTTGAGGATGTTTATAAATGAATTTGTACAGCGACAAGATAATTTATGGTTTCTACTTGTTAACTTTTAGGAAATTGGTGTGTTGTGTTTTTCTATGGAGATGTTTGGTAAAATTCTCAAACAGGTGTTAGAATTTAGTAAGCAAGTTTCGAGTATGAAAGACAACACTTTGCTTGTCAATCTGGTATTATTAATGATACTTGGAATTTTCTTTACTGTTCTTTGGTTACTCGATTATATTAAATTCATGATTTCGGTCGTTGTTGTTGCGATTTTAATTATTCTGGGTCGACCGTGTCCTACGCCACCTTAATTGCAGTTAGGTATTACTCTCATATGTTAAGAAATAATATTTGAATTCAGTTCAATTATCCAAGGGTTATTATTAAGAATTACATTTACTGATTACTAAAATACGAAAGAAGTATCTTTTGAGCATATTTTGTCACTTACAAAAATAATTTCCTAACCCTCGGACGGACCCTCTATCTTCAGAACTTTGAACGATTTTTTGAAACATTCTTTCTTTCTTAAAAATTTGATCGCCTCACGTTTTCTCGATCACGATTCAGCTCTCTTCGAGGTTCGAATATCGATCAGCTGTTTTCTATTTGTGCCGCGATTACTGGAACACCTTATACATATAAATATATACATCAACGGGTGCGTCCAACCCTCTCGCTCCCTCTGCTCTATCATCGTCACAAAACTTTCTCTCTCCCTTTCCGTCGAACTGTTTGCCCTGGTCCTGGTCTCGTTCCACGTCAACGTCAACGGTGCACGCCGAGTGATTCATCGATCGAACAACGTATTCCGGTGTCCCCGGCTCGTTCATCCCCCCGAAATAGCGACAAAGACCGGCCTGCAGGGGTCGTATGAAGCCATGGACGAAACCGCCGCCACGGCGTCGCGTACAGAAGCCAGAGAGACGGAAAATGCATTTCCACCACCGACTGGTAGCGAGGGGGATGATTGGGGGGAGGGGGAAGTTCTTTCAATCGCGTGCCGGCCGCATGCGGCTCTACCGTTCTCTTTTTCAACGAATCGAGAGATTCGAATTGTTTCCCTCTGGGGTGGTTTTCGGTCTTCGCGATACAAGGATCCATTTTATGGGACTCCGCTCGAACAACCCCCTTCCCCTCTTATCGTAAACTGTGTCACGTTTTGCAAAATGTATGATAAAGAATCAAACAGGTTTCTGGATTAAACAATTCTATGGTATATTTATTTACGTGTATTTATACAAGACACATAATCATGATTTTGTAATTTATTTTTATCGCAAGACTACGACCTGCATCAGGATTTAAGACGAGGGGTTTGTTTTCCGTAAATATCGATCGATGGATCGATATTTCGTTGAGGGGATAGTTCTGCGTATCTTGATTTTTGAATGGGACGGAATTGCGGGTGATTGTGCGAAAATAGAGGACGACGGGGAATCGATAATACTTGATTAGGGGGGGGGGGGGGGGGGTTAACCCTTTCGTTGCGGCGTCCATTGTGCGATGCTGGCAAATTGATCGCTGAAACTTCACGAATATTCGTTTGTTCTTTACGATTATCGAAAAGCCTAATTTGACAGCATACAGTAACGAAGTTCTTCAAATGACTAAATCTTAGGTATCCGTCGTCCAATGGTTGATCTATTCGCGTTCAAAATTCCCGGCTAGAAGTATTTCGACCACTGAAACTAAAACATCCGAACAATTAAGATCCAATCAACCAACTATAAGGCATCTGGCGAAACGGGTTAAATAAGACGAGAAGAAAGTAACTCTGGCGTGAATAAATGATAGGAGGTAAAAATAAAAAATGAATTGACGCCAAGCATCTCCAGTTTAGCCAGTCCGCGAGGAGAAGCTTGAAGGTACATCCTTTAATACTTTTTGTCCTTGCAACCGGCTACCACCCCCCTCCGACAGAACCGTCCGCCTTGCCCTGCCAGAAGGGTGTATGTTCTTTTTTTATTATTTTTATTTTTTCACCCTCTTTTTTCCCTTCCCCTGCCAACCTCTCGCAGTCGAGCACTTTAGATAATAAGGCCAGGACGCTCGGCGCGGACGAAAGGGTAAATTGGGTATTCGTCCGAGGAATTATCTCTCTAATTTCTTTAACGTACCAGTCTCTCACCTTCCTCTTATGTACGCGTGTAATTTCCATCGTCGCGGATCGGTCACGGAGGAGGGGTGGCGGTGACTCCATCAGGACTCTTGGGGGATGAAAGGGTTCGTCCATCCGATGGAAGAGATCGGAAAATCTCTCCTTTCTTCTATGCGTCAATCTTTAATCCTTTAACGCCTGTCCGTTCTTTCTAAGAAAAAAGGAATAACCATTTCTTCCAATTGATCAATGTATGTGCTTAGCGATCATCAAACAACTTCCACAACGCAAGATTACAATCTGCTTTGTAATTTAACACACGCTTCGATCGAAACGCGAAATCATGAAATCAGTGTTTTTAGATACGACGTGAAAGTACTAGACATGGTGTGGTCTTCTCTGTGAATAGGCCGCACATACGGTAGTTTTTCCTCGGAAGCATCGGACTATCCATGTGCTTAGAGATCTTAAACATTACTTGTAACGAGCCAAGGAGCTTTGCTCATCTTGGAAATTAGAATTTGTTATAGTCCGAAGTTGGCGGAAAGATCGTTCGAAGGATTAATGGACGATCGGTTTGGAAAGGTATCACGAAAATCGTGACACGTTGGGGGTTGATCCTAATAATAATAAACGATCGCCGATATAGGGTGGGGGTGGGGGGGAGAAGGCAGGGTGGGCGATGTAATTCGTACAAATGATAGTTCACGGGTATCGGGTCGTCGAGGGTTGGAGATGGCTCGTATACATCGTAATGGCCCTGAAATTAGATCCCACCCTTGGCGCGGGTCCGAGTTCGACAAATTCGGTTAGGTCGATGAAAAATGAATCGTTGTTACCGCCGGCCTTTTCGCTCCTCCATCGGCCTGGTCGGTTTGCATCTTCGATTTTTATCGGCTGACCTCCGGGGCTTTAATTTATCGACATATAATTTATCGGGGGTGGCGGGATCTGGTGTTCCTCCAGGAAAAGGACGAAACTTTGTTGCGTCGTTACCATCGGTTACAATTAACGTCCGATTTCTTTCCTGCAATCCTTTTAACTCCTCTTTCCACGCTTCTTGGCGCCATTATTCATTGGAATTGGTAAACGCATGCGAATTTGCATTGCAATGTTTAGGGACTTGATGAACAAATGGAAGACTGCATTAATTTTTATACCTGCATTGAGTATAAATCATGTACGAAGTATCGAGGATTGATATTGTTTCTAATTTAATTAAAAGTCATTCACGATATGTTAGTTTATGTAAGTTTCCGGGTCACCGTTGACCGGCACCCGAAATTTTGTACAATCAACTAATTACCAACAGAAATGATAAAATAAACCACGGATAGCGTTAACATTAAGCTAATAATGCTAGCTATCGAATTGAAAAGTTAAATTTGAAAATTAGTTGATTGTAGTGTTAATAATTAGGATTTCAGCGTGTCTGACTACTCACGTCCGTTTTCACTGTGCCAGTCAACGTGTTAACACTTTGACTGCTACAGTGAAAACAGACGTGCGTAGTCAGACACGTTGAAATTCTAATTATTATGAATACAGTCTGTTCATTTTCTGATAGCTAGCATTCTCAGCTTAATATTAACGCTATTTGCAGTTTACTTCATCCCTTCTTTTGCTAATTATTTGATTGTAAAAAATTTTGTGTGCCGGTCACCGGTGACCACCGTGGCGGTCAGAGTGTTAATATGGCATAAGCGTCATTTTGTAACATTTTCGTGTCGTCATAAATGTTAGATTTTATAGATTTTTTAATTAGAATTTGAACTGTTTGCAAATTTCGTATGTTGTCTGACCATTCGCGTCCTATACTACTTGAAATCGTCGCAACGTCGATTATTTATGCAAAAAATCGAATGTAGACGTGTGCCGAAGACCATCGACTATTATTCCGACCTTCTTAATGTTTTGGAAAGATATTTTCGTCTTAGATTAATTCATATGCAGGCGTAACTGTAAAACAGTACCATAGTCTGACTTATTTTACATCTACACTACTTAAAATCGTTGTAACTTCAAACGTCCATTGAAAAATGTAATCATTGACTGTCTAGATAGATTTCTTCGTTTTGAATTAATCCGTAAATAAGAATAACCGTAAGAATGTACTTTTGTCAGTCCTATTTCGCGTTTGTACTACTGAAAATCGTTGTTAACTTCAATCATTCCGCAAGAGAATGAGATGTAGGTGTTCGTGAAGGATCGTCGTAACAGTTCGTAAGACTGCTTGGTCGTGGATTAATCCATACGCAGGAATAACTATAAGAGAGAGGGTTTGTTTCACGCACAGCCCGCGGCGTTCGTTATATTATGTTTGCCGTTGGTGTTTACAACTGCTCGTAGCCCCGGATGACAATCTCGGATGAAGGGTGGCTCGACGATAAGACAGACGCGTATTTGTTCCCGGGTCGACTTCTCGAAACGTTTGACGGAGCAAAGTATCGAATGACGTGCCAACCTTCTCTCCAGACAGTCTGTAATCTCGATCAGTTTCACTTTGATACACACTTGGTTAATCCTCGATCTCAATAAATAATATTAACCCTTTGCACTCGAGTAGTGCCTCTGAGGCGCCATATTTCATTTATCTGATTGCGAGTATTCTAGCATGCGAAATTTCAGTTTCACCCTGTATCAAAATATAGAAAATTAAGGAAGGAAATCAAAATCAACAGATTCTCAAATATTTCGAACACTTTTCTTCCGACATTACGTCCAAAAATTCTTCGAGTGCAAAGGGTTAAATCCCTTAGTCATTTTCTTCGGAAATATTTCAGAAATATTTCAGAATATTTCCAGATAGTTGTAATTCAAGGTATGATAATAAAGTTTGAATAATTTTAATTTTGAAACTAAACTTAGAGGAAGTTTGAGAATTACGTATCAATAAATAAAACAACTGACCCGTAATTTACCCCAATTAATACTTTCTCGAATCACGATGAAATATCTCGTCCGAATTGGAATCGAACCGCGAAGGCACGCAATCGAAGTACACGAAAAAAAAAAAAAAAAAAAAAAAATAGAAGAAGAAAAAAGATGAGAGTAACAGGGAGCACAACAGAACGGCGAACTTTGCCAAAGACAATATAAAAGTTGGGAGGGTCTCGCAGGATTGGAAGTCGTAAATATCATCTGCTAAATAAAGCTTCATCCTCGAGTAGGATTCAAGCGGCGGTGAAAACCCCTTTGCAGCAGGGGTTAGGGGGTGAACGGGGGTGAGAACGAATCCGGAGACAAAGGCTCGTAACGTTCGCTGACATTAAGGTATTGAAAGAAAGGGAGTAGGGTGATGTAAACGGTGTCTCTGCGTTCACCCTTGCCTCTGCCCTTATCCGCGAAACGATCAACGTTTCTGATCGACCAACCAATCCCTTCTTGACGTCTTATTGTTAGCTATAGAAAAAAAAAAAAAAAGAAAAAAAAAACAAAGTATTCGCTCCTTTGGTAAAACATCATCGCTATAAAAATTGAAAACCATTTCTATATTTTATATATTTTCGCGACAGCTATTTGTATAATCTGAATCCAAACAATTCCAGAGCGATGAAAAATTTCCCTGGAACATTTTCCGGATCCGGTGGCGTTCTGGTGAACGCCAGGTCGAAAGTTTAGGGTGCCATCATGCCTGAAGTGTTTTCTGGCCTCCTGGCAGGAGGATGTAGGTGGCACGACAAAGCAGAGATGAAAGACCCGTTCAGCCCCTTTCCGTTGGCATTCAAATGTGGCCTTTCTCTGACCATGCAACCCCATATCTCCCGCATCCTTTCCAACCTCCCTTCCGTCGCCCGCGAAAAGCAACGTCGACCCGTTCGAGCGACCAAGACACAAGCCCATCCAACACGCCAAACAAATGACGCTTGAAACAAACGAAAGACGACGGCGTTTGTCTTTTGTTCGTGCTGGCACGCACGGAATTCGACCTCTCACCCCCTACCACTTTGGAGCGTTTGGATCGCGTACCACCCCGATCGGGGCAGGGAGAGGGAATAAAAAAATATCACCGTCGGATTTTTGTCTCGGTTAGCCAAACGATTCTGCTTAATGGCTCGGGCAAAGCTTTCGAGGAGGGGTCCGTCTTCCTGAGGACGATCCCACCCCCTGGGTGTGTGGATGATTCTAATTTTCTTAAAGGGGGGATATTGACAGGAGATTTGTACGTTTCGAAAGCAAATGTTAATAACGTCGATCACTGTTTGTTCTATTATTTTACTCGCATGAACGGTTTGAAAATAAATTTGATAAGACAGACGAGGCGGTATAGAAGGACCGGAGGAAAGAGGAGAAAGATAGGAGGATAGGAAAAGAGCAATCGAAGCCATAAGGGAGGGGGGTTTCTTTCATCAGAAAATAATTAAGGTTTTCTATGGAGATGATGGATTCGGTGGACCTGCCGTTCGCTCAGTCAACGTCAGAGGTTGACAATAGGTTCAATGGATGGAGGGCTCCTTTATTTAAAGTAGCTTTGTGTCCTCTCTCTCTCTCTCTCTTCGATCTTTTCCTCCCCCTTCGTCCGGTTCGCCCTGTACAGTTCGAATCTGGATCGTCCATTCTAACCCCTCGAAGAATCGAATTTCTTTAACGGCCGACTCGCCAAGTTAATGAAAAAACGGTGATGCGGCAGAGAAGAAGATCGTGGTATCAGCCGTCTTCCGTTAAGAATATCAGTGAAACGCTTATGCGTCTATTTTTGTCAAATCTTTAGCTTTAAATCGCTACACCACAAGTCGTATTTTATCGTATTTTTAATTCATGAAATCGCCTCAGTCTTCGTATTTTTCGAATTTGGACATGGTTTGATATAAATGATCACCGTTCAGCTGATACTAGGAATATCGACAAAATTCATACACAGTTATTCTCATCGAAGTTCAAGCTTTAAATCGATCCACTACGTGTGCCATTCTGCGGTACTTTTCAGTCACGAAATCCTCTCGGACTGTATACTGTCACTTTCCAAACACCATCTCCAGTACAAAATCCATTCAAATTTCAAAACTCGATCCTTAAGAGGTCAGAAAATTCCTCCTTACACTATTATAAAAAGACGACGAAACATTATTAGTGGCAAAGAATAGTAGGATAACCCTTTGAAGGAAGAAAATCAATTTTTAAAGAGCGTCGAGGTAGAACCACGCCAAGGTGGGTGTTGGACGGCTTCTCGGCTCCGCCGCTTAAGCGGAACGAAAACAAAGAAGATCGTTTAACGATATTGTCAGATCGAGCCCCTGAAGGGCCAGAGGTTCCTCGAAGTCGAGCCTGAGGGGAACCAAAGGCGAATTGTTGGATGTTGGGTGCCGGTCCCGGTTCGCCCGGCTGGTATTATTCCGAACCATTTGTCACTCGGGCAACCCGACAACCCCTTTCGTTTCTCCTAACACCCTTCTATCGCGCGTTTTTATAGCCGCGAATCGTCGCAATATGCCGACAAGGGGCTTACGTTACTCAGCCGGTTGAAACTCGAGGACAGATTAAGGGGGTGCTTCGGAATCCTTTTTCTTACTTTTTCTTTTTCTTTTTTTTTTTATTCTTTTTCTTCCGTCTCGACCTGTCTTGGCCGCCATCCTACGGATAGTCGAACGGATTAAACCCGACTAATCCAGATTTCGCGATGGAACGATCCTGTGTTTTACGCTCGAAGGGTCTCGTGGAAAGAAGGATAATTAATTCTCAGGACTGCAGGGACGGGGGTGAACCCTTTCGTAGGCAGCAGGTTCGAGTTTGACAGAAATTTTGATTCTGGAAGTATTCGGAACGGTTCGTTTGTTAACCTATGGTTGTTTGAAAGATTAGCCTCTTCTGTGCTGTGGGTACGTTAATTTGACTAATTATAAAATATTGTGGTTTTTGATTTTTGGACAGAAATCGCTTGGTAGGTCCAAAGTCCAAGTTCCATATTTTGTTACAAATTCATGACTATTACGACTAGTACGACGTGTATTGTACTACACCTATCCCCTGATTTACACTGAAGAATAGGTTCCTTAGAAGACCGTATAAATCGAAATCGTTGATTTTAATACGTAAAACCGTGTAAACCGAAAACAAACTAAAGCATATATAATTCGGTGATTTATTTCAACGTAAAGTAGAACTAAATATGTTTTAAAATTAAATTAAAAATTAATTCAAAACCTGAATTTTATACACGCTAGGAAGGTCCAGTCGTTGCAAAATAAATGGACTTAAAAAATGTCTTGAAATATAAGCGTCAATGTTACCGAACGAACGGAATTAAAAAATGACTGTAAAAATTTCTTTTTTTTCTAATCCCATATTTTAAAAACCGTGCAAAAGTGAAATCGTATAAATAAAGTAGCGTGTAAATCGAGGGATAGGTAATAAGTAAATGTAATAAGTAAAGAAAGTAAAATACATTCAATGCTCAACACTTTTAATTAAAATAAGATTGCTCGATAACTCGAAGCATGTTTCTTGCCAATTTTTTTTTAAAACAGAAAATTCTGTTCCATCCACCCTGACAGATTCAAGAATGGTACAAAGAAAGATTCTTCGGGAAACGGACAGAAAAAGAGTTCGCGTGACACGGTAGAAAAGAAGCAACAAGGAGTGCGCGAAATCGCGGATCTAATCTGCTAAAAGTCTGCTTAATTATGAGCGGTAGAAACGCGCCAGAGGGTGACAAGGAAAGGCGGAGGGGCGGGAGGGTGAATGGTTCGCTTCTGTTTTCGGACTTTTCCATTAGCCGAATGAATCGTTAGTCTTTTGTTGACTTTTATTGGGGGGACGTTGGCCGGGATGGTCGTGTTGGTGAACGGTTTATCCGAACTCGATCCGCTTCATTCGCACTGTCTGCTTTCGATTAACACTGGAACCTTCTTTCAGTCAGATCTTTGACAACTAGAGTATTTGCTATCGGTGCATTTAGTTACATGCAAGATTCGTGATTTGCGTGGTTTGGTATTTGAAAGTTTAGTTTCCTAATGGCATCTGGTAATCGCTATTTACGAATTTTGGGATTAGCGAATTTAGTTTCCTGGGATTTGTCATTCGCGAATTTTGGCATCTGATATTCGCTACTTGCGAATTTTAGCATTTGCAAATTTAGTTTTCTGGGATTCGTCATTCGCGAATTTAGGTATCTAGGAATCGTTAATTGCAAATTTAGATATCTAGGATGTGTTATTTGCGAATTTTGGCATCTGGTATTCGCTACTTGCGAATTTTGGGATTTGAGAATTTAGTTTTCTAGGATTAGTTATTTGCGAATTTATCTATCTAGGAATAGTTAATTACGAATTTAGTTATTCACCAATTTGTTCATATGATATCCGTTATTTCCGAATTTAACCATCTAGTACTCGTTACATAACGAAACCAAGAATCACCGACTCGAATCACTCCCACAAACACCAGTAATTACATCCCTATCAAATATTTCACAAATTAAACAGCCCACCACCGTGGAATTAAATCATCGTGTCCGTTCGCATAAGGCAGACGAAACGATCCTCTCTGATAGCCGATCGAAGATCCACCCCCCAACGACTAAGGGTAAGGTGTATAATTCAAAAGGGATGAGTTTCCGGGAAAGTAGGAGAAACAAAAACAAGTCTGAAAGGTTGACGCGAATCAAGGCATCGGCCTGTTCCGGGCTCCAACCGATCGAGTAGAGGGTTAATTTTCTGGTCAGTTGGTCGCTTCTGGCTCTCCAGGGTTATAGCGGCGATCTCGAGGCCCGTAACAACCCCTACTTTACCCCCTACATAAATATCCGGAATTAGCCATTTCTCCTGACTTCTATCTCTCTCTCGCTCTATCCACTCTTGCCACGATCTCACCCCTTCGAAGCTTGCCCGGTATCGTTCGCCTGTCCGTCTCTGTTTCTCTGTCGGTCAGCCAGCCACCGGTTGTCGGCCGGAGTCTCTACGATCACTTGACCGATTAAGGGCCGAAGCGGAGGGCTTCGATTCGAGTAGTCGGTCCGTTACGCGGAGGGGTGGGGGTCGTGAGTGGATTGACGTAATTGAGGAGAAAACACGACGCGAACCGTCATGTCGCGGAATATTCGAGCCTCCCTCACTCCTTTATCCCTCCGCGATTAATCAACCGCCCCCCTCCCTTCGTCTTTCTCTCGGCTCATTTCGAACCATCTTTAAGAGCGTTCTCAGTTTTTAGACAAAACGGTGGATGAATCGTACATAACTCAATAACGTGACATTAACACTAGAATTACTAAACCCGTCAAAATGACGGATTGAGGGTTTCTTATTCTAAATCACGCAACTGATTAAGTAGCTTCCGTTAAAATGTATATTAACTACTTTCAAGATAAAGACTTGCTGTATATACTAGTACATATGTTTCGTTTCATATTTATTTATTTTTCTATTTTATTTTCAACTTCAAAGTAGGTATACCTAAACCATCAGTGACACTAGTGTTAAATATAAAGTATTATACGTCCGTTGTTTATTAACAAAACGGAAGGAACTTTCGGTACAACCTAATACTTAAAAGTCAAGTGTACTGACAGTACGAGTCAGATTTGTAACATTTCAGCTGCAAGGTACGTCACGAGTCAAAGCACGGGAAGGGGTTAAGAGAGAAAGTCTGGGCCGATGGATGATGCAGAACTTAGAGACTAAATATTATCGGAATGGTATTTGTCTATAGACAAATTTTCAAAGCAGCCTAATGTGACACTGTCTCGTTAGGAATGATTTCCAAGTCCTAATAATTTAACCCCTTAGTTTGTTAAGTTAAATTTCCGAAACAATGATCTCGATAGACAATATCATTATGCAAGCTTTGAAATGTTTATTTCACATTGTTATTCCTGCACAGAACGTTTTATATCACATTTCCGTGGACGAACAAAGGCGGTAATAGAGTTAAAGAGAAAGACGGGAGGTGATAGGGAGCGGTAATCACGCTTTTTGCCAAGTAAACGAAACATAAATGTCCCCAGGGTACGGTTTCCAGTCGCATCGAGTTGTTGTTGTTGTTGTTGTTGAAGTTCATAAGGAGCAAAGAGGATCACGCGATTCAGATAAAAGAGCAAGGCACGGGTCCACGGGACCCTCGCATGTATCCAGCTTAGCCGAGACCGCAGTTTAAGGAGCTTTGGCTTTCGTTTAATCCAGAGTGAGTAAAAACGAGATGAAGCGATCCAACCCTGTGCCGCCCAGTCACTTCTGGCCCTTGATTCGCGACCGAAATCCCTCTCATTCCGTGATGCCCGTTACCTCGGGGGATCAGACCGGAAGTTGACAGCTCTCTCCATCCCGGATCCGTTTCCTTAATCATTTTTCTCCTCGGTTCTTTCGCCCTTAATCCAACGCCAAACCAATCCGGTCGTCTTTAGACTCTTAGACACTTGAGCAACTGTTGCTTTTGTTTCAAATTTCTTCGCTGTAAAAACTATTCAAGATATTTCAATATTTAACCCTTTGCACTCCAGTGGTGACTCTCACTCACCTCATCTCAAGGTGTACAGATATATAAAATGTTAAAATATAAAAATTTTGATACATTAATTTGTGTGTGTAATGATTTTAAGTCACTGGTAAGAAATGCGTCAAAAGGGCTGCGAAACGTCTGGAGTTGCTGATGCGCGAAAAAGGCCCGGAGTGCAAAGGGTTAATCGTTGGAGCACAGATTGTTTTGGGTCTTGGGAAAAGTTTTTGGGTTTGTATTTGAGCATTCGAGGCGGACAAAGCTTCTCGTAAAACTTTGAATACACAATAATTGTAAAAATGTTCAAGATCTTCGCAAGGAATCACCGTATCGATACGATTCCTGTTTATTTTATTATTCTTTGTAGAGATAAGAATGAAATCTGAATGTGATAAGGGAAGCAATGGTCCGCAGTGGACATCGTTCAGGAGAGGGTTCGCGAGATTTTTCTCCTAATATGAATTCCATCAGTTCCGCGCTCGTGAATCATTCCGATATCTCTCTGTCTCTTAACGCCGCCTATGAATACAATATCGAATGGTAAGAAGAAAGAGGGAAGGGAGTGAGGCAGACCGGATGGGATGAAGTCGGAATTGCCGATAAAAACGAGCCGGCGAAACAGCCATCGAGTGCTTTTCTTCATTTCCCCTTTTCGAACGTCATCCTACTGCTGTCCAAGAGACTGTGCGAATGATAAATCCTTTTTTTATTTCTTCTTCTTCTTCTTCTTCTTCTTTTATCGTTCTGCCGTTCGTTCATGAATCGACTTTCAATTACTATCATCGAAACGATTGCAATTATTATTACAATTAATTTTTTTTAACGCTTCGTTCAACGATTCATGGATTTGATAATAATTTGCATTCGTATTTCCACGATTCGAAAATTAAGCTAATAATAATCCTAGAAACTATAACAGTGGTAGTTTTCAGAACGATACATTTTGTATCTCCACGATTCTCGGATTAAACTGATAATCATAGTAAGCGGCGTGATTAGTAATAATTTTAGCTTGGTAAGTTTCGTACCGCCAAAATTTGCAACATAAATTAATAATAATAGAGTGGACGAAAATCCAACAATAGAACGGTGTAATATCTGAGGGAAAAAAGGTGAAATTTCATAGAAACGAGTTCGCAATTGAAATCCTTTTGGAGTTGAGAGAAGATAGGAGGCAAGGGGTTAGACTGGACCCGTGTGGGAAAATCCAAGTCGTGGCAGCGGATCCTGGAACCCTCCCAACAAGACGAAAAGTTCTTCTTCTCCTGAGGCACACAGGATCGAGATCGGGATCGGGATCAGTTACTGAGAGGTCGAAGAAGGACTGATCCTGTATTTGAATACGAGACTCTCCGGAGGACTACATGCATTTTAACTACCGTCCAGATGCCGTGGCTCTCACGCTGCCCCGTCGCCCAAGCCATCGTCAAGTTTCTAAACTATCGTTACTTGGACCAAGGGTGGAGGAACTCGTGAATTCTAAAGACACTCGTCAGCTTTCATCCTATCCCTTCTTCCTCTTGTTTGCAATAATCAAAGATACCTCGGTTACAGCCTTTTAATAACAATTGCTATTATATTTGATTCAATTGCAATTTTTTCTTCTTTTCTTTTTCAAATCTTTTTCCAACGATTGTTATTCGTAAGATTTAATCTCTACAGATATTATAGAATTTGAAATCTTCTGAATGTTTGTAACCCCTTTTGCTTTTATTTCCGAAATTTGATGCTACTTATGTAATGTCCGCACCACGGCGTGTGTACCGACGTTTATTGCTTTTGGTATGATCGGGTAGTTTGTATATTCGAGTTCTAGGATGTCACTTACCCCTTCTGTAGGAGATATGTTGGATTCCTTGATTGTTGTTGGGTTGGAAGCTATGCATTAAGTTTTAGAAATTTTGGAAGCTTGATTGTAAATTGCTCTGTCGACGCCCGGAGCCTTAAAATTAAAAACTATCGAAACAACAAAAAAAGAACGACTGGTGTCTTGAAACTGATTCCTTTACATTCGTTTCTCAGTTCAAGCGAACTACATTTTTCGTTTTGTTTTATCGGAATTTTCTTGTAATGCGCCGAGACCTGAATAACTTGCATACAAAGTCAGAATTGGGAAATAAAGTGACACTTATATCGGTACCATTAGTATCTCACCTGCAAATTTGATCGCAGAAGAAGAATAAGAAGAAAAAACGATACCTTTCCATTCCAAGAAAAGCAATCAATTAATCCACGAACATTCAACTTTCCAATCGAATCGAAATCTACCCTCAAAGAATCACCCGCCGGACGTCTAAATCCGTCACCTGTGCTCAACCACCCCCCGCAAAAAAGAATCACCCTCTCGGATTAGTACATCTAAATCGAATCAATCAGAAATGGCCACAATCGATTGGACGTTGCGCCCGATGACAGGGTGTCGATAAAACGAAGTCGACTCGCAGCAGCTTGCCAGGCATCTTATCTCAGCATCCAGATGTACACACGGTTACAAACGCGAAAGAGACAGACAGAAGGGTAGAAGAGAGAGGATCGAAGACGTTGGGTGGCAAGAGAGGTAGAACACAGAAGGAACCGGGGAGGGGGTGGAATGCAAGAGGGAGTTTTGGGAAGGTAAGGGGATGGGGATTGGTGTTGTAGCCGAGTGGGTACCACCAGAGGTGGGTCTGGTTGGCCGCGGCGTCGGCGGCGGCGACGGCGGCAGCGTCGGCTGTCTTGGACAAAATCAATACTGTGGCCACCCACCCCGTTTTACCTCATCCCTTGCCACCCTAACCGCCCCAAATCCACCCACCTAAGGTTGTGGAGTAAGTCGGAGAAGGTGGTGGTGGTGGTGGTGGTGGTGGTGGTGGTGGTGGTGGTAGTGGTGGCGGTGGTGGAGAAGGCAGAACTGGCGGACGGCAACGTGGTGTGGGCTTGGCTGCAGATGCCGCGTAATTACCACCCTCAAGACACGTGTGGCGCTCGCGCATCCCACCCCCTAACCACCCCTCGCCTTCTATCCCATTTCTAGCACGGTCCAAGGCAGACTTCGGTGTGTCGACGATGCCGTGGCTGCTGATGGTGGTGAATACTGGTGTCGGATGGCCGGTTCCCTCTTTATTAAAAGTATAACTCTCGATATCCTCGCCATCAGCATCGATCGTGGCTTCTTTACTTGTGTTTCGCTTCTTTTACTGTTCTTATTTGTTTCAGTTTTTTTCTTTCTTTTTTCATCTTACAAGTGTAACGCGTAATGTATGGAACAATTTTTATAAAATAATTATTATTCGAAACATTACGGCGATACGGTAGATCGTTGTTTCTTCTTTTCTTGGACGGAAGGTTCTTGGTAGATAGAAGGTGATCTGTTCTTGCTCGTTACAGTCCCATGATAATGATTTTGATTGGTTTCTAATTGGAAATGGGGTTTACTCTTGACTTTCGTGCTATTTCTGTCTTTCCTCGTTACAGTCTACATGGCGATCGTTTTAATTGCTTTCATGATTAACGCTTCTCAAGGGTGGTGGCTTCTTACGAAGGTTGTTTGATTGTATATTCTTCCCGGTTAATTAAAAAAGATTTATTAATTAGATTAATTTCAATCATCTACCATTTGAAGACGATCGAGGTATATATACGTCCAAACCAAATCATCACAGCAACTTACTGTATTTTTCACACAAATCGTGGAACAGAGATTTTTAGCATATGCTTCGAGGAAGGGAATTACGTGCTCTTACTGTGTCTAGCATACAAGTGTTCCATCCTCAAAGAGTTGAAGGATATATTTTTATAAACTCCTATATCTTCATTTTCTAAAAAGTAACAATAATAACGAACGTTTTATTATTACGAAAAAATTTGTTGGTCGATTCTGTTAATTTATTCCCTTGATAAGGGGGTGAGAATTCATTGCTTTTCTTTCAAAGAAGCATCCGAAAATCGCAGGCACGAGAACATTTCCCCGTGCTCCCGACGCGCCCTAATAAATTAGCATTCTCGTTCTAACAAGGTCCAGACTTCATCCCTCAGGGGGCTACACCGTGGACTATCTACAACATACCACCCTTGCCGGACATAGCGAGCATAGCCAGACCCCTTCCATGATTCCGCAGCACGCCAGCCCGGAAACTACCCTTATTAATATTATAAGACAAACCATCGTGGATGGGAGGGAAGGGGTAGTACCAGGGAATATTATACGTATGTAAATAACCGAAATGTTCGGTTCTCTCTAAAATATCTTTGTAAAAATCACCGAGATAAATGTACCTACCCAACCTTCTTGTAACACGATAATTCCAAGGAAACACACAATTTCGATATTATTATTTAATTAGTATTATTAACGTTGCAACAATCCTAGTTAACGAACTTGGACAACCCTTGTTTCTAATTATCAGCACGCATGCTGTAAGAGGATCGAATCTATGTAATACATTCGAACGATCGTCGTTTCGGGAAAGAAAAATTTTATTTCTCGGATGTTGCCGTCAGGGTTGGGTAATAAAAATTTATCATCCGATTCGGACACTTTTAGTGGACGGCGGAAAATGGTATTCTTGTTCGATGCGCGGTTCCATTCTGAAGAAAGGCTTGTTCGTCGGTTGAGGAACGCGGCGTTCAACCCTTAAATCAAGCAAACAACCCCCTGAAAACAGTCGGGGCCGAGCAGTTACGCAGCCGGCCGGTCATTTGCGGTCCCGACAATGCTACGGATTACCATGTCGCGATTCTTTCGACTCTGTGTCGCCGAACTTTTCATTCCTGTTAATCTTGAACGTTTTTGTAATCGTTGTTAAAAATATTTAACTGGTCTGTGGTCGCATTCTATGACAGACGAAAAGATTCTAAAGTCTATGAATTTAATTTATAGATAATTTAGAAGGGAAAAATAGTACAGAAGTATTGAGTGATATGGTGAATTAGGAAAAAAAAAAATATTGAGGTACTGAGTTTTGTAGGGTCGGAAGAGGGAGGAGATGTTTCCTTAAAACGAAACCAGCGCACGTATACGACTAATCATACCGCCATTTCCTTTAATATCCGCAGATGGCCACCCTACCGGGTCTTAGGGACTTCCGGTGAGATTATGCCGTCGACGGGAGCCTCGCATCCGCCGCCTAAATGTTTCAACCCCCTGTACCTTTCGACCTAGAGGAATCTTCGACTTGTACTCGAGGAAAAATATTTAACTTTGAATTTCTCAGAGTATAAATATTTTACTACCTTGCCTGTATAAATTCTTTGCAAAACAGTGACTAGAATATTTGAAGAGAATTTCTGGGAAATTCGAAGTTTTCTTTCGACAGGTTTAAAGTTTAATCAGAAAAAGTGATACGTATCGATCTCGAAACGTGATACGGAAGAAAGTTAAATTTTCCAATTGCAACGCGAAGCATTTTCCGGATGAGACCATTTCGTCACGGACATTACTTCCGCCATTATCGTCGACTGTTTCGCAGCAATAGGCTTTTTATTCGCTTAACACGATCCACGCACTGGAGTCCGGCATAGGCTAGGTATCGATAGTACGAGCCAGTTTTAATGACGTGCGTGTGCTGTCAGAGATTTGGCCAATAAAGGGTAGATCGAAAGGGTGCACGGTAGATTTAAATGAAAATGTCCACAAGGATCCTTTGAATATAACTATGCATCCTTTCGCCATTGACGATTGATATCCGAACGTGTACTTTGGATTTGTCGACCCCTTGCCAAATAATTTTTATTTCGATTCGAAAAATATATCCCAATATAGCAAGAAATAATTCTTTTCTAATTTGCAAGTGAAATAAATAAAATTATCCACTGTACGAGAATGTACCATTTGAAATCTCATTTTGATCAGAAGAAGAGTTTCACACGAATTCAAATGTGGATAAGAAAAATCTGTCGAAACAAATTGTTCCCGGTGTTGGTTGAATTTTTTACCATCGAATTTCAAAGTGTCCCCGGAAGCTTGTTCGATTCAGCGGTTGATCGACCGGGCACGATGAAACTTTTAATCGAGACGTACACACGGTATATTACTCTGTTTACTCTGTTCGCCTTCTCGTTTATCAATTGTACAACAATATTAATAAACAAGAAAGTATGAACGGGTCTAATTTATTTTACCCATGTTCGAATTTTAAAACTTAAACAATTCAAGTATTATTGTCCTGTGTATATAAACTTCAAAACGTTGACTGGCACAGTGAAAACGGACGTGGGTAGTCAGACACGCTGAAATCCTAATTATTAACAATACAATCAACTAATTTTCGAATGTAACTTTTCAATTCGATAGCTAGCATTATTAGCTTAATGTTAACGCTATCCGTGGTTTATTTGATCATTTCTGTTGGTAATTATTTGATTGTACAAAATTTCGGATGCCGGTCACCGGTGACCCCCGTGGCAGCCAACGTGTTAAATACCTGAAATATTAATATGACACTTGGAAAACTAATACTTATGCATAGAAACAGAATTTTAGTTTCGTGTTGTATGGATCGCAGGAAGTTGAAATATCTAGAATATTAATAAAAAAAGAAACTTGTTATGGTAAAAAATAACCTTCGCATGCAGTCCCATAGACCCAAGAAACGTGGTAAGATTAAATTGAACGAGTCCGTGTGAGAAGGAGGTTGGAAACGAGTTGTCCCGGTGGTGAGCACACGAGTCCTGCGACACCGAGGATACAGTATCTCCTGGTCGAGCCGTGTAGGGTGGTCTGGCGGGGGTCCTGGCGGTCCGCGTAGCGGGATAAGGATTTATAGTTTAATATCTCGGCCGGCTGGGTCGTCGTCACATTTTCAAGCCCCGAGAGAAACTATTCGCACACGAGCACGAGAAAGCCTGGAGCCAGCCACCCTCTCTCAACGTGGCCACCCCTTTTACGGATGCCTCTTAGGCTGCCATTCGATTCCCGTTTCCTTTCCGTGTGCGCGCGTATCTTCCAAGGATCATCGTACTCCGGGATTCCGAAGGAAGATTTGTTTCGGTTTGATGGGGCCGTTTAAACGTGTAAATACGCTCGTTAGATCGGGAACGCGTGTTGGGGCGTCGATATTTCACGAGAAGACGAAAGAAAAAGCGAAGAGGCTTGCTTGGGGGAAAAGAAAAAGAAAGAAACGAGCTGAAAGTCGGTTTATTGGGACCTTGGTACTGTAAAGTGGTTCAGGGATGGTCCACGTGTTCGTGGACACTAAAAACTGTGTACATCAAAGTCGCCGGACGAAACAAGGGTTAGACGTTATTGGTGTAGGTTTGATTTAATGAATGTATTTGTTATAATTTTCTGAGATGTAATTATAGTTTTTAGAATGGTCCATCGGGAGGATGCAAGTGTTTTTAGAAAGATTCAGTAGTGTGGATCAATCATTTCGTCTCCCTGGTGATTCTTCTCATCTTTCCTTAAATAAAAAAGACAATACTTAAAGAATTAGGTTCTGGCACAAGTATTATACAAGAAATGAGTAACATTTCAAGTCTGAAATACTTTACCGTGAAGTTACGTACGCGTTTAAGAAAATTCAGTAGTATAGATCAACCGTTTCTCAACGTCGGCCATTTCATTCGCGTTAGGATTAAAGATTTTAATCTTGTTGTAGGTAATACGCGACAAACAATCGATATTTGATCGTATAAATAGTTCAATGTGAGAATATCATTGTGTATAGAAAAATTCAATAGTGCAAGTCAACCATTTCGCTTACACGGCTATTTCTTTCTTATATACAACAAATAATCGATGTTTGATTACAAAAATAGCCCGCTGTGGAAATATATCTGTCTATAAAAGAAATTCAGTAGTATAGGTCAACCAATTCTTCGTCCGAACCATTTTCGTCGCATCAAACGAAAAGAAGATAACAGTTTGAGTGTCGTATCGTATAGATTTATTTAATCTATGAATTTTTATACAAATTTACCACCCACTTTATTAACACTTTATTATTTGATTTTACAATCAAATAATTAAGAAAAGAAATGACGAAACAAACCACGGATAGCGTTATCATTAAGCTAATAATGCTAGCTATCGATTTGAAAGGTTAAATTTGAAAATTAGTTGATGATATGCTTAATAATTACACACGTCCGTTTTCACTGTGCCACTCAACGTATTAAGAACAATGTTCCTTAACTAATTATATATCATTCTGTTAAACGCTTGCAAAGTTCTTCAACTGAAACAACTAAACAATATTTTATTCGAATTTTCTATCATCCAAAGCTGAATATTTCGTTTGAAAAACACTTTATTGCTAGAACAATTGTTCATAAATTGATCTGTCCATCTTCTCGATAATTTCTCCAGGTTTTCCTTGGATCGAAGTTGACTACGGGTTAAAGACAAGGAGTTCCGCGATGACAGGTAATAAGTTGGCTCGTCTTAGGTGGTGCAGGGTGTCGACGTAGGTAACACGGTCTTCGTCTCTTTGTCGAACAAAGTCGTCCAGCCAGGTTTGACCTCCTCGAGCGTGTCGTTTCATAGCCAAAGGTGTATCGTTACTTGGTGGCGCTTTGAGCCGGTCGCAAGGGGTTGGAAAAGGTCGACACAGGACGGCGGAGATGCAAAGGGGGTTGCTCTTAGCCGCGTTAATGCCTTGAGGGGGGAGCGTTAATTAATAATTGCTAGAGGGTGCCATCGGTCCCTTAAGAGGGACGACGACAGAGATAGAACGAAGGACGAGGATCATACGTGGCTGGAAACCGCTTCTGTTAGTCGAACGATCGACGATCGTTATCGAACATCCCGTAGTCAATCATTTTCCAGCTGTATTTTATTTATTTAAATATCTATTATCGATAATTGCAAATTTTAACTCGAATTATTCCTATGACTTTAGGACGGTTAAATATTAGAAATTTTACCCATTATCTAAGTTTTTTATCCCCAAATCTTATAACCCAAGTAACTGTTATCGATAATTGCAAATTTTTTATAGTAAACATTTCCCAAAATTTTCGGTTAACTCTGAGTTTTATCATTCAAATGATCGAATGACGAATTTGAATTTTATTCCAAATTGGCAAGAAGTTGTTCGAACGAGATGGTACCTACTTTTTTTTTCCAGGGGACAAGAGTAACCAGGATCGTCCTCGAGGATCACGAGTGCTGGTCAGGTACTCGCGATGTACTTGGGGAATACGCGTGGTCCTAAATCAGGGTTGATATCCTCGAAACAATTCGACCCTACGAGGATGGTGTCCGGCAGCAGGCACTGGCTTGGCCGGGTAGCACGGAAGAAGATTTAATTAAGCCGGGGCCGATTTATCTCCCTGACAGCTAACCCCATCCTTTCCACCCTGTCTTCCTTCTCTTTCGAATTCTCAACTTCCACCCTCGAACTCCGCGACACGTTCTAGGTGCTTGGACCAAGGCAAAGGGCGAAACCCTTTCGTCTGGATCACGACCAGTTTTACACGTATGTAGCTGTCGCTCTTCACACCCTCTCTAACTGTTTCTGAATCGATACTCCTTCTTATTTTATCTCTTATTCAAAATTATACCGTTCACCTGTCATTTATCAGTCACGTTTCCGAGTTTCGCGTTTCAATTTCCAAAAATAACAAAAAAAAAATACCGATCTTGTAATTGTAACGGATGGACGCGTTGATGAATCAATCATGGAAGATAGCATGGTGGTTGGATTGAATTGTTTCGAGTACATAATGGTTGGTAATCGTGGGCTTGGGAGGCCAGCAACGGTCTTCCTTCAATCTCGAATTCCGCGATATCTATTTTCCGTCGTGTCAAACTAACCTACAGGAAATCCCCGATGTTCGGGAACGTACACCGACGCTCCGTGCATCGCAAACTGTCGAGGGAAGCTAATTCACCCATAGAGATCTCAATAACGCGTTTTCGTGATAATACATCTCATCCCGAAGCGTTTCCATTCGATCGTCCGAACCATCCATCCACCCAAATCCTCGACTTTCATCGTAACTTTTTGCCTATCGTTTCGAACTCTTAGTTATTCTTCAAGGCTTCGTATAAAAATATTCGCCCGATGGTTCGTGTAATAATACTAATCCGAATATATTTCGTTTCTCTGGCATCGGAATTATTTGTCTTTGTTTTGTTTATGTATAATGCAAGCAAGGAGAGACAGACGCATAGATTACTGTTTTAGTTTATATTGTATTAACACTTTAACTGCCACGTCACTTATATGTGGGTGACACTTGAATTTCCATAGAAAGTCGCTTGTACTCGAAATTCTGAATAATAGAAATTACAAAGAATTGTAGTAATAATAGGTAAAATTTGATTAAAATAAATACTTTGCCTGACCAAGTTGCGCCTTTACCATGGTAATCATCGTATTAAACTTTTCTCTAAGATTTCTTTCACTGTAATTTTTCAATTTAGAATTGTTCTTTATTTTTCATTGAAACTTGGGTGGAATATTCGTCGCCTTACAAATTTCACAATCTACGAATCTTTAACTCCCAGTTATAAAGAAAATTCAATTTCCTTAATTCCTGTTTATTATTTTCGCAAATAACACGACCACATTTCAAAAGTCGAAAGACTATAAATTACAAATACATCCTTTTCCAAGCGCGCGTACGATTCAAATCAACCGTCCATCTATGACCGCAAAGAAGTCGAAGCAATCTTGGCGCAACCGGAAGGGAAGAACGGTACGAACTGCAGACACCGATTAAAAATTCCGTCTGTCCTCGTGCAACACTACGTGCTCGAGTCTCCGGTGTGTAACATCTGCCGAGGAGGAAAAACGGGAAAGAAGAAGAAGGAAAAAGGAAAAGAAAGGAAACGTGGGTCTCCGAGCGGAAAGAACAGATCCACGATTCTCTCGCTCCTTGGTAGCCTCGAAAGGAACGAGGAACGACGAGGTGCCTCATCCCCTTGGACCCGAAGCTTTCTAGCTCCGTTGGAAGGAGAAGGTAACGAGAAGAGGAAGAGAGAAAGGCACGACCCTCCCCCTGCCCCTTTTACGGGTCTGCCGGTGGTGGCGGCGGTGTCGTATCTTGGCCTCCGTGGCGCGCCGCTCTATCGACGTACAGCCACCCTCGGCTCACCTTCTCCACCGAGCTTTCCTTGTCTTTCCCTCGAACCACCCCCATACCCCATCCCCCTCAGCACGCTCGTCTCGTTCCACGACCATCCTAGCTGCACCCTGTGTAACACACGATCAACCAGATACCAAGAATCCTTCGTCTAATTTTAATCTCATTTCATACACCTTTCCAATCTTATTTTACCAGGGAAGTCAAATTTTTGAATGGATTGGGTCACGACGGACCCGGTATCAGGCATCCTCTGTTCAAAGGTTACTTATGAAACTTTAACGCAGTTACTGCAACTCAAGATGGTAAACATTTAATTTTAGTTTCGTCGAATATCGATATTACAACAGAATTCTTCTGGTTAGTATAATATAACAGGAGTTTTGTAATATCGTTTGAAATGATGGTTGTCGATGGGTTTTGGAGAATTAGGGTGGTTGTGAGTGTTATATCGTGTCCCGTCCGTGGTTTTGGATGGCGGGATGCTGAGAGGTGTGTATGAGGTTTGTTTTGGGGTGATCGACTTGGCTGATGTTTGGGTGGCCTTGGTTATTGATGCGACAGCGGAGTGTAGATCTGATTGGCAGGATATGCGTTCAACTAATTTCCCTGAAAATCGATATTCAACGATAAACACAATTTTTATTATAACAGCCTTGAAAGTTATACTTCGAATTATCATTTATGAATTGTAGTGAACTGTTTATCCCGATTTGTAATAATTTGAATAATTTAAGTTAATAGGAATCTCGAATATAATAATTTACATAGTGTATAGAATCAAGACACCCTCCGTGTTTGATAGAAATATTATCAAATTTCTCGATTTGCAATAACTCAGAGTAATTCAAATACCCTTTCCATAGCTCGCTTAGAAAATGAACTCCGTCGATAACACGCAAGTTTGTTAAAGCGAAAAGGCATGGATAAACGCGTGGCGGATGAACGGTGGTAGCCAGGCAATCAGGTGACGCAAATAGGAAATTTTTCTGTCGGCCGCGTGTTTCGGGTGCATAGCTGGGACGCGTGAACAGATGCACGCAGAATTACGCGCCCGGCCGCATATATGTACACATATAGATATATAGACGCGACATGCACGCGTATATAATACATACATAGAGAGCGTGTGTCGCAGATGGAGTCGGGTAAGCTGGTGAGTATCGGTATTCGGTTAATTATGGTCCCCCATCGGGGTCTGCATGAATTCTTGACGCGGGGGGTGTTGCAACACTCCGTGCCATGCGCGCCTGTCATATCCCCAGCAACATTGCTACCAACGTCACGCGCCCATAGGTACGACAGGATCGTATCGTGTCGCGATCAGCTTAATTTCGAATCACGCCCTTCTACATACGTACATACCTGCCGAACGATTCTATCCTTAACCCCCTTTGCTCACGATACACTTCCAATACCAACAACGGTAACGTATACGTTGAATATCGTTTCCAAATAATTCCCTTGAACCGTGCATTCGATAAACTTGGCTCAGTTTCTTTCCCTGTCTGGACGCCACGCTTTGTCCGGCAGCGTTAAATCTTAACCCCTTGTACTACCATCTTTTCGAGAGGTGCGTCAGTCATAGCTAAATATTTGTTGGTTCAGCGTTCAAACAAATCAAGGGAATTGAAATATTATATGTACTTCATACTTGGCAAGCATTAACTGTGTAAATGGTAATCTGAATTATACTTGATGTTCAATTGTGATCAAAGGTTGAACGATAGAAGTCGCATCTGAACTGTAAGGTGCGTCACTAGTGTGACACGTTATTATAGTGCAAGGGGTTAATCAGCCATCACGGCTGAACCACCGAAGCTATCCACCTTATATTCACACCATATGTTCGTGTGGTGCTCCGGATTGTTTTTGTTTGTGTTAAACCCTCCTACGTGGCGCTGGGGTCGCTTTTTTCTTTTTTCGAAAATTCTTATTTATGGACGAATTTCAAAGTCTTGAAAAAAGAATTTCATTTCATTCTTATTAAAAAATATTCCTACCGTAATTGAAATACATTTTAAAACAAATCTTGGAATAAAATAATTGTTTTAGGCAGAGCAACGTTTACCGGGTCAGCTAGTGAAGTATATAGTATTACGCAGCTATCGAAATGGGAAAAAATATTCCAAAGTTAATCGTACGTAACATAAAGTATTGTTAACAAAGCGAAAGGAACTTTTGGGATAAGCTAATACATATAATTGTTCTCCAAAGGAAAATATGGTGAAGTGACATAGGGTGAGGTAAAAATATATTTATTGACGACGCGCATTAATTCTTACACTATCTCGCGACAGGGGTGTGTGCGTAGGGAAAATGGCAACGTTGCAAGGTAACTTTATCTAGTCAAGGTCAACGGAAACGGTGTTTTATGATAAGGCAATCTTCGAGCCGTCGAACGTTCGAGGTTCGAGGGTTTAATCGTCGAAAACTTGACTGTTCACACTTCCTGTGATTGATTAAAGGAGTAGAAGATTCTTCCGAGTAGGAAATTTCTTATGCTGGATAAAGTTTGCTTGGTTGTTGTAGAAGGCTTTATTATTTCTGTAAATGACCATTTTATTTATAATTCCGAGCCGTCTTGGCTTCAAGGATCTTTCTCCTTATATTTTTTAAACAATCCACGCTCTTACGAAGAAATTTAAGTACTGGATATAATTTCCAATACTTCTGCGAGTAGAACGTAACAATTTTATCGGGTCCGGTAGATCTGATTCGTCCGAGTTGATATGAGATCATCCGGCGTGGTGGTTTTAGTGAAAAATACCGCTCGTTTTACAGCCGGGTGGAAGCAAGGCTGCTCTGTCAGGGGGTATGAAAGGTGGGAAGGGGGTTGTATTTAATTAAACCTCCGCAGGCTGCCTGATCGAGCATCAATACCCAGTGGTTCTCCAACTTATTGAATCACAGTCGGACGTTGATTGTATAATCAGTTTGTTAAATTAATTTTTTCGTTTTTTCCCCTGTTTTCCTCTGTATCGTTTATCGAGCCCCGCTTTTTCCGATTGCATTTCGTGTACCAGGGGCAAGTTTCATCGTTGATACGCAAGAAACTTGCAATCGGGTCGATTCGGTTCTCGTTATTTAATGTGTATCAGTTTTTAAAATCTAATTATATTCTTCAGTCGTGTAACTTCGTAAACTTCGTACGAGGGTTAATTCTATAACGGAACACTTGTAAATGAAAATGAAATATAATATAAAATTGCATTTGAATTGTTGATATTCCGGCGCTCCAAGGTTTACAGTGGGTGATGAAATTATTACGAACACTGAAATTATAATTATTTAAATTTTGATGAAGAATGTAATTAAAAATACATTTATGACGGTACCTTTTTTTTATTACAAGGCACAATATTATGCTCTTTAACAAAATATAACAACGAATTTACATTGTTTTGTCGCACCATCCTTCGAATCTGCATAATTAGATTTATAATATGGTAATGTACTGAAATAATATCAATACATGAATTAGCAATATGATACTGCACTTACGAATGATCGGTTGTAACAGAAATTAGTGATTTGTTATAAATATCCCTCCTATTTTACACTGATTAAATAAAACAATACTGCAAACGTATCAAAATATCCATAAATTGCGTGCCTTTATGTTAAGATCGAAAGAAACAATATACTTTGCTACAGTTACAGTCCTAATAACATCAAAAACATGATTTTTCTTTTTGTTCATATTAATTTGATCACCGACTGTAAGTAAGCGAACGCAATTTTACTATGTTACTGTGTGCTACCTTTAACGAATGCTATATTAGCGTATTTATCGTGTTGGCTGCTATATTAATAGAAATTGTTTTCTTCCTAATTAGAAACAGTATTAATCCGACAGTTATGATTCTCGTAAAAAGATCATGAATAAAGTTGCCAGCTTAACGAACGAGATTTCTTAAAAATGAAAATACTTTCAACTGCACCCAAGTGGCGGGGTAAGTGTTTTAAAGGAAAACGTACACGGCAGAGTGGACGTCAGGATGAATATTTCTGTCAAGAATGAACGTTTCATTCTACGAGACCAGCTACGTCGCTTTTTGAGATTAAAGGCTGGCCGAAACTAGCGACCGCCGAAACGCGGAAAGACTGCGGATGCAGGTTTGCAACGAGGAAAATTAATTGCTATGCACTTCTACGGTCACGAATTACGACCGATGCGTATCCATTGCTCGTGCACGTTGATGCACGAAGATTTGTTCGTACGAATTCAAAGCGTCGGATGCACCGATCCAACCCTCGATCCTTCGATCTAGGGATCTGGGTCAATGGTAATTCAGACTCAGGGGAAATGCAACGAAAGTTCGATTAAAGTTGCGTATGGACATTCTTTAGTAAGGAGGTTAATGATATTTAAAATAAATTGTAGGAAATTTGGGCGTTGATTAATTTGAAAAATAGTGGAAAATTTCGAATAGTCCACAATTTGTAAAATATGGATTTTAAAATAGTGGAAAGTTTCAAATAGCCGAAAATTGGAAAAATAAGAATTTTAAAATAGCGGAAAATTTCGAATAGTTGAAAATTTGGAAAATAGGAATTTTTAAACAGTGGAAAATTGGAAAATAGGGATTTTCAAATAGCGGAAAATTTCGAATAGTGGAAAATTTGGAAAATAGGAATATTAGAATAGCGGAAAATTTCGAATAGTGGAAAATTTGAAAAATAGGAATTTTTATATAGTGGAAAATTTGGCAAATAGGGATTTTAAAATAGCGGAAAATTTCGAATAGTGAAACATTTGGAAAATAGGAAGCTTTATATAGTGGAAAATTTGGAAAATGCAACTAACATAGAATAAAGAATGAAATTTAAATGATCAAGGGTTAATTACATAAATTCATAAAATTGTCAATTTATGTACCAAAACCATTGACAATCTAATTCCTATTAATCGAAAACAAAGAAATATTTCTAAAATAATTATACATACACGCAGTCGTTAGAATACAACTGGATTTCAGTTACGATAAAGTTTTTCCGGAAGACTTTAAGAAGAACAGGACACTTTGAAATAAGAAGGGGGTAGGGGTAGTTGTTCGCGAGAATTTCGATCAGATCAGTCTGGATTAGCATCCGGAATGAGAACCAAGCACGGGAATCCCTGTTGGTGGGATGTACGGAGGTTTGCGAAGCCTTATTAGCGATTTAGGGTGATTCGCCCTCCCTTGTAGTATTGACTCGAGGCCGGTCTGCCTCTGGGAATTAAAAATCGCTAAATTCGGTTACACCAGCCAAGCGGAGTTTCGTTTCATCTCGAACCAGCCCTTGTCTCGGTCCAGGACCGGGCCAATCGTTCGGTGAATTTCATCGAATTAAACGCTACACCCTCCCTCCCTCCTCTGGAACAAAGAATGAACGTCGATGGGTGGGTAAATACGACAGTTCCGTTGGAAATCCATGACACATTTTAACCAGTCGTCTCTTGACGAATTAACACGTTCTTCAAATTGTTAAGATAGAATACAATCTTATTTAACAATTTTATATATTGTACACACGGTTTGTAAAATAGTTTTCTATAATTATTATGTGATGTATGTGGTACGATGGTTAAATATAGTGAGTAGGTTGAATTATACTGTTCCTCCACGTCCTGCACAGCGACGCAATGGTAAACGTCAATAACGTGTATCATATGTGATACACGGGACGTGGAGTCGTACATGGGACAGCAAAATTGTATTAAATAATATTTTAATAAATATACGAAAATTCTATAGCTGGAGCATTATGTGTCGCGCCATCAAAGTCTATACAATTTAAAAATAAACAACCACTAATTTTATTTAAATAAAGTGTCATCGATCGCTCACAGTCAGCGTTTTGAAAATTCATCGAAACGAGCCACGTGTTTTCATCGTCGCGCGTCGATTATCGATCGAGAATAGGAAAGGGGGGTGGGTGGGTGGTGTGAGGGGCGTTGGAAAAAATCTGCGCGGGTGTCGATTCGGCTGGCGGGCCGTTCGAGATTATTTTTTGTCGGTGAACCGTCGCGGTCGAGTCCCGGGGCAAGTTTCTAGTTAGCCGAATCGACGCGCGTCCCATAGGGGATGAAACGATATTATTCGGCTGTCGCGTGCCTCCACCTCGGCCGTTTCCTGCCCCGCTTCGGCTACGTTAATTCCATGCATTTAAATTGTCATTAGCCGGCTTGCAGAACAAAGTGTCGCCGCTTATGCACCGTGACGCTATTTCCCAACTCCTTGTTTCTGCGTCGTTCCCCACTCGTATTTCTTTGAAAGAAATCTCATATCAAATTGTCCATCATTTATTAAGAATGTTAACGCATCCACTGAATAAGATTAATCGTTTTTTGTTAGGCGTGCATTTCTGACGAAGTATAATAAAATACAGTGGTACCTCGGTATACGATCTTAATCCGTTCCTGATGTTTGGATTTATACCGAATAGGACGTATACCAAACCAACCTTTCCCATAAGAAGTAATGTAAAAATGATTAATCCGTTCTCATGTGAAGAAAACTCGTGTTGATATTATATCTACATTAATGGAGTTGTAAAATAATTTAAACACTGTTTAAACAATCAATCAAGACAAATGACGTAAAATTCACACAAAAGTTTATGTCGTATACCGAGCAAAATTTGTCACGTCCAAACAGGACGTATTCCAAAGCAGACGTATACCGAGGTACCGCTGTATTCAAAATATTGAATTCTATTACATAAAAGTAATCTACATTACCAGTATAGATTTACATTACCATAAGAGCAATTATAAAATTTTTAATCGGCAATTATTCACGAAGCAGGCGAAATTTGATCCGGACGCCTATTGGCGTCAACAGTACCAGCGGAGCAAAATAAGTCAAGCGCCCATTGGCGTCTACAGTATTAGGAAGCCAACATGTTTCAGACGCCAATAGGCACCAACGGTAGACAAAGTGTTAAATTATGAGAATTTCGAAATTTTAAACTTTTCCATCTATGAACCATCGCGTTCAGCCCCGATCCCTAACCCTATCGGTCTCATCGTTAACCGATCCTCGGGTAGTCGGTGATCAGCGGCGTTCGGAAAGGTGGCGAAAAAGAAAGCTTCGAAACACCATGAAGAATGGCGATACTCAATCACGCGAAAAGACAACCGCCTGGGTGGCGAGCGTCCCGAAAACAATACGAAACAAACGGCCCCCGGGGGCGGATATTAGTTTTTCGATTCCTCGAGCCCCGATCGACGACTCAGACCCCTACGTTAGCCCCCTGCCATCACCCCCTCGGTGTTATTTTTCTCAGTCATATTCCCAGCTGCGCATTTATCACTTTTAAACGAGCCTGCAGCAAGCGAACGTTCTTTCCTTCTTTTCTTTCTCGTCTTCGTCTCTTCGATTTTACGATCTTCTTTCTTGTTTCTTTTTTTCTTTTTCCTTTTTTCGTAATGGAACGGTGGATGGGGAAAAAAAAAAAGAAAAAGGAAGAAGAGAAAGGGTCATAGTGGAGACAGGCTCTCTGGAGCAGTACCTCGGAGGGCTATAATTCTGCCACGCGGAATTTCACCCCCATAGTGATGCCGGTGGTCCGGTATCTCCGCGTTCTTTCGTTGTTTCGTTTCTATGCTGCTTTACTGCCCATCGTGGAAGGTTCTCGTTGTTCTTTGTGCGCGTTTCCTGTTCTGGGGCTCCCATTCGTTTGGGCAATGGGCACACGAGAGGGTAAGGTGGAATTGTTTGGAAATCGATGAATTATTGCTGGCGCTGTTTCTGGATGCCGTTTTGAAAGAATCTGATTAAACCTGTCGGGAAATGGGAGAAGTACTCAGGTGTGTGGAAAGAATAGTATAGGTTTTTTTTTTAGGTAGTGAAATTCGAGATCCTTGGCTATTAATATTTTTGAGTTTTCAAGTTTCCAGATTTCCAAATTCATGTATTTCTAATTTGCTATGTTCCTAGATTCTTAAGTTTCGGAATTACTGATCTAGCAAAATTTGCAAACCAAATTCCTATATTGCTAAATTTTTTAAAATTCTGGATTCTTATGTTTCGGAATTTCTATGCTACCAAATTTCCAAATTCCTATATTCCTAATTTTCTAAGACCCCAGATTCTCACGTTTCGAAATTTCCAAGTTCCCAAATTTCCAAATTCCTATATTTCTAATTTTCTAAGACCCCAGATTCTCACGTTTCGAAATTTCCAAGTTCCTAAATTTCCAAATTTCCAAAAATCCTAGATTTTTAAATTTTAGAACTTCTACGCTCCCAAATTCCTATACTCCGAATTTTCTAAGACCCTATATTCTCAAGTTTCGAAATATCCAACTATCCAAACTACTGAATTCCCAAAAACACAACATCTCTATCCCCAATCCCCACGATACAAGCCTCCGTTCATTGCTTCTTCCACCCAAATTACAAAAAAAGAATACTAAGATATATAATTGAATACAGTTCCTCAATCTTCTCGCGAAGGATTAATAAATCTTCGACTGGCGAACCTCGGGCAGATCTTGATATATATATATCGAAAACAGCGGCGTGTAGCCAAGCTGTTGACAGAGGTTGCAGGATTCTGAATTGTACGGGTAGGTGGAAGACAGGGCCGTATACTTGAGGGGCGTATAACTCATTCCCCGAGGCGAACGTCAGTGATGTACAGCGGTTGTGGGACAGCAGAGGAGGACGAGGTTTATCGGGTGGAGAACGTTGGCGAGGGTTGAATCAGCCCTTAATAAGCCAAAGTGCACGCGAGCTGCGAGCAAAAGATGAGAAAACGAAACGCTGACAGATTTATGATCGATGATCCTATTGTTTCTGTGCTTATCTTTTTTTCCAACTGGAACAAGAGGAACAGCTTCATTGGTATCACTGTTTCACCATTATTACAGATAAAAATGATTCTTGACACTTGGAATATTCCAAGCACCGGTAATCTATAAAATATAAAAAAAATTTAGATTTCTGTATCAGCTAATTTAAAATTGTATCACTGTCAATTTAATTTTAATTTATAATTTTTGCCCGGTAATTGAACTATTTAACAGAGATATTATAATTAAAATTGGCACAGGTGTTTTTACTGAATTTGAATGATTTATGTAGGAGGATAATGGAAGCAGTGATGGTACTTTGATGAATGATTACGTTTGATCCGAGATTAAAAGGACTGCGACGACAGGGACAGTAAAGTTTAATGCCAACACGGAAGATCGTGAAGGTAGTCTTGAAATCAAGGGATCACCGTGTTTGTCGGGGATGGTCACTTATTAATGCGGGCGCAGGGCCAAAGTAATTCCCCAGCCAGGGCTCAGCTTAGAAAGGACTTAGCCAATATTTGAATCCTCTTACTAATACCTATCACATACTTAGAAACTGTCCTGGTAGCTGAACAAACATCTCCAGTAAACGTGATCCACGATTTCCTAACATTTTAGGCCTTTTAATGAATTAACATTCTATCGATTTGGAATTTGTGATTCGGAGGATGTCTCGTTTTATAAACGTTTGTCGATTGATTGTAGCTACGCTGATTTTATATTGGAATGTGAAATTATTGTAAAATGTTTATTAATTGTATTTACAATATTTAGTTCTGTCTTATTTTGGAAAATTGGTAGTTTATTTTAATGCTATCTTGATGATTGCGAATAATTAATGAAGAAAATGTTATATTTGCAGAAGCTTATTTGTTAACGATAAAGATACCTGGATCTATGGATAATAGAGAACGAAGATGGCACTGTACTTTATGAAAATGAAACTGGGGACAGTGATTTATTCAACAATGAGAGCCATGAAATTTTCAGTTCCTGTTCAGACTTCGTAGAGGTAAGTCGTTTAAATTTTCTTATTCGCATGTATCTTGTCTTCTGTTTATGCCAGGTTTAACTTATCCTCTGTAATTATGGTTGTAGTCGTTGTTAATTCATTTGTTATTATTTTGTTACAGATACTATTACGAGGAATTGTGGAAGGACACGGAATGCATCATTTATAGTTCTTATAATATTTATCGTATATTACAAACGACATAGTTAAGAACAATTACTTAAATTATATAAATAGTTTGTAAGTCACTTGTACAAATGCGTAATTACGTTAAGAGCGACTAGTTGTTAAAAATTATATACTTTCTTATACGTATTGAATGTAAAAATATAACAAAATGATAAATAAATTGATTTAATTGAAAATAGCACTTGCATACTTTATTGCAAATACTAATTTACATACCAATTCCCTCTTCTAACATCCTAGAATTACGCTCAACTTGTTATAAACAATATTATATTAAAAAAGAATAAAATAGATTCGAGAAACTGGTGGAAAGTGGCAAAAATTGAAATTTTGTATCAGGAGAACATAATACGCTAGGAGGTATTCGTGCCACTTCTTGGAATTTTGATGACGTCAAATTCCAGGAATCCCCGAGAACCTCTTCCAAGAAATCCAAGTGCCCGATTTTGAAAAATTGTATCAGGAGAACATAAGTTGCGAGGAGGTATTCGTGCCACTTCCAGGAATTTGACGTCATCGAAATTCCGAGAATTTGGCCGATTCCAAGAAATGACGTCAAATTCCAAGAATTCCCGAAAACTTGGTTCGTGAAATGTTAAAGCCCGATTTTGAAAAATTGTATCAGGAGAACATAAGTTGCGAGGAGGTATTCGTGCCACTTCTTGGAATTTTGATGACGTCAAATTCCAGGAATTCCCGAGAACCGTTTCCAAGAAATCCAAGTTTCCGATTTTGAAAAATTGTATCAGGAGAACATAAGGTGCGAGGAGGTGGCACAAAGTGCCACTTCTTGGAATTTGACGTCATTTCTTAGAATCGGTGAATTTCTTAGAATTTTTCTGACGTCAAATTCCCAGAATTTTTGAGGACTTTGTTTTTAAGACCCGAGTGATTGAATTTGAAATTTTGTATCAGGAGAACATGATAGCTGAGAAGGTGGCACAAAATTTCGTTTCTTGGTGGTTTAACACCTGTATTCGTAGATTTTGTTATTGTTTTATTATTTCATATTATTTTTTCTATCTTTTTCGTTTTTTTACGTTTCTATACTACTGTGCAATTTTGTCTGCACATGGTTTTATGTTTCTCAAGCGAAATTTTTTAATTTTCGGGAAGGTTTTTAAATAAATACGATTGTTTCTCCTTAATTTATCATATTTATTGAAAGTTCTTAATAAGTACAGGTTACAATGATATTAAAAATACATCGTTTATACATTATACAACTAAATACTATGTACACTTCAATTTATAAATAATTAATCTTGATTCTTCATTAATGGAACATGAGAACCGCAAGAAGTTGTCCAGAACTTCATCAGCTCCCTTTTCAGCAGGTACCTGAACATACAATTTTCAATTACTTAACTGTACAATGAAAACAACACCTAACTATACAATTTACAATACAAAATAACCCAAGAAACAGCTTCAAAATTAATTTACAAACAATCATTAAACCGTTAATTACTCCTAACAGTGAATAAACTAAAAATCGAATGAAAAATCAAATATCAAACATGATTAAATAAACTATGATATATTTTGAACGATAGAAAAGAAGTGTAGGATGAGTTAAAATCTTTATAACCCCATAGGGATTGCAATTACCATCACTACTACTTACTTCGATAAATTAAAAATCAAATATTATTCTATAAACAAAATGATTACAGGAACAATCTGCGAGGTCCTTCTCCTTCGAACAAAGATCAATAACCGAGGTTCAATTATAAAACGATAACTTACATTTTATCCAGATACACATACACCATAATTTGTAATTATTAGAACGACAACTAATTGCCGCTGTATTTCGAATTCCATCGCGTTTTATATTTTAATTTTCGAATTGTACCTTCCTCCGTAAAACCACTATAAAGCACAGAAGAAAGAAGATATGGATGATCAGGCTGGAACGAGGGTTGGTTTTCTGTTAAAAAAAAAAAAAAAAAAAGCGGTTCCACGAAGATCTCCCTTCGGTCCAACATAATCACCGATAATAGTCGACCAGCTTCTAAAAACGGGAAAACTTTTCTAACCATCACCCCTCCCATGGTCGCTCGGTTCACCTTCCAAGACGTTCGAGGGGTTTTCCCTGGCTGAGAAGTTGGTTTACCACCCCCGGGGGTGGTTAGCGGGTCTAGTTAAGGGGCGTCTTAATTACCCACCGTAATGAACACCTTGTCGTAAAAACTTGCGCCGGTTTAATTATTTCAGAGCAGCCTCCCTTGCCGATCTCCTTGCTCGGTTACCCTCCTTTTCAACGGGAGCGTGAGGGGGGGAGGGGGTCTTGTTGTTCTCCATACCACCCTCCCCTAGCTAAACGGAACTGACAACAACAGCCGAAGATTTCTTTCCCGATTAGCAGACGCTTTATTCGTCTCTTAAATGTGTCCTTTTCAATCTTTTCTAATTCTCAAGGTTGTTCAAGAATTAATTACTAATTGTATTTTTATTTTAAGCTGCGTGCAATTTTATTCTTCCATTTTCAACGATTTAACGATTAAGGAATCGGTATATTTACGGGCATATTTATTGGGAGATTTTCATTAACGGGTGATATGCAGCTGAGAAGTGAACCCTTTGCACTCGAGTGGTGCCTCTGAGGCGCCATATTTAATTTATCGTAGTGTTCTAAATCAAAATATAGAAAATTAAGGAAGGGAATAAACTTTTCTTCCGATATAGTGCATTTGGTTTCTGGAAACATAGATTCCCGAGGTGCAAAGGGTTAAAACTACAAGCTACTGTTATAAATTGCTTAATAATTTAGGATAAGGGAATTAAAATATTGGCTGGGAAATTTCACGGGAGTGTATTAGCGCAAGGTTTACATTTTCCTTAGTATTGAAGGGTGCGAAGTGGAAAAGAAATTGATGGCTACTTTAAAATAATATGAAATTACAAATTAGATACTATTACAAGTATCCTAACGATTAAGAACTGCTTTTAGTCCGAAAAATGTCAGAAGATGTACACTGGTAGAATTAATTCTGGACACTTTGAATAAAAGCATTCTTTATTTCGTATTTATGCAGAATATGTATATTCCGCTATGCCAAATTGATACCGTAATATTTTTATTGTAATCTATAATGTTTATACTTCATATTTCCACGTGATTTGGTTTGTAAATGTTTTAAAATTTTAATTAAAAAATATCTATACTGTGTTGTTATTTTTCTTTTTGCGCCTGACAACACGAAACGTCGCATCATGTGAATTAGCCAATTAATTCATTTTAGTTATACCTCCTTTGACGCGTTGAAACTGTAATTTTTATTGTATATTAAAAGTATCGCTATAAATGATCTTTTTACTGATTGCTTTATACAAACGACCTCCTAAAATTCTCAAACAATGATCAGAATATAAAATATAAATGATTATACATTAAAAAATTTAAATAAATGCGAAATTCAAGTAAAAATTTAAGTATCCAGTATTAATTCCAATACTGTACATGTAGCACAAAGTTCAGATTTTCCTATTAGGGGATGAGAACGAAAAGTTGCAGAAAACGACTTTAAAACAGGGAATCGAGAAGAATTGTTTAAAATCGTCCTCACAAATCACGAACGTACGCGTCGCAAGGTATAGATTTTTCTTGCCAATAGCGAGGGTGCAAAAGGAAATAATAATAAAAAAAAAAAAAGGGAATCGATGGCCACGATCGACCCCGTAACATTTCCAGGCTGAACACCGTGGTGGTAAGGTCATCGAGGTGCAGGCGAGGAAAACGCAATAAAGGCGCGTGCCCATCTACGACGGCGTCGAATCCAATTACACCCCCGGCAGGGGCCAGGAGGGACGGCAATACTTTTTAAGGGGGGTTGCGTCTGCAACGAGAGAACACGGAAAAGGCCCGGTACAAGCCGGGGGCTATTGCGGCACGGTTTGTCGTCTCTCGCTTCTATAAATTCGCGGGAATTAAACGAAAGAATGCGGTCTGCCTCGACGTACGACCAACCCCTCGGCCTCTTCCCCGCTCCCCCTCTAGCTGCCTACAACCCCCTTGGACCCGTTCTGCTACGTCTAGCTCGTTTAAAAACCCCGCGCGGTCGGATTTTTTCTCTCGCTCGCGGCTCATTTTTGGGGGCTCGTTGGATTTTTAATTAAGGCCGCCGCGGTGACTCCCACGCCAAGAATGCACGGTATCGTGAGAGGTATTTTTCCTGAAAAAAAAAAACCACCCCCTCAACCCTGCGTCTACACACTCGTTCACGCAGCTGCTACATCGGACTGGACTCTCCTTCTCGGTCAACGTTGTTTAGTAACCGTCGCGTCGGTTCGATCATTTTCGATTATTTTCCACGAACATCTCAATTCGTCGGATTTACTGGGAAATAATATAAGAATAATATAAAATAATATCGAAGGGTGCTTTATTAAAAACAAATTGGTTAAGAAAATATCGAGAAAATTGCATGGAATTCATTTACCAAGAACATCACAGATCGCAGAGCACAACGAAAAGAAAATCGTAGGAGAGAAGTATATTCACAACCCCCCAGGGTTTAATATTTAAAAGCGCATCTGAAATATGTCGATTGTGGAACATAAACACGAGGGTGTTCGAGGACTGGGTTACCTCTTACAGCCACCATAGCGTGTCTCGGATGATTTATTCCTCGAGTTACTTCCTGACCTGTGACTTCATCTTCCCCGCGACCTTCCTTAAAGGGCGCTTCCTACCGAATTACGATTCTGCAATTTGTTGCGACCGAAGATCAAATTTGAACAATGCGTATAACATTCACCTAACTTAACGGTAGAACTACGAAACGGGTCAAACTGACTTGCTTCAGATTTCTTATTTTAAATTGCAAAATTTATTGAAACGCTTCTGTCGAAATATACGTTGGTTCTTATCAAGGTAAAGAATTGTTCTTATATGGTAGTTTACGTTTCAACCTTTATTTATTTTACTTTCTATTTTAGGTTCTATTTAAACGTAAGGGTGCACTGAATTATTAATATTCAAACTTTAATTTAAATCCTAATTTCTACACACTCGAATTTTATTTCACCCTTTCGATCATGGCTTCCTCGTATAAGGACATGGTGTAACTAAATTCGGTTTTGATTGTTTGTAAACGTTGTCCACACATTGTGACAACCATATTGTCCCCCCTAAGAGGAGAAAAATCATAATCTAATTCAAAGAATTGCTTAAAGCAAAGCCACGATTTTTTTTTTCCAGAAATAAATAATTCCTGACCGAAAGGGTTAAACCGATTGCTATTCGCGTTAAAAATCTTCAGAAAAGATATTCGGTCCGTTCGAATTTAAAATCCCGACGAGGAGCAAAGATAATAAAGACAGAGCAAGAAGTGCCAAACTTCTATCGCCTTTCGTCTAATTAGAAAAGCCAGCCCTATCGACGTTGAAGGAGGATGGTTGTCAGAAATTCCAAGCGGAGGAGGTAGACAGTCGGTTTCTTCGAGAATTACGCGCGAACACTCGACCCCACAGCGTTGTAAATCCACCGGTAATGTACACACATGAGACCAAGGGGTGGCGGTGCAACCCCTAGCGATCCTCCCTCCAGCCGCGTCCGCGATCGACCCTCTTAAACGTGAATTTGATATTCGTAAATCTGCCGGCCGGTTTCCATAAATCAAAACCAACCCTCGCTGGCTGCTATGGACTGCAGAAAAGCTCGGCTGAGAATAAAGAGCGGCGAGGGTGGTCGAACGAGGGCGGGGGTGGGGAGGGGGTGGGTGCAGTCAAGCCCCGTGAACGGCAGACTGGAGAACATCCGCTCGACATCTTCTTTCTTAAAAATTGATTCCTCGCTGCCGCTTTGATCCTCCTTGGGACACGATGGAGCTACTTCTAGGGGTTGCAGAATGTTTCTCACCCCAACCACCACTCCTGCCACTGGATGCTCGTTGGTGTTGTTTCCCGGAATTGACGAGTTTATTGTGCTTCGATTGCTCGGATCGTTTCTTTAGAGAAAAGAGGCTCACGATTAGAGAATTATAATGTTAGCTTCCATTCGATATTCGAGCAATTTAGGGAGCTGGTGTCGTCAGGTATAATTAGAAATTGAAGGAAAAATTGTGTTTATATTTTAGGAGACATTTCGATAACGTCGAAAGTAAGAATACCTTTTTTAATTCTGCATTTGAAGGTAAACGAGAGTAAGAACGTCGGTGGAAGGGTGGCATATATACAGCCATCAGATTTTCGCTTTTTGCCCAGGACAGTCTCGGACAAGATAATTCTCGCTCTCCTCAGATGTTCACTTCAATCTTCCGAGGAATATTTGAAGAGGCCGGATCAAAGCGTGTCTGGTCAATTTCATCAACATTTGAATACGACCTCCTCTCCGTCTCTCTCCGCTTCCTCTTTCTGTCGCGTTTCTTCCGTTATACATCTCACTCCGCCAAGCCGACGAAACAACCCCCCAGAGCCTTTTGGATCTCTTTGCGCGAACTGCGAAAAGAGCCAAGAGAAAGAGATAGGAAAGGGCATTGAAAAGGGGTTGAGGGGCGGTGAGGGGGATGGGAACTTTTGAAAAGTGTGTTGGGTAAAATGAGAAGCGTTAGACGAATGCGCCGATAACGTGAAACTCGAACATTCCAAAAGACATCCAACCCACCCCGTCGACTGACGCGATGCTCTCTTCGACTGCCTTCGCCAACTTTCAAACGTAGGATTCTTCCAGTGAAATTCTATTTCACGGATTCGAGCCTTTAGCCCACGACCGGATTGAACGTCTTCCTTTGCTCTGGATACGATTAAACCGGCCGAGCCAAATGTATAATTAATTAAGCAAGAAACGTGAATTGGAACGCAGAGGATTTCATACGAGCTTTGAGCAAGATTTCAACTGATTTTTCGATCGTATTTTCGAAGGTTGAACGTTAATTTGTAATAAAACATTTTTGTGTAATTGATTTCTAGTTCAAATTATAGGCAACAAATGTTTCCTAATTTGTTTTGCTATTTTTAAATAATAAATTTCTAATGATATATTCCCCTGATTTCTAATATCAAATTTTACGTGATAAATTTCTAGTAATATATTTCCCTAATTTCCAATGTAAAATTTTACCTAGTAATATATTTCCATAATTCCTAATATGAAATTTTACGTGATTTTCTAGTCCAACATTTACCTGACTTCTAATGCAATAAATTTTTAGTGCTGCATTTCCCTAACTATCATTTATTTGCAAATTTCCAAAATCCTATATCCTAGATTCTTAAATTTCGAAACTTCTAAACTACCAAATTTGCAAACTCCTATATTTCTAATTTTCTAAGTTCCTAGATTCTAGTCCTATATTCTCCCAATTTCTAATGCACTAAATTTTACTTAATAAATTTCTAGTACCATATTTCTCCAATTTCTAATATAATAAAAATTCTACGTAACAAATTCCCACTATTTCCCTCAGTTTCTAACGCAAAATCTCCGAAAATTTAGACTAACCCTAGCTACAAAGAATTATAATTAAATTATACAAAAATACTTGAACGCAAGAATAATAGCCGAGTTGTAACGATTGTAAAAAAAAAAACTGCGAAGACATCGTATCGAGTTAAAAACTTTGCCAAAGTGAAACGAGACAAAGCTGACCGTATCTTGTTCTAGGAGTGGAAATAGCGAAAGCAAAGGAAAGGGTAGGGTGGTGAGATACGCATAAATTCAGCCACGTCTCGGGATACTGGGCTCCTTTGGAGGGTAGAACCGGGTGCGCCGCGATCAAAGCATAATTTTAATTAGGCAGATTATACGGAAAGATAAAAATTATTAAAATTATTGCCTTAATGAAAGGGAACCTTCGGCTGGTTTACGGAGGGACGCGTAATTAAACGTCGGGAGTAGCTTCCCCCTGGCGAGGGTTGTTTCGTTGCCAGCCCCACCGACTGGCTAATACAGAACACTGCCCGGTTAAAAAGGTACAATTTTCTATTTATTAATTCTTCTGCTTTTGATCGGTCGTTCGATTCGTCTTCCACGCTCAGCCCCTACGGATAGAGTATTTTTATGCTTTGATAGGATGTTTTTCATTTAAACAAAATTTAATATCGTTCCTTCTAAACATTCACAACTAGTTCATCTCTTATATTAATTTGTTTTTAGAAATATTTATATACGAAAAATTTGTGAAGAATTTCAAGCTGATTATATCTCAGAATTTGCAATCTGAAAATGTTGTATACTAAACTAAGACTTTCAATAATAAAAATTAGTCCACACATCAAAGTGACAAGTGACGAAGACACTCCTTACGAAAGAATGTTTTCACTGATTATCGATTTTCTTTCTTTTTAACCCTTTGACTGTGAAAGGTGTATATACGTATATGTATACGCTCGGCAAATTGCAAGACTTCACACAAACATTAATTTACCATCGACTACAATTTTTCTTCCTTTGATTATATTTTTTTTTACAAAAACCATTTTTCATGACTTTTTACCGGAGCACGCAGCAGTCAAAGGGTTAACAAAATTCCGCGCAAAAAATTTAAACGTGACGAACTCCCAAGAACTAAATATTAAATTCAGAATTTCTTTTCATGACTTACAGACATCATAGCAATAAGTGTTATGATAACATTCAAGCTGTACAAAGTTAATAAAAAGATACCAGTACTGATTAACATCTAAACTTCACCCCCGATTCACCCGATCGCGAATGGACTATCGGTCCTACCTAATCACCGTCGAATCCACCGTTCTATAAAAAAGGATTAGGGTTAAGGGGTGTTGGAAAGTCAGGTGACATCTTCGTCGAATTCTTCAAGACAGGCCAAGAGTAGCCGTGGAACGGGTCGAGGGGGAGCCAATGGATGGTCGATAAGAGGGCCGCCCCCTGCTGATGGCAGATCAGCCCGCAAACCGCAAGGTGCCACCACACCCCCAAAAACCATCCCAAGTCACCCCCGCGGCCAATGATCGGGCCTAGCCACCCCCAGGACCGCAAACCAACCGCAAGACGATGCGCAGAACCGCCTCGTTCACGCACGTACCGCGCATTCCGACCGCAAAACAAAATGGTGCCCAGAATGGTGTTAAGATTTTCCAGCTAGACCAACCACTCCACGCGACTTACTTTCCTGGTTACCCCCGTTGCGGCTCACGAGGGTGAACCTTTCTTATCCACCAGGCAACGAGGATGTTCGTGGTGTAATGGTTGGACTAGTGGGTGATGCGAGTGAAATTTGAAGGAAATTAAAGGTAATAAGAGGGAAAAAGGTATACGGTGTACTGGGTAAGATAGAAAGTGTTTGGTATGGGTGTGAGACCCATGTGTTTTCTGGTATTCTAGCCTTTATGTTATGAAATTAAAAATTTAACAAGGAGGATCGGTAGGTGGTAATTGGGAAATTGATTTTCAGATGCATATCCCAGCTGTTTAGAAGTTGCAAGGGAGAATTTAACTCTTAGCCACATAACCACCTACCACCCGTCCAGGAGACGACGTTATCTAAAATCATTACAAGTATTTTGAGGATTTATATTCTTTATTTACATATAATCAACATTTACCTCTACAATCATTTACGTTTCACAGACTTCTTAATTACGAAAGAAACAAACATATTTGGAAAATTGTTTGGTGTCTGTGAGACGTGTAGTAAGTGGTTAAGGGTTAGTATCACCCCTAAGTTTCGCATGAAAACACGCGACAGACCTGAAGACGAACCTAAATGAAACCGACAACATCAGAAACGTCCTCCTTTTCTTTAAATCAGTTGAGCTGTGGTATATTGTACCGAAAGTTCCTTCCGTTTTATTAATAAACAATGGACGTATAATACTTTATGTTTAATGTCACGTTATTCAGTTATGTACGATTCACTTTGACCTATTATCTTCTTGTATTTCTCCGAAAGCTGCGTAACACTGTATTTTTTTATTTAACACTACCAGACAAAGCGTTACGTGCAGATAGCGAAAGAAACTTTTGGGAGAACCTAATATAAGCTACTGTCCTATCTGCATTATCATACACTGATCATACATATGAAGCACGTGATCGCTAATGAATCTATTATTAATGCGACCACAATAATTCGAATAAAGATTTGAAACAATAATTCTCAAAGAATAGTTATTTTAATTTCATTTACTACGAGCACAAATTTCCACCCCTTCCACCCATCTAACAATCTCGACCTCAAGTAAACCTCTCCTGTACCTAAATCTTTAAGTTCCAATTAAAAACCATCCTCGTTATCGAATCAAGGCGTGCATAAATCAACAAAAAGCATCCAGGGGAATATAATCTGTAGAAGGGAAGAAGAATGGTGGACGAGTAGGAAGCGTCGTCGGCGTGGTGGATCGAGGAGAATTTTTCTGGGTGAGTTCTCATGAGTGTTGGCACCTTGGCGAGGTGGGCTCGGTGGACGAGGAGGTAGGAGGAGGTGGCGGGCAGCAGGCTGGGGTTCTGAGGTACCCCAGCGTGGCCGTTGCGGCGATGGCTGGGGGATCCCGCGCACCCGCGGTGAGAGAACAGCCGAAAGGGGTGGGCGCGACGAAGTCGGGGGTATGAGGCCGAGAAGGTGCCCTCTGGGAGGAGGAGGAGGAGGAGGAGGAGGGATTTTGAAAGAGGGTCGGTGGTCGACGCGGAGACGTGGAGGTGGATACGACGAAGGAGGAAACACAGCTTCGTGGAGGAAAAGCCGGCGAAGGGGGTTGAACGGTGAGGAAAAGCGAGGAGAAAGGTGGAGGCGGTGGAACCAGGGGGGTGGGTTGCCTAGCTACCGGCGGAGACCCGGCCAAGATACTCGGAGATCTCTCTCTGTACTGTTTTACGTACGCTTCGCATATTTTGCCATCGGCTTTGACCACCTTTCTCTTTCGGTTACCACCTGGACGACCAAAGAATAAGAAATAATGACTTTTTTTTTCTTTCTTTTTTTTTGGAAATTCTTCGAACTATTTGTACTCTTATTATACACACTCGTACAGGCAACAAAATTAGTTTTATTATACATTCTTTGTATATTTTATGCTATAAGTTTTCTTACTCCATTATTTTTTGTATATGCACCAAATGATTTATATTAAACGACTGTAATACGCACTTAGTAATGAATGGATTAACCCCTTAGCTTCTAATAACGCGCTTCGCAATTTGGATAACTTAAGTTTGATCTGTATTTTTAGCATAATTGCATTTTAACCGTCTTTAACCCCTTGCCGTGCTTTGACGAGTCTGACTCGTGACGCACTTTGCAGCTGAAATGTTACAAATCTGACTCGTACTGTCAGTACAGTTGACTTTTAAGTATAATTTCAACCATAATTGGGATAACAAACTATTATACGTAAATTGTATGTATCATTTCAATTTTCCTACTTTGTTTTAATACCGTAGCAAGAAATATTTATTCGTGTCTGACGCACTTACCGAAATAATGCCACGGCAAGGGGTTAATTTACATTTGTAACGCTAACAATTTTTTGTGGACATAAATCTAACAGAACTATGTATTTTTGAAAAAAAAAATGCAGAAGATTTTGAACCAGGACAATAGAACAGAGTCTGGTGGACACAGAATAAGCCTAACCCTAAACGTACCCCAATAATACATTAATTATTAATGCAATTCCTTCGAACTTGTCGTACGACAGATGTTTGACTGAAATTTTTCAAACGATTTCGAAAGATGGACAAAGACTTTCTTTGGGACGTTACGAGGGAACACGACGAAATAAACGTCGATAAAACGGAATAGAAAAGATCGTCGAAACGAACGGGAAGGATAACAAGGCATCGAAGATGACGAGAGAAATTAATTTCCTTCCTCTGGCGAGCACCGTGCTCTTTACACTGCTTGGAGGAAATCTTCTTCTCGTATTTGCATAGGCAATGGGAAATAAAAAATTGAACATCAATCCAACTGGGGTGGGGTAGATGGGAGGAAGAAAGAGAGAAAGAAGAAAAAGAAATCACGACGAGCAGGAGGAAAATAATTGGGAGCACTTTTGAAGCCCGAGCGAGGGAAACTCTTGAGTGTTTGGCCCTTCGTGAAATCCCGTGTACTTTTTTTTTTCTTCCTCGTTTCCGATGCAAATTTCACGTGAAGAAAGCTGTTCCTATGTTTCGTAACAAGTCCCCATTATCCTCCCCTTCCAACCGAAATATTGAACACCTTTTAACAAACGGACAGACGTAACGATAGTGTTGTGAGATTCAGATTTTTATGAAAGGTGCATATCCTTGGGGATAATACTCGTGTGAGAAGCTATCGATAGTTACATCTTACTTTACAAGTGCCATCGATAGTTATTTCTGCCAATTTTAGTCCTAAGTGGCCCTGTAACTTAATTAACCCTTGTGTCACTGTCTTCTGTATGAAGAAATGCTTTTCTGTATTAAAATAAATTATAGTAGACTAAATTAAATTAAAGTTTCTAAATTAAATTAAACCTACCACTACCAATTATAATTATTAAACCCGAAGGTAGGTCTTTGAAAAAATGTTACTCGACACCGGTGGCTTCAAGAACGCAATGTTGATTAATAATAAATTACACAAATTCAAGTATCTCGGGTGTGCTTGAAATTGAATTTGATAACAATTAATACGACGAAGTGGATTCAAATTGGGTTGAGACTTTGAATTAATAGTAAAATGAAAAGAAGAGGGGATAGAAGAGTGCAGTTTCTTTTTCAAAACGCGATACCAGTGTCGCCCTCAAGCGAGCAAGACGGTAAAGACATTTAAGAAGACTCACCCTCTTTCTTCTCGCCACCCTTAAGAAAGCGGCCTCCACCCCTCGTGGTAAGGCAGCTCGCGAACGAGTCGGTAAACAGCGATCTAAAACCGTAATTAAAAAAGAAAACGAAAAGATCAACATTCCTTTCAGAAACAGAATAAAATAAACAATTGCAATACATTTTTCAATCGATTAAAATGATACATGTATTGGATATATTTTTAGAAAATTAAACGAACGAAAGATGAATATTTCTAAAGCGTTCGTTTCCATTTCCATCGTAGTTCTTAAATATTAAACGAATGATCGCAAACGAGATCAAGGATAAAATAGGAAGAATGTATTCTTTCATCAGCTGAATAATTTCTCCGCGAAAGTCGAGTGAAAGAATTGAAAGAATTGTCGGTAAAAAAGGAAAAGAATAAGACGACTTTCTTAAAGAAGTGGCGCCTCCTTTTAAGAAGCCTCTAGTACTCCTGTTCGCCACTAAGAAAAGATGGCGCCCATGCCGAAGAAAACTACCCTTTTTTGCCCTCCGGCTAATCCCCTTCAACCCCTTCTTCGATTGAAATAAAAGAAACCCTGTAAACACCCGCGAAGACTACTATATCTCCGAGTTTCTAACAATTGAAACAATTTAAACAATACTTGGAAAGATTCCAACAATTTTCAGGAAAATTACCAGGATTTATCTCCAACGAGCGACCATTACGTTGGCGTGAACGCAGAACCTTTTTCTCTCAGCAGGAGAAACTCTTTTTTTTTTCACAAACCACCCTGGTTCACCCTCTTTTCCAGCCACCCTATGGCACGGGGATGTTCCGGGGTGTTCCGACAGCAGGAAGAACAAAGGATAGGCTGACGGTCGGTTAATTTAATCTAAGCAAACATCATATAGATGGTAGGTGAATGTGTAGCGACGGGGTTGAAGGAGGGTTGAAACTCTCTGGAAGACAGAAGAAGGGCGGGAGGAGGGGGCCGGGTAGCGGAAGAGTACGGGGTTGGTTGCAGACTCGGAATCTAGATACATACGTAAGTACAAGAGTATTCAAGACAGTGCCGAGGAACGATGTTTAGCATGTAGATGAAGATCTTGGTAATCAAGGGTTGCAGCCCCGCGGGCGTACTTCGTCAAGTCTTACTTATTTCTGGCCTTCGTCGTCATGCGATCCGCGATCCGTCAGTTATTCTCACCCTTCTCAAGATTCTTCGTGAATTGTGCATACCGAATGCTTCAGAAAAAAATTCGAACAATTTTTAGAGTCGATGGCCAAAATACTTTTGTGTATTTTACAAACTACATATATACAGGTTTCAGGTTGTAGCAATTATTAATGAGAGATAGAGGGTATTATTATTGATAACGTAAGAAAGAGAATGAACCGGAGGCTTAAATCTAAAAATTAGCTACGTAATATGAATTTAAAAATTAATTATCAGCCTCTAGAATTCTACGTTTAGAATTTGATGCGACAAAAATTATCCAAAACGAGAATGGGGGGGGGGGGGGGGAAACAAAGCAGGTAAACGATAACTATTATCGAGTTAAGGTTATTTGACCATGGGATTTATTGGTAGAACTACGGTGGTCGGGTAACGAATCCCGAGACACCCCTTTCTGGCGGCTATCTCGAACCAAAGCCGTATCTCGTTCGAAATGATCGGATCTCGTTGTCCGAAAATTCACCCCGTAATCGACGGACAAAAAGTAATTTCCTATCGAGGCCCGGGACAAAGGGTGATTTTGCATGGGGGCAAGCGTTGGCGATAGCCAACGGGGGTGGCAGTGACCGGTGCGTGTAACGACCAAGGCTACCCCTGTTCAACCAACACCCCCATCCTCTCTTCCTTCACCTACTCTCAACCCCTTTCGTTTCTGGCTTGCCAAGCCGGCCGAACGTTTACGGTGAACGCCACGTGCACTCTATGCGTGCACAAGGTGAGAGAGGAGAGGACAGAAGGAGGGGGAGCAGGTTTTTCCATCCCCGTACGTGTGTTGTGTGTTCGATCCGTGTGGTATGTGGGGCTCTGGGGCATTTTTCCATCGCGTTTTATTCAGCCCCCTTTCTGCGTACCCGACGCTCGAAAGTTTGTTGAAAAATAGGGCGAGGAAATTTGGACAACTTGAAATAAATTTGCTATTTTGTAACTTCGATAAGTTGCACCGTCTCTTTTTGGTAAAACGGTGATGGTTTTATTATGAGGAAATATTTAAGATATTAGGAGTTATTTAGGGATCTTAATAGTCCCTGATAATATACAAGAAAATCTCATCTTTCTTAACACGTTGAATGCCACAGTGAAAATGGACGTATGTAGTCAGACACGCTAAAACCCAAATTATTGGGTTGGCAACTAAATGATTGCGGATTTCGTCGATACATGGCTTTAGCAGATACTTTTGTTTTGTCAACGTGTTCAAAGCACCTAACTTATATTGTTTTCTTGTTGTTTGGACTTCCACCTTTAATTAGTAATAAAAATTGTATCGATAAGTTATTTAGTTTCGTTTTTCTCCCAATTTAAAAATGGAAGAACAACACGCACATATGAGACATAATTTATTGGTCACTCGTCAAAAATTATTGGAGCTAGGTTGAGATATGTTGTCACATCCACCATATAGCCCTGACCTTGCTCCTTCAGATTTCCATTTATTCGTTCCACACAGACCTTAAACGGTAAAATTTTTAATGGCGCTGAAGATGTGAAATCTCATTTAATTCAGTTTTTTGCTGAAAATAATCAGAAGTTTTTCCCGGAAAAATGGCAAATGGCAAATGGCAAAAATCGACAATTAAATTAATACCTAATTTAAACTCATATTTTCAAGAATACAAATTTTGAATTTTCCTTCATATTTAAAATCCGCAATCACTTACAATTAGTTGCCAACCCAATATTAACGATACAGTCAATTCATTTTAAAAGTTGACCTTTCAATTCGATAGCCAGCAGTAGCACCTTAATATTAACGATGCCTGCGGTTTATCTCAGTGATTCTTTTCTTTCTGTTAATTATTTAATTATGAAAAATTTCGGATGCCGATTACCGTTGTCCCCCGCGGCATTCAATGTGTTAACATTTTGCGACAGAACACGCGGATAGGCAGCCAACTAAATTCGCAACCCTCACAGTTTCCACGTTTCAAAGATGACACACCTTAAAACTCGCCAAATAATAATTCCCAGTGTCGTGAATTCATTCGCGAATCTAACAGTACAGGCTTCCTCGAAAGAAAAGAAACAAACCTTCCAGCCTAAATTTACAACCAGGAGCTTCGAACCAAACACCCTTCCTGATCGAGGAAACAACAGAATCTGCCGTGCCAGAACCGGAAGCAACCCTTCTTCACCCAATAATAGAACAATAACCATAGGAACGCGACCGTTCTTTATCCAGGAATCGATTTACGAGGCTCGTGTCTGGAAGAAAACCAAGGTACCAAGAAAAATCACCGGCCCGTCTCGATGACACGATCGAATTTAACAGCGATCGGTAATGCGGCTCGACTGCAGCACGATAAATCGGTATGGCCAACCGGTCGAGCCAACGAACCGTGTCCCTGCAACCAATTCCTCTACGTGGTAACAAGAGAGAGAGAGAGAGAGTGAAAATGCTGGAACAAGGGTGGAAAGGGTTGAAAAGTGGCAGAGGAGGGACTATATCCCGACGTTCACCGCACGCTATTCTTCATACTCCATTATCCGTGCTCCGCTCCGCTCCACTCTGCTCCATTATGCTGGCAAAGCGTATAAACGAGGAGTCGCGCGGGATCCAAGCGTGTCCATCAGACTACCTTATCGCGAAACACCGATAAACACCAGCCTGTACGGTGGCCAGTTTGCCAGCGACACGGGATAAAAAAGAAGAAGCTCAACTTTTTATCGTGCCTTGGAAATGAAGTAATAATTGCTGCAACCTGAGGGTTGATCCTTGAACTCTTCCACGGGTCGAGTTAGGTAGCCCACATTTCAGTATTTTGTTCTAATTTCCTTTTTCAACGAGCCGGTGCGAGTGGTTCGTTAGAGATTGTTAATTGTTGTTCCACTTGTGCGAAGATTTTCAATACTGTGTCTTCGTTAATTGACATTATTTCTTGTTTCGAAGTCTTTTTTAATGGTGGCAGAGAAAAATTATTGAAACGACTAGAAATCAGTTTTAACCACGAAAAGGCCATTGTTTTAAGTAACAATGTTAATAAAAATTTGTACCTTGGGATCTTGAGACGCATGTTTAACCGTGACAGAGAAAGATCGGCGATTCAGGAGTTAATAAAATTGAAAAGTTCGAAGCGAAAACTTTGCAATGTGCCTTTATAACCCCTTAGTATCACCCAAAATTTTAAGATTTAATTATTTAGCCCCTAATTTCTCCTATATTTAATACTTGAACGATACCAAAGGAAACTACATATATTTTCATCAAAATTTAATAAAGAAAACAATTATTTTGATTAGTAAACGACAAACGTAATATTCCGGAAGTGGGCTTTAAAGGGTTAATAAATATTTACCCTTGTCAAGAGTGATATAATGACAGAACAGAAAGCGATTAAAAATCGCATGTAAATGATTGAAAAAGAAAATACGACCGGAACAATTGAAGCTCTCCTGTTGCCATATAATGAATTCCGAAATATTTTCGTTCGAACTCTCCAAGTCGAATCGGTAAACGTCGATGGAGATGAAAGGGTAAATCAGGGAATTATTCGGGAAACTAAAACACGTCCGCCAGGGAAATTTAATCTGGAGGATCGCTAATATCGAGCCAACCGTGTGGCTCTGAAACGGGTAAATTTCGAAACGCGAATTCGTTAGCCGCTTACACACAGAGAGAGATGGAGAGAGAGAGGCTGGGCAATGGTGGAAGAGGAAGCAGAAGGCAGGAGTCTTCTCTCGGGGTCTACGTTTAATTAAATCTTTTGCGAATTTACATACACACGCAGTTACGCTGGCAAGGATCTCCTTTGGCAGCGGGACGGCTTTTTGGGAACGGAGGATGCTTTGTAGAGATTCGTATCGTTACCTGTACAAACCCCCTCCGTTTACCTGACTGTGAAACACGTCATTAAAGAGACCGATCTTATGTACTTTTTACGGACCGCATAACGCCGATCCCTTGTTGCTTCGGAGGACCATGGTTTTCAACATCCTGACCGTCGACCGTAAAGCGATTAAATCCTTTTGATTGCCAGCTTTCACAAACGTCTGAATTTTCTCTGTTGTTTTTTTTTTTTTTTACCTTTTATTATCAAACAGATATGACATGTATAGAAACTGGAACATTGAATGTGTTTAACCCTTTGCTTTTGAAACATCAAATATTAAATTGGAAACTGAATCTGTGATCTCCGAGTTTCTTGTCGACGATAGTTGTCGACCTCTTACTGTATTTATTTCGTAAAATTTGGAAGGAAGTCGCGATTTTAATTGTCATTCTAATAGATAATTAGTTCCTTTATTAAGAATTTATGTAACGAACGGGATACTCGTGCATCAGGCAAATATGACGCACAGAAGGTTAAAATACCTTAATAAATAATTAAAAAACTTCTCTTATAAAATATAGAATATAGAAACACACCGAGAATATTTCAGTAAGATACTAGTGTAACAATTAAAATTAAGAAATCCAGCTATCTAAAAATTTATCTAAAAACAGCTACCAATAAAAGAATGAAATAAAACTAAATTCAAAAGTTCAAAAATTTCAGGAACCAACAATAAACAAATACTAATTAGAAGCAATATTTGGACGGGGAAAAACCACCACCACCACACGTAACTTGTATTTTGAAATACACTTTTTATTTCGACTAGGTTAAAAACTACGATAACAATAGGTCGGTAGATATGTATATCGGAAGTCATTCTTTTTTTTTTTCTTTTCGTGAGGAGTGGAGACGCAGAATGTTAGCCCGTCGGGTGGGGAAGGAAACAAAAAAACAACGATTAAATCACCACCGACGTTGTTCAATCGTATCGTACGCCATAGACGCAGGTTTCGATTTTATTTTGTTCATTTTACCAGAAGAATTTCGATGTGGAAAGCATACCGTCGCGACGACAAGCTTTTATTCGGCACCATTCTCTTTAACAAAATTTCAATGGTTCTAGATCGACGAGAATCGCAACACTGAATCACGCCCGGACGATTATTGCACAAGCCCCCAGTCAAATCGATCGCGTTTATACTATGAAAACATAATCGAGAGAAATCGAACTTGTACCGGATCTATCGTGGACGTTTCGATGTTTTTTTGTTTTTGTACCGAATCTGGGAACACTTCTTCCGTTTGCATCGTAATTGGACGCTTTTCTATCGAAACTTTGTATCGGGTGTATGCAAAAGTTTTCATTTGAATCGTCGATTTTTAGATATCTGGAGAAATTAATGTTTGCGAAGAATTTTTGGAATATTTCAAAATTCCCTCGGATTCGCTTTGGTTTGGTTATTGTTAAATTATTGAACAGACAATAATTATTTTTGCCATGATAAAATTAGTAAAATAACACTTCTGAAACTGAAGATGTATGGAAAATAATCTAGTGACCTTTAGTGTTAATTCTATTTCAGCAAAGTTTGAAATAAAATCATCCCTAAACCTACTGCAAATTTCCTTCTAAATAACAATTATATCTACACAATTAAATCAGTCAAACTGCACCAATAAAGAGTACAACAATAATTAATGAAATATCCAATAAATTTGATTCCTTCTCGACAAGATTATTAATCGTCACTGATATTCAAAGATATGCCAAGGTCTCAGTTCGATTAATTTTATTTAATTTTGCATCATAAGAAAAAGCTGAAGGGTAGAACTTTTGCATACACTTAACAGAATGATTCACTGAGGATTACCTGTATAATCGTCACGCTCTTGATTAATCTGGAAACGAAATTAATCGTAGGTAAGTGTTCTCAGATCCATCGGACAAACGGAACACCATCGAGCATCGTCCCAGACATCCGGTACACTTGGTCGCACTTCTCGTAGCCCGTCGACAATGATGAATGACACGATGAAACGACAATGCTCTATCTATGTACAGTGTTTATATACATCATCATCATCGTCACCATCACCGGACCAGCACCAGCATCACACGCGTTCATCACTCATTCTCAAGAGAAATTAACAAAACAAAAGAAAAAAAAAAACAATCAAACAAAAACAGAAAAATTCAAATTACAATTCAACCCACCCCCTTGTAGATTCGTTGAGACACAACCATCGATCGATCGATCGTGATTTTGAACTTCACCACCGTACCATTAAACTGTCATTCGTTTCCGTTATTTCTTCTCCCCGGAATCGTTAATGCCCACTAAAAGTAGCTAGTTTCGTATCGAGCCAGCACATCTCACCGGATCACAGTTTTTCCTCGTCAAAAAACAAACGGTTCATCGTTCCGAGAAATGACGACAAGCCACGAACGACGAGATTCCTCGTGGACGATGTACGTCGTCCTTTCAGTAAGGTCTCCACACGTTATTGTCGGGTCTGACCTCTTCCTCCCTCACGCTGCAACTGTCCGTCACCGCTCTTTGCTCGGGGCTCTCGGAGTTTTGGAACTGGTTCCCGTACAGCTGGGAGTACAGGATGCTGGGAAGCACGCCGGGCGTTGGAAAGTAGTTGCCGTAATTCTGTCCGAAGGCCTGTTCCTCGTGGACCGGGCTTTCCGTGGTGCTGGAGTCGGTCGAGAGGGATCTGGGCGACATGTAGTCCTGGTACCTTTGGATCGACGTGCCGGACATCAGGCTGCTCAACGGGTCCAGGGGATCCGATTGACCCGTCGTTGTTGAGTCTGGCACCACTGTCGTTATGGAAAAAAAAAAACAGAAAACAGCCTTTTGGGCGTTAATTTTCCGATCGAACGGGAACGGGATGGATATGGATTTCTGGATTCGTAGCAATTTAAGAGGGAAAGATTCTGAAGTCCTCGAAATGTTAGTTTGTGCGTATATTCGATAAATATTGTCCTATGCTTTTGACTCGAAGAATAAATGTGAGTGTGGACAATGTATTTTGAAGAAGGGAGTTATTAGTTATTATTTTAATTTAAATAAGGAATACTCGGTGAGTTCACTGTGCTAAGGTTAAAAGTGCTCCGTCCGTAAAGGGTTAAACGTAATTGTTACGGTAACACCTTGATCGTTACACGTTTCTTGGAATCTTTGACCTTTGCAATTTGCTGACTACTGTAGAGAACTTCCACCCACCGTAATCGATATTTCACACAGGTTACCGTCAAAATGTTTCGAGACTGATAAACATATTATTTAAACAATATTTCGTTAGTACTATGATTCACAATTAAAAATACCATAAAGCCATAAAACAAGAACTTAAAACTGTCACTCGGTAGACTAATAATAAATTCCTATAAGACAATTGTATACAACACTCAAGTAGTTATTAAACTATACAAAAACACCCATCATCGGTGTAAAAATTGATCCTATTATTATTACAAAACTACCGAGGATATGTCAACGAATCTACCATCGGAAGAATCTGTATACTTTCTAGTTTACGATTATGGTTGTTTCGCGCCGATACATCAACTCGTTGCCGAGATATCGTCGTTCAAATGGAAGCATAATTTTTAATATTTTACTGGGTCGACTGTCGCGCGATCGCACCCCAGTCACTGACCTATCCCCAAGTCACGTGACCCGGTCATTGATAAACGCCGAGTCAGCAGGTATTTTTTTTTATCGCGCGTACGCACTTCCGGGAAAAAATCTGGGTCACGGAGTTTCCCGCGCGAACCGCCGCGCCGCCCATTCAACACCGCTGCGCGCTACCCCCTGGACGCTGCTACTTCGAACCCCCGTATCTTAGGAACCAATTGATGTATCGACTTGAAACAAAGCGTTTTGTACTCGTCAAACCTTCCTCTAAATTCTGAGTATATATATGTTCAAATTTGGTGGCTCATTCTGGGAGAATTTTGAAGTTAAACTAGATACCCTTATAGCGTATGGAAATTTGATTGTCTTGATGTGTTGGCGAGTGTAAAAATTTGTTACTTTTAATTGGAAGTATTTTGTTGGTGTGACACTAACTTACGTGTGTGATAAAATAATTTTGTAGAACGTTTGATTGTTAAGTTATTTAACTTGTTATATAAATTTTGATTGGGTGAGTTATATTTTTAATACGAAGGTTATTTTGAAATTTCTCTGTTTCCTATATTGTCGATTTAATTGGTTTTAATTTTAATTGAAAAATTATAACTCCGGAACGGGTTATGACGTTCAATTCCCATGATAATACAGTTATAGGAAATCTGTGGTCGAAAGGAGAAGCAACGAGACTTACGGGAAGATACAGCTGAGAAAGCATCCTGCTGTGCCGTGGATCCCGCACCGGTACCGGAAGTGACAGTGGATTCCGCTGTGGAATCGGGCGCCGTCGGCGTGTTCATAGACGCGGCGCCCGCAAAAGACGCCAATGACGATGATGGCGGGGGCGGTGGCGGAGGCGGGGGTGGCGGTGGCGGGGGTGGGAACGACGCCTGTGCCGCACACGACGACAAAGGCCCAGGAAGATAACCGGCGTAACCAGCCGTGCTCCCGTATCCCCATGAATTACTTGTAGTCAGACCGAACTGGGACATGTCTGAAGACATTCAGCTCATTCGTGCAATTGCAATATATAATCCTTCTTTTATTTATAAAAGCAATTTCAACTAATCCTTTACGATCATATCGTCGACTGTGGTAGCATGGACATTCGTTATGGTATACATAACATGTGATAAATATCTACTCGAGTTTTCAGAGCTAAAAAGTATAACAAATCGTACACTTAAAATTGTTTACTTCAATTTCGCATTTATTCAATTTTATCATTTATATTTTATATTTTAATCGTTGTTTGAGAAAAAGATCATTTACAGCCATACTTTTAATATACATTAAAATATTACAGTTTCGACACGTCAAAGGAGGTACAATTAAAATTAATTAATTAATTGGCTAATTCATATCATGCGACGTTTCGTGTTGCCAGGCGCAGAAAGACAAATAACAACACAGTTTAGATTTTTTTTTTTTTTAATTGAAATTTTGAAACATTTAGAAACCAAATCATGTGAAGATATTAACCCTTTATCTAGCAAGCATTGAAATTTCAAATGAATAAATTTAGGAGTTTTCCAAAGTAAGTATAGATGCCCTTTCTAAGAGTGTGAAGAGCCGAAAAACTTTATTAGCATGATTTATGCAAATTATGCCGATACAATGTTGCTTGAGAGCATCAGTGCCAGAAAAGAGTAAAAAATGGAATTTCTTTCACATGCAACCTGCTAGAAACACATGTTGCTTGAGGTCAACATTACCAGAGAAAGGGTTAAGTAGAAACATTGTAGATTAAAATAAAAATGTTACATATTCTGTACAATATTTTTACTCAAAGTGTCCAGAATTAATTCCACCGATGTAATCACCGAGTTTGGAAAGGAAAATATGGAAATACTTCTCAAGTGCAAAGTAAAAATCAATATGGCTTTTTCATATCTTATGAAATTGAATTAAAATCAGGAAAGACTCTGCAAAAGCCAGCAGAACCATGGCAATATGAACGAAAAATCTGTTTTTAATCAACACGACGAAACGCAGAGATAATTACATGCTGCAGCCAAGCGTTAAAGTCAAGAGAACAGCATCGAAAGCGATCAAACACGAGCGAAAAAGAAACACAATCGCGTTATTACCCGATCGAATCACTTTTACCGACGTTCATGTACGTCATAATCGAACTTCTTTTGCGCCGTTCATGGGTTGGATTTATTTTTGCGGCGCACTGGCAGCACATCCCCATCCGATAGATTTTCCAATGAGTTACGGGGGTTGAAGGTAGAAAGGTCGGAAGCACAGTTTGCGAGGAGCAAGGGGGTGCAGCCGGACAGAAAACGGAGGGAGGGCACGAGATCAAAGGGTTGGTCATCCCCGCGTGGCTCTGGCCAACTCAAATAACCGGGGCTACCCTCGACCCCAACGCCACTGGGCCGTCGTTGACGACCCTAAATAGTGCGAGCTACCATGCTTTCGTTCAATTTTCATTCATTTTCTCTCCTACTCGCATCACAAATTTCAAGAAATACCGATTCGATCGTAGCGAAATGATTATCGAAATGGATTGCCGAAAAACGTAGTCGTAATTTTTTATCACAAAATAAAGGGTGCTTCGACCAAAAATTAGGTGACTTATATTTGATAAAATTTCTTTGACGACAGCTTTACTTTTCAATTGATAAATGGACAATATATCATTTCGAAGGTTCGATTGTGAAATTTATAAACACCGCACCCAGTGATAATTCAATTACAAAACTCGTTAATCAAGCAACATCGGTGTTATCGAAACGACGGAATTCATGACAAAGACGTCGCAGAGAGCACCGCAACGTTCATCGGTGGAATCAAGACAGGTGAAGGCGAATTATCGATGTTCGATGCGGTGCAAAAAAAATAAAATAAAATAAAATTAATAAAGGAAATACCAGGCATGCTTGATACTTTATCGGGGAATTTGTCGGGTTATCGCGCGCGGAACCGAAGGAGACTCATTAAATCCATTCCCTCTCGAATATTTTCCACGTGGATTTCTTTCGCGAGAAGATAATGAATCACTGACGTTGAAAAATTCGTCATAGAGTAAAAAACAAAAAAAAAAAGGTGAAATTCTATTTCGATAAAGGATAGAATCTTGAATCGTGGAAACTGTAAGCGCAATGTTTCGGCTGCAAATTCGCGAATCCGGTCGCAAACGTACAGAGAAACGACAGGGGTTGGGCAAGCATAAAACGACGAACCAACCACCCTCTTACCCCCTCCCCCGGCCTCTGTTCAACGAGCTCACCGCTCTCGTGGCAACCCCTTTAATATAATATTTAATCTAGCTTTGAACAGGCTTGCGGTTTCCGCCTCTGGAGTCGAGAAGCTAGCTACCAAGCCTAAAACCCTCTCTCTCTCTCTCTCTCTCTCTCTCTCTCTCTCTCTCTATCTCTCGCTGCCTACATCCAACGGAGGCCAACGGTGTCTGCTTGGAAATATTCCCAGCTGCAACGATAGAGAACCCGCTTCTTACGATATCAGCGATGAAATTTAATTTTCAAAACGGACATCCGGTCACGATGCTACTCGATCCTCGTCGATTCTCTTATAGCAAGATTCCTCTTATCGAGTATCCCCCAGATCCCTAGGGTGGTTGATAGTGAATTTCAAGAAATAAAATCAACACTCCGATGGCCAGTTTACCATTTCAAAGAAAATATTAAACGTCAAAATTGAAACACGTACGACGACAGTCATCAAAGTATTATATCATAATGTATGAATTATTTGAAAATTTCAAATTAAACAGCGTTCGCAAAGCAGCGATTATTAAACATGCAAGATAAAGTGACGAAGTACTTACTTTGACAGTTGCCAGGCATCGTGTGCCTGAACGAGGACAACGGGTTCCGTGGTTGCAGCGGATTCGACAACGGTTGAAGAGGATTCGGCAAGGGTTGAAGAGGATCCACCAACGGGGATGCGAAAAATGGTCCACCCCTCTGGGAAGCGAACGCGAACGCGTGGAACTGTTGTTGCTGCCCTAAAAGAGACAACACTGCGATCAACCGTGCGCCTGTCCAATGGACTTCCGGTATCATCATCAAACATCTATACGCGTCTCCTCAATCATTCGCCAGATAATCAGTTAATTATATTGTATCAAATGATCGATCTGTAGTTTTGTTACTTCGAGTACGCACGGTGGATAGGATAAAAGGCACAAAGTGAAACCAGCGCGATACTGCGGTCAGTATACTAGATTATACATATGTATATTTAGATTGTATAAGCTGCGGAAGCTCTCGATCGACTGCGTATACAATGGCATAGGGGGGACGACACTGCCGCCGAAGATGGCCCGAACAAAACACGGGCTCAGAGAGAGCCCCGATTACAACACAATCTCCAAACGATTATGAATTAAAAGTATCGTAAAAATGATGTGTTTTGAAAATTATGAAAGTTAACTACACCGTTTGATATTAATTACGTGTCATTGAAGGCTCGTCTGGATTAAATAATTCGACGAAAGTAGAAGAATTTATTCAATCGTTCAATAACTTTCTCCAAGATTACAATTCAATTACACTCGCCACGATGCAGAAATCTCGTTTTCAGGCTCGTCCTTAGGGAACCCAGTGATCGTGGCCAGACCTCTGAAAAACTGTGGCGATTCTGGAATATTCGAAAGATCGACTGCCTTCGTTTCCCCCAGGCGACCGATCGTGTCCAGCTTCCTCGTGTCTATCCGGCTAACATTCACGAACGGGTAAAACTAAACGGACGGACAGAGACGAGACGGGAGAAGGGAAGAAGAGAGAGACGTTCGAGGTACCGATTCATTTTATTTCCCGGCTACGGTGTCGCCAACCCAATTAAAGACGTCCCAACAGGCGACCGTCCTATCTGACGAGGCTAACCCCCTTTCCACCCTCTCACAACCGGTCGGTTAGGTTAGGTAAGCCTGCCCCATACGTGGAGGTGGCTACGAGCTTCCCTATAACCCCCGTGAACCGTTGAAATCTACGAACCAACACACACACACACACACACACACACACATACGTAGTAGACACTGATATAGAAGGCACACTGGAGACCAAAGCCAGGAGGGACACCGGAGTCAGAGGATGACGAAGGGAGAGGAGAGGATGTGCTGCTACTGCTGAGCCCCCCACCGTACTGATAATCCAATCGAAGCCCTAATTCGAACTCGGCAACCCGAAATTCCCGCCGGTTTGCTGAATAGGGTACGCTTGCTCGATCCTGGGCACACAATGGGGACGCGAGGATGGAATACGGACCGGCTACCGGGCTAACGAGATCTACCCCCACGTCCACCGTCCCCTCCTGGTAAACGACCGGCGATTTCTACATTTTACAGACGAACCTTCAAGAAATTTTCCCATTTCCTTGCGTCAATTCTTGCTTCGCGGTTTCTCAGATGGTTCCAAGCCTAAAGCTGTCACATTTCCAATATACATGGACGTATAGTATATTCAGGACTAACTATTTCTTAAATCAACGTCTCAGTTTTCTTATGGAACTTTGACAATTCTGTAAGGAGTAGAAGTCGAGGATTTGGCTGCCAATTGTCAATACATTCATAGTTGTAACTAATGCCCAGGACAAGGCTAATTAAAACTGGGATCAAGTTCAGGGATGATAAGTAATCGAAAGTGAAACCTGTTTCATCGTCTAGCGTAACATCGACCCATTTTGGAACGATTGAAAACAAAAAAAAAAAGATTGTTCGATGTTTAACCAAGAAACGACTAGGACCTTCTCCAGACTCGTTACTATCGATTTCATTGGACACCCCTTTTACGCGTACAGGGTGACTGCCAGGGAATTTCTCGAGAGTTACCAGCTGGCAACGACAGCTCCTCATTTCGTTCAGTTCGCCATCCCCCGATCTACCCTGCTCGACACGCCGATAGACGCCTATGTGGCCGGCCATTTTCGAGCTTTTCTAACAAAAGCGGATCGTTCAGCGGTGCACGATAGGAAGGTGGTGTTCGAAAACCCCGGATTTCGGGGGTTACCAACTTCCGCCAGAGGCGTTCGTGTTGCCGCTAACGCCTCCCCTCCCTCTCTCTCTCTTGATCAATTTCCTTAGCATCCTCTTTCTGCTGCGGCCACCTTTGGCTACGGGACGAGGGTAGAATGTGTAATGAATTGCTTGTTTAATTAATTACGACCCTCGAACGACGCCCGTTCTCCGCTACGGATGAACCACCGACGTTCGTTTCGACAACGGACCCCGGCTCCTTCATAGGCCTGTGTCTCCCTACCCGAGTGCAATTCATAGGATTGATTTATCGCCGCTTGTTTCTGAAAGAAAAGGGCTCGTAATTTACGAGGCCTTCTTCGATCTTGTTGATGCCGGTCGAAATTTGTTCCAGTTACAAACATCAGTATACGCATAAAGAAACATCTAGGAATCTAACCACTTTGCACTCGGTTGTCACCTGTGAGGGGACATATTTGATTCGCTAAAGTATTTGAAAATGTGACTAGAATTCAGAAATATTTGTAACTCTTTTCTTCCAAAACAGTGCATCGGTTTTTGGAAATTTCGACGTCTAAATGGACTGAATTCGATCGTATCCAAAAATGCTCCGAGTGGAAAGAGCTAACATTCTAGAAAGCGTCATTTAGACATTTTAAAGGCACTAAAGTTCTGTTAATTAAAATATCAAGTTGCAACAGACTAGTATTTATAAACTGCCACGTGCCTATCTCGGTAAGAAATATTTAAATTTATGAGTTTAATTTGAACGGAGAATATTTTGAAAATTGTAGGAAAATCGTAAGGAATTCTCTTAATCGGTTTTGTCACGATGTCGGCTCGGTTTCGGAGGATGTGAGCGTAATAAAATTAGGGAGCGTGTCAAAGACAAGGAAGCGGCCGGTTTAAAGAAACGCCGATCGACCACCCACAACTCGTCGCCCTTTCATCTTCTACCGCTTCCCTTCCACTAGTCCCTTAATTCGGGGGGAAATATTTATTTTCATAGAAGATGTAACGCGCCGCCTCTGTTCGAAAATATCTTCCCTGTCTTGAAACGTATAATGTCATTCTGATAAACCAACGTCACAATCTTGTAACGATTGAATTCCACTCCGAACGAATTGAAACAAATCATAATTATAAACTTACTTGGACAAAAAGAAAAAATGTGAAGCAGGTCGATCAGGGATTTTGTACGAATCTCTTGTCACATCGTACAATCTCGAGTCAATTTTCGATGCACTTTGAAGTTCGCATACTCGGGTTTATTTACGATGAAAATTTCGTGGGTGGTCCGAACAGACGAACGGATGTGGTTGCAATCCGCCAAGATTTATCTCTGCCGCATGGACTGGTACATTGTATTAAAAGCAGATATTTTTGGCATATAAAGAGCGCGATGGAATCGTTATTTCGGACCGTGCAATGATCGATAAACGATTTCTGAGGTAACCCGAAGATTCGACGACAATCCGTGACACTCGATTCGTATTTCCGACAAATCTGCTGTTTGTTAGAAGAAAGTCGCTAAGCAATCCGTGACAGTTTATAGAAAATCGATCAGAAATCGCAACAATTGATCGTTATAAGCAAACTAGGAAATCGGTCGAATAGAAGTGTGACAGGCCATAAAACAGAAAGCTTGTCGGAGTAAATTTACGAACGACGGAGACAGTAAATTTCGATCCTCGCCCAGAACACAATGGTAACAGGAACAGAGTGGGATGGGTGGAAGTTTTGGAGAATACAGTTCCTGATTCGTGGAAAGCAAGAAGCCGTCGTGTACGAGTCTTGCGACCCACCGAATAACCGGAGCACTCGGTAATTCTATGTTTCGAGCAATGGCGCAAGGTGCAAGAAGAGAGGGTGTGCCGAGAGATTGGTAAGGAGGAAAGCCTTAGGTGGCCGGTTTCCGAGACACGAGCCGGCAAACTTCGTAGGCGACGCGCAATATCTCCGTGGCTAAACAGCCGCAGCCCTTTATCAATGTTATGGCGGCCGGCCGCGGTTATAAATAATGGCAATTGCGTGAAACTTGGCTTGGCGAGCTAACGGCCTCCACCGTACCCGCCCCTGAGACCATTTCTAACTTGCGGCTTTCGATGCCTTCTGTCGACGATACCCTCCCCCTGATCGCCGATAAACAAATTCATTAGCCCTACAAACGTGGAAAATAATTTACTTTACGATCAAGCGAATTTTCATCGTAAAATCAGTAGATAACCGATTCAAAATTGTAGAAATCGAGTCTAATCGTTTTACATAAATTTCAACTAACCATAGCACAGAATGGCAAATGGCGATGTTACGCGTAGAAAAGTACAGATACAAATAATAAATAAGAACAGTAATGCTTACAGTGATACTCACTGGTCTTGGATCGGGGTTCTCGGGGCCCGTCGACGGTCACCTTGATGGCCTTGGTGTAGGTAGCGACCTGGGGCGGTGTGGTGGACACGGTGATGGTCAACGTGAAACTCTTCCCTGTAACACAAGGTGGAACGGAACGCGCTCGTTACTCGAAGACCAGTTCTTTTTTTTTTTCCCTCCCCCCGCCCCGTTGGATCGCCGTCGATCGAAACAGGGTGCCGGAAGTTCGCAAACGTGGTTAGCCGGCCGAAACTCGGTGGTAAGCGAATTAACCGTCGGTAATGTATCGAGGGCGTCGTTGACGGTGACGGTGGCCAGCCAACGCGACCGAATCGCGGGGCGGCTTGATTGCGTGAAGTTATGTTAAAAAGCCTATTAAACGCGTTGCGAGGAACAACCACCCTCGTTAATTGTATTTTTGTGAAATTTCCGTTTTCACAATTTACGACACTTTGGTAAACTGGGAAGGTTACGTTTGGGAATTTCCAAATTGTGAATAGTGTATAATGGAGCAGAGAATATTTATTACGCGATAAATTCGATAATTAGTAACATAAGAAAGTTGCAATTGGAACATTTCAATCTTAAAATTAACCAATTTCAAGTTGAATAATTCAGGGAGTAAAATTTCAATCTTGAAACAACATTCCCATCATTTAAAGAAACTTAGGTAGATAAATTGTCATCGATTAACGCGAACAACGGACGGAAGTTATCGCGACACGAAGAAAGGGATGTTTCGATGAAAGACTCGTTAAAGAGGGGGACAATGTTGCGTGAACAAAAAAACAAAAAAAAAAAGAAGGAAAAAAATACGCGATACCACACAGAACACAGTGGTTGCACACGCAGAGGTTCACCGCAATTCCACGTACACCCTCTTTCACTCTTTCTCTCGCCCCCATCGTTTCTCACCCCGTGGTGGATCGTTGATCGGCCGGCTTTCTCTGTTTCTCCCTTTCTCATGCGGCAAAACGTGTCGAAAAATGAGCGGGTGTTGTGTTCGACACGTTCGGATAATTTGTATCGTTCTGTCGAATCGATTGTCCCTACCCTTCCGCCCGTATCTACCCCCTCGGACACTTGTTCACAAAACAGAGGATGGAAATCGGGGAAATCGGACACGATACTTCCGCGTATTTTTGTTTTAAAATTGATCAAACAGGTTATTAAAAATATTCGTTGTTACTTTTTTTTTAGAAGGTTAAGTTTAAAGTTTTATAATCGAACGATTGGTCCTTTTATAAATTTTAATGATAAGCGAATTTCTGTAAACTGAAACCTGGAATCGAATTTTAAACAATTTCTAAATGGCTGGGAAGTTTCGGTTGAACTTTCACGAGGTTAAGGAAAAGAAAAGGGAGAAAGGATAGGGTTGGAAAGGGGAATAATGGCGGGTGTCGAGCGTGGCCACACGGTGGTTCACCACGCGAGCTTCTCGTTTTCCAGCAGGGGATCCCGTCAGTTTATCGCAAGTCACGGCATCCACCATGGTCTAACCCTGGCAAACCTTTTCACCTATTGCAGGGGTTTACCGGTTCCACAGTTACCTGTCTAACACGTGGTGGGTATCACCCTCGGTGCCAGTCGCCGTCGAACCATTAAAAGCACGACTACACCCTATTTTTCGACCCCACTGCCTTCCTTCGTTTTCTCAGAAATCTTTGAGACTGTTCTTCCAGGAACTTTCCATCCATATTTCTTTCGACGCGACGAATATAATTTCTTACTTACGACTTTTAAAATCAGCTGCGAGTTTCAGTTTGTTTTGTTAATAAGCTTGAACCATGAAACAAAAGTTGATCAGTTTCCGATTGACTATACGGTGCAATAAAAGAAAATTCGAAAATCTTTCTTTTATTATTGTCAAGGTCAGCTTCACTTTTTTAAATAACACTTTATATTTTTAACTTATCCCTTTGCACTCTAAGCATTTTTGAACGTAATCGGGTCTAATCGAATTTTCCAGCTATGCTTCCGGAAACCAACTGCATTATATCGGAGGAAAAGTGTTCGAAATATTTGAGAATCTGTTGATTTTTATTCCCTTCTTTAATTTTCTATATTTTGATTTAGAATACTCCGATAAATTAAATATGGTGGCTCAGAAGCACCACTCGAGTGCAAAGGGTTCATAGCATTATACCCTGTATCAAGACGAATTCAACGACCTAGTATAGAGCTATAATACTATTAAGTCAAAAATATAAAGTGCCATTTAAAAAAAATAAATAAATAAATGAAAATGACCTCGGCAATTATCGAAATAAAAATTTTTTCGAATTTTCTTTCATTACACCGTACAGCCAATCGGAAACTGATCAACTTTTGTATAAAATATTTTTTTGTCAGATAATCGCAAGTACTTGAAAAATCGTGACTAGTGTTACGCGGGACATCCTGCACGTATCAAACATCTACAGAATTATTCCAAAAGTCTGATTTTTGATTTGATAATTATACGACACAATTTTGAATCAAGATATTTTCACGCGAGACAGGGTGAAAAGGGACGAACATTTAAGAGGACCAATTGATTTGGCAGCAGGCGCGAGTGAAAACAGAGATAACGCCGGAAGTGTACACCGAGATCGATTTCCTGATAATGCTCGTTAGCATACGATTCTCTGGGAAAATTTGGACCGGCACGTGTACACACTGGCCTATGCACAGTGTTGCTGGCCCGTCGTCCAGCCAATTAATTAATTTCAATTTTCCCCGAACGAATCGCAAATGCGCTATTGTGCGCCGATAACGAATTGATTATGGTCAGGGATGAACCGTGCCCCCTCGTCTTCCCCTATTTTTTTGCCCCACCCTCTGGTCGAAGAATCGTTCGTACAACAAATTGGAAAATCTCTCGTTTTCATCGAAATAAATATAAAGAATCGAACGTATTAACGCGGAGACAAATATCAGAGTATAGAAATTATTTGGCAAGGTTTTGAACGGTAGATTTTGATTTAGTCGCAGGGGCAAAGTTGAAGGATACCCGTCTGCCACGAGCTGAAACTATAAGCGCCCAAATGATCTATCTCGTTATAGGGCTTAGGGTTGAAGGGGGTGGAAACGATCCGCCTCTACCTTCGGGGTAGACTTTGCCACGATGAGGCTGGCATTACAGACGAACGTGCAGAAACGAGGCCATAGCTTATCATCGATATTACAAAGCACTACCCGGTTAACGTGCTTGGTTTTCCTTGATACGTTGAGCACTTTTGAACGATCCACACGGGAAAACGTTGCCTCGTGCCGGGAACCGTATTGCGGAATGTCAGTCAACTACGGGATAAAGTTGCCGATTATTAAATGCCCGATAGAAAATTTAGTAGATTGATTATATTTGAAGGAATTTGTAGAAAATATCATAATTCTCTGATCACCGCATTTCGTTCAAACGTTTCATTTCTATTTAAACTTTCATTTTTATTGCTAGAAGTTTTGACATTTAATATTATAATAAACGACTGAATAATACTTAAATAACACTTAAATAATGTTTCAGATTTCTGGAAAACTTGGTACTGGGAAATAAATGAAAAACAATCTAGCTGGTTTCGTGAACTGAATAAAATTGATTATTCGATGGAATTCAAAGACGAATAGAATATTTGGAAACGAGCCGTTCCCGTCACATGCATAGAGAGGAATGTTTTCAAGTTCGACAAACGAGAGGATCATTAAGGATTCGCTAGAGTTCGGTTCCGAGGGAATATTCAAGGAGGCCAAGGGAGTCGCAGGAATCCTGACGAGAGACACTTCTCTTACGTTCTTCATCCTAGCTTATGTTAATTCCACGCTCGACGAAAACAATTGAGAGCTAATCCCAGACAAATGACTGACGCGTTTCTCGGGGGGAAAGGATTCACCCTCCACCCTTGGACAGAAAATTCAGGTATTTCATGATTTCCGAACGTTCCACCCTAACTCTCTGTCCTCTGTCAGTGTATATTCGATTCCCCTATACGATGCGAGAATCGATAAAATTTCACTAGGAGATTCTTATTCAAAAATGATTTTTACAGGTTGTAATTAGGAAATTTTTTCCGAGCGTGAAACATTGCTTGGTACAATTTTTCTTGATATAAGGTTGTCCTAGTGTCATTTTTCCTGGTGTGAATTTTCTCTAGAGTAACTTTTCCTAATTTAAATTTTCTCTAGTGTAATTTTTACTACTGTAAATTTTCTCTAGTATAATTTTTACTGCTGTAAATTTTCCCTAGTGTAATTTTTACTGCTGTAAATTATCTCTAGTATAATTTTTACTACTGTAAATTTCCCTAGCGTAAATTTTCCTTAACGAAAAAATTTCACTGCTGTGAATTTTGCCTAACATAAAAATTTCTCAGTTATAAAATTTCCATAGTGTAATTTGACCAGTGTCAAAAATACTAGTATACGAAAGGTTAACTAGTATAACAAAAAAGGGATTGAAATCAATTAAAACAACCTTGGACGAGTTTACAAGGAACATTTTAAAGTAGATCGTGAGTAGCCGATTGAATCGTGTAGAAAATACAAGTTCGAAAGACAAGCCTAGACAGCTGGCCTAATAACGTTAATTAAAATCTAACTGAAACCTCAATTAATATCAACCGCCCCTGTTTCAAGGGGTGTCACCTTCTTCCACCCGTGTGTCCTCCTCCCTTTCTCAAGAACCGTGCCGCCGGTTTTCCGAAGAAGGAAAGTAAAGAGAGGAGGTTGCGGACAAATAAAACCCATTACCCACTCCAAGACGTCGTCTTCTCCTCGAATTCTACTCTCTTACACAGCAACCCCAAGCGAAACGTCCAATTTCAATCCACCCCAATTCACCCCAACCCCATCCCATCCCTCTCGATACACACCTTGAAGACTTTTCGTGAAGGAACGAGGAAAAACAAGGGTGTCCCGGGACGTCCACGACCTACCCTTACTATAACCGAATTCTTTGAAGAACCAACCCCCTCCCCCTCGGTATCTTTCATCCCCCAGGCAGCATTTTCTTCCGCAAGGTGGTCTGTCAACGCCGAGATCAACGACTTTGCACGGTTTTGTGAATGAAGAAAGGAAAGGGAGGAAACGTCGTCGGATAATTTCGTGCTTCCCACCATCCTCTGTCTCGCAGTTTGATACTTCCAAGTTTCCACGAGACTTTAACGTCCTCTGAATCTCAATGTAGGCCAACGACTAGGAAAATATCCAAGTATTTGAAACTTCGAGCAATGAGTTTGCAATTTAACCCTTCAAATTCAGTTTAGGTGTCCCGAGTCTGTGGTTGTGTTATCAATTTTCTTCGTCTTACACGATAGGAAATACTAACAATAAAGTCAGGTTTCGCCTGGGTCGGTGAATATTTACTTTCTTCAAATGTTATATTATAATCGTAGCAAATCGTGGCAGAGAATTTCTTTCCTTTAACCAAGAAGAATCTGCTATGCGACCTTTAGGAGTCAATATCCGTCGTTTATAAACCTTCTCAATTATTTTTGTTAATTTTATTACGTATAATAATCTATATACTGTTATACAAAGTTCGTTTATAAACTCGAAAACTACTGGACCGATTAGCGTATCGTAATTTCGTGATATCGCGATTGGTTAAGTTATTAACTAAAAGAATGCTGTCAAAAGCAAACGGTCCGGTAACACATCGCATCCCCACCAGGCGGAGAGGCCCACGATTGTTTTTCTTCTTTTTTAATAAGATCCGCGACGGATCATATTAGTAGAATATATAAAATAGTGACCACGATGATAAGAAGGATCGGAAACTCACCTCTTCCGCTTCTGCCGACGAACCTCAGATCGTTGAACTTGGCAACTTGATTCTTCATAAGTGCGGTGGAGTTTCTTAACTCAGCACAACAGTTCTCGTCGTTGCCAGCACGAACGGTCACCAAAGTGCCATCGCCGACCTCTCCGAGGGCCACCACCTTAAACGCCACCGGAAGCGTCTTGTTCGACCTCCAGTGCGCCGGAAGAACACTACAGACCAGATGGGGTGAACCTGTAACAAGATTTCGTTCGTCCGATTTAATCCTCGTTTCATTTCATATTACAAACTTCTGTGACTCTTGGTGGGATCGATTGTCACAGTGATGGAAGGACGTGTGTGGTCAGACAAGTGGAAGCATCAGTTATTAAGCGTACCATCAGTTTCTCCAAGATTTTGAAATATCAAAGATTCATTGGTTACCTCTTTGGTACCTTCGACTTTGTTTCTAAAATTGATTTCACTATTATTTAACACTTTAACTGTCATGTCAGCCATACGTGGGTGACACTTGAATTTCCATAGAAAAATGTCGCTTGCATTATTAATATCCTTTCAATTACTTAATTAAAAGAAGAATTGTAATAATGATAGGTGAAATTTGATCAAAATAAAAGCTTTGCCTGACCAAGTTATTAACACCTTCAGCGTGGCAGTCAAGGTGTTAATGAAGAATGGACACCTTTGTTTAATAACTATTTAAATTTTGAATAGAAAACACTGATCCCAAATTTTCAATAACTAACAGTAAACGGTTCCTGTACGTTTCAATAGCAAGTTGTTTAACTCGAGACTTTGTATCTTCGCGTACAATTACCGTCTCAACATTTTCTTCAAACGATCACTATACATATACTGCGTTATATTTCGTTTCGAGAAAATTATTTTATTTGAAAACAAACACACCGACTATATGGAAGCAATGTTCCAAAGACACTTAAATATAAAAACTCGTGTCCTAAACTAACAACAGTTCCACGAACTGCAATCTTTGAACAGATACGAAATAATAATTTCTAATTGAATGACTATCTTGGTACACGACAGTGAAAGAACGAAAGGAGAAGTAAATACGGACCTGTTCGAACCAGTTCGCCGGGATGCTCGCTGACAAAGTCGCCGAGGGTCCTTTCCGCCAGGATATCGCTGGTCATCTTGGTGTAGGCATCGGTCAGAGGTGAAACGCCCGACTCCGGCGACGCGGCAGCGCCAGGAGTCGAGGCTTCTGTCAACTGCATTCTGCCGCTGGCTTCACCGCTTCCGCTGCCGGAACTCGCTGTTCCACAGCTCGACTCGTTGCTGGACCCCCTCACCGTGCCAGCCTTACTTCCGTCCTACGGTGCTCCCCTCCGCCCGAACGTCCAAACGATATTCTGTCACTCGGTTTTGCTCGTCCTTAAACCGTTAGCCAATCGAATTTCAAGAATCTTCCTTTCCACCCAAGCATCTTCTCCCAGAGCGAACACCGTCACCCGAATCTACCTGCAATCAACAAGAAATCGACACCCGATCAGCGAGTAAGCCTAGGAAAACGTGGAAGATAGTTGTCCAAGCGGAAACAGACTCAAAAATTGATTCGACCAGCCGTCAGGAAGGGTTGGTCCCTCGGGACACGGTTGGAGCAAGCGGGCGACGGCAGCCCAAGTCCCGTCGCCGACGCGACCAACCCTTCTAATCCATTTAACGAGGGTTCGCAGCCTCCTTTATCTCGCGACAGGAGCCATTTAACAAAGTCGAACGGTGGTACAGGCCACGCGAACCACCCGAACAGGAACGGGGATGCTTCGACGCGGATTCGCACACACTTTTCAAGCTGGCTCGACGCGGTGACGTCACCGTTCATTCAGTAATTTTTGCGCACGTCACCCGGGGCTGACACACCGGATCCAGGTGGTCGTTCCAGGAGGGGTTGGAGCGCGGACCGAGTGGTGGGGACGGAAAAAATAGGGGAAAAAGAACGCCCGCCGGGTAGCCAACCCCCCACACGGATATCCAACCAACCCCTACGCACGTACAACCGCCGCGTGTCAAAGTGCACGTGGCACGTTAACCACGTTGCGTCCCGTCAAGGTGATGGTCAGGGATGAACGGAAGTCTCGTCGAAGGAATCTGGGTCTTATCGGACCTCGGACCCGAGCGGTGTAACCTCTAAATTCCACTTTTCCCAATTATGATCGGAATACTTAATCTTGCTAATTAAGCTCGGCGAGAATTTTCTGAGGAAAAGTTTCGAATTAGGTTACAAATCTACCGATAGGCTTTTGAAATACACTTCCGAGTCTTTCCAGGATCGAAGATTGCCTTTCGATGATCGAACGCGAATCCCACGGGCACTTGGACACGCACGATGACGATTGAAGCGGGTAAACGTTCGATTAGAGGGTTCCTGTCAATTACTGCTGATGACTGTCCTAGCTGATACCGGTGGATCGAAGCTGTGTCCGATGATTGCAGAGTAATACTCTGAAGATAGAAGGGAACGATGAGTCCTCGGAAAGAAGGAACGAGTACGGATAAGATTCTCGCTTAACTTCGCATTCAAATCTCTTACTGGGATAACGGCGTGCTCGAACTTCCGGCGGAAATATTCTTCCTTGTTTCAACAACACCACCGTGCAAGACTACGACCGAACGATTAAAACGAATCATAAAGTTCCTTGACTATTTTCTCGATGTCATCGGGGTTAGAATTACTGATTAAGAATAAAATCTTGAAAGGATTCCACTGAAAGGTGCACTCACTCGCAGACCATGTTCACCACTGCAACCGACGGGCTATCGATGGCACTATCTACACACAAAATCACTCTGACAGAACCCTTGTTCGTCCACGAAACTAACGTTAATAATACGATCTTCCTCGACAAAGACACGTTTAAATCGTCCAGTCACCAAACGAATCGCGGCAGAGTCTCGACACACGCGACAAGATGATTCTTCCTGGTTGCAGAGAGTTTCCAAAAGTAGTCGAAGATCGTTGTAAGCCGACGATGAGACCTGGTGTTTTGATTAGGGAAGTGCAACGTCTCGAGATATACCCGTTGGGGCCACTAACTATAATTTCGGCGGTTCGTGTGAGGCAACAGCCGTTGACGCACTGGTCCATGCCAACACACGCAGCATCCCTTTCCCCTTTGCCGGTTTCTCTCACACCCCTCAGTCACCCCACTCTTTCTCATCTGTTCCTCTCTCGCTCGATCCTGGCCGCTCTTTCTCCGTCGTTCACTTTGCCAACGGCGTTCCTCTCTCTTTTCGTGGCTGGTTCTCGGGTCGGTTTGGCCCTCTTTCTCCCTCGGCCTCGTTCCTCTTTATCGCTTTATCTCCCACCGGACCGCTAACCCTCTCCTACCCTGTCTCTTTTCCCCGCTGTTCGACCCTTTTGCGGTGTGGCGAGCTAGCGTGCGTCTGACGGACCACCCCGTCCGCTACGGGGCGGACCTATACGTGGCCTTCGATCGATCTATCGAACGAGATTCACCGCGATTTTCCGTCCTTTCTTTCTTCGTTTTTTCTTTTTTTTTTCTTCTTTCTTTCTTTCTTTTCTTTTTCGCCAACTCTTCTTCGCCTAGAACGGGGTCGAGATTTTTAACGACCCTCCCAACCCTCTCGCCCGAGTTGTATGTTTAATTAGTCGATGAAACTGGACGCGAAAGGAGACGGCAGCATCGCGTGCGTCATAATTGTTCTCGCGTGTTTGCCGGCCCGCCGCTTGTTTACACGTCGATATGAACTCCCAGAGCGATTTAATATCGAGAGACGGGGCGACGATATATCGCGTTCAGAGCGGACTGTTTTTTTTTTCCGCCTCTAATCGGATGAAAGTCAATGCAAACACTCTGATTGGATCGTGGGACCATTTGGGGATGGAAATTGTTTTAAAGAGAGATTGCAAGATATAACAGAAATTAAATTTAAACGGATAAGAATTTCTGTAATTTCTCAATAATTTTCCCGACACAAATTATAAAGAAAAAACCACTCAAAGATTCGAACGGAGTATGAAAGAAATCTCGAAACGAATTGAACGAATTAAAGTGGATAAAGAAGAAGCGAGGGTAACAAGTGTGTATCGTGGATTGGCGATGAAAGTATCGATCTTTCGATGCAGAAATCGTCGTGTCATCGTAGGGTGTGTTTGCCTGGCGGCAAGTCCGCGAACGGTCGGCCATCGTCAGGATATATTCGCACAGGAAATGGGTAGTTGGATTGTTTGCACGTTCGTACAAACAGTGCAGCTGCGAGGATGCGCTCGGCGGTTCTCTCTGTTTGATTTTCGAAAGTGAACCCCCCCGCCCCATTGTAACGTACGTCGGCATGGTGTATACCGGCCAGATATGTCCGTCGATTTCAAATCGAATCAATCGAAGAATCGAGGGAATACTTGGAAGAAAACACGTTCGAACAACGGACAAGAATCTTTGTTCAAGATCCTGAGGGAAGGGAATCAAACACGAACGATGGAAATCCCACTTCTGGGCGTCTATACTGTAAACTTGTTATTGGTATATTTTAAGAAAAATAACATTTATTCGTGGCTCGCGTTACAAGTAATTTGGATATATAATTAAGTAAATTATGTTATAGATTCATCTTCCTTTAAGAAATCATTCAATTCCGTTTTGCTTGCAGACTTTTATATAAATACACGCTAAATAGGAATATGTTGAATTATACTGGATACAGGAATCAACGAAACAACATCAATATCCAACCGCATTGTACCCATGACCGCAAAGGGTTAATCTCCACATCCGCTCCATAATAATTTTGCTAATCTAAAATCGTTCGCTGTGTATTCTTCGAATATATTTTTGTCGCATCGTGACAATCTCGTTACGCAAATATTTGCGAAAAAGGGATAATGTGTCTATTAGAGTGGGGATAATGAAAGCTTCGGTGTGTCCGACTACACGTGTCCATTTCTACTGCGAACGTCCACGTGTTAACAGACACAGTGGAAATATTCATATATAGTATCTTATCCTGGGTCAGTTACGACACAGACCTATGAATCGAACGCAAGGTGCTTAGGGTTAAGCTAGGCATCTATGATTTGGAGGACAACGATCTAACTCTGTGGAGTCTATCACAGATAAATTTCAACACGTTGGCTGCCACGGGGGTCACCGGTGACCGGCACCCGAAATCTTTTAAAATCAAATAATTACCAACAGAAATGATCAAATAAACCACGGATAGCGTTAACATTAAGCTAATAATGCTAGCTATCGAATTGAATGGTAAAATTAGAAAAATTAATCGACTGCACCCTTAAAAATTAGGATTTTATCGTGTCTGACTACACACGTCCGTTTTCACTGTGGCAGTCAACGTGTTAAAAAAGCATAAATAACTTAAGTAGTACAGCACATAATTCCGTCAACTGACGAAAAGAACTATGAAATAAACCCAGGATACCGTTAATGTAAAGCTAATAATTTGAATTTGAATATTAATGGACAGCAATCTTAATAATTAGGATTTTATCGTGTCTGACCACGTACGTCCGTTTTCACTGTGCCACTCAGTGGAAACGGACGTACGTAATCAGACACGCTGAAATTCTAATTACTAAGAATGCAATCAATTAATTTTTACATTTAACATCATCAGCTTAATATTAACGCTACCTGCAGTTCATTTCATCGCTTCTTTTATTAATTATTCGATTGTCGAAAGAATTCGAGTGCTGGTCACCGGTTAAAAATTCCCCATAAATTTCTACAGAATTCTACAAACCTCCCTATATTTTCTGCGGGACACATTGAACACCATCCAAGCGACGAATTAAATTGACGAACAATTTCTTTCCTACACCCTCTGATACGTTGATCACCCAATTCAAACTTTGAATGAAAATCTATTTTTTAATTCTAAACATTAATCCATCGATATGGTTAGGTAATGATCGAATGGTGATTGGAAATTGGTGAAATTGGAAGGGAATAAATTGAGAGGAGCGGTAGGAATCGTTAGGGCCTGGCGCCACGGTGCGATACCACCTCGCGGTGGCTCGTTTATTTGAACAACAGGAGGCGCGAATGAATCGGTCGCGAGCGGTTGAAGTAGCGGGCGGAACGATCGTCGACGAGACGGTGACAAACAGCGATACGCTGGAAACGCGGAACACCGAACGGCCGTCGTCGTATTGACAAACGACCTAACGCCCGTGTGGACCGTTGCGTTCGACGAGATTCGAATTATCTCTGCTCGAGCCTGTCAATGCAGATGCCATACCTACATTCAATTACCGCTCGTCACGCTCCGATCGGAGCCCGAAACGAGAAACCGTCAAACATATTCATCCGGCCTCTTTGGATTCTTTTCGATTCCCCTTAAACAATCAATCTTCTATATCCGATTTTGAGGAGAGTCAACCGTGCCATGCTGAACGTTCCAGAGCATTTGGATAGAAATATTGTATCCTTGAATCTTCCTTTGGACTTTCAAATTCGAATGGTTCCTTGCGTATATTTTTGAATAATAGCAATAACATAGATTAATGTGTGCTTAGTTTAAAAATTGGAAGAATTCATTTATTTCCTAATCATAATAAATTCGTAGTGTCTGTGAGCACCGTGGGTATAATTACAAAAAAAAAAAAAAAAAAAAAAAAAATGTAACTTCTTAATTCGCGAACGTTGGAATATTATATTTTTTCGATACTCTGAAGCTAAGAAATTTACTTTAATCGTATACTTATGAAGAAATGAATTTTGACCCACGCATCTTCTGGATCTTTTTATTTTTACTTGAACGAAGATATATTAATTCCTTGGTAATCGATGATTAAGGTTGTTGGAGGAAATACGAGGCAGTCAATGGCAGCTCGGAGATAATCGGTCAACCGATTACCAGCGATCTCGCAGTCTGTACGGATCGTTGGATCAACGAGAGACACCGTACGAGGAGCAAACAAGCGACAGTAATTAATGGTTTCGCTATTGATTAATAATCATTACTCAGAAACGTTTATAGAGAATCGAGGCTCGTGTCTGCGCTTCATTAGCGAGCAGTATTTTTTAACGAGAATCGTAATCCTCTTTCAATTACCGATCCGAACAGCCTTTTCCGTTCGTTACCTTGATTAAAAAATAGCAACATTAATATAACGAAACAAAACTCGTTTTATATTTTGTTAGAGTGATTTTAATTTTTTTTTTCTTTTTTGTGTAGTGCCAATGAAAGCTAATTAACACAACTAATTAACAATTAGCGTAGATACTTTAATTTAAGAATACAGCAATACCAGTATATTTAAATTAAAATTCTTTCTATGCCAACTGAATTCAACCTAATTATAATTGGACAAAATTCACACGAACGTGTCGACGCTTCGTCGATCGACGAACGATTTCTAAAACGAAACATGGCAGATAGAAATATCTAAGCAAACAGAGAATTGTGCAAATTATGGAAGTCGAGGGGATAACAACGAGGATAATGGAAACGCAATCCAAAGCACGTGTCGTTAAAAGGAAACGAACGGATTCACGCAACGCGGTACCGATTCATCGAAAAACCGCGTTACGTGGTAATCGATTATACTCGTGAAACGGGTGATCGATCGAGCGACACATGGAAAACGAACGATTGAAAAGCGAAAGAAGAGCACGCCTCGTGTCTGACCAACACCGTCCCGTTCCCCTTCGTACTTCGAAACATCACCGTAAAACCTCCTGTGTTAGATGTACGATCAATTTTGCATCGTGCTTAAGAGAATTGTACTAAATATTTTTAAACAAAGTGGTTCAGTTCGAATGTAATTCTCAGGTAAATTCTGCTTTGTTTTTGTAACAATTTTGAGGGAATATTTTTAAGAAAAATATTAACTGTTAATAAGTTAACGAGTGCAATTATTAATATTATTGTATGGTTTTTTTTGTTTTATTTTTTTTTCCTGGCATAGTTTGGTAATTAAGCAAGCATACTGTATTCAAACCAAATCCTCACTTTCAGAGCGAGATCTCAATTACACGCGTGCATCCCATTTTAATTTTGAACCATGGTGTCAATTTTCCGATCTCAATCGTTTAGAATAAGACGAACGAAGTGGACAATAATTACCAATATCGCAACCATCATTTCACCTTGTCCATCTTAAGATACAAACGGGTTGCTTTGATATAACTAAAACAGTCAAACGATTTTAACCTTCAAACTTCCGTAATTTGACACAAACCTAACAAAGTATAGGAATCTTTGTCCAGCAGCTGGATTTTTTATGAGCACGATTAAAAGGAACAAATCAATTACATTTTGCCACCGTTCGAAACACCCTCGACCAATCTACCCTACCTAATCACAACATCGTCGATTCCTGTTCTTCCAAGCCACAATTCTACCGTAATCGGCGCAGTCACCGTGTCAAAGATCGATTACAAGTCAACGAAAATCCACTCTTCCGGTATCCTATCACGGAGTCCACTCGACGCTCGGCGACGATCTTTACCGTGCAAATTACGGGGAGCGCACAACAACAACGTGAACCAGAACGCGGCAAACGAACAACGACGGGCACGTGTCGCGGGTGCGCGGAAAAAAAAAACAGAAAGAGAGAAGAGCGCGGCGGCTAAAGAAAAAAAAAAGATAAAAGAAGAAACGGGGTACCACGCGGTGGAGAAGCGGGCGCGCGTGCTTCGAAACCGATTCGTCGGTACGCTCGATTGGACAACAATACACGAAGAACGGTACCGGGGCACGAGCAGAAGCAGCAACAACAGCACAGGCACCGCCAGTAACCTCGCCGCGTGAATACTACACCACCACCACCCCCTTGCCCTCCCTCTTATCACCCACCGAGAGACGAGGGTGTTTCTTCTTCTCTCTGTTCCACGGGGATGGTCGGTTTCGTTCTAACGACCGAACCAACTTCCCTCCCCACCGGCTCGTTCGCGATACTACTCCCCTACGTGGCCGCCGACCGGATCCCCTCCCTCGCTGGTGCAACCCTACCACGTGCCCCGGCCACCCCTACGTAGTCGACGACGGGGGTCGTGCATGGAACGAGTAGGGGTGGCCACCGATAGAACATGTGTAACACGAAGTATCTTGATTACACGCGGCCTTGTAAAAATTATTATTATAGCCCGTGATCGTGCCACCCTCTCGAGTACGAATTTTCTTCTTGTTCGATTTTTTTCTCGTTTTAAGGGGGGGAGGGGGCAGGATTTTTTGAGGAGCAGCGCGGTTGAACGCACGCGTGGATGCGACCTTTGATCCTCGGTCATCGTTTCAGTGTCACGGCGAATCGAATTCGATTGGACTTTTTTTCAGGGGTGTGATTTTTTAGGTGGATTTTCTGACTTGCAGTTTTTTTTTTTTTAAGGATTAACATCGTTATTGTTGTTTGTAAGAAAAATGGAGAGTGTGTTGGATGCTTTTGGAAGAGTGAGAAGATGGGATTAGGTCGTTTGGGGATAGATTTGCAGAGTAGTAATTTCAATGTTGCTATTATTATTGTTTTTTAACACTAGAACTACCAAACCAGTCGATATGACTGGTCGAAGGTTTCTAAAATTAAATCACAAAATTGATCAGGTTGCCTTTATTAAAATGTATGTTAATTTTTATCAGGATTAAGACCTATCGTATATACCAATATGTACTTCATTCTTTATTTATTAATTTCTCTATTTTATTTCCCACTTGAACGTCAGCATACATAAAACGTCGGTGGTTCTAGTGTTAATTAAGGGATGGATAGAGGCAGCAATAATTTCCTTTGTTTCTTATTGACTATCAGTACTTTTAATTTCAATGTTTCAACAAACAGGAATAGTACAAGTTATGAATATTTTAGTCTCCATTTTATGTTCCTTGCATTATTTCAAGCGGAATAATGACTGGTTTCATAAATGTATCTCGTTAAAGAAACATTAAAACCATATCGGAGCGTTGATCAATCGAAACCGCGATAATTCCTGTGCATTCAACGAAAGGCAGAGGGGGAGTAAAAAAAAATATCAGGAATACCGTTCCATGCCAGTTGCTCGATGCGGCCACCGTTTGTCTGCTTCAGCAGCTCATCAGTCGACCCATTATTCCAATTATATTCCACCCGAGATAAAATAAATAACGCGTGAAACGGATATAATCGTTATCTGGCCAGAAAGCAAACACGTTACAAAACATCTCTATCGATTCGCATTATCCTTCACCATCTTTTATCCATCCTCCGATATTCATCATTCCAAACCCTGCGTACCTTGAAAAAAGATAAAACACCCTAAATTCATATCGACTGAAAACATTAAATTATCATTTCATGTCAATAATTCGTGTTACACGGGGGGTTAACGCGTAGACTGTCACAGTGAAAATGAGCGTACATAGTCAGACGCGCTATGATTCGAATTACTTCGAATACGATCGTACGGTTTATCAATTTTGTCGTGCAATTAAAACGTAGAACGTTGCGGGGGTGAATTTAAGTTTCAGACAGATGGGACGAGATAAAAAGGTGTCTGTAGGACACGCAACCCTGAAAGCTCGATACACGAGGCGAGCTTGGTATCGAGTGAGAGAGTACAATCAACTTGGCTGGCTTTTTGACCGAAGTGGGGCTAACCGCAGAATCGGAGGCAAGATGGCAAAAGTAAGTCGAGAGTCGTGAGGGGCGGCGCTGTGGCTTGGCCAAGCCCACCGGCGCATCCTCGTTCTTCTCTTTCGCATTCTGGGATAACATCTTCCAAGAATCTTCGTTCGCGAAAACATCACACCACCATTTTTGTGTCTTTTGTGATTTTCTGAAAAGTAAGTAAGGTAATAGTACCAGTAGTTGACCAGTTAAGAGATATTTTTCACGTGAACCGCTTGCTCTGCCATTAAATTGCGAGTGTCGATGCCTGGAGACATTCTTTAAGCATTCTAGATTATGTAACAAGACCTCTTTTAAAAAAAAGTTAAGTTACACAAATTTGAAAAATATATTTAAAAATTTGGTAAATGCTTCAGAAGTTGACCACTCTTAAAAATTAAAGAGCTAGTAACTGACTAGTGAGAATTAAATTAAATAATTGTGAGAATTTAAACGGTTAATGATTAATTGGCGAAATATTCACAATGTATGAATTTTTTTACGTTAAGGAAATAGTTAAGGAAGTTAAGGAAATTGAGATGTTTCTTATTAGTAAGCATACTTCACTTTACATGTATTTGTTTTAAAATTTAACTGACAGAAGTTCACTTTCATCAAAAGTGCACAACTTATACCTTTATACCTTATACCTTTACCTTACCGAATATAATATTTCTAGATTTCTGAGATTATAATGTCACGAAATTACCAAACTACAAATATGATATTTCCAAAATTCCCAACCCGCTAGAAACGTAATATGTACACCAACCTCCTTAAATTCCTAAAAGTACAATACATCCAGCTTCGACGAAAAAATTAAGCAAAAATAAAATACCTACAAAGGAGGACACCGTCGTTCGCAATTCCTCCGTTAAAAGAAAGAAAAGTTTCCAAGGGGGGGTTGACAGAAAGGGGTCGTTGACTTCCAGATAGTGGGCGTCGAAGGAAGGGACGAGGGAAATCCAAAAATCCTTTGGAATAGCCGGTAAAAGGGCAGAATAAACATTTCCTGAACGGTTAGTAGCGATGCGGTGGGTGGCGAAGGGTGCGCACAGGGTGAAAGAGGGTGCTGCGGTTAGAGGGGGAAGGGGGGGTTGGTTGGCTTCAGACTGCGGGGGTGCGACAGAAACAAAGCCACGCGGCACGTGCACGTGTCTGATAAAGATGGATCCTACGGGAACGACTAAAAGTAGACACGGAAAGTTGGTGCGTCGCCCAGACATCGTGAATGGCGGCCGACTCAAAGAAAAACCGTGAATCGTTAAAGAAGTCTGCTTACGTTTTTACGCGCTCCTTCCTTCGAATCGACGGCCAATGGCCTTCCGGGAGGCAGCAGGTTAACTTTAAAATATACTTTGGTTTAACCCTTCGTAGGAAACCCGGGTCGTAACGCGGCAAATTTCATTTTTATTATTAGAAACTTGAAACATTCGACGCTATGAACAACGATATAATAACATAACAGAGACTCTGATAAGTGTCTGAGAATTTTTACAGATTTCTCGAAAGCTAATGTAACGAACCGATGCTTAAAATTCACGAACGTATTTATCTGTAAGCTGTCGAAAAGCGGAAACAAATAAAATACACGAGCCATAATTTTGAATGATACGTGCGCAAATAATTGCCACTCGTAGGGGTCAACATTCATCGGTAACTTGCAACGTTGGAACGTTCGCGATGAAATAATATAACCGGTTGTAAATTAGAGTTACACCTTTCGAGCCTCGTTTTTTACCGCATTTGAATGTTTCAGCACAGATGGCATAAATAAAATCGTTTTATATTCCAGCGCGAAAAGAGCGGCGAAAAACGACAGGTCTGTTCGAAGTTTGGCCCAGAGATGGCGGCACCGAGGTACTTTTATCGCCCTTCGTTCGCGGGGGGTGCGAAAACTATCTTTTTCGACACGAGCCATTACCGCCTCGCCATCGTGTCGTCGTAATAAACCGAGACATTTTTAATGCTAAACCAGACAGCATTGGATGTGCATCGATTTTCAAGCGGAAAGATTTGACGAAATAAATAAACGAAGGATAGAAAATAAATATGCGTACGAAATTCATATATTTTTTAGACGTTTCATAATATATCGTAAAATGAAATAATATTAAACGGGACATTTCAACTAATTAAAGACGGTGTATTTAATTATCCTTTGTACTGGGAAGGTTGATTGCTATTAATTTGCCAATTTTTTTCAAAACCGACCGAACAACGAAAAACAAACGGCAAAGAACGTCGATATTAAAACGAGATGTTAATTAATTTTTCCAAAATGCGAGTGCAGCGATACGCGACACTATCACTGCAATTATTCCATGAAATGAGCCCGGAACGAAATTAACCTCGTTGGTAAACATCACCCTGGAGACGAAAGCCATCGCCCTGGTGACACACCACTGGGTTTGATTCATACATATCGAATCTGTACTTATTAATGATCGAAGGAGCATATCAAAATGTTAATCTTATCAGTGTGAACAGGTCTGAAAATTGAAACCTTTTTATTCATTAAATTAGATGTTTTAAAGGTAATACTCGCTATTTGATATAATCGTCCAGTTCTGGAGTAATAAATGAAGATTGCTCGGTAACTATACAATATCACTGGCATTGAAGTGGTTAGGGTTTCGGTAATTAACACAGTTACTTATTAACCCCTTGACTGCGAAAGAAATTGTAAGATTTCATATAAAAATTAACGCTAGCTATAACTACAATTTCTGTTTCTTTGATTTTGAGAAAACAATTTTTCCTAACTTTTAGCCGAAGCACGCCTCAGCCAAAGGGGTTAAAATTCTAAAAATAAGAATTTTCTACCTAATGACAGTTATCTGATTCGCATAAAATCCAATACAACATATAATCAATCCAAAACGACTAAACATCGACGACGAAACATCGACAACGCAAAACAAAGAATCACATCCTGAAAGTCACAAACTTAAACTGAACGACGCCGTACGACTGAATCGTTCGTCAAGATACCATATTATCGCGTCGTCGTAATCATCCCCGGAAAAAGGAGAGAAAAAGAAAAAAAAAAAGGAGAATCCGTGATCGCGACAAGAGGGACGGCAAACATCCCGCAAAACCTTAACCACCCGAATGGTACTGTTTTAATGTAATTCCAGGACCGGTTTGTCGCTCGGCTCATGCACGCATGTAACAGCGCGAGCGACAAACCCGTCGACCAGCTCAGCGAGCGAAAAAGAGACAGCCACGCACGGACAGAGAAAGAGGTGTGCAGTGTGCAGCAGCGAAACGGGGACAGCGGCGGAAAGGGACGGGCGAAGGGTGAATAGTTGCGAACGGGGTGTACGGCGGGTGTACACACAGGTAAAGACAGAAAGAGAAGAATAACGGGGGTTGAGGAAGGTGGTTGGGTACATACATTGGTCAGTTGGTGCGTGTAACAGAGACGGATGAACATCGAACAAGAGGGGGGGGGGGGGGGGGGGGGGTAGAGAAAGAGTAAAATTCGCGTAACTAGGGATGTGTGCGTGTGTGCACGGGAGAGCGTCAGAGAGGGTTGGAGTGTTTTGTTCGCGCGCGATGGACGCGTCGCCATAGCGACCGGCGGTTGTTTATTATTGCGTCCAGCGGTCGTGTGCGGGGGCGAGTGTGGAAGAGAGGCAGGGGGTAGTTTACGCGACGAGGGATGGGGTGGGGAGGGGGGTTGAAAAGGGTTAGGCGGCCGGGGAGAAGTGGAACGGTGGTGTGCAACGAGGGAGTGGCGGCCGACCACACGAGGCCGAAAAACACACTCTCCGCCAAACCTACCCCCCTTTTACACCCCCTCTGTACACCGCCACCCCTTTCCTCCCGTTCGTAATGAGAGTTCGATAAAGCGCCTTTACCAGTGCGTGACGTCAAGGGAGTTTTCTCTCTCTCTCTCTCTCCCTCTCTCTCTCTCTCTCTCTCTCTCTCTCTTTCACTTTTTATCCGACTTTGTCCCACGTATGATACCCTCTTCCTTCAGATCGTTCCGTCGTTCACTTTTCTTTTTTTTGTATTTTTGGTTTTGCTTACTCGTTGCCTTTTTTTCGCGGCGTGTGAGAAAAAACGAAACCTCGGAAAATTTCGTTGACGCGAGCGAAGCGAAACGGAGCGGAGAGGAGAGTAGTGGCGGGATGCTTCTTTTTTTTTTTGTTGCGGTGGCTTGATGGGTATCATATTTTTTTTCGGAACAGGGCCACAAATTTGTGCGCCACTGTTGGACGCTCTAATTGCTTTCTGATATCTCGTATCTTTTAGCCACTTTTCATATTCCTTTTTGTTCGGTCACTCGTTGAACGTGAAGAAATAGCGATCTTTTCTGGACCATTCGTTTAACACGTTGACTGGCACAGTGAAAACGGACGTGGGTAGTCAGACACGCTGAAATCCTAATTATTAAGAATACAATCAACTAATTTTCAAATTTAACTCTTTTCAATTCGATAGCGAGCATTATTAGCTTGATGTTAACGCTATCCGTGGTTTATTTGATCATTTCTGTTGGTAATTAGTTGATTGTACAAAATTTCGGATGCCGGTCACCGGTGACCCCCGTGGCAGCCAACACGTTAAGAAGGTCTTATCAGAAGCCTTGTTAACGACTGGCTATTTCGAAATAGGAAAATAACAAGAGTGACGCGTTAATTAACACCGTTGCTTGGAATTGTAGACGCAAACTCCTATATTCTTAGGAAAATTTCTTAGAAAAAATAATAATTTCATTCTGTGAGTTTGAAATCTTCCTCCAACTTTCTCAAGAATCAAATAATCAACAAACAGAAAAGAAGTTGCTTTTGTCGTCCACCGAATTGAAGATGAGAAAATTCTGTTAAAATTCCAAATTCATCCGTCGATCGATTTCAAACGCAAGAAGTTAGCTCCAAGTTTCTTCAACACACCTGTTCGAGTTCCTACGACCCCGTATCCTGACCCTGGCAAACTTCGTGTTGCCTTTCGTACAGGACGAACGTTCAAGAGGCGCGGTAATTAAGAACGGCATCTCAGTACGCAGCTGCCAGCCACGCCAGCCTAGGCCGGGAATTATTAAACGGCCACGAGGAAGCGACATAAGGTCGACGGGTAACCAGAAACACCAAAGAACACGACTGCTAGAAACTTTCGACCCTGGGGAGCTGATGGTGGCGCGTGAAAATCTAACCCTCCGCCTCCCTTTATGGCAATCTACGGCGAAATTCCGACTACCGTTACGTGGCGAGGGAAAACTGATTAAATCCTTTAACTATTACGATTCCCCTTTCTATTTTATTATTCTGATTTCCTTCGTCGTTGAATTCAATCCTTGGATGGTTCAAAATTAACCTTCTTTAATATTTGAAACTGAAGTTGAATCATAATGTTTCTATGATATGAAAGTCAGATTAATTTATTGAAATAATATAAAGAAGATTAGGATTCGAGATACCATGAGAGACTAATGTTTGATGGCGAGGAGAGAGAGAAGCCGAGTTTTTGTTGAGAACTTCTGCAGACGTGAAAGACGATCGGGGCAACGGAAGACCGGAAGTCTATCAGCAGCTCGGAATCTGTACCGTCAGCTCGACAACAATTCGCCCACGAGTAGAGGCTCGAGATTACGAGGGTGAAACAGATAGAATCGTCGACGGGGGCTTAGATTCCGTCGACGCCTTCGTTCAGAAGACGTTCAATTGCCTCCTTTATCGGTATACTACGTCGTTAATCGTAAACTAGCTTGTTCACCTTTCGAAATTCATCTTATTAAACTTTGAACAACACTTCATAGTCAATCGCGAACCAGACCAGGAGTATGAAGATATTTGGATCTTTTAACGAATAGATTTCTTTCTTTTGGAAAAGAGATTGCTAATTTTGTGACATACATTATTAATAGAATTAAACGATCCATCGTCAAAGTGTTGAGGTGATAAGAAAAGAATACTGTAGTAACCTCTTATCCAAAGCGTCGGTTAGGGTTAAATAATTTTCTGAAAAAATACTAGTTCTATGAATCTGTAACCAAACATGACACATTTTCTAAGCTACCTAAATATTTCAATTTTCATCGAAGCCTCGTTTATAATTTAAATTATCCAATTATGCAGATTTAAATATTTCTTCAAATATACTAAATAAGGAAGAGATCCGACCGCTTTGAAAAGTAAAATAAAACAATGAAATGTTATGAGAAAAGATTGGCAAAAATTATTCAAGATTTACAATCGGATGTGAACGAAACAGGGTTTTGGGAATGTGTTAGGGAGGGATATTAGGGCGATCGTTTACGGAGCAAAACGTTGCTTCCTCGTGAACGTTTTAGGGGCATCCGCTCACCTGCCTTCGGCCGGCGATAATTTACTCTTTTTTCGGTCACCGATTCGACCGGCCGCTGCCGCTAATTTACATTTACGAGCGAGATCGGCTAATTGCCGGTTAACCGGTTGGCCGAGCAACGACATACCTTGCCCTGCAGTTTGTTGCCTTCCGATACAACTGTCGTTCGCCCGTGAGAACTGCCAAGAGGGCTTCTTCGTTGCCTGAATTACAGCCATTTTCTTCGAACGTTTCTCTCTCGTTACATCCTGCTCTGGAAAAAAAAAATGAAAAATTGGTGAAGTTAGTGAAAAGCTGTTGCAACACGTTACATTATTTGTTGTTGCGTTAGCGTTCTTGATTATATCGAGTACAGTTATTTTTTCTTTTTTATTTAATAAATGTTTCGTAGAAAATGGTACGATTTTTGAAATGAATTTCGATAGAAATCAATATTTTAACAGTTGTAGATTAATTGAATTAATTTGGTGTTATTTTGAGATACTTTTCTGTCATGAATTTTCTCAGACAACCCACGTTGCAAAATCTACAGTTTGATATGAAATATCTATGTTGTTCGCTGGAATTAAGATTCAGCGAGTTTATATTATAAACATCAATAAAACGTTTAGACGTCCATTTTCTTGAAACTTTAAACTTTAAATTGATATACCATAAGTGCAATTCTGAGATTCCAAAAATCAACCATTCGATAGACATCATTACTGTTTGATAAAACTAACACCCACCCATTTTGTATTAAGAATATCGATGAAGCGTTTAGACAGACAGGCATTTTTCTGAAACTTTCAGCTTTAAATCGACATACTGGGAGTATCATTTTCAGATATTTTTCTGTCATGAAATCGTGCCAGAATTTCCAACTTCCAAACCAAAGAAACGAATTCTCTGGTTCCGTAACTGGCACGGAAATAAGAGGAAAGATTAAGGCTGCTCTTTCGTTGAAACGAGAATTTTCCGGCAGTCTGGCGAGTCAGAGAGATACGAGAAGACAAACAACCGTGTGATATCGAGCCCGTGAGGACCACCAAAACGTAAACCGTGATACAGGCGCCAACGAACCAACTAGTCGCCGCAATGTGTTATCGTTGGTAAACGAGTTGCCCTGTCGCTCGCTATTCGTCTCTAATTCTGTCGCGAAACCGGGCTTCGTCGCTTTAGCAAGATGAAACTTTAATTTCGATCGTGCAGTAACGAAACAAAAAAAAAAAGGAAAAAAAAAACAATTATCCGTTCCCGAATGATCCGCGTGCACGCATCCTTTATTTATAACGTAGCTCGAGCACCGATGTCGACTGATCGACTGAAACTGTATCATTTTTATTTACCCCTCACGATATCACTCGATATATCCGGCCGGGTTAATGTTTGACGTCAGAATTTATCTTCCAAACGAAGACTACTTGTTTCAAAATACACTCGGCTGTAATGTTTGGAGAAAAAAGAAAAAAAAATGAAATTGTTAGCCAATCGTCGAGTATCGTTCGCCACTCGATCGAGAAAACAATTCGATGATAAAAATTCGATATAACCTGGGGAATGTTCGCGTGGGATCAACACGTAAATTCAGCTCGGGTAATCAACAATTTCGACAATTATATCGTTGCGCAAAATTATCAAACAATGTTGCAAATGGAAACGTCGATGTCCTGATAGAAATAATTGAATCTTCCATACGAATCGAATCAATGTTAACCCTTTTCGTTCGTATTCATTAATTTGTAATAATTGAACATTCGAGGGCGGAAGATTGATATAATAGAAGAATTCCAATAAACTGAAAAAATAACATTTTATTCGAAGGCAGGGAAATACTAAAATTTACTGTTTGAGAGCGAGAAGGTGATAAGAAAATTCTACAGAATTATCTAATAAAATATTCAAGAATAAACGATCGATAATGAAAAAGATAAGGCTAAAAGTATGGAGGCTGAAGAAACGAGTGAACGACAAATGTAATTAAAGGTTCTTTCACCGTCTGCGAAATTATGGCAGAGCTATCATTGACGGCCGTGAGGGGATGATGAACATGGATTGGCATTTTCCAGCATGGAACAGCGTGCTCCCGGGTTGGTGTACGGGTACACACTGGCCTCGGTTTGCACGTTAAAGCGAGGTCCAACGCGGTACCTGTCACGCTTCTCTGGCATCATCCCCCTTTCACCCCCACCCCCCCCCCCCGCCAACCCCTCTTTTCAAACCCCTCTCGTGCACCGTTTTCATCCTGGCTTCGCCCACCGGCGAACCACTCGGTTCGGTTTTTAGTTAATGCTCGCACCCATCACGCAGCCGACCACGTCGATGGACTTTAACCCATTATGGTTGCGTCTACATCGTCGGATATACTATTCGAGTGTGTTTAAGGGATCGCCTGGAACTTGCTAACCCAAACTTGATTTCTACGAAGGTCGAAGTCATTTTTATTAAATATTCGAATTTTCAAACAATCTGTAATTAACTTATTCATTTTCTCGGGATAAAGGTTCTTTAATTTACTCCTGCGCGTCATATTACGCCTACGACACCTGCAATTTGAAAACTGTAGAAATCCCCAAAATAGCCAACAAAACCACCCTATCCTTCTCACAATCAGCCAACAGCTTCCTCCACCAAAAATCTTTACTCCGAAACAATACCATCGCCGTCGAAACGAGAGGCGATCGTTACCGATAACCTTTCCGTTCCCAATTCATAACCGATCCGTTCGACAAAGAAAAAAAAAAAGAGAAATACAAAAGAGAAGCAATCTCCGCGTGGACACGAGGTTGAAAGAACGAAGTAAAAAAAAAAAAAAGAGAGACAGAAAAAAGAAAACACACACGCAAACAGGGTACAGGACGTCGAACAAACAACGTCAGACAGGCTACGACGAAAATCGTGTCCCGCTGGTTGGCGAGCAACGAGGTAGGAGAGTTAGGTTGATCGTCGGATCGCGGGATCCCGGTCGATCTAGCGGTGGCAACGTTGGGGGGGTCATTCTCCACCCACCAGCTCCTCCTCTCGAGAGTAGACGGAAGTAGCCGTGAAAAATTTTCCCGTCGACGTGTGGTGGCCCGTGTACGAGGCTAACGCCGCGCGTTTCGCGGTGTTCGGGGTGTCGGGGGTGGTTCACCAGAGAGTGTACCCGCGGGTTGGGTCACGCTGGGATGAGTCCGGTTCCACGGTGTGCCGTGCTACGGCCGAGAGTTGAGTGGAATGGAGTGGAGTGGTGGCGGTGGTGGTGGAGGACGGTGGAGAGTTCGAAGAGGGGTTTGGCCTGGCTAAAGGGGGTGAGGCGGTAGTGGTGGCAGTGGGTGGCCGAAGGTGAGGGTATTTGTTGGCGCGAGTGGCTAGCCAGTCGGATTACCACCGGCAGGGTGATTCGAGGGGGTTCTTTGGGTGTGCGCGCGGCTCGCCAAGGGGGTAGGGGGGTTGCTATGGGTCTGCAATATACACACACGGATACATACATGTACAGATACACACAGTGGCACTCGACGAAAAATGTAGCCAGAGAGCGACCGCCGCTGGAAAATTTACACGCATCACGAGGGCGATGGCTGAATGGCGAGGGTTAAAAGAGCATCGCTAATGGCCACCGCGTCGGTTATTTTGTGGATTTTTATAATACGACCGACCGAGGCCCTCTGCCCCCCCCCCCCCCCTCTTCTCTCTTTTTTTTTTCTTCCATCTCTATCTGGTCGGACACACCGAACCGACACGCTCGACTCCATCAGTTTTTCAATCCGGCTGATTTTCCTTCGGCCACACACACCCCCCTTCTCAACCCTTCTCGTCGCTTCTCTGCTGCGCTGGAAACAGCGTATTTGCGTGGATGAAATTGAGCGATAATGAAGGGCCGATTCGATTTTCCTTGCGAACCGAGATGTGTCCAACATCGAACGTTTCTTTTTTTTTTCCTTCTTTTTCTTTTTTCCTCTCGATATCGATCGTGTATCGTTCTTTGATAAACTAATTAAGGTATCTTTTGTGAAACGTGCAGAATTCGAAATTGTTTCGGCGATGATTTCGTCGACGGAAATATTCGTGTTGGATGCAGCAATTAATATTTCATATTTTACGCTTGGCTCATCGCGAAACACGCGTGACGTTTAATTGCCGGGCCAGAGAACGGAGAAATTACGAGGGTTAATCGAAGGGAGTCGATAACCTTTGTCGTGGCTTCAAAGCGCGAAAGAATTGGATTTTTCATTGCTTATATTCTATTATAAACTATTGGCAATAGAAAATTGGGATATTGTTATTTTTCCTTTCGCAACAAGTGTCTGAAACTTTATTCCCCGAAGGAATTCCAAATTGCAGATATATATTTTCGTGAAAAATATTTAAAGTATCTCGATATAAATTTCAAACTATTATAATATTTCTTGTTTCGGAATTTGAACGCAGAAGCCAAATGTATCATCCTCCCTTTCCGGAATTAAAAAAAAAAAAACGAATAAAACACTCCTGATGAAAATAACACCGCTTCGATTTAAATCGTGTAACTTTAGGTTCATTTAAACATAATAATTTCTCATTTCCAAGTCTAAATGCCCAAGTTCAAACGTAATAAGAATGAAATTCTCTTGATTAAAATTATACCACTCTGATTTAATTTTATCCAAACACATTTCTCATTTCGAAGTGTAAATTTCCAAGTTCAAACATAATTATATCGAACACCGTACCATCCCTTTCATAATCAATTTCGCTTAATTCCCCTACTTCTGTAAATCCATTTAAACCTCCTTTCGTAATCAAAATATCTACGAAATTGTGGAACATTAAACAGTCGATTCGGATAAATATTTTCATCCCTCCGTCACGATACAATAAATCTCGAGAAAGATCCTCGAATCGGACAAAGTTCTTCCGTCGCGATCAAAGTCCGTTCGACAGAATGCGGGATACATTTTAACCGGGCTCGTGGATCCGCACTTCCTGACATTTACCAGGTGAAACAACGGAGAACACTGTACGCCCGGTCCCCTCGGAGATGGCCGGCACACCCTCGCGCAGCGTAACGCTAACCCAGTGAAATAGATAGTCCCTCCAAGCCTGACATCGTGGCGGACATGGGCGAAGAGAAGAGACACAGAATCACGAAGCAAACGTACGAGCGTGTGAGTGCATGTGTGTTGATGTATGCGCTAGTAGGAAGAGAGAGAGAGCAAGAGTACAGAAGCCGGTAGAATCCATCCATATATCGCGGGGCCAACAAACCGACCGAATCTCGACAGGACGAATGGGTAGGCCGCGTTTTCACCGTTCCCAGTTTCCACTATCCGTGTGTGTGTGTGTTTGTACGTGGATGGGTATAGTTACCCGTAACGCGGCACACCAATCCACCACACACTGGCTACGAGCAACGAAAGCTTGCCGGATCGAGAAGGAAAGAGACGAAACGAAATAACGAAAAAGATAGAGGAAGAGGGACAGACGCGGTCAGATATAAAGAGATAAAGAGAAACGCGAGAGAGAAAGAGGGACAGGGAGAGGGAGAAGAGGTTACTGCCGGTACAGCTCGGCACTCCGCAAATTTTCAACCACCACCCACTCACGAACCCACCCTCACACCACCACCACCACTACCACCGCCGCGAGCCACGGTTCGCTAACCCCCCAACCTTTCCTCTATTCGAGCTCGTTTTTGCCGCGTCCACCGCCAGATCAATGGGGTTGCTAACACGGCTAGGTATATGTGTCCGTCCCCACCGGTCCTGGTCAGACCCGCACCCCCGGCCCACCCCCGCGCTGAAACCGTCGACCAACCCCTCCGGGCCAACGACTACTACCCTCGCGATGCCGCCTCTACCGCGACTCACTGTACAGGGTGATTATAAAGTTTCCATGGACCGATGCTAAACGAATTGTCGAGGCGGTCCTGTGTTTCCGCCTCTATCTTCGGCTACCATCTGCCGTCTAAGGGTGAGTTTCTTCGTCGCGGAATCCTCGAGTTACGCGACGTTTTCGACCAACGTCCTTCCCCCGCACAGCGAGCCGCCAACTGATTTATCGCGGAGGGAATAGGGATCCTCGTGAAGGGGTGATTTGTGGGTGACGCTTGTGGTTAACTTCGGACTCGGATGTTTAATTATTTCTCGGTCTTCTCGTTTGGGATCATTTTTCGAATTTAGAAATGGGACACGAGCGCCACAGGAGTGTTCTCATTTTCTTGGGAAATTGATTTTTAGAACGCGTTCAGAATTCGCAAGAATAATTTTCTTGTATGGTATACAGTGGTTATGGTAAATGTATGATTGAGTAGTAAATATGGATGATTGGTTATTAAATGGTACAAATAGATTACTAGGTGCGATTAAGTGGTATAAGTCAACTACTAAGTAGTAGAGCCCAGGATTAAATAGTACAGATCAACCGTTAAGCAGTAAAGCGAATGATTAACACGTTGAATGCCACAGTGAAAACGGACGTACGTAGTCAGACACGATAAAATTCTAATTATTAAGAAATTTCGGGTGTCAGTCAATTGATTTCTTAAGTAGTACAAATAGATAATTCAGTCCAATTAAATAGTAAAGCTCATCAAGTAGAACAAGTAAATTTGCACTGATTGGCTAATACATTTAGTTACAAAACTAAAGCTTCCATTAAAAAGAAATGAAAAAATATTTTTTATTTTAAGTTTAGGCTTAACAATCTTGTAACAAATTAAGATCAACTACGAATCGGACAACATTAACCGAAGAAGTTAGCAAAAGTAGTAGCGAAAAGAAGGCATACATTTTCCAGTTATAATTGCGTGTAGCTGGCGATGAGTTTTTTTTTATCGACTCGCAGGAACCGGATGGTATAGCCGGGAGCCAAAGGGATCGATCGATAATTCTGTTTCGGTTACAGACAATTACGGCTGATTCGACCGCTAATCAACGGCAGCACAGGCCACTCGTCTGGCCAACGATCCGACAAATATCCTCAAAGTGATCCGACGACACACAGTAGTCCAAGCAATCGGCCCACGTTTATCGTGTGAACATCGTTGTCACCCCTTTACGAGACCCATAAATAAATGCAAATAACGTGTCGCAAAAATGCATCAACCGTCAACGGTTACAAAGTAACACTTCGTTTTATTCACTTCGCGATTGGACCCCGATAGATGCCAATTTTTTAATCATTACTTTAATTATTAGATCATATTCTATCTTGACCCTTGATGTTCCAAGAAAATTGGTAACAAAAGGGGAATTTTAATTCAAACAATTGCAATCGCAACGTGTCTTGATACATACGGCCATTTTCACTTTGTCTATGGAACTGTAGTACTATACTCTGTTCACGTTAAGAATAACCTCACGCTTCGACCAGTTTTTGACTGATGTGCGCATCCCCCACCAGTTCCTACTAATCTAACGCATATGATTAGTCACCGCGCTATCCCTACCGACAACCTACCGAATAACGATACAGCCTAAACTGCGTAACACAAAGGCGTCAGAATAGGAAACACTGTTGCATGCGTTAAGCCAAAGACAACCGTATGCGGTTGAGTGAGGTTTCAGACGTTCTAGAACCTCCTCCGACCCATCCCATGCGCCAAACGAGGTTATTCTTAACGTGAACAGAGAATATATTATCATGCGTGGGTCACTTGGTTAATTTCGAAACGCTCGTATTAATTTACTTGAAATTATGATTAGCAGAAACAACGTATTTGTTCAAACGCAACTACAGAAAAAATACGAACTACGAACGACGAGAGCAAACGAAACACTTGACGTTGATAAAAGGTCTGTCAAACGAAGAGTTTGAATAGAAACGATCCGCGCGTCGGCAGTCGGGAAGGGGAGGGGGGTGAGTGGTTGGCTTATTAAATTCCAGAAACTTAAACACCACCTGTTGAGGGTGTTCGGCCGCCTCGTCGTCGGGCCGAAAAAGTCACCGGACAGGGATGCCTCTCTCACCCCTTTTTCCGCGATGAAACATTTTTCAAACAAGGTTCCACAGCCGGGGGCAGAAATTCGGGGCGAAAGTTTCAAGCAATTTGGCCACTGGCCAGCCACTTCCAGACCGATCCTCGTGGTCTGTTCGGTAAAAAAAAAAGATAGAGAAAAATGGAATAAAAAATGCTGGACAGATTAGTTCGACCCCGCCTATCATCGCGATCGCCGTTTCAATCGTCGTTCCGATTCATCGGCTTGTAAAACAATGCTACGCTGATTACTCGATATATATATGTATATGTATATATAACTTTTGAAGAGAAAGAGAGGGCGAGGATCGAGATAGGACGAATGCAGTTTGCAACGCGTTGCATTCGGGCCAAGCATTCACGATTCATACGCAATGGAATTACCGGTTTACGCGGCGTTGCAGTTCTGCGCGAATACCGATAACCCCAGGTACCAAATGCGGCTCAAACAATTAGGATCTCGCACCCTTTTGTTATCCCTCTTGATACCGTTTCTATTCGTACTATGCCCGAAATATTCAAAATTCAATCATATCCCATGCTTGGAACCTGCACACTGTGTAAGGAAAATTTCATAACTTAATGATACGGCTACTTGCAAACGTGTAAACTATCCAACTCATCTTCTTACCCTAGCAAATTAAAATGTCCGATCCGAGGTAACCAAAAATAATTTATTTTGCGGCCTTAATACCAACCATGTGTTCAACGTCCGAACAAGGCTAGCTCTCGTTGGAACGAAACCGAAAACCGAATTGGCCGACTAGAAGACCGCAAACGTTCACGAAACCGTCGACGGAATGGCTGACTGTGAAACCGCAATGTTCGGTACCTTCGATGTAACCGATTCAAAGCCACGTACAAACTTGATCAGATTCCTCTATCGTGGCCAGAAAGAGTATGCAGACACCTTGGTTCCTCAACGAACATCTTCAAACATCGAAAGAATGCAAGCGTCTTAATAATTCCTCTCCACTGTTCCCCAAGGAATTTACGGGTGTGTTCGATTCGCGATCGACAGCCGTGCGATCGGCTACTTCAAAGTCAGGGGCCGGTTGTTGCGGAACCGAGAGCACTCGAAATCCCCAAACATCTGTCAGGTATCACTCCCCCAGTGCGCCACTGTCCGCGTTAAATCAGGTGAACGATTCGCACAAAGAACGATCCCGGACCTCCTCTCGAGGACGCTGTCCGAGTTCAACATCGTGGAAGTCTTCTTCTTTTTTTTTTTCTTTCCTTTCCCTTCGCCCCTCTACAGCTTTTCATTTTCCTCGCGTGTCGACCCGCTTCGTATTTGGATAAAAAAAGAAAAAATTCCCCTCGAAGAACAGAGGGAAAATGGGATATTCTGTGCGATGCATCGGTTGGGAGCAAAGTTCCGTTGGATATTTTGGAAACGTTTCTGGGAATGTGCTGTCAAATTCTTGAAAATCTTCGGAAAATTCGTTATCTTTTGGAAGGGTGGATGGAAATAACAGTAGAATAGTAAGCTTTTATATTTTACAATATTTTTAATATTTTAATTTTGAACTTTCCAGACTTCCCAACTATTAAAAACTTAATAACCATTCAAATACCTAAATATCAGACGAATAAACCCCTATCAGCGACTACCAAAAGAAAGGCCATAAAACAAGTGGTGTCCGTTAAAAAAAAAAAAATCGAATTTCTTAAGTATCATCCAACGTTTCTCAGCAACACGTTTTACCTTGTCACCCTACACATACACACACGCGGCCACTGGTTCACCCTCGTAACGACAGATGGCTCAGGGTGGTCAACCTTCGAGTGTTTCCCTCGCTTTTCTCCGCCGAAAGCCTACTCATAGCCCCGGGTCGTGTGCCAAGATCGTCCCAAACTTTCACCAAACTATCTTACAAAGCCTCAAAGGAGCTGGAATTAGTTTGGAAGGGTTGCGCGGCCGCGTTTGTCGACGACGAGTTTCGTGAACGTTACGACGAAATAAATATTAATCCGATTATGCCGTCCTTCGATTCTGGCTACAGTTGGATACAAGAGATCCTTACGGAAACGGTGAAGATCGATCGAACGTCGTTTCGGATTTCACCAAGAATTAATCGTTTCTTGTCAAAATACACGCAATGGTCGTAAATTAATTGCCAACGATTAGAAACTTATTTTATCGAAAGTTCGAGGTTTCTCATTGATTCGATCCGATTCAAAATTCCAACGTTGCGGGCCGTCGTTGAAAATCATCCCTTGTGGCCACGAGCACGTTCGAACTTCCGAGATTCCGGGGCGAGCGCGGTTCGAAAAGGGAGAGAAACACTTCCCGAGAACATCGAGGTCGAAAACTTTTCAAACGAATGCCCACGAGGACACACGCCGCATCTGCTCCTCCTCGATCCTCTATTTTATTTCCCTCCCAGGCCGGATAATTCATCCCCGATAGACGATTCATCCCCCGGTTGCACGACCTATACGATTAACACGTCAAAAAGCACAAAGACCGCGTCGAGGTATGTCATGGGAATAATTTTTTTTTCCCTTTCTTCCCTTTTCCTTTTTTTTTCTTTCTTTTTTTTTCGTTCTATCCTTCAACGACACACGGGGGTTGCACGCCGAGCACGACCCCCCGAATCCCTCTCTTCGGTTATGTTTGCACACACAAACGTTTATCTGCGGGGCACCATGGCAGACAAGATCGGCTCGATTCTCGTGACACGAGACAAAACGATGCCTCGGTATATAAATGTTTACCACTCTTTTCGAGGGATGTCTATCGTTCGTAATCGCTTCAGTTCCGAGAGGATTCTTCTGGTAATCCTGTCGAAACGCTTTTGTCGTACTCGCTTCGAAAGATATCGAGTAGATACGTTTGCAGAGCGATTAGGATTTTGTACGAAGGTAAAAGTCCGTGCAACAAAACGGGAAAAAGTGATACTCCCTCGGTCCCATAATAATAGTAGCAGGTGAATATTTAAACGGGAATTATTGGCGAATGACATCTGTCGTTTGTTTTAGATTAACCTGATAATTACGAATTATAACTATTTTTCTAATTTCATCCGCTGATCGAAATCAATTGTTTTATTTCAGTTGAACATCGACCCATTGTAAAAGTAAGATGGAAAAAAGAGTTTCCAAGCACAGATCGAAAAAAAAGCTTCGCAATCAGGGGATCCTAGGGGAAAAATCCAGAAACTATCTGAACCCTCGAAATAGAAATTTATTGTTTAATTTAATCTAGTTTTTTGATAATAAATATTGCGTTCTATGTTTATTTTCTTTTGCTATTATTATTACGAGATAAATTAAATTCATAAACTGCTACTATTATTACGGGACAGATGGAGTATTTTTTAGGTACTCGATTGCGCCGGGCAGGAATCTTAATGGAGTGCTGTTTAGTAACCGTCATTACTAATAACTACGTAACTAGTAACTATAATAATTATGTAAGATACAGTTTCGAATGTATCCTTCGCTGCCATATTTAAAAACGAACTGGTACGAGTGCTGCAGATTATATAATAAATAAGGATATTAAATATGAAGAAGAGTGAAAGTTTGCAACGATGAAGAAACAGGGGAGGGGGTTTCTATTTCGAAGAAAAGGGATGTCCGTGAATGCCACGTCAGGGCAATCGATTTTAGTTGCAGGGCTAACGTTAAATTATCAATCAAGCAAGTCTTCAGACGTTGAGCTTCGACGAAGGCTGCGAAACGTCATGAAATATGCATCGGTCTTAGGGGATAGTTTCGATCCGCGCCTGGAAACAGACTTTAAAATAGAATTAACACCCGGCTACCTTTCACTCGAAATTCTACCCTAATTTACGGATTCCCTTACATGCAATTTGTTGTACCGTCTTATTTAAAAATCTGTGTAACCAACATTAATCGAAATACCCAAGTGTTGAATAACAAATACATAAATGCTACCTGAAATTAATCTATCCTCAAATAATTTAAAATATCCACATCACTATTTTACTACGACTACGCAAATTGGCTATTGCAAAAAATTTTGTCCCCCAACATTGTGCATCGAAGGATTAATCGAGGTTAAACAGGAACTAGAAAGCATCGATATTATTTTCGAACACCTTTTACCTCTTTTCTCTTTTTTTTTTCCCCCTCCCAATGGAAACCCATAACCGTTAATCCGTGTCTCATTAGTGTCTGCAGAACGGGCGCATCCGTGGCGGATTTTACGATTCTAATGATGGCCAGCTTGTTTGATTGAAGCGCAGCTACTCTAATAAAATAAATCATGCGCGGTAGAGAGGCGCGGTCGGCGTAGCGAACACTGCTGTTGGTTCAAATTAATCCCATTGTGTCTGGATTTGGGCGGTGCGCCAATTAAACGGATTATTATCGTCACTATCGTCATTACTTCTTTTTTTTTCTCCCCCCACCCACTGGAAAGCAACGCGATAGATCGTGCGTTCGATCGTGAATTTTTATCACTGTCCTGATTTTTTCCAACCCATTCGCAATGTCCTTCCACCTGTGATTGCCTCCGCCGAGCTCGTTTCACCGAATGAATGTAATTAATTAATATTTGCCCCGATATTTCGATCGATTCTATCGTTCCCTTGTTCCCCGTTCTCGTTTCTTTCTTTTTATTTTTAATTCTCTTCTTCCTTTCTACCTTCTAGTCTATTAGCCGGGCTAATTGTCGTGAACGATGCGTTTAATTCGTAAAACCAATTGTTAAACAAGCCGAGAAGGGCGTTTTCTGTATTACATCGATTGCAAATTAATTGTAATATTGTCGAGGTATGGTCTTATAGAAATTTTCCTATGTCAAGCTGTGTAGTCTTGGTATCTCATAATATGGTGTACTGTAATCGTTAATTACGCTATCTGTGGCATGCTATAGTTGCAAAATAAGGGAATTTGAAACATTTTTTAAATAGGTATCGCGGAAACGTTGAATGTAATTCAGAAATTTTGCACAGCGATCCACCGCCTTATAATTATATATCTCAAAGAGTTAATTATGGGATTCTTTGATTAACGCGAAATAATTTTCCAACGACGATAAAGAAATCTAACGGCGATCGTCTTGGGACACCCTATTGGTCCCTAAATTGCAAAAGCAACCGGCGAACGTTAGAGGGCATCCGGTAACGAAACGTCCATCGAAGACAATGTAATTCGTGTAACGGCTCATCAAGCTCGGATGAAACAGAACTCCCGTCGAATTCCCTGCTACTATTACCTCATTAATGGCCCTACCTTCCATCGTTTTCAACGATATGGTAACCCTTCGTCTGGACCGTCATTCCCGTGCCAAGTTTCCACCGCCTTCGGGTCCTAAGTAAGGTCACCGAGCAATTTCCGGTAGCCATCTTGGCCGAGAACCGTCGCTGTATTTCCTGAACGCGTTTACTCCAACTTGTGCCACCACGATCCACCACTCTTGCCACCGATGAATATTCGGGGGGATGATTCGATTTCATTACACTTTGATACTTAAACCCTTGAGTGTCCGATTTTTTCTGAATTCGACAAATTCCAAATTAAGCAATAAAACTTCTCAAAATCACAAAGGCCGCAGAGAAACGATTAATCCTCGTCGTCCAAAGCTAAGAAAAATACAATATTTCTATTAACCCCTAAGATAGCAACCCATTCTACACCCCCATTTCCATAGTAATTTTCCAAACTTTGGAAATACTGCAAGTTTGAATAAAAATACAAAATAACCCGATTCAAGAACAACATTTCCGTATCCTTTAAACGAAGGGAGATTCTCAACTACAATCTGGAACATTTAGGGACTCAAATAATGTCTCAGACTTAAATGGTCTGTTTAGGCTAATTGAAGCCAACCCCGTCGAGCTATTACGGATTATCACCCCTTCCGAATTACCACACCTACGGAGATTTTATATCGCGGAACGATCTCCGTGGAGGCGTTTGCTTAAGGGGACGATGAGCCTCTGGAAATGTCGATCGTCGTGATACAAGACTCGACGGTGTCCAATCAACGCGCGAACGCGTCAAACTAAAATTGTTCAATTACGATTTGTCACGTAGCGTCGATTTTCCACACGCATCCTTTTCTTTTTGCGCCCTTTCGACCACTCTCCCCCCCCCCCCCCCTATTCCCCCTCGAATATGGGGCTTCGTAACAATACTACGTAAGGGGTGTGCAAGTAATAATGGCCCAGGGGCATCGATCATACGACTCGTACGACCAAAAGAATCACGTACATATACAGAAGAAATTTGGAGTACGTTTCCTTTGACCGAGAAAAATTTTCTTGTCAATCGTCCGATGGTATTTCACTGGTAAATAATTTGACACCATTATATTTAAGATGAAATGATTTGGTAAAGTTTGGTAGGGAAAAAGCTATGGGGTCATATAAGGTATAAAATTGAAAATCGGAATTCCAGATTTGGTTTGAACTAAATTTTATGAGTATCTTATTTAACACGTTGACTGCCACAGTGAAAACGGTCGTACGTAGTCGGACACGCTGAAACACTAATCACTAAGAATACAATCAATTAATTTCCGATAGTTAAATTCATTTCATCACTTCTTTTGTTAATTATTTGATCGCAAAAAATGTCTGATGCCGATCACCGGTGACCACCGTGGCAGCCAATGTGTTAATAGAAACTGAACCCATAATACCACCCAACACCCATAATATCGAAACTTCAGTTTATTCGAAAAAGAGAGGAACAGGGGGATGGGTGTATCGCAAGACGTTCCTCCAAAACAACCCCTGCGAAGGAAGGCTGGTATCAAAACGAGCTAGTAGGAACAACCTCGTCTCTCGTTCCTGTACACTGTCGGGTTTAGATTTAGTGTAGGTGCACGGGGTGCAAGGGTAGCAAGAGGGGTGTGGGTGCAGGAGCAACGTTCGAGGGGTGCGTCCTGAACACGTGACGCCTGATTCATACACAGACTGCTACGGAATCAATTTGTAATCTTGACTCGAATTAAGGACGACAGCGGGCTGATCGTGAGGGAGTGGATATATGTGTGTATGCGAGAGTGTGTGTGAGAGAGAGAGAGAGAGAGAGAGAGAGAGAGAGAGAGAGAGAGAGAGAGATAGAGAGAGAGACGGGGGTGTTTCGAGTCGAAGGGAAAAGGGGACTTTGGTTTGGGATACGTTTATTGGGAAGCGAGGCTGGCATTTGGTTCGAGAATGTGGCACATGCTACACTGGAATCTGAACTGGCCCGTGCTGAGAGCATTATAGTCTGGTTGTAGGTTATTAGGTGTGTTGGCTAATAGGCATCGATATCGGGTATTAATGGCAGGTAACCAGACGGTGTTAATGGGTATCAAAGGGCGGTGTTTTAGCGCGACACGGGGAATAGTAATAGCCGCTTTTATCTTGTTATTTCATCAATCCTCCTCGTACTTTCGACGCCCTCCCTTTTTTCGTGTATTTTTTTTTCATTTTTTTTTCGTGGATTTTTATCGTAGTGAAATTGGTGGATAGATTATAGATAACATTTTGTAAAATTGCGGTCGATTGATTAATTTTGATTGTGTTCAGAGAAGAGACGCTGTCGTAATTTGAAGATTAGCGGTTTTTTGCGAATTTTTTTAAAAGTATTTGGTTGATTAATTTATTTAAAACTTTTTGTATATAAAGGAGTAACATTTCAAGAAGATTTTGTAACTTTTTCATTAGAAAAATATTATAAATTGAACGGTTGGAAGCAGATTGTCGGAGAAGGTTTAAAAAAAGAAACCAAATAGATTCTGTTAGGAGATGAATTTCCCTCGGGATTGAACGAATTGATTTTGTAAAATATTGAATTTTGAATTTTTACTGTGGTTTTGAAAAAGCATTCGTGATTCTCACTCAGAAAATCGGTCTATTGTTGCTTGTAAAATAGGTTATAAACTGAAAAACCTGGTTGTTTTCATATTAAAGATGTATGTAAAATTGTATTAAGATCGTTGCAGTAGTTTTGAGAAAAACATGATTAAAGTTTTGGCTGTCAATAAAAGTAAGCACTTGCATGCAGTCATCGATTCCAGGCCCATATCGGGACTCCTCAACAGCAGCTCCAACATCCAAAACACCCTTCTTTGAAAAAATGAATTTTTCCGACCTCACGACTGCACGTAACAAGCTCTTAATAAACTGGGATTTTGATATTATTGGAACTAGAGAGGTCAAGAGTAAAAATTCTGAAATTTCAATTCAGATAGACAAGATCTAATTTGTGTAAAGTTAATTTCGAAATTTCAAAATTCCCCAAAAAACAACACTTCGAATTTTCCAAATTTCTAAAAATCTAATATTTCGTAAACAAAACTTCTACCATAGCGCAAGGTTAGGTTGAACATCCGTTTATCGGTTGGCGAACTTTCGCGATACGAGCCACGGGAGTCTCTTGGAACGTTACGGAGATCCGCGAAAGAGACGAAGCGTCGAAACAAAAGAGGGGCGTTCGCAACGTGTGCACGAGCAACGAGGGGGAGTGTGGGGGTAGAAAACGATCGGGGCAACGAGAACGGAAACAAAAGCGACGCGGGGCGATACGCAGTATGGCGACGCTTCCGGCTCGCTCACCGCACACAATGCACTCTCCCGTGTTAACTTCTGTGCCCCGTGTGCTTGCTCTTCCCCCATTTTTTTCCTGTACCATCGTCCCTTTTCGTGCCTGGTTCTCCTCGTCCAACGACGTCGAAACGCACACCCTCGTCGCCTCGTATCCGAAAACGCAGCCGATTCCGTAGCTGTCTCGCGTGATCCAGGGACGACGATACGTTCAATCGGGGCCCCTGCTCGTTTCACCATCGAGAGCAACAAGTCCCTCGTAATCGGCTTGCCACGACTGACCGGTACTGTTCAAATTTTCTTCAGTTCCCTAGGGAAATTGCTGGTACAGAGGTCTCATCATTTGTCTGATACTTTAAAAGGTATTTAATCCTCCACGAAAGAATATTATTCATTTTTCAAGTAGTGTCAACTGTACACATGTGCATATAAGTAATATAACACTATTGCAGGTCTCTGGGTGAACAGAGAAGTTACTATAGTTTATTATTTAATGCGTGTGATTCTTACAATGGTCGCCACAATACTGTCTTTCGGTGGTCACGAAAAATAAAAGTAAAAATGGAAACAAACAAAAAAAAGTATACTGATCGAATTGAGTAACCTCCTCCTTTTCGAAGTCGATTATTTTTTAAACTGATTCTTTGGTTGCGATTTTTTAGAGGAATTGATTCTTTCCTGTGAATCAAACAACCCAAGTCCTATTACGATTCTATTACACTATGCCTTTCGTGGCTTTGAATTTTTGATAAAGAAAGACGGAATCAACGTTTCAAAGTCCAAATTTCTATTCGTGAAAACTGTAACCCATTTCAATGCCGAATTACCATGTAAGTTTATAACATAACTTTGCCGATTTTCGAAAGAAAATAGTTGGAAGTTAATGGCTAAAGTACTTATAAGTATCTGCAATTCTTCAAATTCTTTGAAGAATTTTCTCCACAGAATTACATTTAAATCCCGAAACACCCACGGATCACCGAAACCCGCCACCCCTCGCAATCTTTGCATTTAATGAAAAAAAGGAGGGTTTAATCTAAAGGTTCTCGCTTTAGCCAAAGGAGCAGATCGTATTAAAACATGCACGGGTGCAACGAACCCCGGTGAGGCGATTTAAAAAAGCGAGGTGACCGAATAGAAGACAGAGGTAACCGATTTTTTAAATTCCAAGCCCCGACCCGTGACACTGATAATCCACCCTCCAACTTGAATCTTTCCCCTATTTTCTATATACCGGCGGATAATTTACTTCTTTTTATTTATTGATATTAAAAACACGAGCAAAAGGAAGAAGATCAAACGACGTCCCTGTCGGCATTGGCCATGCGTCTTTTCTTTCTTTTTTTTTTTTTATCCTCTCCTCTCATATCCGTCTAACCGTGGCGTCGCTGATGCACTGCATGCAAGTCATTGTCTTTGTCCAGGCGAGGCACTAGGCTTTATTAAAAAAATGCTCGCGCCTTTTGCTGGTCACTGGCGAGGAAACGGATGCCCAACGTGCAGGCAGGTTTTTAAGAAATTAGTCCCTTAGGCGCGTTGCCTTGTTACCCGACAACGCCACTCCCCGACGACGCGACGCCTTTTTATTTCTCTTTTTCTTTATTCTTTTTCCTTTCCTTCTCTTCTCTACTATTAATTAATTGCACCCGTGAATCGACAGAGGAACAATCCGCACACCTTTTCCTCTGTCGGCCGTGTATCGGAGATGACTCCTTTCAAACCTTTCGCTAAAATATTAACACTTTCCGCGCCGTGTTAACACATTATCTACCGCTCTAGAATGGAAAAGTAAGCCCTACTATTTTATAATTTGATGGTAATTGAGAATCAGGGGGAGTAACCCGTATTTTCCATTTATTCTCGATCGTAGCACGTTTACCTTTCATTATTTCAATAGTGTTATAGACGAAAAATATAATAGTCAAACGTTTGTTAATTGATTTTCAGTTACCAGTGGGTAGTATTGAAAAGCCTATTAGTAGGCTTCCGGTAGATAAAATGTTGACAATCTCCAAATGGCCGAGAAAGATATTAAATAAATTTCCATATTTATAACCTTTCTACGTTACTACCTTTGCCTTGATTCCGTCTACTCTGTCAGAGACTAAATCGTAACCTGAACATTATTATTTCGCAATGTGTATCAACGCAACGCCCAATGTCAGGAATTAAATATCACCGTCAAAGGGATAATTTTAACAAAATTCTCCCCCATTCAAAGGATCGATGGAAAAAAAGGGGACAAGAATGGTGTAAGCTTTCCAAAAGTTTTCGTCGCAGATGCATCTCGAAGAATACCGGCAAAAAAATGACGCAAAACGAAGACAGGGTGGATAAGAAAAAAAAACGGGGTTAATCTGGTGCTAATCCACCGGCAGGCGAAAGAATCAGACACCGGGGGCGAACGTGGGCCCAAGGACACCAAGGTTCCTGAAAGCGTGAAAGCAAACGAAACCTTTCTACGCACTTTTACCTAGGAAATTAGCCTGCCTACCTTTTCAAACACGAGCCACTCCTGACGATCGACGGTAAAAGTTTCGAAACTGGGCCTTTATGGATCGTGGCCTCTGTTTCGCCAACGAAGGCTACCGACGGCCATCTCGGTTCTATTTACCATGGTAAAGTTCCTGGTATCAATTTAAGAGCCTATCTGTTTGTACACTGGCTCTTTATTTTTTATCAAAAATATTCGACCCAATTTTCATTCCGGCTATTATAAAATACAGGACGTTGTGAATTTTCGAAATTGTCAAAAACACAATTTAAATACTGCAAAGTTATAAATATATACATATATGTAATATGTAAATTTGATCAGTATTTGGCGAACGGTTTACCAGGGCACGAAATTAGTAATTCAGATAAATTAATTACCATTTCATTGTTCCTCGGGTATATTTTTCGAGGCACGAGTCTGCTTTAATCCGACCGATCCGAGCAACAGAAGAAGGTATAAATTCCGAAATCACGCCCTCGTTAAGTCTGGATAATCCTGTGGTTACCGTTTGAATTAACTCCTGACAAATTTATTCGCTTTGACGGATTTACTCGGTGTAAATCGTCCTGCTTCACAATATTTGGACAGACGTTTGCATAAGTCCCCCGGCGGGGAGTCCCTTACCCAGCGCCATTTCGTTCTCCTCGTCTTTCTCTACAGTCGTTCGCTAGATTAGATATTTGTTCTTCCACACTGTTTTTATTTAAACAAAAATCGAAATGAATCGACGGTCAATTTTCTCAAATACCGGAAATTAATTTTCTAATATTCGAAAACCACGTCCAGGGTCGACCGCCCGTCGAATTCTTTGTGTTCGTCGTACAAAGAGTGGCTAGTTCCGGTGAAACAAAATAGCCAATAAAGTGTAAATTCTGTTCGGAATTAATCACTTGACCCAAACTGCTCAACCCTGAATAAGGGTAATAAAACGTTACCCGCTTCGAACAATGAATACCACAGGCAAACGTTTTGTCGTTTTTATAATACGTCCATTCGAAATGACGAAAAGCATTTAAAAAAGAATTGGACGGGATTTTCGAAGAAAATAGAATACCGTGTGGAACCACCCCCCTTATGGTAAAAGGTTTTATTACTTGAATAGAATGTCTTGTGTTAAGTGTCAGACAGAAAGCTAACAATAAGTGAATTGGGCTGTCAGTTACCTAGAATATTTGATATTAGTTTAGTACCAGAAAAGGTTTATTACCCGAAGCACAATTTAACTCTTAAGTAAATTTCGCCACTTTCTTCGTAATGCGTTAAGTACAGAAATATTACAAATATTCGGAATCATAAATTTATAGTTAAAATTTACGGAACTACAGTGGCACCGGCAAAGAATTAGGAAATATATATTTATTTCCTAATCACTTAACAGATATATGAAATTTGAAATATTTTTTCCTTTTATTGCAAGGACCTGAAAATATTTTAATCCGCCTATCCTGAATTTGTTAGGAAACTGAACTAAGGAGGCTAAGTAGAATCGTATTTATTTACATTTATACAATTATTTGACAAAACTGCACATATTTCTGTCTACCTACAAAACGGACGCTCGTGACAGACTTTCTGTCCATAGGAAGCACACGAACGGGTTAATTTGGATTAGAGCGGTCCCATTGTATAATTTATTAAGTGAAAATCGTAAGGACCCCAAATATTTGGACAGAAATTGACGCGTCGTCTTCCCAGGGTGCCACGGATGGTATCGTTCAGGTCGATGGAAAGAGAGGAAGAGGTGGCAAGAGATTTATTAGGGTGTCGGGGCTCATTTCACCGATTTTCGCGCAAAAGAGGCGCGCCGATTCAGTCCCTTTTGGCGGAAACTCGAAAAGGACAGGTCGTAAAGCGTTCGCGTTGGCCGTGCACGAAATTCGAATCGATCTTGACAGAATCCCAACCCTTTAGTTTGACTTTCTGGGTCAGCGTGCCGTTCACAGAGCCTTGCCCGCAAGATTTACAACGAAATTGCCCCGTTACTCCTTTTTCACCCCTTTAACACGTTGCTTCTGGGTGGGGGAAGGAATCCTAGCGAGGGTGGATTCAATTTTTGGATTCTTTTTAATTCTACCCCTATTTTAAGGATATCTCGACGAACCACTTTTATCATTAATTTCGATAAAATATGTCATAGTAAGATATGTCTATTTACTTTGGTAATTTTGACATTTTCAAACACAGTATTAAAGCGTACTAAGATGAAGTGCCGAAACATTTTCTTATTTTACTGACCAAGAAATAGATCTGAATGAACGTTGAACTGCGCGAGGATCCTCAGCGCGGTCTTCGATGGCGCGAAAAGGAGGAACGCGTGCAGCCCCGAGCGTAGAAGCGCGCGGGTGGGGTAGACGGAACACGTGCGCGTGAAAATTGACGTCGTCGGGCAAGCAGCGTGGCTAGGTAAGAAGCCCGACCTCGCGTAGACTCGCGTGGCCGACAAGGAGGAAACGAGCTGGGCAGACGGGTAAAAAGAGGGAGAAAGACGCGATGCAAACCAACGGGAACCAGAGAAGGAGGGTAAACGGGGGTGAGAAAGAGAGAGACAGGGTGGAAGGAAGAAACGTAGGCACAAGCCACCCTTGGCAAGCCAGAGGCAGCAGGCTTGGCAGCCCCTTTCGCAAGGCAGCCCGTAAGCTTGGTTAGGGGCGAAGGCGGCGAGCCGCGGAGGCCACAACACGACCGCCGTCCTCATTGGTCGACGCGCTTGCCCTGGGTGGGGCTCCGGAAAAATTGGAGGGGAGAAAAATCCCCTCTAAATAGCTGCGGCTGCGGCCGCGAAAAACTAGAATCCGCTCAGCCGGCATCGAGTGCGCGTCGGTTCGATCCGTTAAAAAAATTTTTCCCACCAGTCGTTTGTTTTTTTTTTTTTTCAAACTCACAGAAATTCCTACGGAACCACCGGATCCACAAGTGACACAAGAAAGCTCGTGGATCTTATATAAAATCGAGCAGAGACTTGTTTATTTTTATCACCGTAGTGTTCAGTTTCTTTAGTTTGTATAATTAGACCTAGTGTTATTAAGGACAGTGAACTGCGAGGACAACCGTCAGTGATCGAACTTTGAAGAGAAAGTGTGATTTCTGTGCTTACACCGAGGATTAATTCTCGTTCTTGGATCTTTGCGCGTTCACGCGATTTCGAAGAGGATCGAAACGCACAGGAACGATGCATCTACCGGAAGGACCGATGGGAATGGACCATTTGAACGCGATCAGCGAGACCCTGCAGTCCGGTGATCTGGTGAGAACCGGAAGTCCCGCCATCATGTGCAGCGCGTTGCCATCGCACTGGAGGTCGAACAAGGCGCTTCCCGTGGCCTTCAAGGTCGTCGCCCTCGACGAGGTCAGCGACGGCACCCTGGTCACCATCCGTGCCGGAAACGACGAGAACTGTTGCGGCGAACTAAAGAACTGCACCGCGGTCATGAAGAACCAAGTCGCCAAGTTCAACGATCTACGATTCGTTGGCCGCAGTGGTAGAGGTCAGTGTCTGTCGGATCGTTTCTGTTCTTCTACGTTCGCGAGGATGTTCATGGATAATAATCGAGTGATTTTTGCCTGGTTACAGGAAAACTGTTCTCGCTGACCATCCAGATCAACACGATACCCTTCCAAGTGGCCACCTACACCAAAGCCATCAAGGTTACCGTGGACGGACCCAGGGAACCAAGGTCCAAGTCGAGTAAGTTCAAATCTCTTCTTCCGTCATCCCCGAACCTTCGAAGGTTTACCTTTAGTTCGATAAAGCTTCAGAATCTCTTCTCGAAGACCCAGTAACGATACTTCTAGATCTCTACTATCTCGAATCCCAAAACTCTCTAGCCCAATAAACCTCGCGAACCATATCTTTTTCTTCGATTCGAGACTTCCAGAGTCTCTGCAGCTCCAATCGCAGACCTTCTCCATAAAGAATCTTCAATAAATTGGCAAAAATCGATCGCAACGTGGAAATAATTTAAGCAGAAGCTCCGTCAAGACGAGGGGAAATGATCAGAATCCGTGTGGGCAAAGAGGAATCCGCAAACGGGTGACGGATCCTCCGGTAGGCGTTTAATAATCCGGTGTACCTCAAACCGCGAGCCGCCGCGAAGCGGTAGCCGGACTCTCCTCTCTCAGTCGTTCTCCACGTGCACGTGTGCATAAGGGTTGTTAGGTGTGCGCGGGCGCACACGCACTCCATATAACCCCTGCACACACACACACGTAGACAGATCAGATCGTTTCGAGGCTCGATCGTCGTCCTTTAACGCTCTCGCGCGCTTATTTTCACGAGAAAACAGAGTCGGCAGCGGAGAAGGGTAAAAAAACGGTCCGTGTGTTTATTGGGCGGCGTTTCGGTCGGCCAAAAGCCACGGGAGGCATAGTCGTTCTTCGCAAAGGAGCCGCGTTTACGCGTTTGTTTATCGCGCCACATATGGCGGTAGCATGTGGCTCGATACGAGAAGAACCAACCGTCGTCGGAAGCCGGCGATCTTGTAAACATAGATCGCTAGCTCGACTCCGGAGAGCGTCGTTAATCCACGTTTTATGGGATCGATCCTGCGTTAACCCGCGTCTTTTTTATATTTCTCTTTACTTTCTGTTCCTTGCTCTTTCGTTACTCTCTGCCGGTTCGTTGGACGTCGGACGACGGGTCTGTTTGATCGGCAATGAATTTTAGCCTCGCGAAATTACTGTTCGAGATTCTGAGAAGAAGTTGCGCTGGAAAGTTCGTCAAGGTTCCTGGCTGTGAAACCTTGATCGCTCGATTTATTTATAGAAGGAATCAGCTTCGAACCACGCGCATGTTCTACGATCTATTTTCAACGATGAAACGTTCGATCGTGCTTAAGATGTTGCTTCTTGTTCTGTTGCAGATTACCAGTATGGACACGGTTTTCCAGGACTCAGATTGCTGAATCCTTGGCTCGATGTTGCGTACCTGGGTCACGCGTGGCACCTTCGTTATCCTGGCTTCGTCGAAGGTAAGCTCAACATTTAACCATCGAATCAATGAACGCGAGTATTTCCGAGGTTTTTGAGTTCCAACTGATTGTTTTACGACCGGGGTAACCGAGTGTCTCAAGCGTTTCGGTTAAAGAAATCCCTCGGTGCCCCAGGATACGAAGCAAAGTCCTCGAAACAACCACAAACATTTGTTACGCATTGAACGACAGACGAAACGAATAGCACGTTTGGATGACGAAAAATAGTCAGCCCAGAATGCGCCTAATCGCTCCGATCCGAGCCCTTCGCTCCAGCCCTGTTCGCAATCAATCAAAGGGCAACAATGCACGTGGCAAGCCGAGTCCGCGGCCAAAGAATCGGGTTCCAGTCGTAGAAAAAAAAAGCCCTCGAGAAAGAGAACACACGAGCGAATCCGCGCGCGTTATCGATTTCGCCAGAGTCCGCGACGCTCGGCCGATGATTCATACTCCCGTGGCTGGACCGAGGGTTGAGCCTGAAGCTCCCTTTTCCCACAACGGACCCCTTCGACACACCCCCCCTTGCCGAACTAAACCCCTCTGCCACATCTATACGCAACAACAATACGACTTGGCTCCCCTTTTCTCCTCCTCCTCCTACTCCTTCGTCGCCCTCTCCTCTGTTTCGTGTGGCAGCATCTCGGAAATCGCACAGTCAGACCGTGAGGCCCTGGCTTGGAGCAGGGACAAGTGTTAACGATGCGATAATTTAACCCTTTAGACTTTAGAAGCTCAGCGACACAGATCTATCTATCTTTGTACTGCTAGCTATCAGCAGATAGAGTAATCCTACTGGAAAGCTAGTTTGAGATTACAACTTTCTTCCTAGAGCGTTCCAAGTATACAGAAAGCTAACATTCAGAATTCGTAAAAAACAAGTAATCATTAATTTTATCTACCCAAAAGGTAATATATTTTTGAATCGTGCTTAACAGAGTCACTTTTCTGTTTCCATTCAGGATCCATCCCAATGCCAACGACGGACCTGTTCACGCCAACATTTCCCCCGACGGTTCTGCCTTCGTACCCGTACGAACCGGTGAAATACCCGACGGAGTACGCGACCCTACCACCAAAGACCACCACGACGACCAGCACACCAGCGACCATCCCGAACAGCCCATCCAGAACGCCACCGAAGAGTCCCAGCGAGTTTGGAAGCGAATCGAACGCCGACGAGGTCCGCAGCGCGTTCGTGCCAATCAGATTGAACACTCTGCCGCCCGCCGTCTCGGTAATCACCGCCTCCTCTTCGTCACCGGAAAGGATCGTGCCGAAAAAAGCGACGGAAGGCACGAGGAACAAACTGAAGATGCCAGTGTCGCCCAACAGGAGTCCGTCGCCCACCAAGATCTCCTCGCCGTTGCCCGCCAAAGCGGTATGGAGGCCTTATTAGACGGGTGATGAACCGAAGACTTGGTGAAACGAGGATACAATTCTCGCTGGAAGGCTAGTGATTAATTAAAACCGTCGTCGGTGGACTGTGCGCCAATCTATTCTGTTTCCCGTGGACACCGCTTTTGGCCGACGTTAAAAGAAACAAAGAAAACGGATGAGGGGGGAGAAAAAACGAGTGTGTCGTTCCTTTTAGACAGCAATCAAACGACAACGATTAATATTAATTCTCGGTTTTACGAGGATGATTCCAAGTTACCTGAATAAGATTTCGCAACGGTAACCGTGTATCGAGGGGATCGGGTCGAAGTCTGATCACGTTCGATCGTGAGTCAGTTTGTATATAGATACGTGTAGATAGTTCGTGGACAATAATGTAGAAATGAAAGATATTGTATGTACGTTTCGTTGTGTGTGCGAGGCGATCGTGTGCGTGAGACGAGAAAAGAGATTAAAAGACAGAGATGATATTGATATTATTTATAAGCCCAGAGATCTAATTTAATGTATAAACAGATGCTATTATATAGAGAGAGAGACGCAGCGAGACGAATAAAAACGAGATCGATGCGAAAATTTATATCCTGACTAATTTATTTATTTTTTTCTCTCTACCACCAACCCTCGTTCTAATTTTATATACTTCAACTCGTACTTAGGATTCACCGATGGATACCTTTGGACGAGTTTCAACGACCCATTAACACGATTCCGTTCTCTTTCTCGGTCATGGGATTCACCATGGACACACGGTATCGGTCTTTGCACGCGTTTCAAACGAAGGAAGCAAAGCGGAGCGGAGCGTGAAAAGAGACGGAACCGCGTCGCTTCGTGCCGTTGCAAGGGGATTGCTATATTTCTTTTTTCTTTTCGCCGCGATTTAAATCTGAATGGCCGTTCCGCCGCGGTCGTTCCGAGGTTCCTGCGTGTGCGCGTATGGGTTCCCATACGGCGAACACAAGGGTAGAGAATGGTTTATATCGAGGGGAGTGCGTGAGATCTGTATTAGTACCGATAGGACGGCAGAACCAGTGTCTCTCATTCTCATTCATTAAAAATATAATAGTTTTCACGAACAACTTTTGGGTATTTTGGGTGGAAACTGGTCGAATTCTGTCACAAAGGGTCCCGAAAGTATCATAATTATAGTAGACGATTATTGATTAGAATGATGCTTATTTTAATTAGAAATTACCATTTGTCAGGGTTTAATAAATAATAAAAATTCTGTGGGTGAAAGATATCAAAGTTGCAAATTTAAATTTCAATCCCCCTTCTACTGATAACTTTTTTACAAATTCAAAGCCAAAGTTTGCAAGCTAATTGTAAGTTTCTAAAAACTGATCAGCTATTTACTCGAAATTTTCACGCTATAAAAAGTCGTAACGCCGCATCAGTGACAGCAACTATATTAATTTTCTCGATATCCCATGTTTTAAATAATTAATATTTAACCGAGATTCCAAACGCAATGTATCATTTTAAATAATACCAAACGAGAACAATAATATACCTCGAAAAATCATAATCCAGCGACTCTGTCAGCTTGATTATTCAATTAAGACGTAAAGGAAAAAAAAATGTTCGATCGAGAAAATGACAAGTTGATCGATCGTGTCGTCGCATTTTAATACTCGCTCTATTTTCCCGAGGCATTCGTTATCAGAGTCCGATAACTCTGGCGTCACGGTTTTTTTTCCACGGGAATTCCGATGGTTTTCTTCGGGGACACGCGTCAAGTATTATATTCCAAGAGGTGAGGGTGGCGAGAATTGAGTTATACCTTGTCACCGGGATTAACTGTGCTCGACTTCCATGCACCGGTTTGACAAACGTATCCGGTCAACGAGATCGAACGAAAACGAAAATAACCAGTGGTTTAAAAAAAGGACAAGTCTCTTGTCCTAGGTTATGTTTCACAGTGACATAGCGGTGGCAATGGAGGCTTCGCCTATCGTAACACGATATCCGCTGAAAACGTCGAATTTGAAGGATTTCTCGTCGCGTTTTCACCGACAAAAATCACTGCCGGTCCAGAACTTTTCGCCAACGATTACATTGTCACGGAAATATCTTTGTTATTTTCTGAGGGAACACGTACATGAAACGAATGTGTCAAAATCGAAAATTAGATTTTCAAGCATTTCGATCAATTTTACTGGGAAACAGCGTGAAATATTTAGTTGTAACACGAAACGTTCGATATATTTAATAAAAATAAAATTATGCCAAAAATAAATCAGCAGATTTTACGTTAATGAACAATTAAAGGAAATTCTAAGTCTCCGAACGATATGAAAAATATCCTCGAGCATAAGAAATAAAAGCTAGGACAGTGAAGGCTGGAGATATGTATAAGAAAGTTCTATCGAGATTGCGAGAGAGGGAGGAAAATGAGAACCGCGTTAACACCCCGTAGCCGTGGGGCTGTTCGTTGACGAGTAGACAACGGAAGCAAGCAACCATGAAGGGTCGCCGCACGAACCGAGGCCAAACCGATCGGAGGCAATCCGTGAACACGAGCCAGCCGGTGCTAACTAATGTTTGCCCAAAGAATCGCGACGAATAATTGAGTCAGCCAACGGCGGAGCGGAGACGGGAGGAGAGGAAAAAATCAGCGACCGAATCACGGCTGGAATAATCGACCTTTGTTCAACGGACTTTCCCTACCGTTTCCTCCTTTGCCCGGCGATTTTTCAATCTCCAAACAGATCACGTTTTGACTTCTTCAAATTCGCGAAAATGAACAGAAACGGATTATAAAAGTAACTTTTGTTCAAATAATATTGAAGAAAATTAACTAAAAAATATAAATTCTTAATAATTTTCCTAACAGCAGCCGCTCGAATGCCAATTTACGTTCTACAAACGCATAGCCGGAGTTAATTTGAAAATGTCTCGGTTTAAAAGGAAGCGATTTTTACGAGAAGGAATATTATCAAAGGCCATGAAACGATAAACAAAGAAGAAAGAAAGGGTTCGGAGGGTCAAAGTATTCGAAGGATCGTCAGCGTGTCGACACGTCGGAGGATCCTGCCATGCCGCCACGCCGCGCCGCGCCGGTTGCAGGATCGTGAGGACAGAGGCTCGAGGGTCCTAGAGTTAGGCAATCAGCGTTGATGAGGGGGCTCTTTCGCGGGGTGAAGGGCTTGAACAATTAGTAACCACCCTCTGGCCCTCCACCGCCGTGTCTTCCCGCACCTTCGGCCTCCGATTCAACCGGTGATGCTGCCTAACAACGCTCCCGACCGCAGCCACCACGCATGCGAAACGCGACGCAAGTGCGACCGAGCGAACAAGCTTGTTGCTTTCCATTTCGTGCAATGTCAGCCTCGAAACTCCGATGTCTTTTCTATTTCTATTATTTACCGGACAAAATTGCAAACTACGGATTTAGTATTTATTGCCAAATTACGGCTCTAAGAATTCAAGGTAATCGATAGTCGAAGCCTGGAAGAGACAGGAATGATAAATTTCTGCAATGTATTTAACGATAAAAAGATGAAACCTGGTAAGTAAATAACAGCTGAGATAACGTACAACCATCTTTCCTACTGAAACCGAATGGGAGGAGCAAAGCTCGGTCAAAAGATGTTCCATCGACCAGCCACATCGTTTTTCTATCAAACGAAACGATGATCCTAATTACCAGGCTCGCGTATTCTCGAGCAGCCTCGACAAACGAGACGTCCCTCGTTGCAAATCGGTCCAAGAATCGGCGGACAATCATTAAAGGCCCGTCACAGGAAGTCCAAAGCGTTCCAGAGAGGATCGTGTTTTAATCATTATTCGAGCCGCTTGAAAACTACTCCGTGAACCTGGTGGTGTCCTGTGTCCTCAGAGGGCCGGCCACTAATTGCCTCCATCTTCCCGTTGCCGCGAAAACGTGTCGACGATTACACCGAGAGGATCCTCCTCTCCTGGTCTCCCCTCGAACGAGACCGCGGGAATAATAAGCCTCCTGTCTACTCGAGGGGTGCCTGGCTTCCTTCGACAGAAGAGGATCTGAGGAAATCTGAGGAAAAGGCGCCAACATCTTCAGTGGCGTCTTACCAGGATAAGAACGCGATACCTTAGGAGACGCCTAACGAGCTGTTTTGCATACCAATGCTTTTCGACCTCGTTATCGGTTATCGATCCGTCACGAACCAACGAACCAACGAACCAACGAACGAACGCGTTAGCCGGACTAGTCGTGGATTAAAGAGTAACTGCGCTCTGGCTGCGCGTGTGCAACGCGTGTGTTGCCAGCATATTTCCAAACGGGCAACAACCACCCACCCATCCACGTCGTACACGCGTACGAAGGGTTGTTTGACCGATTGCGAATGGGAGCTGGTGAAAAGGCGCATCGTTTCGCGGAAACCACCGATTTTCAGGCGGCCGCTGCTAAATCAGCAGGAACCGCTCGCTGTTGCGCGAGGATCGATGGGGCTCTGGCTAAACGAACGCCACGGTTTTACCTGCCGTCCACCTACAATTATCGACAGTTTCTTCGACTGTGTACCGAGAACGAGCAGGTGTACAGGGTATTCCAGGCAATTGGGTCGAAAGTGTTCATTGGGGATTGTTTTTTTTTTTTTTTTTTTTTTCTAAGCTTTACAGTCAGAAAATTTCACTTTTATGATTATAACATTATGTCGTGTACGGAAAATTGTCTTAGGTCATTCAAATTATTACTAAATACGTTGATCACGATGTATACGTAACGATTGATTCGTTACTATCGTGATAATAATTAAATTGTGTGGGTGATGAGCGATTAAGAACCATGCGAGCGTTTACTTTGGAGAATGCAAGATTTGTTTGTACATATATGATGATATTTGGGAACAATAATGAAGATATAAAGCATATGATCAAGGAATATATACGAAACACGCCGGAAAGGATACAAGCTGTCATCAAAGCAGAGGGTGGAAATACAGTTAATAATGTTATGTACAGTAGCAGTGTATTATGTTAGTAGCTAATAAATTATATCATTACAATTTTGAGCAGGCCTTTTAATTTTACGAAAAACGAGAAAAATACTGAAAATCTGTAGTAGTCCTAATTCGATGACCAGGGGTCGTAATGGAAATCGTAAACAAATTTGAAATAAAAAGTCTAATTTATCCTTTGAGTTTAATAAGACTAGCTCCAATCGGATACCTGTTGTTTCCTTACACTCGAAAGTTACTACAATACAAATCATACCCAGGCCATCGTCCATTGTACCCGTTTAACCCATTTCTTCCCAGGGTCGCGTACACGCAACACGAAGTTTAAACTCATCATCAAGAAATATCAGGTTCGCCTTCACACAGAGTGTTCTCCAAAATTTCACGAGTTATGCCATCGATTTTGGTCAGTTTTTTCATACGATCAACAATGTTGTACATTTTGAGCAAAAAAATCTTCATTTTTTACCAAGAAACTCCCAACACTGCAAATGACAACACATACTGCTAATTTTAAATATTTATAATGTTATTTCAATTATTTTAAAGTGAAATTGATAACAAAATACCATACGTTTTCAAAAATTTTGATTTTTGTGGAAGAAATGGGTTAACAAACGAACAAACACGTTTCACGGCATTGGAGTCGATCTAAAAGACACGTGGACAAGAAAAACGAACGAAATGCTTGTTTGAACGTGAATGCCAGACACGCCGGCACCGGTACAAATCAACTTCATCGAGCTGACCGGGTTCGGTAACGAGCGTTTCTCGGCCGAGTACAAGTGACTGGACAGACAGGCAGCAGCCAGGAGAGGCAGGGTTCGAGGCGCGACTGCATTAACGGGGGCCAGTGTCAGAAGATCAAACAAGATAATTAATCTCGTTAGTCCCGATTCAAGCAGGTCTCTCTATTATCGGATTACCATAGCAGAGATTTGGCCGAGCAGTTTGTCAACGCAGGCGGCGCGGCGCGTTCCTATGCGATTTCTCGCCGCGAGCGCCGAGACAGCGTCGTTGTCGAAACTCTCGCGTTTTCGTCGGATTAACGGACCTCTTTAACAGGGGAGGGTGGAGCCACCCTTGGAAACGTGCAGTTGTAAAAGGCAATAAACCGCAAAAATTTGCCGCGTACCTCTTATAAAACCGCACTAGAAACCGTCCCAAGGGACCGATCGGGCCCCATGTTTGGCCCGGTGTACGCGACAGACGACGTTAGTCCCTTTCTCTCGCGGTCATTCGACAGGACAATTTGATCATCGACTTTACGATAGGGTTCCCCGGTACTGTTAAAATCAGGGGGGGGGGGGGACTAGCAAGAAAACGGAAAATAGTTGTACAACGTACTCTGCCCAGCGGCAAGCTACGGGGACCCAGGATATTGCTGTTGTACAACTCCGTCCGTTACGATCGTTTGAGGTAAAAGTTGTGGTCGTCGCATGGCGAAAGCCCGTATAAACTTTTACGATTTCGTTTTATAACGAGCCGACGCCTTTTCCCTCGAGAAGCCCGTTTTCTCCTTTTTACCCCCGCACCTTGGGGGCCCGAGCAAGGGACCCCCTTCGATTGCTTTGGTTAATTTTAAGGATTCCTCGGCAAGAATTCTAATTTAATTAAAACCATCGGCTTTGTCTGTTCTTGTTTTGTTTTTTTTTTTTCCTTCTTCGTTCGTCGACAACCCCTGCTGTTCCGTCGGCATTGAAAACGTTGCCTCGATATCTTTCGCCAACCGGTTGTTTCGTTGTCTTAAGGCGATTCTTAACACTCTTTTTGTTCGTTAAATGGTTGGTGCGCGCGGCGAATGGGATTATAAAGATCGTTGAATGAACGGCGGTTTACGAGGTGTTCCTAATTCTGAACGATTTACAGTTCTCGTGGTTCCTTTTTCGGGCTCTTTTATCGAGTTTACGACAGGATCACAGTTAACAGAGTTAATATTACTTTCGTTCGGCTAATTGCAAATAATTTGATTAAAAACAAATGGTTAAACTTTCGGTTGAAAACAAGATTACGATTTCGAGGTCGAGGCATGCGACTTTAAAGAAAATAAAAAGCCAAGTTGGACAAAATTAACCCTTTGCACTCGAGTGGTGCCTCTGAGGCACCATATTTGATTTATCGGTGTATTCTAAAATGCGAAATTTCAGTTTCCCCCGTGTCAAAGTATAGAAAATTAATGAAGGGAATAAAAGTCAACAGATTTTCAAATATTTCAAACACTTTCCTTCCGACATAGTGCCTTTGGTTTCTGGAAACGTAGCTGGAAAATTTGATTAGACTCGATTATGTTGAAAAATTTCAATTATTTAACATAAAATATTAATCAAAATAAGTAATTCCAACTTTACGAGGTGGATTAAAATATATCCCACCATTCATGAAAAGCTAAGCAAAAGGTGGGCCATTTTTTCACCCACCTAACTCCAAAGAGTTAATCAAGGGTTGAAGAGTATTGGGAAGTCGATAAATCAATGGATCGAAGCCGTAGGTAAGTTTGATCCAGTTGACGTCGGACCCGAAGGCTTGATTCTTTCCGAGGCCCCGCCGGCTACCATCCAAAGGCAAAACGGAACTCATCAAGCCGGGAGGAAGTGGACACGTCGGAACAATTTCCTTACACCGTCTCTGCTTCGTTCTGCCTCTGCCCACCCTCTGCTGCGCGACCTTTCCGTCACCACCCTATCCGCTACTGAAATTTTGACCCCCTCAGCGATTGACCAATTTACCAAATCGATTCACGTCGAAATGAACCTACGTAATATCTCCAGCACCGTCGTCTCCCTTGTACGTTCCTTCGCACGATCTGTCTCGAATTAAACACCGATTCTTTTCCCTTCTTTTTGTTAATCAACCCACCGGTTCTAAGAAAAAAGAAGAAGGGGGAAAGAACGGATTGTCCTGTTTTAGGCAGGAACGAACGTTCTAAAAAAATATTCTACGATCGACGGAAGTATCCCGTGTCACGAAATAAACTGGTATTCCTAAGAATAGGGAGAAACGAAGTTGAACTAATAATACCGGTTTCCTAGAAAATTATTGAAAAGAAATAAGTTTCAGTTTCTCGATTATAATATTTTCATTCCGAGTTAGTTTTAAACGAAAATACTGCGTTCCTTTGATAGCCTGAATTATAAATTACAAATTATTTAGAAACATGTCATAAAGTTTCTTACTTGCGAACTTTAATCCCTTGCCTTACGATTTTCCCGACAAAACAAATCAAGAAAATTAAAATATTACGTATTCTGGACAAGCATTAACTGTGTAAATTTTAATCAGAACTAAACTTTAAATTCAATCGTGATCAAAGTTTGAACGACAAAAGTCACATCCGAACTGTAAGCTGCGTCACGTGTGTGACACGATATTGTAACTCAAGGGGTTAATACCAAACCCCTTACCCATAAGAAGTTATGAAATAAAGTTCCAAAACAATAAATACACTATATTAACCCTTGGACAGCAAATCGTTGAAACATAAATAACTCAATTTCAATTTCACCCTCGTATAACCTTAATTTCTTAGATTTCTAAAGTATTACAATTACATAATAGATAAATAATATTTCTCTGAAAATGTAGCTCCGTTTTAAAATACGTCTCCTTGATGCAGCATATTCCTTTAGCACTTCACCCCTTTGACAATGCCGACCACGCGATCCTATCGATGCTGAAAAGCGGTACACGAAGAAGTCGCAAGCAAAAGAAAAATCGGCAAAGCTAATAATGAGAGGGGCGAGGGCGCAAAGGGGGTGGTTCTCGTGTAAAGGGAGAAAGACCAGCGTCTAGGAGGTACAAAAGCCAGCGACATTTTTAACGTAACGCGGATACAAGAGGGTACTTAGTAGGGCTACCCCTCTCTCGGAGGCAGAACACACAACCGACCCTCTCTAGATATTACCCTTTGGAATAGCAGCAAAAATTATGGACAGCCGATAGGCGAGCAGCCGTTGCAGGGGGTGCGTCTCATCCATTTAGGTCCATCACACATGACTGGATGGGGTGAGACTTACCCTACAGAGGTTCTCACGTAGATTATAACCTCCTCGTCCTACACCCACCGACCCCCGACGGCTCGAGGTACCACGTACGTACGTGGTTCGACGTTTAATCCAAATTCAAATTTGAACATTCCAAATTTTTGATTTCATGAAACGTATACCCTCGATGATTGACAGAATTTGCAAGCAAGCAAAAACAATGGAAGACGATAGAATTTTTGAAGAAGAGATAGCTTTAACAACACTTCGATTCTAAAGCTCTGAAATTTAACAAACCATGACAGATTTATTTGTTCGTCGAAAATTTCATGCGAGTTAACTATTTCGAAAGACGAGCACGAAGGGGGTGGTCTTTCTCCTCGAGGGCAGATTTATCGATTATTCCCGGTCCACTGGTCCCCTTTCGTTCGATGTAGCACGCCTTACTCCACACCACGTGTGCGCCTATGTGTGCACAACATGCGAAATTTACGACGGCAAACATCCGTAATATCCCTTCTATTGGCTGCACAAAAGATTCCAAGACGATGCTCGTATCGATCGTTCCGTCGTTTAAATCGATGCAAACTAACAAACACCTTCTGTCTTGTTTAAAAATCAACCCCATACATTTAAGGGCTTATATGCAGTAACGAGGTTCGAAGAAAATTCACTTTTTCAAAGAAGGTTGTTTTGGATAATGGAGCTGCTGTCGAGGATCTCCAATATGTGTTCTTACTTTTATTGACAGCTAAAACTTTAATCGCGTTTTTCTCAAAACTACATTGTTTAGGTCTGTGCGTAAAATAAGTCGAAAGCTACTGCAACGATCTTAATAAAATTTTAGATACATCTTTAGCAAGAAAATAACCAGGTTTTTTTTGTTTATAACCTATTTTACAAGCAACAATAGACCGATTTCTTTACCGCTTTCGCGAAACCGCAGTAAAAATTGAAAATTCAATATTTTACAAAATCGATTCGTTTAATCCCGAGAGACATTTATCTACTAACAAAATCTATTTGATTTTTTTTATGTCGGATAATCCTGTGATGAGTTATGTTACGCACCGCAAATCTTTTTTTGAAACCATCCAACCATTCAATTTATATCTTTTTTATGCAAAAATTATAAAATGTTCTTGAAATTTTACTCTTTCATATACAAAAACTTTTGAATAAATTAATCGATTGGATGCGTTTAAAAAAATTCGAAAAAACATCGCTCTTTTTCGACCTCATGACTGCACGAACAACCAAGTTCCAATCTGAAAACGTAATTTCAGGACAAAAAGAAATTAATAAAAATTCCAATACGTGTGGATATACATAAAAAAAAAAGAATAGCATCATTTTATTAACAGTTCAGGAAAACACGCGACTATTCGTTCGCGTGTGCAACGTACGTGTGGTAAACTTGCACACTCTCACCCTCCCTCTCGCCCTTCGTACAGCCGTATTACGGTCGTCCGGGGGTAAACCACCCTGGCCTCTAGGAGCTGAGAGCGGGAGCCCGCAGGGGTACGCCACGACAACCCCCGTAGCAACCCCTCAAAATCAACCGAACTCTACTCCCCGCGTGCTCCTTTCGGTCACACCCCCCCCCCCCTGCCCCCATCCTCTTCGTCTCTACCACCCTTCGTGAAACTCACGATCCATTCTGTAGACGTTAATACCGCGAGAGGCATCCATCCGTGCCCTATTCTAACTCAGAAACCTAAACCTTACTACGACCACGTTTCTGCTACCCTTCCTTCTTCATTCCCGGCCATCATAGGCCGATATGGAGCTTTGGGATCGAAGAACCGAAGATCATCGTGCTTCTCAGCTTTTATTTCGTGTGAAAGGAGGGAAACTGAATGGAGATCTTTTGTTTTAAATTTAATTCTAATTCGGCCCTTGCAGCTTTCAGAATTACAGAAACTAGATAGGCACGGTACTGGTTATAGACAAAAATAATTGAACGTAGCGGACTATAGTACGAACATAGCAAGACTGACAATGAGATGAGTTGTATACTTTAAAATTTCCCAGTGTGTTATAATATTACCCCAAAGGCGCCACCACAACCGTAAAAGGTTAATGTGTTTCGAAAGTATTAAAGTAAATAAAATCGCTAATTTTCTTGATAAAACTGTGGGATCGGGAGCTCCAGACTCGATAAAGAACAGGAATCGTGGAAACTATTATACAAGATCGGTGGTCGGTGTTAGCGTAGGGAGTCCTGGGTTCGATTCCCGGCGAGGAGAGTCTGCTTTTTTTCACGATTTCCTACAAAACTGCAAAACATATATTTACAAACAATATTTCCACTTCCCATTACTCAGTTTCTACCATGAAACTTCCCCATCGTCGAGATGTTTTTATCTCACGAACGGGAGATCCTCGCCGAACCCGACAGGTTGAAATCGTATTCTAACGGCAAAAGAAATAAAAGGTACAACGAAAGGACACTTGATCAAATTCGAAAGTGGCAATACCTAGGTGTTCCAATATACCATGTCTCGGTTCGATCGGGTCTCCTTTAAGAACAAGCTCGATCCACCGGCAGCTCGGTTCGTTCTAAAAGGGATTGCAAATATGGTGGCGGTGACAGAGAGCGCCCTTTGCATTCTGGATGCACCGTGGCAAGTTAAGACTGAAGTTTGAAACACAATCAGGGGTGAGTTAGAGGGGGAGGGCCCTATAAAGGGCATCGAGCAAACGGGGCCAGCAATAATGCATGCGGCGTGCATTCTACCCTTGTGTAGTAGATGGGGTTCTTTGTGCTAAGGGCTGCCCGCCAGAGGCCAGAGGGTGGCGGTTCGGATATATACAGGGAGAGAGGGAGAGAGGGAGAGAGCTAACACCATTATCTAATACTCCTGGGCTGCCCATATGTGGTGCTCCAGCTACGAGCCACTGTACCATTCTCGAAAACCTCTGCACCCACGGTCATCCCGTCGATTGCCGAATCCTACGTGACTCTCACCCCATGCTTATTTCTTTTGTGTTAGCCCCAGACCCCAGACCCTACTACTTTCATCCCCTTCCGCCCCGCCGCCTCGTTATTTATCCTCCTCCCGCCCTAATTACGGGTAACAAGCTGCAAAACGGATTCTTTCGTGCGTTCGCGTCGATCGTATCGTTGACAAGGTTTATTTTATCAATTATCACGGATGTTGATGAAGGTAATTCGAGGTGATTCCATCTTTGATTCTTTGCTTCCGGAACTGTTTCTGTTGCGTAATTTTGTACACGTTCAACTGACGACTGGTTAAGAAGGAAGAATCGTCGGTGCCCGTTAGTGGCACGAACCGAATCGAATTACAGGATTAACACGGCGCGCAATTCGATCAATTGGATTCTCGCGTTAATTTCATTTTTTCGCACGACCAATAAAACAATCGAGCCAACGGCCAGGGCGTGGCAGTGGCGAATGCAAGATACAATTGCCCTTTTTTTTTTTTTTTTTCATTTTTCTTTTTTCGATTCTCGATTTATCGCCGACCGACACTTCGTCGAACCTCTTGGGAACTGCGGAAGCTCTGATGCTTTGTAGCAAACAAAATTCTATCGAAGAGGAAACGAAACGAGTACGTGTAAGCATGCGAGGAAATTAAAAAAAGAAGAAAAGAAGAAGCGACACAGATCCTGCAGACGCAGGCATAAATTATGAAAACTGTTGTGTAATTGTTAATTTTACTTGCCAAATTTTATCGATTCTTCACTTTTGTTTATAAACTAATTAAACAAATTATTAAATAACATTTCCAATAATATCGTAACGCCTAAATGAATAAAACAACCCTTACCAACACAATAATAACAATAATAGGTACTCTAAGCTGTTTGCAAATTATAGACCTTACACACTAAAACTACCAAACGGGTCAAAATCACTTGCTTCAAATTTCTTATTTTAAATGACAAAATCCGTCAAAACACACATATCAAAACATACATTAGTCTTTTTTATCAAGATAAAGAACTATTCTACATGTTAGTTTACATTTTATCCTATATTTATTCTGTTGTCTATTTTAGGTTAAATTTAAAAATAACAATGCTAAAATTAAAAGACAGGATTTAGAAATTTGTCGAAATATCAAATGTCAACATTTCGAAACTAAATCTATAGATTCATGGATCTGACACAGGAAAGACCGTATATCCACCGTACAAAAAAAAAGAATCTCTTCCTCCATAAAAATATTTTTTATTCCACTTCATCGAGCACAACAGAAAAGAAGTGTACAAGAGGATGACAGGATGCTCGTCTCGTTTTCGAAACTTGGCCGAATTCGTCCGGTTTCCGGACGGTTGCGGAACAAATAAGGGTAAGGGGGGAGGCGGGGGTGTGACAAGCAACAAGGGCTTCATTTTCAATTCAAGAGATAGTTCGTCACACGCGTTGAAGGCGGTGTTGGTTAAACGATGCCCTCGAAATTTCCTGCACTCCGTAGCGAAATCGCAACGTTTGCCCACGCGTGTCTAATTTCCCAGGTTGCACGCCGAACCGAAATTTGCCTTTCGGCTACCTGCCACCATAGACGGACACGTTCCCCGTGGAGGAAGACCGCCGAGGAATCGGATTAAGGGATTTCCTGTTTTTCGAATATCGCGATCTGTGTCAGATTTTTCACCGTAATCTGAAGCACGGATGTTTTCCTACACTTTGTACGCGTTCTTCCTTTTCTTCGTGGATACGGATCTCCGAGTTTAAGCTTTCATATGTTTTTATTTGGATCGCGTTTGGTTTATGATAGGATTTTATTATCCGAGAAAGCTTAGCATTCTAGAATTCCAAATTGGGGAATACTATATCATGGGATTTCAAATGGGGTGATGCCGAATTTTTAAATTTCAAATGAGAGGTTCCAAAATCCCAAAATTCCAAACGGGGCGATCCCAAATCCCAAAATCCCAAATGGAACGATTCCAAATCCAAGAATTATTAAAATCTGTACATTTTTTCATGAAATTACAAGTTTTCTACTCTCGTATCAAAAATTGTCTCGTGCTTCGCAAAAATCTAAAAAAGACACGTTTAAATACGTAAATCTTAAAAAAATTTCGTGAATCTTATTTCAAAATAAGAATCGTTTGAGTCTGCACATCTTCAAAGAATCAAAACGTTTTATGATCATCCCAAAAATCATGTTAATGAATATATCACAAAAAAAAAAACTTGAAAAGGATCCGTCAAAATAGATGAATATTCCAAAATTAAATGAGGAGATTCTCAGCTCTGGATCGATGGTATAAAACATCTCAAAGCCACGAATGTGTATCGAACAAGAAGATTTCAAAAATTGCTGAAACAAAACCGTACACTTCATATCCAACAACCTAATACTTTCTTCCCTTACGTCACCATTTTACTCCTAAAGAAAGTTAGCACGATCAGTGGTGTACTAATAGTCCAGCAGCAAACCCCGAATAGTCGAAGGTCGAAAATTCGAAGTCGTAACGCGTGTAAGGTCGCGAGGCGAAAGTTGTCACGCATCATTGTGACGGTCCTGGGCTGTTTGCGTGTTCTCTTAACTGCATCCTTCGTGTAAATTATCCGTCTGGTTTGAGGGTGGGTGCCAAGGGGGCGAGTGGTCGCGTCGGTGGTCGCGGCAGCAGGCCACGCGCCATATAATTTCCAAGCGGTCGAATAAAGAGGTGCTGCGCTCGCGCCGTAAAACTTTTACAGGAGCTTTCTAACGCGGCTCGGGTCCAAGGGACCCGGGGCGTACGACTCGTCATAAATTTGCTCGCCAGTCAAGCCCTAAACTGTCCTCGTCCGACAAAGATAGACGAGAGACTCGCAACATCTCGTGCAAATCGTACGGGAAAAGACAGAGACGAAATCGTCGTAAAAGTTTTCCCCGAAAATTTCACAAGGTACGCACAACCCCACTCGACTACGACCGGTCTCCTCTGTTTTCTCCTTTATGATCTTTCGAAGAGAAAATTCTCTTTCTCCTTTCCCGACGACGACCTTATACAACACGATTTCTGAACAGGTTTATAATACCACGCAGCAGCTCTTTCTCTGTCTATTTTTCACTCTTCCGAAACACGTGCTTCTGGCGGTTCGTTGGCGAGCCGAGCGCACGGAAATCTTCATAAATATTATGTCGTGAAAAGGCAGACCCAGTGACCTAAAAGCTTCGACTTTCCACGGACCTTCCGGTTTCCGGTTTTTCTCACCAACGGGAATAAGACGGATCGTAAAAGGCGTACGAACGGCAACGAGCCGATTGCGTGTTACAACATTGCTCCATCCCCTCCTCCTTCATTTTTCTTAGGGTTCTCGTGCAAGGGATGTTTACGAGGGTTCGAAGGTGGGATAAAAATCTGATTCCAAGGACTGGATTACCGAGACTCGTAAGAAACAGACATCTGTAGGGAGGGGAGTCGGTTAAAGTGTACCACGTTTCTTTGCTGTGGTTTTATTTGCTCGGAGGGTGTGTCGCTCGAAGAAGGGATGTTTCTGATCGTTTTTATTAAGGGGCGAGCTTCTTCTGTGGTAGACTTGAAAATATTAAGTGGACGTCTCTTATATACCGGTCGTTTTAATTTGTGGTATAAAAAAAACAAAATTTATACCGAATAATTTGATTATGATTACCAAACTAAAATCAACGAAACTGTAGAAATCAAAATTACGAAGATTTTCCTGAGTGTGCCAGTAATCAGGGAAACCTCGTTAAAATAATTACATTCCTCAAAGATATTGGTTTATATCATCTTACAGTACTGTGCAAAAGTCTTAGGCCGCCGCATGAAATTTGTTTTATATTTCAACAAATCTATACCAATGATACTTATTTGTTGTTATCCCAAACATACAGCGCAAATTTTGAAACAATTGTGCAAATTGTTTTTTGTTCGAAAATTTTCATCCATTGTTGGAATCGGAATTTTTTTCTAAACCACTCTAATTTTTCCCATGTTTGCGCACCGGTCCCCCACAATTCTAAATCTTTTATACTTTTCCAGAAGCGATGCTTTAAGAAAGTTCGAACGGGGATCCACGCGTCCCGTGGGATCCCGCACTTGGCTGAATGTCCCGGAAGAGAAGTTCGCTCGCTCCAGGACGCTGGCATTATACGCAACCATGGTTATTGTGCTTCCAGGACATCGTGTAAGGTTACGAACGATTGTCGCTCGGATTCCCGACGTCGTGTCTTCAATGAGGATCGAAGACGTCTCAATTACCTGATCCTACCTGCGTTTACCTGTCGATCCACCCACAACGATACGTGGGAGAATCCTACCGGCGAAGGTGGCTCGAAAATTAGCACTTGGTGCACCATTCTATGGGAACTCGGGGAATTTTTCTAACGCGTGTCGTGTTGAAGCAGGTTCTTGATAGATTAAACCTGCGTTGAGTTTTTGGAATCGATGAATATTTCAGAATTACTTGAAACGATTGACAGGAAAATTTGAAAGCTATTGGATCGAATATCGAGGAATCTCGAGCGCCACGTCTGTTGGGTTGTTAGAGGAAATTTTGAAAGATTTCGGAAGCACAGGATAATGGAATAAAAGTATTGCAAGGTTTCAAGTAAAATCACCGACGACTATTTTCATAATATTGCATCAAATTTGATGGAAGAAATCTCGAAAGTTTTGAACGATTTGTCGTTTTATCGACTTTCTATATTTATTACTGTTTCCACAAACGAGCGATCCGGACAAAAAGAAAGTCTGACTTATCGTTTCCGGAAAAAGGTTTCCCATAACGTGTAACTACGTTGAGTCGAGGACGCAGCCAAGCTTGGGTCCAACTAACGGCCCATCAATTGTCGCCGGCATAATTGAGTTTTAAGAGTAATAAATACAGGCATAAGCAGCGTCACGTCATGGTCAAGGCCAAGTACACCCTTCGGGTCGCGTGGTAAGGTAACGACTTTCATGGGAGATCATCGGACCCGCTCTCGCTCTCGTGCGCCTCTCCCTTCCCAATTTTACACACCAAAGTTACTTCCCAATTTCCTACTACCTTGAAAAAAAGAAAAAGTCTTTTCTTTAATTCTGAGTGTTCGGAACGTGGTAGCTTAGTTTATTAGAACAAATTCAGCTAGTTTTCTAGAACCCTTATTCCTGCAATTTTCAAATATTTCGAAATTGTACAAAGTAACAGAAAATTGCATAAATTTTAAATAATAATATCACCGCGTATTAATTGAAAAATACCTGTAAGATTCCCATAATCCAAAGACAGGTTAGATTTCAATCGAAGACTCTCTCCACGGTCCGTCGTCCAAACATCGAGAAACCAAATCTCTTAATCGCCTCAACGGTTCACAACCGACCGTAAATCAACATCCCCAATTACTTAATCAAACCGGCCGTGAAAAGACGAAAAACTGGCCGAGAACAAACGGGAACGGATGCAACGGCGCGATTCGAAGCAGGTTGGATCGACAGGTCCGATGGCAAAGTTGCTACCAAAATAAAAATCAACATCGAGGTGTATCGTGAACAAACGGACGTCAGGCGCGCTTGCACACGCCCGAAAACTCGCGTGTTGTTTCTTTTTTTTTTCCCAGACCTATGGGGTCGTGAATGAATCGAAGGTAGGCGTTGGAAACCGCGCGGATGAATGGAGGAGTACGAAAGCGCGTAGACGAAGGCGTTTTCACGCGGCCGACCCGAGAGCTACTCTCTGTTTGGTGACTCGGTATAAATCACCGGGCGAAAAATCTGCTTTATCCTCGCCGGGGCAAACATCGACGGCAGACCCTCCTACAATACGGCCGTGTGGACGCGTAACTGTTGGCCGGATCGCGTAATAGACACGCTTTCGAACGAGAACTCGACGTCCTGGCAGGAAAAACGAAACGCGAAACTCTTGGTTAAATAGAGCCGTGTTCTGGGCGGGTCGGGTTTTGCTCGACAAAACGCGAGATAAATGAAAACGGGTCCTGGCTCGAGGGGTGGGGGGAGGAGGTTACTTTCGCGCACCCTCGACCACCCCTCTTGTTTCTCTCACTCGCGGACGGCTGGACTGCCAGTCTTGGTTTTGCGAATAAAACCTAAACGGAGCAACGTGAAATCAGCGTGTTCCATCCGCTGTCTCTTTTGGGTAACAAAAAACGTATCTTCTTTCTCTGTTCGCGCGCGAAACAGCATTTTCCCCGAGCTACCGGCGCGTGCAGCCAGGAATTTTATTCGAGATGATGGCAGGATGTAAATGGGAAACGGAGACGCGAGTTGTCCGCGGGATAAATACCGTTGTTCGAGGATTCGCTTTGATAACGAAAGCCAGGCTCGAATTGTTCGATTCGATGGGAAATATTTCATTTCTTTTTTTTTTTTTTTATCGTCTGCAGTGGAGTTTTTGGGTTAATAATTTTATCTTCTATTTTTGGGTTGACTTGAATTCCGATAGTCAGAGACGATTTAAATTTGATTTCAATTTTAAATGCACTTCTATTTTCTAAATTCTAACACTTGGCGTGCGGGTATACTTCGCCGCGGTCTTACGCGTGCAGCGGGCGTTTTTTCGTGAATCTCCCGGGAGTTTGGTCGTTCGATAAAATCGTAATAAATCGAAAACTACTTCGTTTTTCTCAACGAATAACTCGACAAACAAAACTTCTGGGAAGATTCAATGCAAAACGTTGCCTAACAACATAAACTCCAGACGTACAATGCCCGTCGTATTTATACGATACCCCCTCTCTAGCACAAATCTACTAAATACGTATTTTTACGTGACCCGTACTCCAGTAACAGACTGCGAAAAACGTAAAAGTACGTTGCCCGCATGTCAAGTGTTAAGATACTCCGTTGGATAATTAAAATATTCAGTTTTAGTTGAAATACCCTGTACAGATTTCGTAGGGGTAGTTCATGACTGTTTCGATCATTCGAGGGTTAATTCGTCAGTCAGCTGTGTTTCACGAGTATACTGGTCATGAAGAAGTGACAGTGTTTCGTGTCATGACGAGTATACTCGTGATGCGTAAAAAGTAGTGACCATTGGCTATTTAACACGTTGACTGGCACAGTGAAAACGGACGTGTGTAGTCAGACATGTTGAAATCCTAATTATTAAGAATATAATCAACGGATTTTCAAATTTAACCTTTCAAATCGATAGCTAGCATTATTAGCTTAATGATAACGCTATCCGTGGTTTGTTTCGTCATTTCTTTTGTTAATTATTTGATGAAATATTTCTTCTAAAATATTTAGTCGTATGTAACAAATACACCGCCCTATATGTATCTGTAATCATTACAAACCCTGGAATAATAAAATTCTATTTCACCTTTCTAAACTACGAATCTTCGTATAAACATATATGTTTACAAATTACTTCCTCTTTGTAGGCGACTGAAAAAAAAACACCGATACCTTAATTTGCAAATATTCCACAATTTTACTTTATCAATCTATTATCCATCGCTTTAGAAAAACCACCCCCTCGACCGAAAAATAGAATCATCGATCATTCGACGATTCTTTATCGAGCCAATTCGACGACTGAACTTGTCACTGAGAAAGGTGTCAGTTTCTAGAATCGCAGTGTGTACGTGTCAACAAACAACCCCTCATCTAAACGCGTTTCGAATGCGAGGATTTTTGCACGTGTATCAGGGGTTGGGTCCGGTTTCCATTGGACGCGTTAATCTTTTTCCCCGTGGATCGTGGAAGAGAAGGTTCGCTAGGGGCGTGTCGCGTTCGATTACACACAGAAGTCGACGGCTTTCATGGGAAAGGAAGCGGAACCGAGCGCCTCGAAGCGGGAGAGAGTTGGCGAAGCTTTGTCCGGCGCGGAAAAAAAAGCGTGTTCCTCGGGCGCGGCTTGCACGCGGAGCGAAAATGAGACCGACCGTGGCTAAAAACCCGAACAAATTGCTGAAAGATACGACTGAATGTGACCCGAACCATCGGGGGCTGACCTGCTGACCATTGTTGGCTAAATTGTTGCGTAAGAGAAGCCCGGTCCTAGGCGGAATATTGAAACGTTCTGTTTCGAGTACCAAGAAGTGCACCCTGCGTTGAAAACTTTGTGAAATTACGGCGAGATTCTTCAGATTTTTCTGAAAAATATTATTCAACAACTTTGGTACGATTTTTTTTTGAGAATTTGGAATAATTGGGGTGAGGATTAATCCCTTTTGTTTAATGCATGTCCCACTTTTGCTAGCGCCGATTTCGAAATAGTTATTAATTAAGTTTCCTGCAGTAGGCTATGAAATTTGAAATATAATTCAATATGAAAGCGTTAAAATTGCTGACTTCGAATTTTCTAAGAAATTAGTTATCAAAATTCGACGACCGGCAATCTTTGGTATAAGTTCAGTAGAAATTAATTATCTATAATTATGCTGCATCATCGGAAGTAAAATAAGCGTCAAAATGAAAAATTCAATTGCCAACTAAATATAAGTTCAAACGATGAGAAAAAAAATAAGAAAAAAAATACAGGATGTTATAAAAGTTTTGTTTGATTAGAAACTCGGAATGTTGATCCGTGAATGTTTGCAGGTTGTTTAAATAATTTACAATAGGCTTGGCAACGATAAAGCGAGAAAATGATGAAAACATGAGGAAAAAAAAAAGAAAGGAAAGAAATCCGAAGGCGTCGTAAAACGTTCGTTTGGTCGGAATGTATTGGTTCGTTAGGATCAGTTTCGTTGTTCGAAAGGTAAACAGGGATTTCGTTTGTTGAAAAGTAACACTTCTTCGCAACAAGTTATTTTCGTGTTAAACTTCATCCACCAGCGGAATACCGCACCGGTTGCCGCAGCCTGGGCTATTCCTGGTTTCCATATTTTTAGACGAATACACACGAGCACGCGCTTCTGTCATCGTTGGTTAGCTCGAGGTAAGCGTGAAATTTTCAACGCTTCCTAAATCTTTCACGATACCATCATTTTGCGTAGAAATTTTCTAATAATAAGCAATTTATAGATTTTCGGTATTAAGGAAATCTCGAAATTTTTACGCTGGATTTTGTTGCCGAAAGGTGCATTCTAGAATTCCAAATTGGGGAATTTCAAATGAGGTGATGCCGAATTTTTAAATTTCAAATGGGACGTTTCAAAATCCTAAAATTCCAAATGAGACGATCCCAAATCCCAAAGTTCCAAATGGGACAATCTAAAATCCGAAAATTCCAAAATTCCAAATGGAGCAATCCCAAAATCCTAAAGTTTCAAATACGACGTTTCAAAATCCCAAAATTCCAAATGGGGCGATCCCAAATCCCAAAATTCCAAGTCGGGCAATCCCGAGATCCTAAAATTCCAAATAGGACATTTCAAAATTGCAAAATTCCAAATGGGACGATTCCAAATCCCAGAATTCCAAATAGGATGTTTCAAAACCCCAAAGTTCCGAATGAAACGATTTCAAATCCTAAGGATTCCTAAACCTAATTGACTTAAATTTTATCTTAATTTACATAAAAAATAACTGGATCCAACGCAAAGTAGTCGTGTTGTTCAAGTATCTGAAGCAATTTTGAAGCCAGATTCGCAGAACCGGAAGAACAAAGTCGGAAGCTGTGCCGAGAGGAAACCTCAAAGTCTGCGCGAGGTAAACCTCGTGCTTGCCAAACGGTGGGTCGACACTTAAAAATACAAATTCGACGAACAAAAGGAGAAGCGTTATCGGCACTGTGGGATATCGGTTCCTGCCAGTCGGCATCCCCCAAAAGGTGGGAAAGAGGAGGAAAAAAAGAAGAAGAAGAAAAAGGGGGACGAATCGTTGCCAGAAGGAGACACTTTCGAGAAGCGTCGGCTCATTATAGCTGCCAACCCCCTGCAGCTCGACCTCGACACTCGCAGGGGGTCGTTCTGGAATTTGTCTCCTCGGATATTCTCCGATTTAACTTCTTTCGGTCAAAAATTACGGTCTCGTCCATCGAGGACGACGATTTTAAATGATCTTCAAACGATGTCACGCCGATTCGTCACGTTATTGACCGATTACCTTTCTTAATTCATCGAGATGCATTAAATTTTAAGGAAGCTCGTAAATAATTGTTTACTACATACTTTGCATTATATATTTAAAATTTGCAGAACGATTACGATAACCTTTGAATGATGAAATTCTATTATAAGATAGCAATATGATTTAACTCTCGAATTTATTGAATCGAGCAGTCAATTTTCGAAAGAAAGATTCGTGTATTGTAAAAATAATATCTAAGAAGACAGAATAAAATTTACAAAGTACGAACGAAACCAAAAAAAAAAAAAAAAACAAGTCAAGCGAGTAAAGAATCTAATTTCTTCAAAATCAATATATTCCTCAGAAAATTTCCAATTATACACGATTCAACCGGAAACCAACACGGATAGGATTGAAAAAAGGAAATTTCCATAAAATAGCAATCGAAAGGGCAGGTTGGAAGACAAGATTTGGATAATGCTGACCAACAGGACCTAATCGTTACCAAATTCTGGACCATCAGTCATCCGCAATAGAGACATTCCTCGAGGCGGCTGGGAGGTTGGCTTTTGCGGGTGTTTATGGAGCCAACAGTACGCCCCTTCTGTTCCCTCACCATCCCTACTTCTCTCTGTCTCTCTCTTCCTCTCTCTCTCTCTCTGGACCCATCCTCCGAAACCTCAATTGTATTCTCTTAGGATTTTGGTCCTTACTGACCGTGCGCCTTTGACAGGGCCGCAGCCAGCTGTTACCACTTTCGAAAACCATTTTCGACGTAACAACGTTGGCTAACGTAAAATCATCATCAAAATCTCAATGGTAACATACCGGAAAAATAATAAGGATCGATATAAAATTTCCAATTACGATGAATTTTCAACGACGCCTACATTTTATATGGAGTCATAATAATAAATCGACAATTTCTGGATAGTTTAAAGTTAGTTGAGATTAAAGATATTAAAATTTTTGCAAACAGACTAATACCGGATTCGGGAATTTCAAATAGGATAATATCGTATCTTAGATTTGCAAATTAGGCTAATACCAAGTCCTCATATTTTCAAATTTTCAAAACGCTTCAAAATTTTCAATAACTCCCCTTTTCGTAGCTACAATTTCTGATACCAATAATCCGATAAAAAAAATCACTAAAATCAGCCCGAATGGTTGCGATAAAATTGAGAGGAGAAAGAGGAGAAAAAAATGGTTGGTCGACTAGGAAAAAAGACCCCCAACATCGAGCCGTCCATATATTTACTCGTTTAGACCACGCTTCCTTTATCTCGTTCGGTGCTTGCACGGTCATCGTCGCAAATTTCGCCCATTTATCCGTCCCGTTCCACGACAATAAGAGAGGAAGGCGACCAAGAGGTGGAGGAGTCGCGCGACCGTGCACAAGAGAGAGTTTCCCCAATTTCGAGGCTAACAGAGCGGATTCGTTCCGGCTGTAATGCGTTTATGGCAGCGTGTCCGCCGGTCCCGCGCCCGTCACGCTTCCTTTCCAACTTGCAGACCCGCTGGACGTGCTAAGGAGACCTAAAGACTCTGTTTTGTGCGACGGGAACCCCCCACCGAAGGGACCAGACTCCTACGCTCGACCTAAACCACCCCCTCTGGTCCACGTTCCCTCGATCATCGTTCCGACGATTTCCAACAAGATTTAAGAGTACACTTTTCTCTTTTTTCTTTTTTTTTTCTGTATCCCTCAAAAGATTTGAGAACTTGTGTTTCGATAATTTGGAAATTTGTGATATTCAGATAATTTGGGAGTTTGAAAATTAGGTCATTTGATAATTTGCGAATTTGGGAGTTTGAGAATTTGGCAACTGAGAAATTTAGTAATTTGACAATTTGGTAGTTTGGCAACGGAGTAGTTTAGTAATTTAGTAATTTGGTAATTTGGGAATTTGGCAATTTGACAATTTGGCGATTGAAAAATTTGGTTAGTCGGTAATTTGATAATTTGGCAACCTGGTAATTTAAAATGATAAAAATCTGCCCTTGTCGACTGAAATCATCGAACGAAGCAACGAAAATCGTAAATCGAGGATCGTTAACGAGATACGATTGAAGACGTATAAAGAGGGTTAAAAAAGTGGATCGAGTTTGGAAATCGTCATTGAAGAAGAGAGATAGAATAGAGAATAGGTGGATACTCGAGCGAGGTAAGTTTGTCGGATCGAAGGATCGAAAAAGGAGGATAAAGTGGAGGGGTAGGAGGGGGGATGTGGGGGGCCGACGGTGGCCCGGTCGCGTATAACCACGGATTGCCGGCGGGGGGTGGTTCTTTATGGGCAATCTATGGTGATGGAGATGATAGGCAAGCAGATATACGTAAACCTGATTCCTGGAGGATCTTCCGCGACCCCTTACCCCAAGTAGCGAAGTGCGCTGCACGAAGCCGTCGGGCGAACCGCCTCGATTCCCCAATAGTTTAACTTACGGCCGGATTTACTGGCGGAGATAGGAGAACCCTCGCGTATTGGCTGATAGACCCGCGACACCTACCCCTCTCAAAAGCTCTCAGCGATCCTCAAACTTCGACAACTTTTACCCTACCTCTTTTTACAAAAATGAAATTTTGTAAAAATAACAATCAATCTCATCAGATTCTAAGTAATTTAAAAGTACGTCTGTTGCGAAAATTGTAAACTTAGAAGCTCTGTAACTTTGAATACACATTAGCCTCGTGCCTTACCCCTGTCGCAAAATTTGACGACCAAAAACCTACGGGTATGCTAAAAATTTCAATAATGTTCCTATTATTGAAAAACTATCTCACTGTTTCGAACGGGCTAAAAATCCCGAATCCAACAACTGCATCAATTAAATTACAGTCCATTGTACGGGATGAAAACGGATCGGTGGTTTCGCAGCACGGAAAGAGAAGCAGACAGTAGGAAAAACGGTATCCTGAACGTGTCCAGGATAACCTTCCTGTTCGTATGCAACGTACAGGAAGCACTTGGATCGTGCAGGAAGCACCCCTGCTTCAAGCGACATCGTCGAAAAGAGAATGGAAGAGACGGAGAGGCGGACAGAGGAGAGCAAAGCGTAGGTGGCGTGTAAAAAAAAAAAGAAGAAAGAAGAAGAAGAGGAGGAAGAGGAGGAAAAGGAAGAAGCGTCTCTCGGTCCGTGTCGAGAGTAAAAAAAAAAAAAAAAGAAAAAAAGAAAAAAAGAAGGCCAGGGAAAGAGCAAAGAGAACGAAGGGATGGAGGAGGTTGGTCTCATCTTGCCTCCACAAAGCGGCGCCGCATCAGATAGCATTTGTTTTAAATATATGGATCGAAGGGTGTGGGCTCCGGTTCTACGTACACCGACGCAAGAGAAAAGGGCGAACAAACGGCCTCGGATACAATACACTCGGCTAACCCTAGCCCCTGCGCGAAAATCGTCCCGCACTTTTATCGAAACAGAGAGAGACACACACGGAGCCACGGTTATACGACACAACTCGTTTCCTCGGTATTTCCTAGTTTATCCAACCAACGCTCCTCCAACACCCCTCTGGATACGTTCAACGAGTCCTCGTCCCTCTTTCTCTAACCTCCTGCGGCCAGATATCGGCTTCCCAATAAGCTAACCGAATGCTCCGCGCCCGGTTACCACCGGTATCCGTGTCCTGCTTTCCTTTTAGAATCGTTTCGATACCTTCTCGCGATCCACCTTCCTTCTTATTGCGATTTTGGAAGAAAAAAGAAATTCCTCTTCGTGCCAAGGATATCGTCGACCGTTGAATTGTTATTTTTTTTATCGAACGTGTACGAAGTTGATTTAGGTATTTGGACGCCTGGCAAAATTGTCGCTTGTAATTACAATTGTATTTTGGAAGTTGCTGTAATTTATATTTCAGAAAATTTCGTTATTTACATTGATCATAATTTCAAAAACCTAGCTTCGTATTTCTAATTAGATAGACGAAGAATTGCTAGCAGTTTGGGTGCTAGTTCCTATGGAAATTCAAGCGTCATCCATCTATGGATTGTCGTATAAGTATTGGCAAAATCCAATGCACCCCTAGCGAACCGACTAAATTCTATTACGCTTTGGGAGTGGAATATTATTGCAAATTACGTGAAATTTATTTTGAACGATTCAAATGGCAACACCCTCCACCCTCGAGGGTAAGTCGCGTCGATTTGTAGGCCATTTTTCTTCTCCCTTCGGCCAAGATGAATCCCGCAGCTTTCCTCGGAAGCTGTAAAAGTCCGAGGGACTCGCGACTACTTATGGATCACAATGGTTCCAACAATGGAGCCTGTTTCGCACCGAGATCCGGCCACCTCCCGCGTCCGTCCAGGGGTCTTCCGGCGGGTGCAGCCCCGTAAATGCCTCGATGAAACGGATCTCAAAACTTTGACAAATTATACGTCGACCGTAAAACCTCTCGATTCTAATAACCTTCCGTCGCGTCGCGTCGGTTCGAATTCTTATTATCGAAAAAATAAAAAAAATTGTATTTCACGAGACGAGAATTAAAACCATCACCTCGAGATTCCCAATTAATTTCAGCCGGACACGACTTTAGCCAGAAGAATCACGTCCCGATATATTCGATCCTCTCTCAGTTCCGATATTTCCAGCCGCGACTTTTCCGACTGCACGAATCCACCCCCCGTCCCTGTCCCCGATCTATCATCAGCAAGAAGTTCGTTTCAGCGAAAAAGTTCCAGCTTAATTTGCCAGGCTGTGAAAAAATTCCCCGGCACAGATTTCGCGCGAGAGAGCATTCCTTCGTCGGCGATCGGTGTCCGGCTGACAAAGAAACGTGCCACGATCATCGTACGTGGCTCGAACGAAGATAGAAACAGACGAAACAGTGGGATGAAGAGAGAAAGACGACTGGCTGATAAAACGAGAAAGAAGAGGGCACTTGTAGGGGGTCAGAGGTCGCTCGAATTTCACACGTGGATTAACTCTCCGTCGAGTGGAGTGTACTCCACCTCCTCGTTCAACTTCCTCTCTCGTTTCTACCCCCCCAAGGCCTTGGCTACACGAATTCCGAGATCCACCCTGGTGCAGCCGCTAATGAACGTCCGCGCGGCCTGCGACATAACCCTCCGACCAGCCCCCCCGTCGATATACGGTACACATACACGAGAGGGGGGTGGTGATGGTAGATAGAGGGGAGAGTGGTGCATGACAACGACCACCTGAAACGATGAAGTCCAGGATGCCGTGACAGAAAGAGAGAGAGAGAGAGAGAGAGAGAGAGAGAGAGGAGAGGGCTGGTGAACCGTATTAAATCTCCTTCGACCTGAGCTTTTCGTTCCTCCACCCCTTTCTCCTCGACACTCTCAACTCTTGGCGTGTCCTATCGATCTCGTAATTCGAGCTGACTTCAAATAAAACCGTCAGTCAAGTATTACCGCCGCTGACCCATCCCCAACCCTCGTTCCTCCGCATCGTCGCCACCTACCACCCCCTTTTTTTCCCCGACGGGCATCGAAGAAGATCGACGGGGACACAGGGTGGTCCGAGTCGGTTGGAAAACACCTGTGCTGGCGTTCGATATTTCTCTCGCGTTCACGGTAGGATTTTTCAGAGAGTTTTTGAAGATATTTTAGATGCGCACGGTCCGGGACAGGTTTTTAGTGGATCGTATGGATTGAGGGGTGGATTTTTTAACGAATTTTGTGAAGGTAGTGTTCTTTTTTTTTTTAGATTCTTTTTACTTTTTGGAAATATTTGGGCTATTTTTATAATATTAGAGGTATTAGGGAGGTTTTAGTACGTCCCAGCTCACGAAATACAAAAATGCAGGAAGAACGTTAAAATTTTATAATTATCTTCGAAGATAAAACTTACCACCGTAACGATAGACTTTGCGAAACACAAAATCGTATAAAGCTCATTTAAATTTCGAAAAATCACGATTCCAGTTACCTAATATTATAATTTCGCAAAAACAGCCATTAGACCCCTTAAATCCTATAAAAAATATCTAAAATCTTTATCCAACAAATTGCAAACTGAATACCTTGAAATGTGTAACGATATAACCGTATAAAATTAACAAAAGAAGTTTGCCAATCACGGTAATAAAAATTTTTACACGATTCGCGAAAGATACCAGTACCGTTTCACGGAATATCGAATGGATCAAAGTAAGCACGATACAGAGACGCGTGTTTCAAATAAAAATTTGAACCGAATCGTAAAACTCGTTCCAGCAAACGGTGTAAATCACACGCGAAACAATGCCGGGTTAAAGTTTCCTCGAACGAGAAAGCCTGATGCGCATATCCCTACCGTTGATGCCAGAACTTTTATGGTGGTTCACATTTTCCGTTTCCCTTGTTCTGTATTACGACATTGTATCAGGGTTGTAACGTCACAACAGAGACATTATCGGTCGAACGAAATGCAAATGGAACGGCGCGGCGGATCGGTCGTTCGCCGTTTAAGAGACGATCCGGTTAGGCGAAGCAGTGTTTAAAGAAGAAACGTTCCCGATTCTGGGATAGGTTTTTGTATAGAAGGGTTGTTACACTTACCTTGAACGGCAATTGAATACAGGGAACACCGCACGGTAGTCCAGTTTCTGACCAGTTACAGCTGGGGATATTCGGTCGCATCGTAAAATCCGTATCTTCGGGGAATATAAAAGCTCGCACGCTCTTCGAGGCTACTGTGAAACGAAACCGACACGATTTTGTTAGAAGCGAATCATCGTGTTCGAGAAAAATGGAAATTTTTCATTCGGAATTTAATATTTTCTTTTATCTTTTAGAATTGAAAGGGTGCTAAGTTCATTTTTCTAAAATAGGGAATTTGGAAATTTGGAATATCTAAAAATACGAAATTTAGAAATTTAGAATTTTCAAAAATTCCAAAGTTGGAGACTGAATTCCCAGAAATTCCAAATATAGAATTTTCAAAAATTCCAAAGTTGCAGACTGAATTTCCAGAAATTCCAAATTTAGACATTTAAAATTCCCCAAAACCCGAAACTTAGAAATTTGAAAGTTTCAAACAATTGGAATTCAAATATTTGGAAGGCCTCCAAAATGGGAAATTTAGAAATTTAAAAATTCCAAGAAAATGCCAAAATTTAGCTACAAAATTCACAGCTAACTTTTCTAAAAGTTCAGAATTCGTAATCCTTCAAATTGTCGACACCATAAAAATAAAAATGTGGTCAATGGATCCCTATTTATCCTTATAGATACAAATTTGCAACCCAAAGGTAGTGCTCCAAATTTCAATGGGAAAAGGGTGTTGGGAAATTTGACGACAGTACCGAAGGATGAAAATCAGAGGAACAATTCAGAGAATCGTGAAGTGAGGGCTAATAATAGACCAATAAAGAGTTATTTGGTTAATTGAAGGGAGCCTGGAAGCGGACCAACCCTTGCCTACTCTTCCCCGAAAACGGTATACAACCCCCAAGAAAAGCATCGGACCCTGTAAATTATCCAGTTTCGCGGCACCCGAGAAACCAGTTCGACTCGCTCATGGGGGTCCACCGTAAAAGGAGCACGCATAACGGGTTAGTGAAAATTTACGATTTAGGTAACTATTTCGGCTACCCATGGCGTGCAACTCGTTCAAACCAATCGTCCTTTTACCCCTTTTCCATTTTCCATCCCCTCCTTTCCCTTTAACAAATATCTGAGAAATTCTGTTTCCTCATCCAGCAGACAAGTTTGAAAAATTCTTTAATGTCTTAAGAAGATAGGAAAATCACTAACGAGTGAAATAAGCTGTTAACACGGGTATATACAAGAAATTTGAAGATATAGACTTCAGAAAAATACGAGGATTTAAAATTTTCGGAAATACAGAATTTGGAAACTTAGAATTCTCCAGAATACAAAATTTGGAAACTTAGGGTTCTCCATAGTACGAAATTTGGACATTTAAAATTCCCCAGAATACGTAATTTAGAAATTTAGAATTCCCCAAAATATAAAATTTGGAAATTTATAATTTCTCAGAACACGAAATTTAGAAATTCAGAATTCCCCAAAATATGAAATTTAGAAATTCAGAATTCCCCAGAATATGAAATTTAGAAATTTAGAATTCCCCGAAATACAAAATTTGGAAAGTTAGAAATCCCCAAAATACGAAATTTGGAAATTTAGAATTCTATCAGATACGAAATTAAAAAATTTGTCAACAATCTTCGAACCCTGTTTATCCCCGAAAACAGAAAAAGAAGTAGGTATTTTTGAACGGTAGCCAAAAACATTTCCCGAAGGTTTTCGTGAAAAAATCTCGAGCAAGATTTACAGTCTCTCTAACCCGTACGATGTTTTCGAAACGCAGCGAAAAAAAAATAAAACAACGGTTTTTCTACGTGACCGTTCCTTGGAAGAGGAAATTTTTACCGTTTCTTTTGTGAAAAATCTAGGGGAAAAAACGGCTTGCCTACGCGTTTTACGATAACATAACGGTGCTTTATGAATTTATGCCAAACCCTTGCCGTCCGCGTTCTCGACTTTTAAGGGTTGCGAACTGGTCGCGTATTTCTTTTTTACAACCACCTTCGACAAGCCTTTTTGCCATCTTTTTCCCTTCAAGTCCAAGGGTTTAAATTAACTTTATTACGGGAGGAAAGGATTAGCGGTGGAAAAGTCAACTGGATGGAATTCCTAACCCGTCACTCTTTTGCCCGATGTTTTATGATTTTTCTTTCTTTTCTTTTTTTTTTCTTTTTTTATTTCTTTTCGAGAAAGGGTCGAGGTACCGTTTTTTCCCTCTTTTTCAATCTGCGTGCTGCATGTGGGTCACTGTGCACGGCCCGTTACACGAACTTCCACATTTTTACCGTTCCCCCCCTTCACCCTTCAGTCCCGAACAATCCAGGTAACATCGGCTGTTTTACCCTATCGTTTTAGGGTTATGGACGATCGATCTAACCCCTTGCAAATCATTCGACACCGAGGGACACTCTTTTCACTCGAATATTTTTGCCGGCTCGCTTTTCGAACACCGGAGCTTCGGTTAATTTATATCTTTACAGTGATACCACCGGCCCTTTTAAGTAAATTTTGACATATAAAATTGATAATAAGGATAAGAAAGTTGATTATTTTGAGTTTAGATTAGAACGTCAGAGCTTAGAATTTGAAATATCTTGGAAGTTATGATCTTTAATTATTTTTTAATCGAAATATATGAATACGTTCCAATGGAAATTTAATCGCTAGGCACAGAATTACTAGTTTTCGTAGGAAGAATGATAAAGAACGAAATTACTAATTTCGAGGAAAGGGGTTAATCACTATCCTAATTAATTGAAACAAATGTACACCTATTTAATTAACAAACGTCGTATTGTATAATATTAAAATTGAATTAAAAAGCTATGAAGTTCCTGTTTACAAATCCTGAAATTCAAAAAACAAAAATTCACACATCCCTCCCGTTAATTACGAAATAAAAATAATAAAAAAAATACATAATTATTGTTTGAAATACAATATTTTCGTAACACTCTATAATCCACACAGAAAATATCAAAGCAATACGAGAGACTCACCCTTTATTCGAAAGTTTCCAGCCCTCTCCGTCCCGAGAACAGGTCACCACTTCAATTGCAAGTAACACAAAACAAAATTTATTCTAATCCTTTTAATTGCACCATGAAACACAACACAAACCTCTATCATAGAACGATTTAATTGTTGTCAAACACGTCTTATTGGGGATTCCGTTAACGACCGGTTGTAAATCACGCGACGCGACGTTCACGATACACGGTGGCGAAAATTCAACTGAAGCTTGGGGCGTCGTTCGCGAATTCCAAACCGCGAAAACTATAATGGAACGTAAACATTCCGTCGCTGACATCGGACGCTGTGGTGTCATCAAAATTCCTTCGTCACCCTCGTCTCGAATAATAACATGATACATGGACAGTGGATCGTTTGCCATCTTTATCGTTTAAAATACGATACAATGAAGAATTTGTTCGATCGAGAGCCTTAATCAATATATTTGTTTTAGTATCGTGAATTATTTATCTGGTTACAAATTTCTTCTTTGCAAACTGCAGTTTCCACCCTCCGAGTAAGGAAAAATATTATGTAAATCGAAAAGAAATGTTGCTTTTTGTTTAACACTCGGATGCCTTTCTCGAGTGAAAGCAGCCAGAATTTTATAAAAGAGGCATTGAAAAATTTAAATTATCTGTCGGAATAAATATCATATATAAGTATATATTTTCTTTTTGTAAATAAATTTTTTCGCATTGAAGAAAAACGACATTTCTTCTCGCTTTACCCAGTATTATAAAAATTGCCGAAGCTTGGGTAAATAATATTCGGTGCACCGTAAGTTTCAGATTGAATATTAACAACAAAATGAAACGCGAGCTAACATAGAAGAAGGCACCTTGCGTCTCGACAAACGCGTTTCGATCAATTTCTTGATTTTAGTTTAACTTCCGTTGTTAATTAATTACAAATATGGTATACAGAATAGTAGGGACTATTTAGCTCCTAATAAAAACTTATAGATCTAATACCGACAGGGTCGTATTCGAACCTAACGCGGTACTTGAAATATTTCACGAACATTTTACTCGAGAATTAATACAATGATGACCTATAAATCTCTAAATGGCCGTTTGAACACAACGCAAAGATTTGAAAAGTGAAATCGGGGGCAATCGACAAAAATAACGACCGAAACGAGGGCCCGGGGAAAAATGCCCGGAAACGTTTAACGGGAAAATTCTCTTTTAAGTTCAGGTACGAAAAAAAAAACAAGGAAGAAAAAAAAAAGGTCGAAAGAAAATTTCATGGAGACAAGGATGACCCAGTTTCGGTTAACAGTGTCGACCATTATGACCGATTTTTATGCCGATTTTTATGCTTTTACAAGGAGCACCGTTGCCGTTGAATGGCTGGGATCCCAAAAAGTGGGATCCCGTTTCGTGCGTTTCTGGATCAAGGCGAAACCTAACGGTGGTTTGTTTTTAATAACGGTGTCGTATATTTTACCAGAATTTTTCCTTCTTTATTTCCAGTCCCAAAAACGTGCGAGACGGTTTTACGCTTTTATGCCCGTCCTGGGACCGTCGGTCCCCGTCCGCACTAATTTCTAACCAAAACAGGGCAGTTTTTTGGCCCGACCCTCCTCGAATCTGGAACATTTTTTCGTCTCGTTGTCACCAGCAGCAGTAAAGAAATAAACTTTAGAGAGTTTCTTCCTTTTTTTTTTTTCGTTGATTTACAACGGAAGGAACATTATTTTTCCGGCGTCGCGTCGGTGGCGTTCGAAAAAGGACACTGCCGTTAAGTCGACAGAAATTGCGTTTCCAGGAGCTTCGTACAATTGCACGATAATTTAGTGATATTTAGTAATTTATCAGGAAAATGATTCTATTTTTTTAAACAAAAATTAGGAAAAAGAATATCCTGTTTTTGGGATGTTTAGGAACTTTGGAAGCCTATTTTACGAAGGCGTGTGTTATAATTTTACACGATTATTATTTTTTGTATTTCCTTCGATGTCGCGAAGCTTGGACAAAATTGGTGCATTGGAGATCGTGCATTCCTTCCGTCAGAAGAGATACATGAAATTATTTATACCATTATTCGTCGTTTCGTATGATTACCGTTGTTGAAGAGAGCCTTCTTCGATGATATATTGCTTTTATCTACGGGGAATCGGTATAATAGCGAACAGAGAACTCCGAGCGAGGCACGGTTCGATGCTAATCGCGAGGTAATCTCTTCTAATACACGCTTTCGAATGCGCGACGTGATGCGAGCCGCCAGCTGCTAGATCACGCTTTTTCGACATCCCTTGTTCAAACGAACACACTCGTTCCATTGAAACGCGATACTTTCTGTGTGAAAGGACTTGTATATTGATAGAGAGGAAAAAAAAAAGGAAACGAGTCGGGTTAATTAGCGAATCTGTAGTTAATTTTCAACTCCAGGAACTTCGATCCTTTAGTGTGTAACATCGATTCGCATTCAGGTTGTTCGCGATGATATTTTATTCAATTAACCAGTCAAATGTTGACTTTTGTACGGCGATATTTTACACTTGTTGCGATAAATAAAATATTGATTGATGGAAGAAGTGGTGCGAGTTAAAATTTCTCTGTAATTTGGGAGTGTAGAAAACTTGGGGTTGTAGACGGTGTAGGACATCGATCAATTAATTGATTGATTGCATATTTAATTGTGGCATTTCAATCGCGATTAAATTTAATTGCAACCAAAATTAGCTGTAATTAAACTTTTTCAGTTACTATAATATGTCAACTTTATTCATTTCTAAAAAAGTTATATATGTAAAGTCGATATTCGATCTTGTCGGTGTTTATTGTTGTTGCATTTTCGCGATGCCGAGTAGTTTGTTTTCGCAATTTTTAATAAAGTAAAAAGGTGGTCCTACTTACAAAAACAAATTTACAGATCGAATTGAGTAACCTCCTCCTTTTCGAAGTCAGTTAACAAGTAATACATCGAATCATCATCAAAATAAAAATTAATTGTTAATTGCTTTAACAGGTAAAATTGATAACTAATTAAATAATTAATCTTAACTGTAAGAACAATTAACAATTAATCAATTGTAATCCTGGAAAACGAATACATATTCACAACTAACTAATTTAACGGTGAATTGCAATTAACAGTTAAAAATTTAATCGTTAATTGTCTGAATAATTGAATTATGCTCTACACTGGAAATTTCAAAGTTTCAAAGTCGCCGTTACTGTTTCTAAATCGAGATAAAATTCTCAGTCAACGAATCATACATTACCATAAACAACCATAAAGCATGTAATCGTAGAAGACGGTTAATTTCATCCTCGATCAGTAGTATATCATTCATCACTTCGAAACGAATCGAAGAGGAACGAACGTGGACATGGTTAGAAAACATCGAAATCCCAGCAACCGTATATCATCGGTGTAGAAAGGAAATACACCACAATGAACGTTTTAAAGTAAACCGTGCGACGCACGCAGCCCCCAATCTTTTTCCCTCTCTGTCCACCTCTCCACAGGTTCTACGGCCAAAGCTAGACCACCACCATCCAAATTCAAACATTGCTTCACCCCTTTACCCTCCGACCTATCCGCGTCCCGACGCCCAGCGTTCTTATACACACCTATACAGACACACGCGTGCGTTTACACACACACATAGAGATCAACACTGGCTGGTCAACGCTCAGAGACTGACACTACGTGCGTGAAAGGGCTGGTGGATGCACAAAGAGTGTGGCCAACCGGTTAGTCGGTGTGTTGGTGACTTAATTCGGTGTGAATATATGCAAGCCTCTCGGATCCCCGATCCCTGCCACCATCGACGAGCACGTTCGGGGCACACATAGTTCACCGATCGCTAGCGATGGCCTCGACACGCTTTCAATCATCCCCGTTGAAAAAAAGAATATTACATTTTAACCCCTTCCGTGCACGGCTGTAACACTTCAGCCGACCTATCGAATCTCTATTATAAATTCAACAATTTCCTTTTGCTCTGTGTACTTTCCTTTCTGACCTGCATGTGTATTTGTGTAGCGTGGGGGTTTAATTAAACATTGTATTGTATCTTGGATTCTTGGTAAGGTTTTGAGCGTTGTAGAGGGTTAGTCGTTTGGACGCGTGTAATTGAAGTTTTTGACGCTTTGACTGCCACGTTAAAGAGGTTGAATGCTTGATTACTATTCTTCGAAATTAGAGTAGCTAATACGACGATTTCTAATTAAGTAGTTGAAAGGATATTAATAACGCAAGCGACAAATTTCGATGGAACTTCACACATATGGCTGACGTGGCAGTTAAAGTGTTAATGTACCAGTTATTAAGGGGACGATGGGTTAATTTTCAAATGTATGGTTTGGCACCATTATATTATCAGTTTAATATCGATCTGTTACAGGTAGCTGTTATTCGAAATTTGGAGAAATGTTCGATTTACGATAGTTAAAAAGTGGACTACCAAGGCAACGATAGTACACTCTATTTTATGTTCGCTGTTATTTACTTCTACCATTGTCCCTAGGTCTGTAATTCACCAAAGCAATGTCGTTCGAGGGTTAACCCTGGAATGCACGAATATGAATTTTTAAACAAAAATTTTCAGAACCATGATCGGAGTTGACAAAAACCTTGGAAATGAATTGAAATATTCGAATTACCAATATTGGCTGGTCTGAAAGAATCTCACAATCAGAGTGTAAAATGTTGATATAGAAGTATTCGGCAAAGGTCCAAAATAATTATTATTTCTGTGCTCTGCTGAAATCATAGAAAATCTATCCGGCGTGTCGCCGAGTATTCGGTAAAATTATTCATAATCACCTAAACAAGATCGTTCCCACTGAAACAATTTATTGATCGATACGCCTCCCCAGTTATGGAAGGAAAAAAAAGGAAACAAATCAATTCGATCCACGAATATCAAGATCGGCGAAACGAACATCCCGATACTCGAAATCGACTGCTCGATCCGGTGGTAAATTACTTGAGCAGCGGAGACCGGCCAAATTACTTGAACTCGCGACACAGAGAATCGAATGGCCATCACTAGCGACCGGTCGGCTAATTTCAATACCTCCGCTTCGAACCCCTTCCCTTCCCTTTTGCACCCAACTCCACCCACCCTCTTCCCGTGTACGTACCACCACGTCGATGTTGCTCGGCTAGGTGACGTATATACACGCATACACACACACACACACACACACAGAGAAGAGGGTTGTGGATTGGTCGTCGATGCGTGTCGAGAGGGGGTGGATTGTTTCGTAACGTGTGCGTGTGCTACACAACGCGGATGTATTTGACGCTGGAATATTCCCGTCACCCGGTCAGAGGTAGTGATGGTGGATGGTTTAGAGGGATGAAAAAAAAGGGAGGTGTAGGGGGGGGGGACGAGAGATTCTACAGAACAGGAAAGCACGGTGTAGCATGGATAAACGGGTTTTCCAACGACGACGAGAGATCACATCCTCCAATTAATGCGTCTCGACTTAACGCCTCGCTTAGCTCGTCCATCTGGAGGCGTTCGCTCCTCTAGTTCACCCCTTTGAGGAAATATTTTTTTTTGCTAATTAACCGATCGACTTGTCAACGATTTATCCCTTTCCTCTTTGCTGCAAGTTTTTCTAACGATGATTGAACATATTCGAACGCCGTATTTCGTGTTCTAATTCTTTCCAAATAATTGTGTAACGTGACACGAGGGTGTTAATTACCCCGGCTTCGTCCGAACGGCACAGGAAACTCTGTCGCTCGGAAATTCCCGGTAATTTTGTGGAACACAAACGTTTTCTGACAAACAGGTGTCGCTAATTTACGCGACATTTACCGTGCAAGCGAAGCACGGATAAAAAACAAAAAAACAAAAATAGAAGAAGAGGAACACACGAAGATCGGGTGCAATCAAGCCCGATGCACCGTTTCCCAGACGGGGATCCATTTCCTCCCCCGATGCGACAGGATTTACAGCGCCTTGCAGCCTGTAATTTCGGTGGCGATGTTGGAAAGACAGGAATGCGACGACGTGGAAACAGGGTCAAACGAGAGCGGTAGGGAGGGTAGCAGCAGGGGGTGAGTGGCTTCGAACGAGAGGGTGAAACTCTGCCCCAGCACCCTTCGAGTTCGCGAGCCTTCCACGTTCAACACACTCCTCTACAAGAGCGGCTAATTTTGATTCACGATTGCTCTCGCAGACCTACACACCCCGCTACACCCGTTCATCAAGCCAAGGCTTTCCAACCCCTGCCTCCATACCAGTACACCAACCCTAATTTTCTCAACGCGTCCTATATGTCCGGCTAAGGGAAAAGATTGCTAATACTTCACTGGAAAATTGGACACTTCCATCGTGATGCTGGATTCCCATGGAATACCGTCGGACACGAACACCTTATGTCTATCTCTTGAAACTTTATTTGTTACTTCGCAGGAATTTTCTTAAAACTTTGTGGACAGAAATTGACAAACTTTGGAAATGGGGAAATTTCAGTGGAGAAATCGAACGCCTTAAACAAAAAGGAAAACTTTAAATTAGGTATTAATTTAATTGTCTATGACATTTAGCCATCTTTCAGGCAGTGTCATAATTTCATGTCAGCGTCATTAAAAATTTTACCATTTAAATTTAAAGAATTCTGCATGGAACGAAATAAATGGAAGCTAACCTAGCTTCAATAAAATACGTCTAAAATACGCGTTTTGTTCTTCTATTTTTAAATTGGGGTACAAAACGAAACTAATAAATAACTAATCAATACAATTTTCTTACTAATTAACCCTTCGCACTCGATTGATGCGTTTGGAGGGACATATGTGACTTACTGGAGAATTTGTAAAATACAGTAAGTTAGCAATAGAAATAAAAATAAACTAGACTCGATACGATCAAAAAACACTTCGAGTGCAAAGGGTTAAAGGTAGAAATCCAAACAGCAAGAAAACAATACAAGTTAGGTGCTTCAAACACGTTGACAGAACAAAAGAATGTGTTAAGTTAAAACCATCGATCGACAAAATCCGCCATCATTCAGTTCCCAACCCAATAGAAAATACAAAAATTCCAAAAACACATACGTTCAACGCGTAAACAAATTCCCAGCACCCAAAGGGTTACCAAAGAAAATACCAATCTGAATCAGAATTAAACGAGATCGAACCTTCCATCGAATCGATCTATGATTAAAGAAGAGGCCAGAAAGTATAAGAGAAATCGGTTTTTAGAGTCGGTTGCTGTTCGAACAATCACGCACAATCACGGGCCAGTATTATAAAACTGTCCCCGAGGGACATTCTCGATCGAGAGAGGGTTGGTCAGGGGAGAATGGGGGTAACCGGTTACGCAGAGAGACTCTCCGCTGGAGATTTCGCCATCTCGAAAGGGGTCGAAAATGTTTAGTACGTGAGTTCGACGTTAAACCGTAGCCCCGTGTATGGGTATCGCGCGAAACTCGTTGGGGCGCAATGGCTTTTCGTCGGGGGCTGGGAAACTGGACGGCGCGTATCTTTACGGGTCATAAAGGTTGGCCCTCGTTACGGAGGAAGCTGTACCGCACCCGTGGCCACCAAGGCACCGCACCACCAACCCTCTTTGTAGCTTTCAACCCCTCTGTTCCCGACCCCTGTTTCGTCCAGGTGCCATCGATACGCTCGTGGCAGTCGTCGAGGTTCGAAATCCATTCCGCGTTATCAGAGATCGATGAAAACGGAAAAGAGTGAAAAAAAGGAATCGATTAAATAAAGAGGATACAGAGGATCGTTATTAATGTCACCGGATACATTTGATAGACGCGAAATTCAGTGAAATTCGAACGGTCGGAAATCTGATGCACCGGTCTATTTACACTTTAGAATTTCATTGGGTAATCATCTCAAGTGTCGACCGGCGGATTCGTGTTTCCCGGCTATTTATTGGAGAATCGTGTCGGATAAAGCGTCACTCGTGCAGAAAATCGGAAAGGAAAAATATGAGAAAAAAACAATTGCGAAGATTGAAAACTTTGAAAATTGAACCTCGTCTCTCAAGAATTGATTAGCAGAAATTATATCGCATCGAAAGTGTTAATATTTTGGAATGTGACATTTATTTTGACATTTTATAAATATTTTGATGCCATCGAATTCTGTCCCAAAAATCGACGAAACATTTTTAAGAACGATCCATGGCAGAAGGGAACGGAGATAAATAAAATGTATCCCGTCCCAACGTGAGGTGACTTAAAGTAGGACCTATCGCCGCAGAGTAATGAAGATGTCTCGTCACGGGTGTCCTCTGTACACGGGGCCCCATTGGGTCCCGTGGTAGACCGCGGGGGGTGCACGTAAACGATGTCACGGACGTCATTGTGCCGCGTCGCCAGAACTGATCCCCCGTGGAATCGAAAGAGAAACTTCAACCTTTCACTGGCTCGGCTTTATAAATAGGCCGGATACATAATTGGGCCTGGGACCATTCACGCGATTCTAGCCGCGATGCCCCCCCATAATGCCCGTCGAGTGCTCGCACGGTGAAAAAAAGGGGGGACGGCACAAAGATACTCGTGACTGCTCCAATACCTTTCGAGCAATTTTTCGTAAGTTCAAGAGGTGAGAAATCGTTGAATGGAAGGGACTAGGCTAAGAATTATAATACAATAATTGTTGGAAGTGTAAATAATACACGCTGTTAAATTGGCTGGATATTTTGCTGATTTTTAAAGTCATCAAATTTTTGTAAAATCGATATTTTTTATTGGGATCACTGGAAATATTAATTGAAATCTAAAATACAGATGGCCAGGCAATTACGATCCTTTTGTGCCGTTTAATTTCAAGATTCTACCCAAAATAATACTTTCAGCCGAAACTTGAATTTACTTATTCTTCGCTTCTTAAGTTAAATACCAAAACTATAATCGGCGGACTTACATTAAAGAAGAAAAAAATAAAAATACTGATCGAATCGGGTAACCTCCTCCTTTTCGAAGTCGGTTAATCAAATACAGATTCCTATGAAATTACAATCGCAACGAACACGATTCAAGAAAAATAGAAAGATCTTCCTTGAAAATTAAGACGCTTCATCAGGAATTCCATTGAAAATCGAGCCTCCCCGTGTGGTATCGTGTTCAGCCGGTAAAAGTTCGATCCAACGCACGGACACAAATGAATCGAGGGAATACCGACCCATGGAGTGCCAAAATATTGAGAGGCACTCCGCCAAAGGTTTCTTTTCCCGAGCGACAACGAAGAAGAAGAAGAAGAAGACGCGAAGCAGAAAGAAGGGGGGGCCCCACGATAAATGCACCCTGGCTAACCTCATTTTTCATCCGCCCCATAAAAATCGTCGTCCATGTATCTCCCGATGAATGAGGGTCCCCGGGTAAGCTTTCAACATAGCCGGTCCCCGAAGAGGATCCCCGAAGACCGTGCATTGGCGGGCGCAGAAGCGTGACATTATATTTATGTTGTCACCCTGCGTGTCAACGGCGTGGCTACCGTGGCTGCCGAGTGAACCAGACACGAAAGAAAGGTTGCAGGTCGGAGGGAAGGAAGGAAAGAAAAAAAAAGAAAAAAGGGCAAAGATGAAAAAGAAGAAGAAGAAGAGAAGGGGAGGCCTTAACGGGGGGGCCTGACTGGGTTTTGTCTGTAAACACCGCGTCCCAATCGCTACTCATGCCGTGGCCAGGACAATGGACGATCCTTTCGTTACCTGTTTACGAAAGCCAGTCATCGTAAAACCATCGAATCGAATCGCGAAGAAAGACATCAAATGCTTTTCTACGGATTCCACTTCTTTGCGAAGCTGCCTTTTCAACGCGTTCGATACCGAACGTGCATCAAGTTGTTCTCGTGCGTGGACGACGACTTGGATGTTTATGCAAGTACGTCGGTTTGTGTTGTAAGGAATTTTTATGGAACTCGGGTATTTAATTGGAAATACTTGAATTTGGTATCTAAGGTTGTAGGATGATGGGGTGGCGATTGAATTTGAGATCAAGGCACTGGGATTCGATTAATTTTGAAATTAAATACTTAGTTCAGATCAAGGGTTCGTAGGTAATTTTGAAATCTGGTACCTGGGATTTATAGACAACAGCGTGGCAATTGATTTGAAAATTAAATACTTCGAATTAAGCAGAGTGTGAACGAAGGACCTAATTTTCGGACTGATCGGTAAGAATCGCAGGGGGTCCCTTCCGGCTAGAAGCGCGTGCCCATGTTGTCGCAACTGTCGGGAACAGTTGGCCCTACGAAGTCCTCGAAAATGTCTGCGAATCGTCAGCAAGGGTCGTCGCGACGACAGCATCCGGTTTTGAAACATGTCTGGACAAACGTCTGTTATTTCCCGTAAAAACTTCGGCAGGTTCGATCGGTTCACATTTCTTCCGAACCTCGGTTACTCCGAGGTCCCCCGTTGATCACCTCGCATTCAGAACTAAATTCGCAACATTCCCTTAAACCCCACTTCCAGAATAAAAGGCAGCCCGGTTGTAAGGATAGATCGATCCGGAAGCGGTGGTGGATCGATGAGGTTCGAAGGATGAAGTCGACGTGTGCAAGGCCATGGAAGGTCGTACAACAATCGATAACTGTCGTTGGTAGACAGGACGTAAGTCGTACGTGCTCGTGAACGTTATACACGGTAGAAGGAAGGAAAAAAAGGGGGGGTTGGTTGGAGGGGGGGGATAGGCAACGTGTGCCAGTTTCCATCAGGAGTGACGGTAACAGCTGTTGCACGTCCATTTCGAAAAGCTTTCTCCGTGGAAAGTCCAGGGGGAAATTGGCGGCGCTGATCGTCGCGTAAACACAACCTAAAAGCAGTAGATCACTCGATTCCTCTTCGGATACCGTTTCTAAACAGCCTCGCGGATACGCACCGACAATTCTTCTTTTTCTCTCTTTCCTTCCCTCTATCTTTCTCTCTATATATACACCAGCTACTGTCAGCTTGAAATAGAGCTGTCGATCGATTAGAACTTTTTCCCAACGCGTACGTGACACCCATAAAAAAAAAAAGTGAAAAAAACGTGAGCGTATCTCTTCATCCGATGGAATTGAATTCATCCTGCCTTACTTCGTTATAGTCAAAAGCCATTTCGTGTGTCTATCTCGATATGAACAAAAATGTCCTTCACTTGGCTCTATCTTGTTGATCGGATTAATTAAGTTTCGATGGAAAAATGTAGTGGCATCATTTTTTAATTCTATACGGATTGGATGTTCGATGAATTTCAGGAAAACGTGTATCGAGATTGAAAAATTTTCCAGGTTTCTGTTTATGGTAATGAAATGCAATAATACTCCCTCTGTCCCATAATAATAGTAGCAAGTGAATATTTAAACGGGAATTATTGGCGAATGCAGGAAAATTGCGAAGCCTTCGATCAAAATCAATGTTCCATGACATCTGTCATTTGTTTTGACACGTCTTGTAATTTCTAGGTTAACTTAATTATTACGAATTATAACTATTTTTCTAATTTCAACCGCTGATCGAAATCAATTGTTTTATTTCGGTTGAATATCAGCCCATTGTAAAAGTAAGATGGAAAAAAGAGATCCTATCCACAAGTTTCAAATTCAGTAACGAAATTATTGAAAAATCCAAAAGTGATATTTTTAATTTGTCGTTTAATTTATTCTAGTTTTTTTTTTATAATAAATGTTGCCTTCTATATTTATTTTCTTTTACTGAGTATCAGGTTTGTATAAAAACGATAGTTCGATTTTAATATTCTTTTCTAATTCGGAAAGAATTCCAAAGCCTTTGAAATTGGGATTGTAACTTATATTTTACCAAATATCTTAAAAACCATCACAAACTGTGTAATTGTTAATTACAAATATCTAGATTGATTGAAGCACAACACATTTCTGCAATTTTTTCCGACGAAACGTAAAACAATTCACAGAAGAGGAACTCAAAAACTTCATTCGCAAGATAAAAGAATCCTGCTCTAAATAATTTCAATTATAACGTGCCACGATACCATGAATAAACAGATGTTATCCTAACTCGAATGCAAAGAAGGAGAAAAAAGAAATGTAAGGGGGTTATTGTTGTCTGTTCCTTTCACCCTTCTTTGCAATGTTTCAAAGAAGCAAGCATACAAGTAGATTTTTTATCCAAGATCATGAAGATACATAAATTTCATTAGATATCAACCCCTGACCATTTTGTGATTCCCTAACAAAGATTCTCACAGACTGAATAGATTTCAATAATCAAATACCGATTCTGTAAACGACGTAACATTCCAAGTTTCAAAAGCAGCTTCGAAGAATGAAAATTTGTACCAGCACAGCCGTTTCAAAATTTCATGGACAAGAAACGAAAATTTGAATCGCAACGGGTTTGAAAATGCCGCAAATGGAAACGAAGAGAGGGAAACGCAAAGAAAAGTTGTGGAACGATTCGTTTATAAATAATTCGTGGATCCGGTTGCTCGCGTTGCACACCTACGCTCGTGGAATCAAGCGAGAAACTTTCCCTCTTTCCGGAAACCGGGACTGCGAAAATTGATTCAAGTGTACAGCCAGAAAGCGTTTCGCAGCACGAACGATGTCGTTTCATATTCGAGTCGAAGAGTAGCCACCGCCCGCGAGATTGCCAGGGAAAGAAGAGGGTGAGCGAGGAGGGGCGAAGGGTTGACGGTAAATTTTCATTAAAATACAAGGGAAACATTTCTACCCCGTTAGACGGTGTATTTGCATGAATTAGAATTTCAAGTGTCGCGCACGCGAATCGAACCGGCGCCCCTTGTGTGTGTGTGTGTGTGCGGGTGCTTTGGGAAGAAAAAGGAAATCGACGGGTTCGTTCGCGTGCAAACGAGCAGAAAAAAAATTGCATAAAAAAAAAGGCAGAGGGTGCAAGAACGTGGTGGATATTATTTTTCAAACGAATGATATACGATCGAGGCGACGATTTACACGGTTACAGCGACGATTGCTTCGTTTTTACAGTCTGTCGAAAAAAAAAAACCAACTCGTCCTTTTTTTTTTCTTTCCTCGCAACTTGTTCTTTTTTTTTTTTGCTTCTACGCGCAAGGCTTCTTTTTCCGCGCGTACTCTTCGCGCTTCTTCCTGAAGCCCCTAAGGCTCCGACGTTTATTTTTTTTTTCTGCTTTTGGCGTGTGCAAAAAATCAAAAGAAAACAGTGGGAGCCGCGAGAGGAAACGAAGCGGCCGCAGGACAATAGGCCTCGGTGCACCGACGATGCTTTTAATTTTTATGGGATTCTACGGGTTAAAAAGCACCTTCTGACCCGGCCACCGTTGCGGCCGTTTTATTAGGATCGTAAAGTCCCTGCGGCCAGGGAAAGAATCTTTTTTTTTTCCCCTCTTCCTTCTGACGACCAGGTTTTCCGCTCTGCCAGAGGAACCGAACCGACCACCGCACCGGGATGACCGACACGCGCTCGGTCGATGAAAAACTCGCGGAAAAACTCGCGGTTCAAAGGAACCGATCGCAAAAACTACCAGACGAACTATACCGTCGCGATTTCTTGCTCGGTAACCTGATGAACGAGTAATTATCGATGCTTTGCGACACCCTTCGGGAATTTGTACTCGTCTCTGGTTTTTCTGGGCAGTGATTATCACTGGGGCGTTAAAAAAAAAACGATTTTGAAAAGGACAGGGGCTAAGAAGAGAGGATGAAAGTTTCAAGACTAGAAATTCTGCTGTTCCTCTTTTTATTTGCTTAGGGTTTAGAAAATTCATCGATGATGGAATAATTACAAGTTTTACGATTTTTCCTGATATTTTTAATTAAAATGAAAGTTTCTAGGATTAAATATTCTTGATTTCACCGTGTCTGTACGTGATGCTATTTGAAATCTAAACGATTTTTATTAATAATCAAGAATACGAATGAAACAGGAACTATACAAAGGAAATTTTCAAATGGCAATTAAGTATGGAAATTCCTGTTGCAAATAAAATTTACTAACCGTAGCAATTTAGTATACGAGCGCCCAGAGACGTACCTAGCAAAGGGGTTAAATTAAATAAGAAGCATTACTTTTACAAAAAATTAAATTCATTATTAACATCGATGCGTTCACAGTTTCACAGTCAATATTTTCCAAAATTTACAATACTCCTTTGGATATTATTTTCCTGTGTATCGAGCAATTTTACTTAAATAGAAATTTTTGATTTGAAAACGATTTTGTAAAGAATCGATCGCAAATTGCGATTGTTTCCTGTATTTTTATTATTTCTGTTTCGCCGTGAAACACGGTTATCGCGTCTTTGGAGAGATCAGAGCCGATCGAACGACAGAGAGAAAGAGAGAAAAAGTGATAGAGGGGGGTTACCGGTGTTGATATTGAAACGGGTGGAAAACAGAGGAAACACAGACGAGCTGGCTGACCGATCGGCATGCTATCCCCCGGTATTTCGTTCTGGGTTTGCGAATCAGTTGCTCTCTGGTCTCGCGAGCCGAAAAAAATCGACTATTCATGCGCAACACCGATAAAATCCGAAAGCTGCTAAAAGCACGCGCGTATCGTATTCGCCCAATAATGTCGTTTCCGCAACGCGAAAATACAGAGCCCCGTTTAAGCTAGCTTGGATTCGGCGTAATTTAACAATCTACGGATGGCAAAGGGAACCCTCGAAATACCTCACGAACCTTTGGCTACGATACCTTCAACCGACAGAACGGAAATATTATATTACGCGAAACTTTCGTGGATATATGTCAAATTTTCTATCCTTATGGCTAATAATTCACCTGATATGGAAGCTGGAAATATAATATTTGCATTCGGAAATATTACGGTACACCAAACATGCCCTATCTAATATCTAATAAAAACCTGACACCTAGATGTCAAGTTATGAACGCAAGGGTTGAAAGAAAAAATTCAGAGAAAATGGTTTCAACCTCCGCATATCGAGAGCACCCTCCCTCGACGAGCACACAAGTAAGAATATCGGGAAGAAAGAGGCAGCGGTCGGAAGGAGTTTTCAAAGGAAGGTGAAGCGGGGAGGGTAAATCCGCGTAATTACCCTCGATTTCGAGGCCCGTTGCGAAATTCGGTGGTTCCGGCCGGGCTGCGTTCACCGAGAAGGAAAGAAGAAGCAGAAAAAAAAAGGAAGCGAAGATATTCGAAGATAGAATCTGAAAGCTGCTGAAAGCGCGCGATCGTATCGGGCTGTAATGCGATCCTCCAGAGACATAATGGCGCAAAACCTGGACCCCATTGTTGGCCCCCGGGTTTCACCGGGGCATTACTTGGCCAGGATGTGCTCTCGATTTTCTTGGATATCGTATAATGTGGCTTACGCCGGCGTGCCGAGGGGAAACAGAAAGAGGAGAGGACTCACCCCTCCGAAGAAAGGAAAGAAATCTGCTCTTCTGGTTACGTGAGTAGGTGTGTCCCTACCGTTGAAATCTATTATTGTTGCAAACAGGGGGTGCAAGCCGGACGTAATATTTCCTTTTTATCCCGATACGTGTCGCCTAAATAACGTTATGATTACGAAGGAAACTGCTTCACGATGATTGGTTAGAAAATTGATTCTGCGACGGGTTAATCGTTGCGAAGGCAATCGGGTACCTGGATACTTATTTTATTATTTTCGATTAGCATCTTTTGTATTCCTGTGTGAACATCGCGAAACTACTCACAATTCTTGTCCTTTGAACGTTTTTACCACGTACCATTACAATAATGTGTAATATTAGAGCTTCGATAGGTAATTGGGTGCTTGGCTATTTAAACCATCTTTGATCGCGTAAATTGTAGTCAGAAATGGTTTGACGGTATTTGAAATATGAAAACTGAATTTAAAAGGTTTAGATAATTTACTAACATATTTGAATATCAATAACAGACCCGACACACGACGCGACGGAATGATTTGGATTTTTATTTCAAAGTGTGTAAATAATTAAAATTCTTCGTAAGGCTCCGGATTTTCTGTCCGATTGAGAATATTTTTAATACCAGTACAAATATTAAATATTAAATGTTAATACTAGAACTACCGACGTTCAATGCACCCATACTATTAAATTGAACCTAAAATTGAAAGCAAAATAAATAAAGGATGAAACGTAAACGAACATACAGAATAATTCTTTACTTTGATAACAGCCAAGGTATATTTCGATATAAGAAATCTGAACCAAGTCAATTGAACCCTTTTGGTAGTTTTAGTGTTAAATGGTGGTATCGAATATTTCATCGGTAGATTTGATTTATAGATCTAAGGGAATTGAAATGCACGTTCTGGATGGTGGCGGAAGCGGCATCACGGGTTAAACCGGAAACTACTGCCTCGAATTTGTCTCTCGGTCGACAATTCATCGTTCGAGGTAAAGGTAGCAGAATATTGTATCGATAATAGTTCAAACAGTTTGAAAAATTATAATTTTACAATACTATCAGCGATAATGTTAATTATTTGATCGCAAATAATACATTGTGAAATATTCGAAGTTTATATAATAATTTCTATTCTTATTATTCAATTAACGCTATTAATTGAATTTTTATGAAAATAATGAATTCAATTTGCTTGAAATATTATGCAAATTTAATTTTTCTACGTTTGTTAATTTTTTTCAAACGGTGTTTTGAAGACAATACGACTCTCGCCATCTGGCGGGAAATATCAAAGGTAAAGGAACAGAAAATTACATTTTTTAAGATAACAGGACATTCTTGCGTTTTTTTTTTTTTTAATAAAATTGAATGTTTCATAGACACGATGGATTTTAAATAATTGCATCAAAGTTTGATCAAAGTATTAAAATCGATAACACCGTTCAAAATATTGCCGATGGTGGGCAATGAAACGTTGCAGCCATCTAGCGGTGGCGCCCCTGAACTAACTTTAGCGCATTTCTACCAAAACACGCGACTTCATTTATTTAACGAAGCTTCTAAATGTTACATACGGATAATATGTATAAAAAATGATATTATTGTGACAAAACTTATGGCGATAAATAAATTAATTACGAAAAGAATTACAGGTTATTAGCTTTGGACCATTTTCAAATCGATAAACCGTACTTCTTCCACACACACCTCCTACAAATAATAATTTTCAGAGTTCAACAAGTTAAATGTTCAAATAAAACTGCGCTGAAGTTAATTCAAGAGCGCCACCGCTAGATGGCGGTAACACTTCATTGTCCACAGTCGGCAATATTTTTATTTCAACTTCTCTGAAATCCGAAATGGATAGTTTATTTTCTCAATAGATGAAAAACTTCTTTTTCTATCATTATTTGATAGAAATTAATTTCTTTACAATATTTGCAACACTTCACAACAGTTAGCAACAACAAAAATTTACTAAACAAAATTATACTATACCTTCTCCGTGTGAATTATTTTCGTTCGTTTAATTTTACTGTATTTCTCCGAATTTAAAATTAAAATTAAAATTTCAAAATTCCTACGATTGACCCAGCATTTGGTACTCGAGTTGAAAAGAAAAGATTCCATAGTTTATATTGATCGTTCAGAGTAGCGGTATAATTTACTTTCAAGTCAGATCAGCCAAGCTTAATTCTGTGCTCCGAATGTTCTTAATTTACGTTTCCCAATCCCGTTGGAACGAGCGTGCAAAACTCGTGCTTTAAAGCTCGTTCACCCAAATAGGATGAAGGGGTATGTCTCACATCTGTATTGTTATCCTTTTGATGTCCTTCGGGCTTAAATTCCCTACTACGGTCAAACGCAGGGAGGCAGAGACGATAAATTTATACGGTCCACTTGCACCCTTTACCCCAACGTATTCATTTAACGTCACTTTTCCATCTTGCATTTTATTAACAAATGCAAAAAACACGAAGTATTCTAATCTAATCGATTCTGTACTAATTACCGTGGAAGAAATTTTCATTCGCAATAGTCCTTTTTCTTGGCTTTCTTTTTTAACAGCATTTCAAGATTAACTGTTATGCAAAGTTTATTTGAGAGTTACGCAAATCGCAAATTACGAAAGAAATATTGAAACGTCCTGAATATTTTTCTTAAGATATTAAGATGGAATTAATAGCTCAAATAGGAGGAAGCTGGCAAGAATGTTTGATAGAAATTTGGCCGGAAATACCGAGTATAATTTACCAAAGACCAGGAATCGAGAGCCATTCCTGTATCCTTGGAATCTAGAATACAGTGGACACTGGAGAGAAAGGTAATCGCACAGGGGGTTTATTAAGCTTATTAACTGACTATACAAGGGTGGACGTATCTACGTCGGTGGTCGTGGAAAGTATGGCTAGCCAGAAAGCGGGTAGAACGGGTGGAGGATAATGGTACGTGTGCCGTGTTCCCTACCCTCCATTTGTTTCATACACCGTGAACTCGAGATTTCCGCTTGTCATGCCTGTAATTATCACTTCCCTTTTCATTATTTTATTCCCCTCTACCTGATCCGACCGTTTAACCGCTCGGAGTATCAGATTTTCCTTCGTTACCTACGCTTTCAACCCTTAATTAACAGATATCGTTTTGAAAATCAATTATGAAATTGCTGATGTTATAAAAATTGTTATTACTCCATACATCCTCTTATAATTATAGCGTAGTTCAATAAAAATCATAAGATTCAAGATTTTAAGGTAATATTTAAAATTCTAAAAACGAAAAATTTTCACGCTGCCTACTATATTTATTGAAAAAAAGAAGGTTTTTATCCCGAACAAAGCGACCACCCCAGCGAATATTATTAACTGCACGCTTTGCATTAACGGAAACGGAAACTTATGCGGTCACGAAGGTCCATCAAAACACGTTTACTTAGTTTCCTTAATAGAAATACTTGCCGGTGTCGTGACACCGTTATTCTTAATCCTAATACAATCTTTATTACAAATAATTTCATCGAAACTTTCTGTACCTTTCCGTGATAATTCGTTTGAAATTTCCAAAGGTTTGACCGAAAGTTCCAAGAGAACGAAGCTTACCAATGGATAAAATGGTGGCTTTATAGACGAACGTAAGAACGAAGGGAAAAAAGGGGTTGGAGGACGTAAGGGTCAGAGATTTGAGCTTTAGAGGGGACGTTGGAAGGGAGGACGTCTAATCGTGTCCCTAGTCCTGATTTAGGACTGGATTTTAATTACGTAGGGTCAGTAAGTGTGGCTGTCCACTTGCCGTAAGTATTCCTCCCTTATTTATAGTTCATTAGCTTGGCTTTCCTGCAAAAGGCAGATTAACTTACGCCCCAGCTGAGACTCTGAATTTTCCTCGAACACTCCTGGAAGGATCCTGGATATTTTAACAATCCTTTCGTCGATATTCACGATCCATAGAATTATAATAATCCAAATGGTTAATCGATGAATACCAATTAATTGAAAATATATTATTTTGAAGATAGTACCGTAGAATATTGTAATTTTTATAAAATTACATTTATAATTGCTTTATTATTTATAATTTTGGAACATTCACGTTATCGAAAGAGAAGTAATACGGATGTTGGAAGAAGGTTCTTTGCACGAGACACTTTTTTTTTTCGGAGAAACGAATTATCGATAAGCGTGTCTTACGAAGCCTTTCCGGTGGCGCTGGAAGTGGCTCGTTTCCAGGCGATATCGTTGTTCCGATAAAAAAACAAAGAAACGTGAAAAGAAAAACGTATCTGTTTTTCCCTTCGACAGTTAATCTGTTATCTGGCTCACCCTGCGGTGTTTCTTCCCTACAATCTCACGTTTCTATACAATTGCATCGCGCAACCCCCTTTCACTTCTAATAACTTCCTTCGAACAATCATAACCCTTTTGCACTCGAAGCATTTTCGAACGTAATCGGGTCTAATCGAATTTTCCAGCTACGTTTCCAGAAACCAAACGCACTATGTCGGAAGAAAATTGTTAGAAATATTTGGGAATCTGTTGATTTTTATTCTCTTTAATTTTCTATATTTCGATACGGGTGAAACGGAAATTTCGCATTTTAGAATACTCCGATAAATTAAATATGGCGCCTCAGAGGCATATCACTCGAGTGCAAAGGGTTAAAACCCTTGAATTTTCCAAAGCTCAGGTTTCTGTCGATTTATTTATCTAATGATACGATCCTAATGTGAAATCAATCCCTCCAAATACTAAAATCCTAATTATCCCAAGTTGGATAAGTTGGCCATCGAAAATCGTGATTCGATGACCATAAACACGCACGCCGATCGCGATAGATCCCGGTCGGTCTTACGTCTTTCGCGTAAGTAATTGCGGTTTGGCGACGCGACGCGACGCGACAGACGGGCCCCGATTTTTGCGGTGCGAACCGGCAAAACCGATCGGTACAAGATCAGAAAAGGCAAACGAACGAAATCGGCCGCAGCTCGATGCGACTCGCGCTTCCGAGGGGTTAATTACGTTCTTGCGAGTGAAACCGCATTCGCTTCCTCGATTGCACTTTAACAGACCACAGTGCAATAAACGGTAGCGTTGTGGGAACACGAGCACGGGAGAGAGACCTTTAAAGCGCCTTACACACGAGCTTTTTCGCGTGCATGCTCATGAGAAAATTCTTACCGTCACCGAAAGGACCGCCAAGTTGTATCGATACACGGATGTCGTTTCCTGGATGGGCCAGGTTTCGCTTGCTTTCGTCGCTAATCCCTTCGATTCTTCTGGTTGTTGCAGGGACATTGAATGTAATTTATGAAACATCGCGCGTTGGATCTTCTCACCATCTAAAATCTAAAACATAGATCGTCGATCATGGGAGTTTTTCCTATGGATAAGTGGCAATTTAGGAGCAAAAGATACCACCATTTCATAGTATTTCGAAGGGGATCGGTTAATTTAGTAATTAGGTCAAATGGACGGCAGTAACTTTCAAGTAAATAGTATTGGGTTGGAAAATAAGTTCGTTCGGTTTTTGCTTCTATACACTTTCATTTCGATTTGCATTTGTTTTTCATAACGCTGTTGCACAACCCAAGTTGGTAGAAAGATGGCAATAAATTATCGATAAAAATGGCTAATATTATAATTTAATAAAATCTACTCTGTGCGTCAAAGAAATTGTGTTTCATCCTCCTCTGAAAAACCGAACGAACTTATTCACCAACCCAATACCTTTGTAGTGCCATTTTCCCTAGCATGGTGCAAGTTCCTATTCAAAAATCCTTAAATTTTCCACCCGTTTTGTTCATTTTCAAACCACATCGAAGTTACAAATACTAGTTAACGCTTATATCACACGGTAGAATTAAAACAGTGTTTTAACGATCAATTGATATCATTCAGAACCAACAAGCTGGTAAAAAGAAAAAAAAAAGAAAAATGAAATTTTATAGAGTTACAACTGGATTGCATTTCGCAATGGCTATCACGAGTAGCAACTCCCTACCTGGAGGAAGGTAAATCTGAACAGGGTGGGGGGTCGCCGAACAAAGTTCAAAAGAGTGGAAAAGAGGCCGCGAGGGGGAGAAGGAGGAGGTTGAAGGTGGCGATAGCGCGAAGGAACAAAATCACGAGGGTGGGGCGTACGATTCACGATGCGAGAGAGTCCCACCCCCACCTGCTCTCCCTATCCCAAAGCTCCGCCTCCAGGAACTCGCGTGACGTCACGCAGACACTTGTTACGCCTTGCTGGGAACACGGGATAGCCGTGGATTCTCGACAAATTCGGAAAAACTCACCCCTTTCATCAATGATACCACTTACATAGTCAAGTTTAGATTTTCTGCAAATTTTTATGTATCAAACAAACATTTTTTCGTCATTTCAATACTGTGGAAGTTCCTTTTTTATTTAAATATTATTTCTATAAGAGAAAAATATTTAACGACAGAAATACGCGTTTACGCTCGATACGTTACAGTTGTGATACCTGTTCGATGTCGAATAAAGACGAGTATCGATACAAAATGGCGTCATCGAAGCTACGAAATTAGTCAAATTGTTCCAACTCGATATATTGATCGTACGCGAATTAAAAGGATAAACGAAATTTGCAATAGTACATTTAATCGAGCTGTTTTGGTAAAAAAAAATGGGAGTTTCTAAAAAAGCAACAAGATTACGATATCGCGGGTACCGAAAGATTGGCCCGCCTTGGGAAATAACACGATAACACGAGGAATTTCGACGATACTACTTCCTCCTTATCGGTGTTACAACTAACCAAAAGATTATACGGAGAAACGACTAATTACCACGAATTAATTCTCCCTAACGCCATCGTACAATCTGTACACGTATTTCGTATTCAATATTATATACGCGATTGGTTCTGACAGATGATTCATACATAATTTACTTGAATACATGTATGTTAATAGATCTATGGATAAAAGTGATTCGATGACACACAGGAATTTCCGTAAACTCGTTACAATACATTCACGTACCTTTCACGCTGTTCGAACGACCTTCGATGTATTTTTTTCCTCCGCAAACTTGTTAAAATTATCGTTTCAGCACTTGTTGATCATTAAGCGCGTAGATAAAACGAAATCAACCGATGTTTGCTCTGGAAAAAGACGAAAAAATAGCACGGTTAACTACATTCCGTTGTCGAGTGACTCACATCTGTTTGTAACTAACCTAATTATACTTCCGTAAAAGGTAACGAGTAATACAAGTTTGTTAGTAACGGTAGGTTAACTATATGCCACAAAACAACGATTAACTAACACCGATAAATACCACAATCAATAAAAAATATCTCAACATCAAGCAACTCGTCACTATTAACTATTAACAGTCACTACTAAAAACGACTATCGAAAGAAAATCCAATCGAATCGATTGTTGCATCGATCAAGACGACGCTTCCCTCCGCCAGGGGGCGCTCTTTAACCTATTTCGCGCGCAATTGTTCTAATTCAAATACAACGAACGAAAGAAAGAAAAAAACAAAGCGTCAAATAAAAATATATTATTTATCGTTCGGTATAATCGTTTCCTATGATTCATTGAGATATCGAGAAAGCTAACGACGGTCGATTCGTCGAATATCCGACGAAAAAGTTTCCACGTCCGACTGTTGGCTGGTCCTAATAAACAAGCGGAGAAATATGAAAACACGAGGGATCCAGTGGTCACGAAACGAGCAGAACTCGATCGGAGGGCGGGCGATCCGACACAGTGGGGATATGACGAAGTACGGGACGCGGCGGGAGGACACAAGAGGCAAACAGTGGGGAGCGTTGGAATTGCGAGGCTTAGGCCGTCCCGGGCCGCTTACGCGGAACACGCGGCCGAAGCCGCGCCGCCGGCATTACGTCGCGCACCGTCGACCGCGACTGACGTTCGTGTGGACGCGTCTCAATCTTTTTCCGTCGTACCGATTTACAACAACTCGCGATTACCTGCGAACGCTTGTGTCACCGCCAACTGTCACTACGATCGACGACCAGTCGAATCGAATGTGTCGTAGATCGAGAATCGATACATCAGTTCACCGACAACCTGTAGGAGTTCGCGTTGGCGGTAAAACCGTGTTACGTCATCGACCCGTGCGATTACGTAGATCCGTAAATCGATGTACAGATCGCATGTAAACGGCACAGTGACACCTCGCGGACTAGTAGTGCGACGGGGTGGGGTGGGGGTAGTTTAGGACGGTTATTTTCATCGAAGGTGTCGCGCGTCAATAACGTACATCGATACATGGTCAAAATGGCGTTGGCGGGAAAACAATAAACCGTTGGTCATGGAATCAAAATGGACGTTGTGCGTGTCGAATAGAGTACGATGAACGCAAGTGACGAGGTTATCCGTCGCGTGGCAAAGAAACGGATCGAGCGGCGGAGAAGAAGCTGCTGGTAGCCGTGAAAGAAGATCGTGTGGTGGGTCACGTTGAGGGTGTGCAAGTGAAATCACGACGTCCTGCCCGGAGGGTGCCTGCTTCGGCGACGAGGGGCGGCTACTGGCCGATGGGATGCATCTACCGGTGGGCTCGGTGGGCTGCGGGGAGAATTACGCCACCGTTGGATCCCACGAAGGCGCCGGCCCGTGCGGCCCCTCTCTGGCGCCCCTTCAAGGGGTGAACATCAGGTACCAACAGGCCAACGACGTCGACGCCGGGGGAGGAGGTGGCGAGATGAGCGAAGGTGCCGCCGTCGGCGAGCTCTGGTGGACCGAGAGGCTCGTCGGCGAGGCACAGGCTGAACATCCGGGCGAATTGGTTCGAACAGGTTTGTGTTTTTGATTTATTGTCCTCTCGTTGGAATATTTTCTTTCTTCTTTTTTTTTTGTCGATTTTCAGGACATTGCCGGTTGAATGATTGGCATGGAATGTTTTGTTGGCGGAGTGTGTATGTTTTGGTTGCAGTTTGTGTCACAGCAGGAAAGAGTTGACAGAGACAGGTAGCCATATCGTTGAGAAACTTTGCAATGATATCACCCTGTGTTTTCCGTTTTGCATTTTGTTGATTGTTTGTGACACGGCAGGAGTATTGGATATTTTTAATACTTTTGTAAAATAATTCAAATGTGAGGTTATGAATTTAGTTATATTTACAAGTTTACATTGCACAATTTATAGAAGGTTCTTAAGATGATTAGTATTTATCATAATCTTGAATAGTATTTATCATAATGAATAGTATTTATCATAATCTTATTTAACAATCAAAGTATACAGTTATGAATTTTAGTTATTTTTTAACATTTTTATTATATTTGTCTTGGAGTATTGAAGCTTTCTTATAGCTTCATACAATAAACAGAGTGTACACTTACATATTTAGTTATATTTAAAAATTCACACATAATTAATGAATGGATTCGTAGAAGAAACATTGAATATTTACCATAACTTCATACAATAATCATGACTTGAAATTATAATTGATGTCAACAAGAATCAGTTACAATACTTTGCAACTTACCCAATTCATTCATTTTACCACACCCAATAGTAAAATCTAATTGAACATTTAAAAGTTTTCTTCCTACAACTAAATGTTATTATAAATAATGTATACGAAAAATTAGACAAAAAAGAAAAGCAGTCCTTATACTAGAGTAGCTTTGAAATGACATGTTTTTAAGCTTAATGTAATTGTTGCCACATTATTTATAACAAATGTATCTATATCGTTTATCTTTCGTGCAGGATCGCCGTATTTTCTCTGCAGCCAATTGCCAACGCATTGGCGGTCGAACAAGGCGCTTCCGGTGGCGTTCAAAGTTGTCGCCCTGGGCGAGGTCAGCGACGGTACCCTGGTGACAGTGCGAGCGGGCAACGATGAAAACTGTTGCGCCGAGCTGAGGAATTCCACCGCCTTGATGAAGAACCAAGTCGCCAAGTTCAACGACCTTAGGTTCGTCGGAAGAAGCGGCAGGGGTGAGTGTCTGAAACAAATCAATTCAGCCTTATCCAAATACTTGATTCATTTATTAAACGAACAATTGCAGGCTTTTACGGTACGTGAATAGGCGATTTTGATGAAGGGACGTTAATTATCTCTAAAATGACCAAATTTTCTTATGGAAAATTTAGTACCATTGTTTCTACCATTGTTTCTGTACCTACTTTCAATTAATTGTTTTCAGTTGTTCACATCTTATTGTGGTTGTTAACAAACCATAAAGGATAAAAGAAAAGTCTGGTCATTTAATATAGTCTGTTCTTAAAATATATTTATGTTTGTATATGTAATTTGGAAGAAAGCTCGATGTATCCCTTGTTCACCTAACAGTGAAATTGCAAATTGCGACCTTTCTGTTTGTCTGAAAAATCGATTGAACCGTCGCCGATTTCATACAAGTTACGTTACAGACAGATCTAACAACGAGGTTTAGTTTTGAGGTTTCGCGTGTCATTTTCAGCGGTGGTTCGCTTTGTAAGTCGTTGAAAGGAATGAAAATAAAAAAAAAAAAATGTGTGGGAGGTGGGAGGGTAACCAATGTGTATTATCTGTAGGACAGAGGCGTGTACCGTGATTTCGAACCCTCTAAAAGCACGGTTATTGTAATCATCATCGTCATCAACCGTCCTCAACCCCCGGTTCGACCTGCCTGTCGCTTTTCAACCCTTCGTATCCGCGAGTTTCCCTCGCGTCCCGCCGCCCCCAGAGTCATTACTCGATGTCCGCCGGTTGCCCCCGACCTAGCATCCGAAACAACTGGCCGTTAATCAGAAATCATCGTCCGTCGGCTAGGGAGAAAGAGGCTAAGTTTCCAAAAATCAAACAAATCCGATCGATTCTCCTATACTTTCAAATTGTCTACCGAATTCGCAGAATTATTTCTTGAAATAATGACAGACAAGTATCTTGAGTGAAATTTTTTACTGAATTTTTCAAATTGAAGGAGTAATATTAATATTATATAAAACTGAAAGTTTAAATTAGGAAATTAGCACTTTGACGGTCTTGATTAATTTATAATATAAAAGGGGCGATAATATACCTAACGCAATCGAAACTGGTAGTTTAAATTTGAAAATTAACCTACTAGATTCTTAACAATTAATATTCCAATGCATCGGACTCCAAATGTCCATTTTCATTGCGTCAGCGAACGCGTGAAAGACAACATTTGCCATTCAGTTAGTATCGTTAAAAATGTTTAATACTACGTGAAACCGCAATTGTTAAGCTGTTTGTAGCGCGGGTGAGTGGTCGATGCTTCAATTTTCAAATTAAATCATCGAACCGATCCCCGATCAAAGTTGGACGCGTACCTCGTCAATGCGACCCGTTTAATAAATGATCTCCCAACAGGTTGGGGTAGCGTGCTCTTCGTCTTTTTTTTTTCTTTTTTATTTTAAATAATCCATTTTTGTCGTCCGATTAAGTCACGGATTTCAGGGACACGCGTCGATCAACGACGATTTACGTAGACGGGAGACGGGTCGGCTAGGTAGAATCGTTTGTTCCTACAAATGCATTTTGCACCCCACGCAGCCGAGGATACATTTATGAATTAACGAGCTGGACTGCAACTCTCGTCCCGGTGAGTTGCATCCCCGTCGATAGCTTCATCTATGTTTCATTTGATTTGATCATGAAGTGCAGGGTCAGCGGGTTTCATCCTCCTGACACCGGGGCCACCGTTAACCCCTGGAATCAATTAGCGAAAGAGACACGTCCGTCGCCAAAATCCTTCGATCCCTTTGTTCGTTTTTCTTGTTTTTTTTTATTTTGCTTTTTTTTTTTTAGAGAGGACGGTGTGTATATCTTTTTTTTCCTCCGTCTCTGCTCGATAATCCGTAATACTCAATTTCGACGATTGACCAAACCACCCTCCACGGTATGGTCGTACCAGCCGCGAACCGGTATAGCTTACCCTCCTATCATCGAGGTTTTTGTTTCCGCGACTTATTAATTTGATTGAATCCTATCGCGTCCCATCGATACTCGTTCGTTCCAAGGAAATTTCGATGACTACGATGGATGATTTTTTTTGTTGAATCTGACCTCTGTTGATATTGAAACTTGAGGGAGGATTTTTTAAGGGCTAAGGATATCAAAGTAAATGTTACTTTGCAAAATTCTGCCATGACTCCTTTACAACTACTATGACTATACCATTGTTTTATAATCTTTATTTTTACGTATATGATAACACTTTGACTGCCGCGCCGAAGGCATAGAAAATTCCTCGAATTTATAATTGTATTTCCAACGTGGCACTCGTTAAGTGTTAAGTGTTAAAGTATCTTTTGCACGAACAAAAATAAGGATCCGCAATACACCATTATCTACCTTATTTTTGATCAGAAAAACTAGTAGTAGATCGAACCGTGTCAAAGGTTGACCGGATACGAACGACAAGGAGGAACAACATTTTTCCGAGGAATTCAAATCGGTGTGGTCGGACGATGACCGGCATGGCTGGGGAGGGGGGTAAGCATAGGATCGTCGCAATTATCACCTTGGTTGAAGGGTTCACGGTGTTCCGGTCCGCTCGTAAACAGCAAGAAAGAAAGTAGAAAGAGAGGTTTGGGCATGGTAGCGCCGGATCAAAGAGAGGGGCTTCGCAGGCTGGAACGGGCGTTCCATCATCGTCGGTCCCGAGCTAGCCCCGTGCCTATAATTAGTAATACACCGCAGTCTATATCGACACGGCTGAAATTACCACCGATAGTAATTATTTGACAATTGCAGAGACATCCTGTTGCGAGACTCCGGGACCTTCCAACCGTACCCGTTCCACCCCGAAATCCTCGTTTTCCATCCCCGTCCCAGGCTTCTGGCTCCCACTTGGAGAGTGCTGTGGCCCTACGCGGGATACACCTCGTTGTCCTTTGCCTACCTCTCCCTCCCTTCCTCTCTCCTCGTTCCTCTTTGCTGCCACGAGTATTAACGGACGGTTTCGAGTGGTTTCTGGATAGTTGTGTGGGCGGTTTGGGATATGGCGTTCATCTCATCCTCGCCACGGTGGAAACGCACCGACACAACGAGATTCTCGTTGCGCCGGATAACCCACGATGCTGAACGTTATACATGCATGATATATAGATAGGTATATGTAGGTGGCACATACGCGTGGCCCGGTTTTGTCTGTCCGTCTGTCCGTCCGTCGTTCGCGAATGCACAGCCTGGGTGTCCTGTCTCTGCAGATGACCGTTCCCATCATCGAGTATTAACCGCAGGTTCGGCCGGGAATCGGAGGGGAGGGAATCGGCCGTGCGGCATTATTAGCCCCAAATGCGATGGACTCGAACAGAGGGTTGGAGGGGGGGGGGGGTGAAAGGGGGTGGCCGGGTGTCGCGCACGGTACCCCCTTCCTACGATCGCTTACGATACAAACTCGTCCAACTTTACAACCCCTTTCGATTCTTTCTCGCGATTTTAACGATTCCCTCTGACCACTTTGATTCATTTACGCTGGTTGGCTACTTTTTAATAGTCAAAGGTGGATTGCTGACATTATTTATGGATAGAAAGTGGTCCAGTTTTATAACCCCTGTCGATTCTTTTTATAATATATGTATATAGGTGTGAACTATCCCTACATAATAATAGATGTGAGACCAATAGACTAATCCCACAATTTCAATATGTTGATAATTGGAATTAGATACTGTCAAGATGGAGCCTACAATCTTCGCATTCATATAGTTAACTAAATCTTGCCCTGATCGTCCTAGAGAAATTTGTAAAGATAGCAAAGACGATATTGCTTGAAAATCTAGACTACAAAAGAGTCGTTGACGAATCGAACGTCATTCAAGGCAGAAAAGAAGGAGATTGAATCGTGTAGCGGATCGATGCCGCTAATCGATTTTAAAAAGCGACCGCGACACGCGCGATTTTTGGTATTCTGAAACGAGAGCCACTTTGCGCTCGGGCGGAACGATGACGATAACAAGGATACAATGACGGGCGCGAGAGCGACAGTACCGTGGGTTTCGGGGCCGGGGGTGGACGCGGGGTGGTCGGAGGATCGAGCGGTCGCACGCGAGCACGCGGGGGCAGAAGGGCACGCTATAACTAGGATATAACGCCGTGCCTCTCTGCAGTCAGTTGCAGCTCCCGGGGGTGGTGGGGTTGGGGGTGTTTGATGCCGGTTATCATGTTGACAGACACAGCGAGGTGGACCAGGGTGCACCAAGGGGAGACAATTACAAATCGTTGACGTTTACGCCAACACAAACGACTATATGTCCGCGACACGTTAGATATCCACTCTTTAACGCTAACCAACGGGACTTTGTTTTCTGTGAGATAACCTTCGTTGTACTTCTTCGAGTGTTTATAGTAGCAAGGACGTTCGTTTTTGGCTACGTAGGGTAGCAAAATCTCTAAAAGTATGACCAAAGAATGACATTGTTAGGCCTAGGTTGGTAGTGAATTTTCTGCTGGGAATTTCTGGGAGTGCCGGTTACAATTATAATTTAAAATTGAACAGATATGACAGTAGAAGGAATAACAGTGTTCGACACGAACAGAATGATATAACAAAAGTTGTTACTTTGAAGCTACGTTACGGACGAATGATAGTTTAAATTTAGTTTCTAAGAGTATCTCGTGTGTAAAAGGGACAATAAGGAAGGTTCTCAGGGGTGGAGCACCGGTGTGCGTATATCATCGAGGAAGGTCTTCGGTGGTTGATGGTCCGGGTATATTAATTCCCTCTCCATAAACGTCCATCACAGAGATTGACTACGCTTTCTTAAACGACCCATCGTTCGCTAATATGCATTTGTAATTCGCCGACTGTCCGTTCTTCGACCGTATTATACTCATTCCATGCGAGTTACTTTGTGTCGGCACGCTTGGACCACTTAAAAATAGATTGCTTTCGCGGGAAAGAGGTGTTGATCCTAAACGGGGGAGACAACGGTTTCGAAGATACTTTGAAATTTTGCGACAACCATAAAACTTTCGTACAGATTCCAAGGGAACCCTTGTAGGATTTAAGGTGACATTGTTATTTCATTTTTAATAAAAATCAAAGAATATCAAAATACTTGATTTCCCAATTAGCATCTGATTAACGCCCGAGCTATCATTGTAGTCGAAATAAGTTACTTCTTAATTGAAATTGAATAATTTGTATATGCTAGTTTAGATGTGGGACTTGGAAAGAAATACAGGTTAATTCGGTGTAATTTTATAATTTAAAGAGAAATCGCAAGCGTGTTAATATTTGACGAAAGCAGATGCATTTAGCGATATTGGATCAGAGTCGGCCTGAAATAACGTTTGGATAATTATGTTATAGGGAAAAGCTTTAGTATCACCATCACGGTGTCGACCACGCCACCCCAAGTGGCCACCTACACGAGGGCCATCAAGGTGACAGTGGATGGACCGAGGGAACCGCGTTCTAAAACGAGTGAGTAGATCAAACACTTTCCATCGGTAGCCTGGTACCGGGGCCTACCGATCGTCAGGCCGGATCTATTTCGCGAGATCTATCCCCGCGGCCGACCACGCCGGCTGGCTACTAGCCGTCGATTCCATGAAAATGTACTATTAATTCAACGAAAGTCCCTATACGCGGTAATGGGCAGTCATTACCGAGCAGATGGTGCGCGATGATGCAGTGGTCGACGTGCGTACCACGCGTATGCGTGTTTTCGGTTACCTATTCACCCCGGCTTATACTCTGCGCTACGCCAACACTATACATAGGACAATGCTTTTACCAGCACGCTCGCCGCGCGAAAAGTAATCCACTTAACGTTAATATACTATGAAAACCTCCAAAAATATCCGTTAATTATCGATGCTTGACCATACTTGACTATTACCCGAGCTACGTTACCTAATACCGCTTTATTTGATGTACAAATAACACCCCCGAGTTTTCTATATTTTGCGAATATTATATTTCGTCGTGTTGAAATATTTTTCTAGTGGTTGGAATTGAAATTGACGAGTAGAAATCGATCGAAGGTGCTTCGTGATTGGGCTATTTTGGGTACAGTCATTTTACGCTTGGATACACCTTAAGTTCAGGGCAGTGAAGATGGAAAATACGAAATAATACTAATATTTCAGTCATTTTTTTACGGTACCGAGTACCGCTACTTTTGATCCCAAGGTTAATATCGAACCAACAGCACACCATCGGTGGATAATTCTTTGCAAAATTAATATACGATCATTTCCGCGTGTTTAAAATTATAATCACACCTCGATCGAAACATTGAAAAACCACGAGAACAATGATAATGAGGATAACATTAAAATTTCTGTATTTTTTAATTACTCGCGGCCGAGTCCACCAAATGGTACGTTTATCTTCATAAATATTTGTCCGTCAGAGTAAAAAGGAACAAACGTTCGTGAAATTTTGAACGATCGTTCCACTTTGAGCGAGTGCCACCTATTTCTGGTTTGATCCATTGAAACAAAATAAAAAATAAAAAAAAGTGGCTGTTATTTCGATATCAGATTAATAGCCGTTGCGGAGTCGACCGCGAATACGGTAGCTTTTTGCGGACGTTTCGCATTTGTTGTATAAAGTATTGATAGGCGTAGGGTGATGCGTGCCCGTTTGGTTCGTTCGGTTCTCTTCTTTTTTTCTCTCTATTTTTTGTCCGTTCTCTCCCCCCTGGTTTTTCGAAATGGTCCGCGGGGTGATTGATTTTGCTGACATTTTTATCGTTGCGTTCCGTTGTTGTCGCCATGGAAATCTATAATATTCGTCGATTTTTCCTAACGGTCGTAGGTTTAAAACGAGAACGAACGACAATGACCCAGCTTTTCTCCGTTTGGAAACAATCAAAACATCGCTTCGCTGGTAACCTATATCGACACTGTTACCGAATTTGATAAATTTCAAGATATAGAATCAGCACGCCCAAAGTCGGTCCCAGTTTCCTATCCAAGACTTCATTTGTTTAACGCTTCGAAATTTGTAATTTTTACAAAATACCAACGCGTTTGAAAATTCCGATATACATATCGTTAAATATGTAAACGCGTTTTGCGCGCCAACGAACACCTGTCAAATCCTAATTACTCGGCTGATTATCATAAACGTGAAATTGAAAGGGGGATATAGTTTCGACGCTCGAGGACGGTTTAGAAAATTGGTCTGAGAGGTTGAAAAGGCGCAGGACACGCATCACGACATATTGCATACAGGAGTTGTGTCAGAACGGAACACGGTTGGCGTGTCTCCTCTGGGTGGCACGCACCACGCCAGGGACAATCTATGTAACGAGCTACGGGTAGCCAGAGTGTACGGTCGCCACGTCGTCGGTGCCGTGCCGTCGGCCGAAACACAACCGGGGCCCGCCGCTTTCATTGTCCTCGCGAACGATTCGAAGCGCAGACACCTGCCGACTATCATTATTGCCCCGGATAATCGTGAGCTTTTTGTTATCGAAAATCACCACCCTCCTCCTCTTTCTCCTTTTTAACCGTCCCCTTTCTCTCGCTTTTTCGCCGGCTGTTTCGGTAATCGTGCAATTTCTGTAATTCGACGGTCGTCAGCTCGTGTAAATATTGTAAAAGTGGCCCGATACGACTCGTTGCTCGATCAACGGGCTCCCATGTCCCATTTCAAACGAAAATATGTTGTTTTTTTTACATTTCGCGGGGATACAGGATTTCAAGCTTCCGAAAAATATAATTCTATTATTTTATACGTGGGATGTTGGATATAGAAGTTTGAAGGAGAACCGGATTTCGGTTGCGTTGTCAAAGACAGTTAATTTTATTTTAACTAATCGAAGACTGCTGAGACAGTATGGGATGTCCCAGGGTTAACACTTTGACTGCCACGCTAAAAGCGCTGAAAACTTTGTTAAGCGAAGCATTTATTTCTCCCAATAATAATACGACGATTTCTAATTAAGTAATTGAAAGGATATTATTAATAATGCAAGCGACAAATTTCTATGGAAATTCAAACGTCACCCATATATTCCGTAAATGACATAACGTAGGTAATAATTAATCCTTGGATGACGGATCGTGTGGACAGCGACAATTGAAATTTTAATTTTAGATTTCTGTGGATATATTTATTATAAAATGTGGAAATATTAAATAATCAGTCGTTTAGATATCAATAATTTAAATTTGAATATTTTTTCAATACTTTTGTAAGATATTTCGTTAAAAAAGATAAAAGTATCTTTGTGTACACGTTTGGTGGGGTTGGATCGCGATTGACCGAAAATGTTCGTCGATCACCGGTATAAACGAGAACAAAATCGAAAGGATATCGAGCGAATTGCATGGAGAAAGGGATCGCGAATCAAAGTGGCTACCGGTGGACCAGTGGGCGAAAATCATCGAAAACAATATCGATGGACGAGCGCTGTCAGTCAAAAGATGAAATTGAATTTGCTTGGTCAGTAATTGGTCCGCGTTTGGAATTTCGATTAGACGGATTTTCCGTTCGCGAAATCATTTTTGGCTCGCCATAGGGAAAATTAGAAATTCCAATTCATTGAACAGGACGTATTTTTAAGATTTATTAACACTTCTAAATTACAGTTAAGGATTGATATGACACTTTTAAGCGTAATACTTAACCACGTTACCTATTTATATCTACTTTTATGTAACCTAAGATGTAGTATTTTCGAAATGATATATTTTTGACTCCTGCCAATTAATTGCTTTGTAACCCAAAAAATTACACCCAACGTGGTCAAGAGTATAAAAACTTTCGAAAGCTTTCGAAATTCTGAATTGGCATATTTTTATCGTCCACGATAACATTTGGAGACATTTCGATGGAAAATGTGTCCAGGGTGGGAAATTTCGTTGAAATTTGGATGTCGAAGGATTGGAGCAAAAATGTGAAAATACTGGCAGATCCGTTAGCAAAGAAGGACGTAAGACGAGCGGAGGGAGGGGCCCGTTTATTAGAGAGGAGGAAAAAGCCGCGCTATTTCCGTCCTCCGGTGCCGCCACACTTTGATTAGATAAGCCCACCACTGGTGCTGCGGAGATTGGAATTATTTTGCTCTCTCTCTGGCTTCGCCAGGCTCCACGAGAACGGGCAAAAGGGGCAATCGGTGAAGGTGTTATATCACGATCGTTCTTGTTTATTGTAATTAACCGCCTTTCCGCTGATAGATTTCAGTACAAGGCTTGTTTTCAGACACCCTTGAAAACACCTTCCTACCATTCTGATATCCTTGCAACTCGATCTACATTGTACCTTAAATGTCGTTTAATTATTAACGACACTTACAGGGATTTGAAAATTTCATCTGTCTTGGATTATTTTCAAATTATCGATAGATACTAGCAAATAGTAATTATTAAGAAAATATTAAGTAATATTGGTACTTCGGTTGCAAAGTGAAATTTAGATACATTGGATCAGTACACCTTAAATCCTAGATTCCTAGACTACATTTTCCTGAAAACAACGAAACGGTCCCGTTTGAAGAGGAAACGAAGAATGGGGGATCCGCGGCCAGGCGCAAATTGTTATTCCTCGGCCAAGGAACCAAGAAACGGTCTCGAACGTCAGAAAGAAAGAAATAAAATGGAAAAGGATGGAAGAAGAAGAAGAGGGACAGAGTAGTGTGTTCGGCCACGAGGGCGAACGACAAATAAAGTTCGACCGCAAACTGCACGAAATTGTCGGCGAAGCCCAGATGGTCAGCTTTTGGTGCGCCAACCGATACCTACAAGATTATTCCTCGCTACCGACTACCACGATCGCCAAGAAGAAACAAGGTACTCTCCTTCTTCTTCCTCCTCCTCATCCTCCTCTCGCTTTTCCTTCATTTCTTCCTTGTTCGGCTTCTACGCGAGCGGATCCCACGACTTCTCACGTACCGGACGTTCGTGATGCTCCCCCCTCCTCCAAACGTACGCCTGTACTTTCTGGATGGATCCAGCCTTCGATGTTTCCATTGAAGAGGAGCAAAGCAGAATGAGAGATGTAGCCAAAGCAGCGTCGGGATAATTCAAAGCGAAGGATGGTGGAAGAAGAGCCGTGGAACGCTTTGTTCGGCGGAAGGTGTTGCTATCGGATGCTCGTTCGGATGGTCTTCGATTATACCTTCATCTACTGTTGGTGTTTCGAATCGAACGCCGAGCTGCTCGAACGAGCCAGTACTTTGATTGTTCCGTTTAACCCTTTCGGCGTGGACGCTTCGGCTCCCGTGCATTTCTGTACCGACAGCAAAAGCGCTTGATATATTTGGTTGAAACTTTTTAGCATTGCGGGTGATAATAAAATTATTGAAAATTTTCTTCGATTTCCAATTATTCAGCTTATCTTAATTTCACAAGTTTCTCAAGTATACTTTCAACTGTCTAACCAAGATCATTCCTACCGGAACAAGTAATGAAAATAACGAAGAAACAAAAGGGACGGGGAAGAGGATGGACACGGCTACGAAGATGTTTGTGCAATTAGCCGACTAGATAGGGATAATTAAGAAACTCGACCGGCCCGTATCCCGATCGACTTCAATAGCATTCCTCTCGCATACCGGCGTCGAATTGATAGAACCCCCCGTTGAGCCTCAAGTATCACCAATCTGTGCGTACATAGCGATTCTCTATTGTGTGTCGGCTCGCAATATACCCTAGTTGCACACCCTGCGTATCGTTATACGCCGATGCACATTATGCGCCACGTGCGTAGGCACACGATTGCTTACGTAATCATCGAGCGTGCATATTCAGTGGCAACAATCGCTTGGCTACGTAACTTTGACGTTTTGATACACGAAACGTGTCCCTTCCCTTAGTCCTCTATCGGTATCGATTTTCGATTTAAGGCTACGAAATTCGAAGGAAAATGGCTAGAATAGATAAGGGACGTTCTTGTTTCGCGTTTCAGGGCAAACACACATGCCAGGACTGATACGAAGGACGTTTTCTGATTCGTCGAGCCCGTTCACCCCTTACATGAGGGAGGCAGGAGCGTACAGGAGGAATAAGCATCACGTCGGGAACAACGTGATCACGAATTCGGTTAGTGGTGCCTGTACCAACCCCAACAACACCGACCCGACCGCATCGCCAGCTTCCAGTACACACCTCGGGGCTACCGGTGGCTCCTCGGCTCATCAGGATTGCTACAAGCACAGCCCTCAACATGGTGGTAAGTCCTGTTCCTTCTTCTGTTGTTCTTTCGCCTCTCGATGGAGTCATCCTTGATGATTATTGATTTTCACTCGGTTCTGTCTGTTCGTGCAATTGACATTAACGATATATCGACGCGACGTATGATTGAAATAAAGACCAGAAACGTTGAAAGAGGGTCTGTTTGTTTCTTTCTATCTGATAGCGGATATTTCTCGGGTATCGTGATCTTTCGTTGCTCGCGGAGTGACTCGAAACTACGAGCTAACCCCACCCCCTACTATCCCCAGGGAAACGATAGCGAGGAGAAGGGCGGGAGGGGATATCACGAGGAGGGAGAGGTCTGCCGTTTCGCGAGGTAATAGTTTCATACCTCGTTCCGGCTCTGCACCCTCTAATTCAACGTAATAACGACATTCAACCTGCCGTTTCCATCTCTTCTCTTGCTGATCCCCCATCTACCTTCGTCCTGATGCACCGTTCAATCTCCATAGCACGGGACAAAACTGTCCTCTCCTCGTCGTGCTGTCCTCTGTTTGATTGGATGAAAGTTTTCATGCTAAATTCAATCGTTTATTGATATTTCGAAGGATTCGTTGGATGAAAGTTTCGTAATTTTCAGAATTTGGAGTCTCGCGATATCATGGGGATAGATCTTAAGGGGTTATATTAGATTTTACGGGTGGTCGTTGAAATTTTAGATATTTTCAATGTTTGAGTATTTATAGGAAATTCACACATTCAAACAGGGGTCGTAGTATTTCTTAACAGTTTTAAATATTAAAGCAGCTTCCTTAACAATTTGGTGACAACGTTACCCCAGCTTGGATAAATTTCGCAAAAGTTCTATAATAATTCGATACATTTGGAAATCGATCGAGACATGTAAAAATCGATCATTCGGAATAGCAGAGGAAAAAAAAGCGGGAAACTGTAGAGCCACTTTATTTCTACGGGGCTGGTCTCGCATCAGCGGTCTCGACCTGATCAAAGTTAAGTAGACGCAGCCCTGGCTGGCAAGACCTCTTTGAAGCTACGTTGCGGTTTCTCTTTGCCCTAATCTCCTCCTCCACCACCTCCTACTCTTCCAACCTTCACCACCTTCTCCGTCGATCAGGCTCGTGCTACCTTCCGGGCCAACTTTACGCTGCACCCGTGTCACCTTCCTCGATCAGCCACCATTCTAATTACCTTACCTCATCTATGACGGTGCAAACTTCACCCCTTTCTTCTTTGTTCGCCGCAAAGACAAAAAAGTCTACGTCCTTACGCCTCCCTCTGAAAGTAACTTTACCGAGCTGCGAATCAAGCTGTGTATAATTAACACTTTGTGTGCCATGACGGATTGTAATAGTTAAATAATCAAATAACATTAGTATTGTGTCACGACTGATGAATTTTAGAACTTTGAATAAGTTTACAATTCTGTTTAAGGTTAATGTCCCATTTTCTAATTTGACTTACTACTTTAACAACAAAGTACTGTTGTGATCTACTTGAAATATATTCAAAGATAAAAAATACGTCTTAAATCTTTCTGACCCGAAGTATTCGAAACACATAATACCCTCGAAGAAACTCATCCGCGAAATGATGTTCCACCTTCTATCCGAGGGATTCGTTTCTCGGTAAAGGTAATGGGAACATTTTCACACCTATTATCAGATGAATGGAAAGCGGTCGAGAGAAATGCTTGATTTACCGGTCACTCATTCATCCGTTCGTCCTCTTCGCGCTTAATGAGCAGATCCGAGGCTTGGGCATTGGGCACACGTACGAATGGGCATAGAGTGCGAAATGAGCGTCGGTGGATGCAATTTTCTTCTCCCTCTTCTTCATCTTCTCTTATTATTCTTCTACTCTGAAACGTGTACAACTTTGCTCGAGCAGAGTCGAACGATTCAGCTTACAGCTTACAAGAGGAACCCGTGCACTCACGTACCACTCACGTGCACGTCTGCGTAATACCAGGTATCCGATCGATCGCTTCTCGATCGATCGAAACTTGGATCCATGTTGTTTTTGCCCTTCGCTTCGATGCTTTTCATGATCTTCCTTTTGTCTTGGGCTCGGTTCGCTTGCGATGCCAGACGTTGTTGTATCGAGCCCCCCGGTGCCTTCCTTCCTTCTCCTCCTCGTCCTCTTCTTTCCTCCTCTGCAATCTTCTTCTCTGTTTCGCTTTCATCCGTGTACGGAATCGTCCGATTGCTCTCGAAATCTCACCTACGATGATGATCGTGCGTTTACCGTATGAATTGAATCGTTGCGGGCTGCTCTTTGGATGTCGTGTGCAACGGGTGGTTTGCTGGTGTAGCGTATTACTATTATTCTAAAATTTATTTTTCAGTTGCAGTAATGCATATTTCAGTTAGCGAGTTTTTTAATTTTCTACTATAGTTGTGGTAGCGAGACGAAAGATGTTACTTGAGATAAGATACCTAATTATAATTTCCATATTTAAATCGAAGAATTAGAGTCCGTTGCTCTAAAATTTACTTCCACGTTTCGATAGTATGTCAGTTACTTTCTAATTTCCAGCAAGCTAGTTGCAAATTTCCACAGTGTCCATCGCTCTAAAGTTTATTTCCACATTTCTCGATAGTAGGTATATTATTTAATTTCTAATTTCCCGTTAAGCTAGTTACAAATTTTTATAATGTCCATCAGTCCAAAATTGATGTCCACCTTGGAATTAAATAGCCAACTGCTGCTGTCTTTAATTTTCTCAAACTCCTCCTGACATCGTTCGGCGCAGAATTCTCCTGATTTATTGGAAGAAATTCGAACCGATTGTACGATGTTCGGTCGCAAACGAGGCAATGTTTTACGACGGTCGTGGTCGAACGACGAAACAACCGGAATCGGTTGTATTCGGTCAAGTACGAGCAGACGTCGAGTCAGACAGAAGGAGTCAGAAGGAGTCAGAAGAAGAATATACAATCAGCATGATTGTTTGACACCCCATAATCAACGTCCTTACCCCTACCATACACGTTTTCCTTCCCTTCTCGTCCCACGGCTTCTATCAAGCTGTAAGAGAGGACTCTCGATGTTTTCTTTCGTCGCAACGACGACTGCTCTTCTGGTCCGTTGCCACTGGCAGAGCCTCATTACCCCGATCACGACTCGAGATGAGACCCTTTGGGAAGAAGAAGACGGGAGAAACGGACACGGTTATATTATAAGAGACAAGAATAATTCTCGATTCCCTTTTTTATTCACCTGGAGACCTTCTGGCCGAGGTCGTTGCTGTCCTTCCATCTCGGACACGATCTTTCTACCATCCGAACCAACGCTACGCGTCGCTTTTCATCATTCTGGCTAATTTATGGTTCTCTAAGTTCCTTGAGAGAATGTATTTTTCACTTTTCCTGGATAGTCTCGTAGAAAATTAAACTAGTTTCCAAATTTCTTAATTTTTTTAGTGGAAATATTGTGTCGAACGCGTGGGTTACGGTTCCAACTATGGGTAATGGTTGGAAGATGGAAATCAATTTTAGAACAGAAAATTAGATGTTTGCCAAGTTTTGTCGAAATATTAATCATAGAAATTAGAATTTATGAAAGTTGAGGAGTAAATGAAAAACTTTCAAGCTTACAAGGTTCACGGATGTCGGTGTCTCGAGTCGTTTTACCAGGACACGGGTAATTGGCCAGGAAAGAAGGAATAAAAATCGTCGAAGAGGGACGATTCCGCGATTCCCACGTGCCTTTCGCAGTTGAAGGATAATGCGGCTACCTTTCTGATCGTTTCTCTGCCTTTTTCTCCACCTACTGATTGTCCCGTCGTGTTTCTTGCCTACCGGCGTGGATTTCGTTGCTCGTTTCGCGGAAACTTAATGGAAGCCTAAGCGCTTGTACGGAACCATTACTTGACTTCTGCACGTAGCCGTCGGGAATTTTAGTTAAACGCCCACCGAAGATGGATAAACCTGTGTGTCGTTTAATGCCCGGGCACAGATGCCTCTTTTCTTCACTTTCTGGATACGTTCGGTGGCAGGAGACGATCAATTTTTGTCAGCAACAACAATTTTCTGCGTCGAACTTAACTTACGATAATATATTTTCCCTTTAATTTATTAATTTATATCAGGTAGATACGAATAAACATCGACTAGCACTCCTAAAAGTAATCCTAATTAATCAAGAAAATAAGTAACCTGAATATTATATTAATTTCATAAGTTGTCAAGTAGAAATGTTAAATTTGAACGGGTTTGAAAGCAGTTGTTGGTAAAATATCTGATCGTTTCGAATGGTAGGGCTGAAGGTGTTTGATTAAATTGGACGGTTGTTTGGTAATGACGAATGGCAGAGGGTACGTCGTCTTCGCAACGTCTGAGGTGTGGAAACAACGCGTATAGAATAAGGGTTACCTTTCTTAATGGTTGCAGTTGGGACGAGTTGCCAGGCAATTAGGAAAGTGTCACATACACTCCTTTAGCGAGTCTCCCTTCGCAAATGCCTGGCAACCCCTATCATGCTCTATCAGCAGGTTATTAACGTACCCGTTGAAACTTGCTACCAAAAAAGGATCGCTGACACGTTAGGAAAACACTTTATTAACACCCCCTCGTCTTCTTGTTAGAAGTTTCGATAAGATTCATTTTTTAGAGAAATACTTGGATCTTTTTTTTTTCTTCTTCTTCTTTTTTTGGATAAGGAGAAGAAGAATTCGTCGCAAACGAGACATCGATGCTCGGTAAAATGACAAACGCGACCGCAGAACTTAATTAAACTCGTAAATCCGTCGGCAACGTCGTGGTGCCAGACAACCACCGTCGATTGTTTCGTCTTCGCGCCTTATTTCCCTCGTTCTGTTTGAATCTTAGAAGTTTTTCTTTTTACCAAAGAACTAAGTTTATTTTATAATTTTCGATTCATTTCCTTTCGAGGTTCGTTCAGAATTGTATTTCTTAATTTCTTAGACTCAAGTTTATACGAGGACACATTTAACGAAGACTGGGTTGAGTGAGATATTTTTGAACTTCTGAAATTAGTTAACGACTTTCGGTACTCTGAAATATTTCAGTTTCTGCACTTTTTTCCAACAAATCTGTTAGGTTAGTGTCGTAGTAGATACCGTGTTATCGAGGGAATTTCCCAAATCTCGAACCATTCCCATACCATGGGAATACCGTGTTATACGGGGATTTTCCCGAATCTCGAGCTGTATAAGGAAATTTTTCTGAACTTCCGAAGCAATATATCAGAAATGCTTAAATCTCGAGACGTATAATAGAAACTTTTCCAAATTTTGTATTGAAGCAATTATTCCAAATCTCAAGCCCTATAGTACACCATGGTACACAACCACGCTACACAAGAATTGTTTCTAAAATCCACTCCCTTAAAACGAGGAAAAATAACAACTGTCACCCTGTGACACTATTTCCATCCGCCGCGACCGAATAAACTTGGACAATCTTTATACAAAACAAATTTCTCCCTTAACACGGTTTCCATACAATAAGAAACGACCGAACCGTGTTGTGAGAGGGTGAACTTTAGTTCCTTTTTTCCAAGGAACGATTAGCCCTGGGCGAGGTGGAAGATTATCGAAGGAAAGCTCGATGAGAGATCCTCGTCTTCCTCAAAGTGGAATTTCAGAAATCCCGGGACTGTGGTGGCCGGTTGAAGTTTATCGGCTGGTCGGTTTATCGCGTATCCTGGTGGCACGACATCCTTCGTGTCCGTCGTCCAATCAGGCGCACAGCTCGATGGACGACTTAAGGAAACCCGTGGCCGACCGTTTCGACCAAGAACCGCGATAATAAACACCGACGCGTCGTCGGCTGTTCCGTTTCCACGTGCTCGTGCTTTCGAAACGGCCAGGATCTTCCGTGGATACAACGGATGTTGGCACCTCCTGTCCTTCTTCCTTAAATACATTTCCCCTTTAAACGTTCAGAACGCGTACGCGTGTCTGGAGATTAAAATGCATCGAACACTGTGGGTGTTGCGATATAATTACTAAATTAATATTCAGTTGGCCAGTTCAATTGTCTACTGTTCGATTTCGAGGAAATTTGTATCGCGACCTTATGAAATTACTATTCTTTATTACAAGTATAACAATTTTCGAACGTTTGTCGTCTTTCGATTCCTTCTGCGGTTCGGAAGCTTAGAAATATTAGATTTTTAGCAACCTTGATACTTGCGAATAATATTTTTACAAACTCGGAAGCGTAAAAGTGTATTTTATCGAATTTTATTTGTATTTCAACAAGCTTGAAATTTCCGAATAATATTTTTTAGAAACTCGGAAGCTTGAAAGTGTATTTTAACGAATTTATTTGCAGACTTATTAATTGGAAAGATTGAAGGTTGGGTCGTTTATTTTGATCAGAACGGAGAATATTATTGCAAAGTATCGGATCATAGAATGTAAAGGAATGTATCGGTAGACGAGTTTTGGTAGGAGGGCTACTCTTGGGAGGAGGGTGAATTGAATCGAACCCCTTCGCTCCGAACGCATCCAGGCTTTTCCCACGGCGCTTGTTGCGAATTCCTGGTCGTTCGAGTTGAACTGTCCCAGGATGCTTTCGATGGAAAAAAAAGTTCGTTTGTGGGAAACTGTTGTAAGAACCCGACGTGACTCCTTCTAACAGACATTTATCAAACCTTCAGATTTTCACTTAAATCTGAAATACGAGTTAATCTATCCCTCCGGCTAAATTCCAATACAAGTTGCATCGTTTCTTGCGAACGTGCTTCAACATGCTTCCTGGTCGAATTAATCACACCTTCATCTTTTTCCTTCAATTATTATCCTTTATATATCGTTGCTTGGAATGTGAAGCTGCTTGAATATTTACTAATATTTTCCTAGCTTTTGGAAATCCATAGCGCTCTAAAGTTGCAATGTGTAGAAATTGAGGCTATGGAATTTCCAAAATTCGGATATTTAAATATATTTTCCCAGCGTTTTGGGGACCCAGAGCGTTCAAAGATACCTGTGTATAGAATATTTCGAATATTCAGATACCTGAGTATCTAAAAATATTTTCCCAGCGTTCTGGATATCCAAAGTGCTCTAAAATTGTAATGTGTCGAAATTGGGACTATAAAATGTCGAAAATTCGAATATCTGAGTATTTAAAAATATTTCCCTCGCGTTTCAAGCATCAAGAATCCATCGAAATTGCTCTGCATAAGAATGAAACCCATAAAACTTCGAACACTCCGAATTTCGCACCTCCAGTTACCTCCTCTTCCAATTTCTAATCAACCACGAATCCGAAAGAGTCTTCACAAATTTCCATCGACTCCGTGTACACAGAACACTGTTTCCTATTCAAAAATAAACTCTCACCACCGCTAACTTGTCTTGCGTACGATAATAATCGACGATTCTTCATTTTTGTCCACCCGTGTCGATGGAAAAAAGTTACAACAAATAAACGTCCGTTAACAGCAAAACAGAGAAGTAGCTTTGGTGGTCGTGAGCGGTTTTCCGTTTCTTCGCTCGACCAGACCGAGCCACTTATCAAAAGGAGAAAAAACATTCCATGCTTTTTGTCGCAGAATTTTCGAAAGTTTTTGCTCCGATGTTTCGGTAGGATGACGATCTCTGGACGAGCGTAGATCGGCTCCGTGAACCGCTTTCTCGCTTCGCTCGATTCTGTCGACGTTTCCAGCCGGTGAATCGACCTGGATCGATTTGCCCGATCGATTTTGTCCCTCGAATCATCATCTCTCGGATCGATTCGAACGGGTATCCTCTGATTGTCGGACGCGCGTTCGAGTTTCGGCCGTTGCCAGCCTGGTTTCTTCGAATCGACGAAACTCTTACAGAACCCATCGATTCGTTTATCGTATTCATTTGATGAAATCGTATGGAAATTCGGTCGAGCGTTTCGAACGTGGCCAGGACATTTAACTTCCCTCTCGCAACAGACAGGATCGTTCACGGTTTAGCTAAACTAGCGGGAAGAAGCGCGAGACGAATCGGGAATGAGACGAGCGATTCATTACTGGATACTTGCGCTTCGTTTACTCGGTTTCGTGTGTGATATTTTTGTTTGGCTGGTCGACGGTTTCTTGAATTAAATTAGAAAATTGATCAAGATGCTCTTTAGCTAACCCTTTGCACTCGATGCATTTTTAGATGTAGAGGAAAGTTGCTAAAATCGTACCACTTAAGATTATATGCATAATATGAAGCTCTGGTATGTCTTTTTGAGAATTTACCTGAGCAATTTTATAAAATATCATTTGAAGGTAATTTCAAGTTTATGTAGTTAGAAAGGCTCTTCAGATCCATGCAATTTAAGACCAAGAACTTTAAAATCGATGACATAGTTTTCGAGATATTGAGCTGTTAAGAGTTATGTGGGCCACTTTGTGTATGTCTTAGCTTATAAAAGATGTTGCTAGCTGGCTGCACCATTGAACATTTAGTGAAATTTAAATATGGTACGATTGTGGCAATTTCCCAGTAAATCCACCAAAATCACTAATTTAAAAGAAAACTGCTACGAATGCTCGAGAATTCATTTATTTTTACCTTCTTCGCTAATTTTCTATATTCTATTATAAGTAAATTCAACTTTTCACAATTTCAAATATTCCAGCAAGTCGAAGGGTTAAAGTGTGTGGTAATTTTTATCAGGATAAAGACTAACTGTATACGTTAATACACTTTTCATTCTTTCTTTCTTTCTTTATTTTTCTATTTTATTTTCCGCTCGCAAGTCGGTGTACATAAAACGTGGATGGTTCTGGCGTTAATTAACCGAATAAGGACTGTATGTTTGTGTTTCGAAAAAGATTGCAGTCTGTATTTAATTATTCCAAGAATCCTCTACAATTCAAAGTTTTTGTTATCGCGAAAGATCGGATCCGGAAATGTCCAAAATTCCAGCATTCTGACTAATCGCAAATCCAGAACCTCAGAATCCCACAAGGCCATTGAGGGTCAATTAAAATTTAAAATGCCGAATTTAAAGTCGTCTCGAAATACGCAGAATAAGTTGAACGATCCTTTGTAGTTCAGACGCAGTTCTTTCAAAATTGTAAATATTTTGAAAGCTACGGTAATTTCTATGCGACGACGTTTGTATTGATCGAAGTGATTAGCGGAGTTTGTAAGCATGTACGTAACTTAGGTATAATAAGAAAGAATATTATTAAGAAATCCGAATAACTCAGATTTTCGAATTATTCCAAAATTTCCAGCGTTTCAAAGTTTGAAATCTTAATCTTTTCCAACCTTAATCATTCCAATATTCGAGCTGGAGATTCTCAGGAAGTCTCATAAATTGAAACTGAAAAGTTTCCAATATTCAAACACCATTAAAATTCAGTATCCGATTTACCCCCAGCTATTCAAGTATTCGAATAACAGCTCTCATAGTACATCAAAATTGATACGTATCAAAAGTGAAATTTGTAAAATACTCAAATGCCTATACCAAACACGAAATAAGTGGGTAAAAGGGATCCACCGATCTCGACCGAACCTGAAGGGTCCTGAAGGGTCAAAGTTCGCGCAAAAAGAAAAGGGCCGAAAGGTCGATCCTTAGAAGAAGCATCGAAATGGTGAACGGAAGTACCGGTAAGGTGGATGAATTAGGATCGAAAGGAAGCCCATGCTTCCAGTTTCTTTTTTTCCCTCCCTCCCCCCCTTTGTACACGAAATTCCTGTACTCGTAACATCGCCTGTACATTGGACGCTTCGTGTCGAAAGGGAAGGAGATCGTGAGAGAATAAAAAAAAGAAAAAAAGTCGGAAAAAGAGAGGTGGCTAAGCAACAAAGAAGGGTGAAAGAAGAAGAAGAAGAAGAAGGTGGAGGCAGTTACGTGATCCACGCTCGAGAGGGCACCGATATCCTCTTCTCGATCTCTCCAACGGATCCTCTCATTTTACCTGCGGATCATTTTAGTCGTCTATCGGTTGTTTCTTCATTTTTCGTTTTCTTTTTCTTTTTTGTTTTTACGATAAGGGGCAAATTGAATTACATCGACGGGCGTGAATTGTAACGTTATAAGGAAGGATGTTGTAGCAATGATCCATTTCTTCTTTACGGAATCGTTTTAGGGATCTGTTCAATTTTTGTTATATTTCATAAATTTGTTGGGAATATGCAAAAATTAGGCAAATACTTTTATCGTTAATCTTACTACACTGTCGCCTATTAGAAACATTAACACAGGCAAAGCATTTATTTTCTTGCAATTCTTCGTAATTTTTATTATTCAGAATTTGGTGGCATTCAAAGTGTTAAAGGCTAATTTTCCTTTTGCATTTCGGAATGTTGATATAATTATGAAAGTGTTCGTAGACCACGGAAATTTTGGTATATTTCTGATACTAGGCTGGTGGTAATTTTTGTGAATTCGTTAAAATTTAATATTAAATTCCCGAAGGAAATTATTCCGCAATTCCCAGCGTTTCAGTCGCGAAGTAGTCGTGGAATAAAATATAAGATAGAATAAAATAGAATAAAATTTTAATATTAATATAATTCTTATTTAAAATAAGCACTGTTATTAAAATAACTAAACTAAAGTAACAGCGCTTATTTTCCATTTTACGGCTGCAGAAAATGCGTTGAAAGCCTAATTTAACCCTTTGACTGCGAAAGGCGTATATATACGCTCAGTAAATTGCAAGACTTCGAACAAAAATTAACTTGGCATCGATTAACATTTTTGTTTCTTTGATTTTATTTTATTTTATTTTTTTACGAAACCCTTTAACATGACATTTTGCCGGAGCACGCCGCGGTCAAAGGGTTAACCTTAATCTTAAAACCATTTAATTTGTACCAAATATATCGAGCCACCGTAAACTTTCCACATAAATTGAAAAGATCCCCAATTACCAATCCGTTGGACGCGAAAGGAGGATGAATTCCGACGAATCCCAAACTCTTCCAAACCGCGATTCGTCGTTCGATCCGTAAGAATTGTCTCAGAATTTCTCACCGAAAGCCGAAGGTTTCTGGCCTCGATCGAAATCGTTCGTTTCACGAACGGAAAGTTGAAAAGGGAACAAGGAGAGTTCAGCGAAAGCGACATCGATCGGCAAATCAATTGATCACGCTCGGATCGTACCGTTGATTGGCGATCAATTAAGTTTCGATCGGTAAAAAATCGCCAAGCTGATGGAAGCAAAAAGACACCCGGTATTCTTGTTTCTGGAAACTGAATCCCCGAGTTTGTTACCGTTTGTGCCGGTCGACTCGAACGGATCGTAAGTTGGATCGTTTTTCATATTTTTCTTACTCGTCGATCGAAATCCTTCGTTGATTTCGCTTCGAATCGTCCGGTACTTATGATCGGTTCTATTTTATAATAATTTTAGCAATTTTTCGATAAATTTATGGCCGTTACACCGGCCACAAGGATCGATAAAATGCTAATTACCCTTTGGACAAAGGTTAGAAAAAATTAATTATCTATTCTCGAGTGTCTAAGCATTGTCTGTGCTTACGATTATAGAGGATTTATTATTAACACGTTAAGTGCCACGTCAGTCACCGATGATCGACACCCGAAATTCTGTACAATCGAATACCGTGCATGGCGTTGATATTAAGCTAATAATTTCAATTTGAAAATGAATCGACTGCATCCTTAATAATTAGAATTTTATCGTTCACTGTGCCACTGAACGTGTTAAACCTAAATTAACCTGTCAGGAAACAATCGTGTAATCCATAAATAAAAATACTACCATCGCTTCTAAAAATTCTTGAAAATTTCGAAAAATGGATCTGTGACTCCGTGAAATTTGATTTTATAAATATATAATAAATATATTGCAACAACAACGATGGGCTAAAAATCGAAGAATTACGATTGAACATCACTCGCGTGCCGATTGAAAATAATCACGAAAGGTGCAGTAAAAGGGGGATGGGGGGCGTGTGTTTCCGGGCACGCCAGCGAGACGGTTCTCCCCATTCATGTTCTTCATTCACCGTCGAAATTACAAACGCGAACGACGAGAAAGAAAGTCGACTGCCAAAAGGGAAAACAGAAGATGAAGAGGAAGAAGAAGCGTCGAAGCGGCAAGGTGAAAAAGGGAAGGAAAAGAGTTTCAGTGTCGATTTCTTCTTCTTTTTTCTCTTTTGTTGAATCGATTCGAAATAGAGGATACCATTGTTCGAGTTGGAAGCAAATTGCACGATCGATGTGCGTGCACGCAAAACATCTCTGCGGGCGACGTCGCGTTAAACAGATTTCGTTCTTGCCGATTGGTCGAAAGTCGGCCTGAATGGATCGGTTGAATGAAAAAATAATGAAAGGCGGTTGCCGTGTAAGAGCCGCGAACGCGAGCAGGATGAACGAAATTACCGTCGGGATGGGCATTGAAATCGTCGACGAAAGCCGTTCACGTTTGAGAGATTGACGAACCGCGTCAATGGATCTTACTCGAATCAATGGGAACCGTACTCGTATTTCTCCATCCATTATCCTTTATTCGCCATGTTTTCGGGTACTTTCTCACGAATTTTTACAAATTTATCGATTGAAGTTTCCTTTATTGCGAATCGTTCGTTTCGAGTATAAACTAATTGACGTAGATTTGGGAACGGGGGAGGTCTGATGCGATTTCATGACAGAAAAGTGTCGCGGAGTGACACTTCTGGCATATCAATTTAAAGCTTAAGAGTTGCTGAAAATAGCTACATAAGCGCTTTGTTGGTGTTTTCAGTGCAAAATGAATGGTCGTCGATTAAAGGAAATAATGACAAATTCATGAACGTAGAAACTGTAATGTAATTTCATGACAGAAAAGTATTACGAAATGGCGCTTGTGGTATATCAATTTAAAGCCTAAAGGTTGCTGAAAACAGCTACCTAAGTGGTTCATTGAAATTCTTGACACAAAATGGCTGGCTTCGTTATCACTAATATGAATGGATCGATAACTACAAGCATATCGACGAAGAACAAAATAGACTTCAGCGCGTATAAATATTAAAAAACTAAATTTAAACTGAATCCTCGTCCCATTTTCATTTCTTCAATTTTCTATTATTATTTTATCCAGGCTCCATCGTTCCAAAATTAAGAAATCCAGATTTTAAAGTACCTTATAGAATCTTTCACGCATGAATATCTAATTACATATAATTTTTGGAAAAAAAAAACAGAACCCCAGTCCATAAAAAAAAAAACGGTTCTTTTATTATCCGAAAATTCGAAAAATCCAAGAACCCGTCTCTACCTATGAAATTTTTGAAAAGATTCTGCTTCGAGTTTTGACAATTTTTCCTAAAAGTATACTTGGTTAGTTGGTAGCCGGATTGTTGGCGATCCCAAAGTCATCGAAGCGAAACACTATCCCCGGGTAGACAGGATACCCCGGTATTATAAGAAGAAATCGGTGATGGTAAGCGATACGCGAGCCAACAAGAGTTTCCTGGCCGTTCTCGTATGCATATAAGACTTCTCTCGTTCGCTGTGGAACGGTTATGCAGGTTTTTACGGGTCTTGTGCACCGGACAGATATGTGTCATACCACGCGGGATACGTGTGTGTCGACATTCGTGTCGAACAGGAATATCGAGACGACGCAATATCGACTTACGTTACACGACCGAACCGTGCATCTATCTCGGTGGGAAACGAAGCCCCACGGTTTCAACTGTTCGAACCTTCTTTCTGCAACGCTCGATTCCTCTTTGGGACTCTGCGAAATCCCTCTTTTTCCCCTCAAAATACGCCATTTTGATCGACCACCTTGATTCCTGCCTCGCTAAACGTCTCCCGATTAAACGAACCTTAGAGTTACCCTTGGATACCCTTTGGTTAGATATCTGAGCATTGCCGCGTCCAGGAATAGGGAAATGGCGTTTCGTCACCAGCTCGCCTGCAGATCGGTGGGACTGATGCGGACGATCTCTAGCCCAGGCGCTAGTGGGATTATCTAGTGTGACATCTGGTGACAGACGCTAGGGCCACGCAGTGTAGAGTTTAGAATTAGAATTAACCCTTTCGCTACTAACGGTGACTATAGTCACCCGTGAAGAGTATATTTGTTATTTCACGTCACTAGACGTTCAAAGATACGTTCTCTCGGCAGTGAAATTTAAGTGCGTCTTCGTTGGGATTGCCCCGTACCGAGGCAGCGCTTCTACGAGCCGATCCGCCAGTAGGAATCCGGCAAGTACCGCTCGGACTCAAGACGTTGGGACTCCAACAGAACCTTAGAGTGCTCGAAGCGTCCCTTATTAATCTCAATACTCAAAATTATTAATCTTCGGATTATATTGATTAGTAGACACCAGCTGCCAACGTGTGAAAATTTTCTATAAACCCACTGCAGCTCCAATATCTGATTTCATCGTCAAATTCTTGAAACTTTCAATTTATTCAAACCGCCGCGCCGCGCCGCCATGTTGTAAGATACTCCCAGCGTTCCTTGCTGTTTTCTTAGAACAAATTGATGGCTGTTGTACGAACAGTGGAGGGTGAAAATTGATCGAAGGATCGAACTAGGAGGTAACAGGAAGCTGGCCACCGTGAGGTAGATATACATAGATAGAAGAAAAACCGAGAAACAACGAAATGACGGCGGTCAATGGACGGTTCGTTAAGTAGATGGCTGGTCGGGGGGACTAAGCACCAAAACCACCTCACTGTGGTTTCACACCCGCAGACCGACCGAGGGAGATCCACGGAGGGAAGGAGCGAGACACCGACCAGAAGGAAGTAGTAAACGACTCGGGGAGTTCCTTTGGTCAGGATCAATGGCGAGGTTATACACATCTGTGATTCTTCGGACGTTCCTTTTTGGTCGGTTATCGTTGATCTGTAACGTTGTTGCGGTGCATCCGTTAGAATTTATTTAGAATCAGATTTCAGGGTAAGATGGGTGATATTTAAGGTCGTGGAGCAATGTAATCAGTAATTTCTTCTTCTGCGATTGAAGTTGTCAGGTTTGGGCATGGATCTTGATTAATTTTAGCTATAATTCTTTTGTGGGTCTGAGCTTGTAGATACCTTAGATTTTCATTCACTTTTAACTCTTGATCGATCTGATGAAATTATTCAAATTCTGTCGCGAACGAGTGGAAAAATTAATTTCAAATTTCGATAAAATAAGAAACACGGATTCCCTGTCGTTTTCTGCAATGAAATTGAGCTGGGCTCTTTTCATCTTTTGTGATTCATAGAAGTAGGTTCATCCTCGTCTTCCTTGAAGAGGTTCGAAACGGACTATTATCCAACAGATGGTCGTCCGAGCGCCGACCCATGCTAGTGTGCCTTTGTTTTGTTACCGTTGTTCCGGTAATTGCGGCAAATACACGGCCATTTTCGGTAATCACCCGCACGCCCCCATCCCCTAGGCGGTCCCCTTTGAGAATCCCGAAACGACCTCGACCTTCCACGGCCGGTAGGCGTAACGACAGTTTTGTGCCAGAGGACCCTCGACCTCGACCTCGACCTTATCTCACCACTGGCTCGCTAGACTTCCTCTACAGGAGGACGAGAAGTTGCATACTTGGCGGGGAAATTGTTTCCAACTTGTCTTCCCAAGGTGCTGCATTAGCAAATTTTGATTGGCGACATGGTAACTTGACAGTTTGTAAAATTTGGAAATTTGGTAATTTGGTAACTTGGCAATTTGGAAACTTAATAATTTGGTAATTTGACCATTTCGTAACTTGAAAATTTAGTTACTTGACAATTTGATAACTTGGTAATTTGGAAATTTAGTAATTTGGTAACTTGGCAATTTAAAAATTTAATAATTTGGTAAATTGGCAATTTGAAAATTTGGAAATTTAGTAATTTGGTAACTTGGCAATTTAAAAATTTAATAATTTGGTAAATTGGCAATTTGAAAATTTGGAAATTTAGTAATTTGGTAACTTGGCAATTTCGTAACTTGAAAATTTAGTTACCTGACAATTTGATAACTTGGTAATTTGGAAATTTGGTTATTTGACACCGGAAATTTAGTAATTTGGTAACTTGGCAATTTAGAAATTGAATAATTTGGTGACTCGGCAATTTGGAAATTAGGAAATTTAGTAATTTGGGAATTTGAGAATTTAGTAATTTAATATAATTAGTAAATTTAATATAATTGGTATTCTTATCAATTTATCTTCATAAACGACGTTGAATCGTATCGTTTACTATTTCATTAATCATGAAAATCCGATGTTTTCTATCATGTTTAGTTGTCTCCAAATGACAGTCTCGAATGTAACAAAGTGAAATACGAGAAATATCTTTGAACAGCCCTCTTGAACCGTGGAGACTCGGTTGTCCATAAGTTTACGAGGGAATTAGCAACCGTTAATTACAAAACCGCCGACTGTTTCTTGCTCGTGGGCAGACCTCTTCGCAAGCCGGCTTGAGATTACGAAGCGTGCAGTCGCGAGTCAATGGCGAAACCCGAGATTTATCGGCCATTAAAATCGACGGTTTTCTAATCAATTCTATTCTACGATTTCCCCGTCTTGACCCGTCTCTTACCAAACCTTTCTTGCCTCTATCAAATATACACTCGCGTATTCCGATTACATTTAAATGCACAATGTTTTTAAATAAGAAAATTTCATGCACTGGAATATATAATACAATAATAGAAAATTGGAAAAATAGAAATAAAACAGTAATTTGAAAATTTCATTACTCGACAATTTGATTACTTGGTAATTTGGAAATTTAGTTATTTGACACTTTGGAAATTTAGTAATTTGGTATCTTTGCAATTTGATAACTTGGCAATTTAGAAATTCCATCATTTGGTAACTTGGCAATTTGGGAATTTGGTAACTTGACAATTTAGAAATTTGGTAACTTGGCAATTTGGAAATATGAAAATTTAGTAATTTGGGAATTTGAAAAATTACTAATTTGGTAACTAGGCAATTTAGAAATTTAATAATTTGATAATTTGGCAATTTCATAACTTGAAAATTTAGTTACTTGACAATTTGATAACTTGGTAATTTGAGAATTTAGTTATTCCGTAACTTGACAATTTAGAAATTTAATAATTTGGTAACTTGGCAATTTAGGAATTTGGGAACTTGACAATTTGGAAATTTGGTAACTTGGCAATTTAGAATGTGGGATATTAAATTTAAATTGCCACCGAGTTAGCCGTTGTTCACTGTCCACGGGTAATATTTCAAACTAATAGTACAAGGTACCAAATTGAACGCTTAAATTTGATAATTAATCACTGGTATACCTAAGCGAATCACTCACCGTCGAATAACTTTGAGAAATACTTACGTAAAGTGCTCGGTGGAAAGTTCAAATCGTACAAATAAACTAACGGCGTTCGAAATAACAAATGATCATTTCTACCGTAAGAACATTTGGGACCCGCTGTAGGTTTCTTTCGGTCAGAAAATCACAGTGAATCTGTGAAATTCCCTTTTATCCTGTGACTGGCCCGAACCTATCCGCTTTCTATCGAACAAGAAAAACTTGAACCGACGAAAGTGTGCAACGATTTCGCAACAAAAATTTCACACTTATTTATCTCCGAAGACGTTTCGGAAGGTCAGCCCATTTTTTTTTTTCCTCCGCATAACTGATGAGACGCCACGAACAACATCTTTCCATCTTAAAATAAATCCAATTACCAGGTAAAATATTCTGATTCACGGTTGGAGAAAATATTTCAAACGAAAAATACGCTTGACGTCAATACGGTTTCTGATCTTTCGCGGAAATAAAACGAGCTTATTCGAGGAGGGAATTTTTGCCAAATTTTCGACATAAATAATCGCAGACTTCCCCGCGATAAAAGGCTTGTTCCTGGAACCGAACGGACGATGTACGCGCCCTTGAATAAACCGTGTTTTGTCATCCGCTCGACGAGTGTCCGTCGAGAATCACCAATGTCCGGACTTTCCGTCAACTGTTCTCGCTACTAAATGAGCCTAGTCATCGTTGTACGCGTCTCCGATGTCGTGTCGCACGTTTGTCGCCTCGTACGTGAGTTCTTTGAACCATTTCATTCACCTCTTTCGCTGGTCTACATTCTTGGATGGCAATTCGGTTGCTCGTTCTGTGAAACAAACTGACTCTCAATCGTTGAGATATAATTCTGAAAGGAAATTCGTTGTCGTTACGTCATTTGTTATTTAATTTTCTTTTAATTACTCTGCTATACATAATTTATGAATATTCTTAGAAAATTAAAAAGCCTGTGTCTTGGACAGTCGAGTGGTTAAAATAAACGCGTGTACTATATAGAAATTGTTTCCTTTCCTACAAAATTGTGATTTCCTCAAAGTGTGATTAGTTTTGATAACAATAGAAACAGCATTAAGTACAGGTAGGGAATAAAATGGAGAAAGTTTGTTACAAAGTCAGAAGTGTTAGCCGGGGGCCATCCTACGCCGAAAGGTTTTGTTTTCTGAAAAATCATAAAAATTGATTTGGATCAGTTTGTTTTTCAGTTAAAAAAAAAAAAAATTCTTGTATCTTTTTCATGATTTCGTTAGCAATAGTAATCGTTTCGATCCGATTCGTTGTCGTATCGTCCGATTCGTCGAATAGCAACCTGGATAAAAAGTTTGAGCCGAATCATCGATGACTCAGACCGAGCTACGTTTTCCTCTCTGTTTCCGTAACTTTTACCGGCTACCTCGTGTTCCCTCCGTTCCCTCTCCGGTGAGGTACTTGGAAATTCATTGGACGTCCGACGGAAGTCGCGAACTCCGCGATAAATATTTCACGAGATGATAATTAATATCGGCTAATTGTTTCGACCCTCAGTCCTGAGAGCGATATACCGCTCTCCAGCTTTTCCACGTCGTTGCTGGACAATGTCGAATTCTCTTCCGTGTTTCTCTGATCGGAATTTCGTTTAATCGCAAGAATTGTATCGATTTAACCGGATGCTGGATGATAATTTGAAGTATAAACTGTAAAACATTGATGGGATTCACAGTTTGTTCGCTACCTAGCTTCATATCTTAATTAGTATTTTTAAATTTGGTGTAGAAAAGTATTGTATAGGACCGAAAATCAGTAATTAGCAAGAGTATTTCTATTTGGAAGGGAGATCTTTCAGAGATTTATAGAATTGAAAATTAATAAACTAAGGAGCTTGAAATTAGTTATATTAGCCTGTAGTTAATATTAACTAATTGTAAGTTGTTAAACATTACCGTCGCTTTGACAAACGAAATCTATCCATAGTGAAAAGGAACATTATTTTTCCCAGGATTTGCAATCTTAGTTATTAATTTTCCTACTAAAAGCTTCCGATTTTCCCGACAGATGCGTCAGTCAGAGCTAAATAAATATTTATTTCTCGGGCGTTAAAACAAATCAACTATTT